>JADMNL010000029.1:228710000-229307500 GCA_016271365.2 Neoceratodus forsteri | reverse complement strand
CAAGGATAGTGTACAATGCCTCTCATATAGACCAATCTCTGTGCTAAATATTGATTACAAAATATACACCACAATATTGGCACAGAGACTGGATGGGATGCTACCATCTCTAATACAAAAAGAACAGACAGGATTTGTTTTAGAGAAAGACAAGTACAAGATAATATCAAAAGAACCGTGCATGTTCTTCACCATGCAAAGGAAAGGGGGACTCCTTTTCTCCTCCTGAGCCTTGATGCAGAGAAGGTATTTGACAGGGTTGCATGGGATTTTCTATATGCAAACCTGTCAAAGATGGGATTCCCATTATCATTTATTGCAACCCTGAGGAGCCTATACTCTACACCACAGGCATATATAAAAATTAATCACCAGATATCACCCAGATGTAGCTTACACAGAGGAACCGGACAGGAATGCCCACCTTCCCCATTACTTTTTGCATTGTATCTGGAACCTTTAGCACAAGCACTAAGACAACATCCACAAATCTTAGATATGGAACTGGGTGGACACCATCACAAATTTGTTCTCTATGCAGATGATCTATTAATGTATTTAACGTCCCCAGAAGAGATTCAGAGAATGCACCAGATATAAAATTAATAAAACAAAAGCAGAGGTCCTCCAGATGAATTACTTTCCTTCTCCCCAAATTAAACAAAATTTCCAATTTAAATGGGACTTATCCACTTTAAAATACTTAGGGGTTAAATTATCCATGGAATTAGATACCATAGGCCACTTAAACTATAAATTCATTACCCCAAAAAATCACAGCAACGTATATGTGTACATAAGGGAATATTATGCAACAGCATCTTTTTGACTACAATCTATTAAAGAGCACCCTTTTCTGTCCTTTCATCAATTGCCCTCCAAAACCACATGAGAACCCTTACCTGCCCCCAAGTCCAATACTGCATAAATCAGACTTTTTGGCTGCCTTTATTTTGGAAGGGAAGGGATTGCAGTTTGGCTCAGTGGAGCTACAAGACTGATCCATTTCACTTTCCAGTCCTGAGCTCCACCCCTGCATGCTTATATTTTGTGATGTAGGAATATGGAGACTATGGGGGGTGCCATTGGCTTGTATGGGGACCTTTGTTAAACTCCATTTTTTATTATCAAAGAGTGCCACTTCAAAGAAATTCAAGATGCCACACAACTAACACGGCCCTTGTTTCTCTCCATTACTCTATTTCTCAGGTTGACCATCTTGCTTTCCACTATCCCAGAATTCCTTTATTTTTCCCACCGGTTTTGTAGAATTTAATTTTTTGACTGTCTTTTGAAAAACACACAACATATCCTTTATGTTTAAATATGTTTTACATTTTCTTCTTTTAAAGTGTTGTTTGTATTGAACTTTAACTCAGGGGGCATGGACTTTTTCAGCTATTTTTTGAAGTGGCCAACCCTGCTTCATGCATGCATGAACTTTAAAACCTTCTAACTTAAAAACAAAATAAAATGTTACATTCAAATCTCAAATGAACTTCCCTGGATCAAACTCTAATGAACCTGTATGTTTCATAGTTTAACTCTGCTGAGTTGTTTGCTATCTGCTGTGAGTCCCCACCCCTGCAAAAAAAGTTGTATTTTGCAAAAAAATCGGATTTAATAATGACAAAATGATTTTTTACCAAAACTAGAAAACAATCAGTCCTAGGACTGATGATGTGCATGCCAACTTTCTTAGTCCTAGGATCTAAGATTATCACAATATAAGCTGTCAAAAAATATTGCTCCAGGAATGCTGAGTCTCTTTCTCACCATGTATGTATGGATGTATGGATGTATATATGTATGTATTTATTTATTGATTCATTTATGTATGTATACTTGTGTTCAGAAGATCTTTGAGCTGAACAGCCCTTTTTCAAAGGTGTCCAATTTAGAAAAAAATCACAAAATGTTATACACAATATTAAGCAAAGGGAACACAAATACATAAAACCAGAGCCAAAATATATAATACCAGACAGGAGAGTTCCATATTTAGACACAGGTAGAAGAACTGGGTCCAACAATAAATAAGTAGTGGGGATGGGAAATTATGTAATAACATACTAAGGATGGTGCTGTATCAGGGACCTTTGCAATGGAGTCAAACAGGTTTTCTCAGCATGGCAGAATAGAGTGAAGCAACTTCATTTAAATTTAAATTAGGATGAAATAAGAGGGGGCAAGAGAAGGAACCATTGTTCATGCCTGCATACAGGCATACAGAAAATAGGTTGGGTGGATTTTCCTTTTAAGCACTTTAATTAGTTAGTTATAATCTCTCATAAGTTTAGGATAGTGTTCTTAAAGTAACAGAAGTATTTTGTATTTCATTTTGCCATTTCCACCTCCTGTCTGCCCAATTTAGCCTTTACTGATATCTTGCTAGGGACCCTGTTGTTACAAAGGTAATTACTTTTAAGTTTTTCAACCACAATACCTCCAGAACTTCAGCACCATTGTCTTGTTTTTTTATATCGCACTCTCTGAGCTCCTGTCTCAGCACATCATGTATGTGCCTCACCAGCATTACACAGTGTTTCCCATTGCTCCAGCGTAGTGCTGTACTGTAATCAGCTGCAACAATGTAAGTGCATACAAGCAGCACATGTAACAGTTGAGCTAAATCATCCAAAAATTTACTAAGTGTATACATCTAAACACTATTGTGATAGGGTGCAGGCTTCGTGGACAGAAACAGGTAGCGTGACTCAATGTTTGATTTTCATTATAGTCCAAAATTTATTTCAGGAATCATTTTTCTTTATCAGCAGGACACTTTTCATACAGTGTACATCACCCAATTCATAATACTGGAGCACTTCCTCAGTTCATATCTTTCTTGGAATTAACATCGTTCCCTGGAGTTCCCTCCAGACCTTAATCCTCTCCACTTACTCTCTGGATCACATCTAACATCTCTGGCTATTCTCTGCCCTTTCATACAGCTTAATGCTCATGTGACAGGGTAACTCCACCCACCAGAACATTTCAAACAAATTCCTTATATACAAAGTATTTTATTTATTTCACAGTTTCTAAACACTCCCAATACAATTCAATTCAATACTGGGGCTTTCATACAATCCCTACAATGGTTTTATATGTTTTTAAATGTTTCAAAAATCTCCCAGCATCAGGTAGCACCACCCACCTCTGACTGCAGGATAAAAGTACTCTAAAGATGGCCGGACAGCTCTAAAGGGAACTGAGGCATGATAGAGTGAAGAAGGAACAGGACCACTCCCCCAAACATTTCCAGACACAGGTATAACAGGTACTTTGTTTAACAAAACCCATATAACCCTGTATCGTCAAGGAATCACTTTACACATTTCCGAAAACCTGTTTTTGTTCAAAATATACATTTATTTATTTATTTTACTATTGAGCCTAACACTGACTGTAACCTTTTAACCTTAAAGACAACAAGCATTCAGTCTAACAAGAACAGGGCTGCCATTTTTGTTTCATTTTTCATTTTTCCTTACTTGGCTACTGCATTTTAACTGCTAAACTTAAAAATGACAAACATTCAGGAGCACAAATGCTGCTTTTGTAATTAGGTGCTTCTATCTGTTACTTTTACCTTTAATCACATAATCCCCCTTATTTGCAAACCTTTACATGCCTATGTACCCATTTTAAAGTAAACAAACCAAACTAGGGGGTTTGAAATGATTAAAAGCCTTTATATGCTATGGCTGAAATTGACCAATCTAAACATACAGCCAGTAGCTCATTTATGTTTTTCTTCACTAGAGCAACCCCCAGATTCAGATTGTAAAATGATCTCCTTTAGGCAGCCCCACGCATGCACAAAGGAATCACCTTTTGTTTTTATTTCTTTTCCTTCTCGGGGTAAGGGCTGACAATTAAATTAATAAAACCCACAGTTCAGCTGCTGACTCCCTTTTTAGGCATTTTCACTGTTCTGTCAGGCTACAACTACTGCAGGGTGTAATTAACTACAGGGCATAACCCCAGTTCAGCTACTCTTTCAGTCAATAGGCACCTCATAATAGCAGGGCTACACTAATACAGGCATTTCACCAAATGCCTAAACCGCAAAGTAAAAGTAGAGGAGCCACCATAAAGCAAACACATTTAGTGTTTTTTTTTCTTTTCACCATGTGGGTCATTTAGATTTTGTTTCTTGCCCCTTTCTCACCTTACTGAACTGTGCGACAATGCGCACCATTGCAGCTCCCTAAAGCAGCAGTTAGCAGGGCACTCATATTTACCTGAGGGGGATACTGAAGAACTCATTCTAACTTCAGCCCTCACCTTTTATTACCTCGCTGCTCTCCACTGCTTTTTCATTTACCAAAAAGGGCTTTAAATAAAGAACCAAGCCAACACTTCCATGGCTCCTAATCCTACTCAGAGCCACTCGGTGACAACTATTAAGGTATTTATTACTTCAGCAACCTTGTTCTTGGTCCATCTGTTTATATTGTTGATACTCAGAGCCTCAAAGTACAGCACTACAGTGGAGCCATGGGAAACGCTGTGTAATTTATTTAGTTGTTGATTACTGGGTACGTGCACTAGACAATAGTATGCCTATTTTTAGGCATGACCAAGGAAAGTATAGTAACAATCAACAGTATTGAAACATATACAGTAAAGCAAAAATAATAACAGTGAAACAAAGAGGATAATGTATGGGGAACAGTTAACAACCACATTGTATTCACATCGAGAGGTTACTATGGTCTATAGACCTCGAGAGCGCAGCTCAAGAGGTTTTCAGTATCCATGGTAACCTTGAGACATGACTTCAACAGAGTTGTTAACTGGTGTTCATACATTGTCTTTTATAGTGTATGGGCATCAGTTTAGGAGTGGAAAAGAAGCAGCGTTACATTGCAATTTAGAAAATAACACCTTACCTTGAGATGGAGATATAGACACAATTCTGTTTTCACTGTATAAAGACAGGTTTTATTGTTTTAAGACTGGCTACAATTTAAAATTAAGTGGAAGAACAAATAAATGCATTTTTAAAATAGAAAAAAAAAAACAATGACTAGTCCTGGTACACTCGGAAGTGGTTTCACAACACAGGGAGGTCAGTATAGTGCAGCGGTTTAAGGCTCTGAGCTGCAAATCTGGTGACATCCAACAGACCAGACCTGGGTTTGAATCCCACAGCTTCCACTTGCATACTGTGTGACCCTGAGCAAGTCACTTAACTTCCCTGTGCTCCCAGGTTGCACCTGTAAAAAAGCTTTCAGCTTAGTGTCCTACTCCTGGTTAAACAATAAAAAAGCTAGGGTTAAAACGTGCTCTGTGCATCTTCAGGAAGTGTTGCAGAGCCACTGTTCACTTACAGAGGGATGATTCAGGGACACAAATTTGATTATTTATTCAGGTACCGGGGAGAGGGAAAGAAGAAACAAAACGGATATGCTTTTTTTCACTCGGTACTGTGCACACAACCATCACGGAGGTTTGAATAACTGCTTAGCTCTGAGTGCTGCTATTGTGGTATTTAGCAGACAGTGACATTCTTTCTTGTTATGGTATTGTTCTACATTGGTTAACAGCAAGAGAACATCAGAACGATATCATAACAAGACTGTGTTTCTACTGAACTTTAGCAATAATAATGTTCTACCATACACTATATGTAAATAGGTGCCTAGTTACAGTATGCAAGCAGAAGATATTCATATTCATAACAGTGCATGGATCTGGGTAGCAAGGAGACACCAATACAACAGAGGCAGATATAACAGATACAACTGAGACAGAAGGTGCAACATTCATAAAGTTCATCAAATGATTAAGTAAATATTGCTGACACTGATCATTGTCACAAGTAATGGAAATTGCACAAAGGGTAGTAAAAAACGGAATAGCCAAAGTCAGGATGCAAGAATAGACCAGTGGAAAAATGGCAGGGTTAGGTAGAATAGAGCGAGAGATGGCATCAATAGGTGTGGTGGTCATGTAGGTAGGAAGCAGGTGCAAGAGTGAGATGCAGTGAGATAGCGGTGAAGCTCCCTTCTGAAACAGGCATGAGAAAGGGAGAGCCAGAGGGTTACTGGGAGTAAATTCCAATAATTTGGGGCAAAGTGGGAGAAGACCTGAAACCCTATGTTGGTAGTACACCTGGAAGCATTTAGAAGGAACTGAGCACCCGAGCAGAAAGGGTAAGCCAAGTCAAGTGGTTTCTGCATGGCAGTTAACAAGGAGGGAACCTCAGTCATAACGATTTTGTCAGTAAGGGAACAAAGGAGCAGGTTGCCTCAGGGGTTAAGGAAGTCCTACAGACTGTAGCTGCAATTCACAAAGTTGGCCCATGTACACTACTGGAGGGGGCAGCCTGCCCCAAACAACAACACAAAAGCAGTCAAAGTAGTCACACTCAAACAGAAGAAAAGAAACAGAAATGCCAAATACCATAAGTAGCTTTTATTATGTACAGTCAGCCTTCAAAAGACTCGCAAGAGTTAAGGTGTTAGGGGTTCTAGCTGGAGCAGCTGAGAGAATGTGGCAATAGTTGCCTGTGCATATGCTGAAGCCGTGCATGTAAGAAATAAAAGCTACTTATTGTGCATTTCTGCTTCTATTCTCCTGTCTGAGTGCAACGGTATACTACCGACAGAGACACTGGTGCAGCAAATGACATTACAGCGACTACAGTGCTGCGTTGCTGTAGTGTCCATGTTGGAACCCGGCACTGTCTGTCAGGGTCTTGCTCTCTCACATCAACTCCGCCTGGAGTTGATAATCTTAGTGGAGGGGTGCGGGGCGAAGCCCCTGAGTGGGGGACTAGGGTGAAGCCCCCAAGAAAACACAGTAGTTCCTTTGAACCGCAGCTGTCCACGAAAAGTGGTCGACCTACCGGTTTCGCTGTCTGGTTGTTCAACAAACTTTTTGTCGACGACCAGTTGTGGATCCAAGTGCGACTACTTTGACTGCTTTTGTGCCTCAGAAGATAGCCAGTTTAGACTAGAGTTAAGCTGACAGTGGTAGGTTAGTCAGTTAGAGGCTGAAGCAAAATGACAGATTTTATTGTAGGCAGTGTCCTATTTGTAGAGGTTTCCTTTGAAGGCATGTGAGCTGGAGACAGAATGATAGGTAAGGCTGGGAAGAAGGATGCCTTGAGCAATGGCCATCCAGGCAGAGGCTGTAGTGCTGGTGAGGCACACACATCATGTGCTGAGATGGGAGCTCACAAAGGGCTATGTAAACAACAGAAAATTGCTTCGAAGTTCAGGGGTGGCATAGTGGAAAATCTTAAAAATAGTTACTTTTGCCACAGTCGGATCCCTGACAAGATGTCACCAAAGGATAAATCTGGTAGACAGAAGGTGGAAATGGGAAACTGAAACCCCAAGGTACACTAGCATAATTGGACAACAAGAATGATTTGTTCTATAATGTATGGTAGAATGCAGTAAACATGCAAAAATCATCTTTTTACAGTGTTGTTACACCATCGATGTTATGTCATGACTTTGTTATACTACCGCTGCTTCGTCACATCGATGGTGTAACAAAACAGAACTGCCGTGCGTTGCTGTTGCCATGATGCCCATAACAGCCAAACTTTCACATGTTTAAAAAAAAGAAAAGAAACTGTCATCCAACAACTAAATATTTCAGCACAGCAAACTAAAACAAACAAAAGGAATACAGAATGGTGGCAGCTATCTATTCCAAGCCAGATTTCAGTGACAGGCAAGCATTTATCAAAAAGCAGCGAAACAAACGTACCTTAAGAAAAACTGAATCAGATGTGCCGTTGTTCAGGTCATACCTCGTAGATGTGGGGGAGCCACATAATATATAATGACATTCCTGTTAAAGAACTGGATACTCTGATTTGCGGAGTTTACCTATAAAATAAAAAGGCATGATAGCACTGAATATGAGCTCTCAACATTAAGAGGTATACTGGGCAGCCTAGATAGACATTTACAGTAGAAGGATTATGGGCACTTTATCTTTCACAGTAACACAAAGGACTTCACTGACACCCTAGCTACCCTGTCAGCTGAACAAAAATGTAAAAAAATAAAATGGGGAAAGGCAGTAAACCTAATAGATCACAAGCCCTAATGCCAGCAGACATTGATAAACTGTACACCACTGGCACCCTCGGCATGCATAGTCCCATGGGCCTTCTAAACATGCTGGTTTTCAATAATGGGATTTACTATGCCCTCCATACAACACAGCAGTATGTCTTAAGATGGGGAGATCTTAGTTTATTGCAGGACACAGATGGGCAACAATTTCTGGAGTATACAAAGTGCCAGACAAAAATGCGTTCTGCAGAAAACCCTAGGGACATCAGGGCTGTGAAACCAAGAATGTATGCAAACTGTGACCATCCAGACAGGGATCCAATAAAGGCATATACCATATATGCAGCCCAGAGACCACTGGCCGTACTGGCACCCAACTCCCCCTTTTACCTGGCTCTAAACCTCTATTTTAAGCCTGGAGTATCATTATGGTTCCGCTCAATGACACTGGGTGAGAACAAAATCTGCACAATGATGAAAGTCATCAAAACTTCTGCAGGGCTACCAGTCGAGATGTATATAACTAACCATTAAACATGTGAAACAGATATCCAGTGTTTTGGTGGATAGTGCAGTCCCCGGCCCCCCATGGAGGTACAGAAAGTATCTGGACACAGTAGCCTACAGTCCATAAATAACTGCAGTTTCATGTCAGCAGCAAAACAAAATAGAAATTCTGTTACTTTTGGTGGCCAGGCCAGCAACAAGAGTAGCCCACAGCTGCCTGTCTCAATGTCCAGTGCTGCCGTTTCTGTAACTCAAGAACCAAAAGGTAAACATTCGTGCAGTTCCTGTTATTGGAGCTAACAAATTTCAACCTGCGTGGGGACAATTGCATATTTCAACAGGGAATCACTCTGAATGTGATCAACAACAACTACTACTGCCCCCAGAAGAAGAAACGTGCTACCGTTATTCTGGATTCCTCTTCAGAAGATGAGTTGTAGCAGGTTAGTGTGAACTGTACATTTTTGAAGCATATTATCTGGCCCAACCCTCTTCATACCATCACAAACATGCCAGCACTCACCCCAGTCCTGCAAACATCTCTTGAGCAGCAGAGAGTAAAAAAATATTTGCGTACGTGTTTGCCATCCGCAACCCCCCTCCCCCTCCAAAACAGCCCAGAGTCATAGCTAAAGCTTTAGATGTGCAGAAAATACCTTAATGGTAACTAAAAAATGCTATTGTGGTTTTCTTCTGTGTCATTTCAGATCTGCGTTATAATTGGGCTGAGTTGGCAAAACATACCATGCAGTACAGCACTCCTGATTGGTACAGTTAACCATGTGATCAAAACAACATACTGTTTGAAACTGTCTCGTAGCTTGCATGATTTCTGGAAATCCAAATATTGATTCTGCAATGTTTTTTTTTTTTCCTGTAATGTTTCCCAGTATTTAATGTAATTTCTTTCTCTAATTAAACCCGCTTGAATTCAAACCCCATGAATGCATGTGACTTCCTTCATCACAAAGTAAGCCAGCAATATGTCGCATAGTGATGTCTAATTGTAAAATGATTTAATTTTGGTGGAATGATCGTAAGGACTTGTCTTTTCTATGATTGTTCTGATGACTGTACACTATAAAAGATAACGTATGGTCATCAGCGTGTAAGCACACTACGCTTGCCTTCAAGTGGTTCCCTTGGCATCTCTGTTAAACCTTGAAAGTGCCTAATTGATGCATACATATGAAAAATAAAAAGTAAAAACAAAAACTTTTGACACATACTCCAACTCCATTGTAATACACAGGCACTACCATCCCTGTACGATATATATTGGAACAAAACTATTTTAAGCAGTTAGGTTATTTATTTGTTTATTTATTTGTTTACAATTTTTGACCAGGAAAGGTGCACTAAGTAGTGATAGCTTGTTTCCAGGTGCACCCTGTGGGGTAGGTTACATTGACATGTTTTAGTGATGGTGGAATGTTGGCCATGTCAGTGGGGAAACTCCCCTATTCTTCATTGATAAGTGCCATGGGATCTTTTACTTCCACCTGGACAGTGACCAGAGATCACTGAAGGAACCTCGGTTTACCTTCTTATCTGAAGGATGGCACCTCAGTTGTGCAGCACCCCTTCATAATGCACTACAGAGTCAGGTATGGGTATTATCCAAACTACCTGGTATGGGGCTAGAGCCCCAAACCATGTGATCTTTCAGCTCCAGAGGCGGGGGTGCAGCCCACTGAGCCACTGACACTGCAGAGATCCTCCACAAGGTGACAAAGGTTGGAGAATGCAACCTTAGGGTACACATGCTTCAGAATCCTTGTGATTATATGTTGCGGTTTTCCTAGAGTTGCAACCTTTGAATTATTATGCAGTGGTATTAACCCCAACTTTAGGATAACGTGTCAAAACATGGCAATGTACCCAAACACCCAAACTGGTTTATTGTGATAGTGTAGGCCCCCAAGAAGCAAGCAAAAAGATACATTTTCTCATGTTGTGTATGAATTTTTCAAACAACATGAAGTCTTGCTATATTATAGACATTAGCAGTTTGATCCAGCTCTAGAACTGCCCCGGAGTGAAATGGTTAAAACCATTCCAAAATAGAATTTTGGCACGAGAGCAGCTCTGTCTGTGTCATTTCAAACTTGAACTGTCAGATTCTTTACTCTGCCTCAGTGAACAGTTGCTCCGGAGATTTCTCCTTCTGCTCGGTTCATTTCTCGGTTTAAAGAGTGTTTTCTCGGTTGGATTTAACCGAGAATAGTTTTATTTTAACCACAAAACCGTTCGGTTCAAGCTCTATCTGTGGTAACCGTAAGTAAATGAAGGTTTTGTCTGTGTGGAACTTGTAAGTTATCGGTTCGGTTTGAACCGATCAGTGGATTAAAACTCATTTAAAACTAAAATTACTATTTTAGAGTCACGGTTCCAGTTCTTATCGGTTCTAAAAAATGGATTTATTACGGTTTTCCAATACCGTGACACGGTTAGGAACCGATAAGGGTGTCTTGCCT
This sequence comes from Neoceratodus forsteri, assembly GCA_016271365.2. NCBI lineage: Eukaryota > Metazoa > Chordata > Ceratodontiformes > Ceratodontidae > Neoceratodus > Neoceratodus forsteri. The sequence goes on along the minus strand of JADMNL010000029.1, from coordinate 229,296,465 downwards.
GGCACTGCCATTAAAAGGGCAAGTTTTTGGTTAGGCTGGCATTATGTCTGAGAAACCCAAAAGAAAACCGGCCTACTTGGTTTCAACACTGTGATGTTTGTGGGGGTCTTTGCCAAGGCTGACCCACAAACATGTGTTTATTGTCTGGGGTTTGACCACCTCCAGTCAGACTGCCAGGTATGTAAGAATTTCCCTGCAGCCACCCTGGAAAAAGATTGGGCAGGCTCAGGGACGAGAGGCCAAAAGTCAGCTGACCGGATGGCCAGCCGGTTCGGTGCCAACGAACCAGAGGAAGTGCCCTCTGACCAGGGCCAGACTTCCTCAGGCAAAAGAAAAGCTGGTTCTGAGGAACCAATTCCAGTAAAAACAAGAAAATCAGCAGGTCTGGAGTCCAAAATTCCTTCTCCAACTGCTGCAGAGATAGCAAAAGCCATACAAATTGTCCAGTCACTGTCTCAGGGTCCGTCTGAACCACCACTATCTGGTAAAAGGTCGGTTCGTCGGTCCCAGTGGTTCAAGTTATGATTTTGAGGAATTTTATGAACCAGAGGAGGGAGGAGGATTATGAACAGTATGAATGTGGCTGGGAAGGTCTGGGTGTGCCCATTGAACGGACATCTCCCCAGACAGACCTTTAGAATCTCCCCTATGCTGTCTGAGTCCCCATCTCATTTTATGTTTTATAAAAAGTTGCTGAAACCCTCCAGCTTCCTTTAGAAGAGGCTGTGGATGAGCAAGAGGAGCCTGATTTTGTAGAAATGATGGATATTCCAGAGTCTAGGAGATTGTCTATTCCTTTACATAAGTCTTTTAGGAAACAAACAATTAAAATTTTAAAAGCTCCTAATTCTGTGCCTCCTGTAGATAAAAAGATGGACAGAAGGTATACATTGTCAGGCCCTGATACAGAATTCCTTTCTCAGCAATGCAGTCATGTTGGAGTTCAGGCTGCTGCCTGTGATAAAGCTAATATTCCCTTGGCTTCACATCCTCCTGACAAGGATTCCAGGAAGATTGATGCCATGGCAAAAAAACAGTATATGGCAGCCTCTCTGGGACTCAGGCAAGCAAATTATATGGCTTATGTAGCTGGTATCAGAAATCTAGATGGGATACTGTTATGCAATGCTAAGCAGGCCCATGGCCAGCTGGCTAGTGAACTAGAACAGGTGGCTGCTGATGGCATTGAAGCCTCTAAGGTTCAGTTTCATGCTGCTGTGGATGTTAATGATGTTTCCTCTAGGGTCATGGCCACATCTGTAGCTTTTCGTAGGTTGGCCTGGCTCAGGTGTACTAGTTTGTCACAGGATACCCAGACTAAGGCTATGGATTTTCCTGTGGTGGGAAATTCTCTGTTTGGAGAGCAGACAGAGAATTACATGAAGAAGATGGATGAATATAGGACTACTTACAAGAGTGCCCAGGCTAAGGAGCGGCAAGCCACTCCTCAAAGGCATGCCCCCAGGGGTAGGGGTAGGCCTTTTCACAGGCCTTTCTACCAGACTCAGGCCTCCTCTGCCTATGCTCAGAGGGCTTCTTCAGAGGCAGGGGCAGATGAGGGTGGGCAGACCTGCTCCCACCCCCAGCCTAAAGCTCCATGAGAAACAGGCACCCTGATGGGGTGCCCAGGGCTGATTCTCCTGTACAAGTGGGGGCAGGCTGGCTTACTTCAGTCAGAATGAGGCTTCTTTAACCTCAGACAAGTGGGTTCTGGAAGTAGTAAGCCAGGGTCTGGTTCTCAGCTTCAAAAGTTTCCCAAGTTGAGAGGCAGACTTTTCTACCTGCAAGTGCTTTAGAGACCCTCGCTCTGGAAACAGAGGTCTCATCCCTGTTAGCTCTCAGAGCAGTGAAAGGGTTCCTCCTGCATCAGGGCAGGGGTCTGTATTCCAGATACTTCCTTACCCCAAAAAGACAGGAGAATGGCGCCCATTTTAGATCTCAGATATCTGAACAAGCATCTTTTGAAACCAAAGTTCAAAATGGTAACTCTGGCAATGATTTTACCTTCCTTAAGGCCAGGGGCTGGTTAGCCTCCCTGGACCTCAAGGATGCCTATTTCCATGTCCTAATCAGAAGATCCCATCAAAGTACCTCAGATTCGAACTGCCTCAGGTCATTACCAGTTCAGAGCAATGCCCTTCGGCCTTACCTCTGCTCCAAGGGTATTCACAAAGTGTCTAGCAGTGGCAGTGGCCCACTTAAGGAGGCAGAGGATTGCTGTTTTCCCTATCTAGATGACTGGCTCATTCTAGGCCAGTCCCAGAACAGGTAAAATCTCACCTGCAGGTCACCCAGCAGCTTCTTACCTCCCTGGGTTTTCTGCTAAACCTACCAAAGTCGGTTCTGGAACCAGTCCAGGTACTTACCTTTATAGGGGCAGAATTGGACACAAAGCTAGCCAGAGCCTTTCTTCCCCCAGAAAGGGTAAGGAATTTAGTGGCTCTGGCCTCTTCCTTCACTCTGCAGGTCTCTCGACCAGCAAGACACTTTCTGCAGCTCCTGGGGCACATGGCTGCATCCACAGCTGTTGTGCAGGGAGCCAGATTTCAGATGAGAGACATTCAGTTTCACTTGAGAACCTTTTGGTCTCAGAGAAGAGACCCCCTTTCCAAGTTGGTCCCAGTGACTAGAACCTTGATCCTAGCTCTCCAGTGATGGCAGGATCAGAGCAATTTAAGAGCGGGGGTCCCCTTCATTTTCCCTTCTCATGACTTGACTCTCACTACAGATGCTTCCCTTCTGGGTTGGGAAGCCCACGTGGGCGACCTTTCCACTCAGGGAGTTTGGTCCCCCCAGGAATCTCTGCTCCACATCAATTTGCTGGAACTCAGAGCTGTCTTTTTAGCTCTTCAAGCTTTTTCTGCATCTGTCCACGACAAGGTGATGCAAGTCAGAACAGACAACACCACAACAATGTGGTACATCAACAAACAGGGGGTCACTTGGTCTTGACCTTGTGCCGAGGCAATGAAGTTGTGGTCTCTGGCCTATTCCCTGAACACTTCCCTCATAGCAGTTCATCTTCCAGGGAAGGACAATGTCCTAGCAGATGCCCTCAGCAGGATTTCCCAGGGCCATCACGAATGGTCCCTGGATCCTCAAGTGCTGGGGATAGTTTTTGCCAGGTGGGGCATCCCTCAGATAGATCTTTTTGCAGCCCCAGACAATCACAAACTTCCTCTGTTCTGTTGCAGACCTCCAGTGCTGGGCTCAGTTCCCCTGGATGCCCTTCTTCTGGATTGGGAGGGAAGTTCCTCTATGCTTCCCCTTCCTCTCCTATTCAAAGTACTAGTCAAAATCAGATCTCAGCCTTGCAGGGTGATTCTGATTGCCCGGATTGGGCCAGGCAGCCCTGGTACCACTCCTTCTGTCTCTGACAGTCCATCTTCCCCTGTGCCTCCCCAGGAATCACAATCTGTTGACTTGTGCCCAGGGAAGGGTTTGGTATCCGGACCTCAAATCCCTCAACCTCAAGGCCTGGTTCTTGAGGAGTTAGAGTTTGCTGATTTACACCTCTCTCAGGGTGTTCTTGAGATCCTAAAGGCTTCTAGAAAGCCTTCCACTAGGGCTACTTATAGTTCTAAATGGAAAAGTTTTCCATTTGGTGTGCTGGGAAAAATACTTCCCCAGAATCTGCTGAATTGCCCATTTTGTTAGATTACATGGTACATCTTAATTCCTTGGGTCTCAGACCAGCTACCCTGAGAGTTCATTTGGCAGCTGTATCTGCTTTTGTGTCAGCAGGAAAGTCATCCCCTCTTTCCTCTCATCCTGTGTTTTCCAAGTTTTTAAGGGATTACTCATACTAATCCTCCCTTTAGAACCGACCCTGCTTGGGACCTTAATGTTTGCATTGCCCAGTTAATGCAACCCCTTTTGAACCTCTGTCTTCTGCAGAGCTTAAGTACCTAACTTGGAAAACTGTTTTCTAGTGGCTATCACTTCTGCCAGATGCATAAGTGATTGCAAGCCTTGTCAGTGGAGACTGACTTTATTTCTTTCCACAGGGATAAGGTAGTCCTTAGGACTAATAGGAAGTTTTGCCTAAGGTGGTTTCAGATTTCCATCTTAATCAATCTATCTCCCTTCCAGTATTTTCACTGATCACTCCTCTTCTGGTGAGAGAGGTTGCACAACCTGGATGTTAAGAGAGCTCTTAGTTATTATATAGAGCGTACCAAAGGTCGCAGGTTGAATCCTCCAACTTTTCTTACCTATGGTGAAGTTGGGAAAGGCAAACCTGCCACTAAGAGATCAATAGCCAGATGGATTGTCTCTTGTATCCAATTTTGTTATCAGAAAGTGGGCAGAGCCCCCGGTTTGAGGGCTCATTCTACCAGGGGTACAGCTCGTCTCTAGCTGCTGCAGAGACATTCCTTTATTAGAGTTTGCCAGGCTGCTACTTGGAAAACAGTACACACTTTTACCAAGCATTACTCCCTGGATGTCCAGGCCAGGAGAGATGCTCGGTTTGGCACAGCTGTTCTTCAGAGCCTATTCCCTAAGTAGGTTCTGCCCCTCTTCCATGGAGGTACTGCTGTGTATTCTGCTAATGTCTATAATATAGCAAGACTTCATGTTGTTTGAAGAAAAAATTACTCACCTTAGTAATGTTGTTTCTTCTAATGGAGTCTTGCTATATTATAGACCTCCCCCCCAACCTGCCCCTCTCAGAACCTCTACTTGGTGGGGTGTGGGCAACTTAGTGTGGGCACTACTTATGTCCTGTTAGCATTTTGTCCCCTTTGGGACTTTGGGGGTGTGTATGTGTATGCGTGTGTGTGTTTATTATACTTATGTTCCATTTTCATATTATTAGAATGGTGTTAGTATTTCTGGTCCCCTGACTTGAGTCTTGGGTGTTGGGACCATCAATGGTTATTATATTTAGGTAGCCATTTGGCTAGTGTAGGTTACAGCTTCACACAGACCTTAGTGAGTTTGGCTTGTAAAGATCTGACAGTTCAAGTTTGAAATGACACAGATAGAGCTGCTCTCATGCCAAAATTCTATTTTGGAATGGTTTTAACCATTTCACTCCGGGGCAGTTCTAGAGCTGGATCAAACTGCTAATGTCTATAATATAGCAAGACTCCATTAGAAGAAACAACATTACTAAGGTGAGTAATTTTTACATTTCAGCTCTCAACAACCTAATCTACTGTGCAGAACAGATGCCTGAATGTGCAGAGGAGGCAGATGTGGATTACTCAGTGGTCATGAAGTATTTCAAAGAGACCTTGCTAGACTGTGTCTACACATGTGTGGCTAACGATGATTCAAGCAACATTACATTCAACCAAAGCATAAGTGCTAATATTCTCCAGAACTGGCAAGATGAAAGCTGTGATTGTACCATGCAGACGGACATCACATGTTATCTAGGTAAACTTTGATATTCAATTTACATTTTGGGGGTAGAAATTCTAAAACTCCTATTTAAATGTGTTACTGTGCATGCAAACATGATGCTATCGTTGTATGAAGATTGCATACAATGACTCACCATCATGATATGTTTATAACACTAGTTTCAAAGGAGACTTCAGTAATAAGGCATGACAGGGCTTGCATTATGCTGGGATAACATGATACATAACATGCGTTGTGAGGCACAAGATTCAGCCAAGTGAGTTTAACCAGCCAAGAAGTGACTTTAACCAACATAACACACCACCTGGAGTGCCTTACTACAAATATAAACTGGATCCTATACAATGAATATTTTTTATGTTGATTGTGTGCATGCGCAAGAAACATATCTCGGCAGCTTTCCTCCAGAAGCAGGTTGTGGAGGCATGGCACTGTTGTGGCTAATGCCCCCACAGCCTTTAAAAGCTTGGCCCGCTTTCCCCATTGCTGTGGCATGCTGCTGCTGCTGACACTAGCTCAGCCAGCGTGCCACAACCTTGTAAAAAATTAGCCGCTGCAGTCAGGGGCCACCTCATCATTGCAGCATAAGCCATTCGCTGCAATGAGGGAGCGACCCATCATCGCTGGGTGGAACCTTGGTACTCTGATATTGTTTGTGAACATGGTGGCAGCTTGCCCCTGTGTTCGAAAACAATATTAACCCCCCAAGCCGAGGGGTTGCCCAATCTCCCTTGGCAGTATGTGTCCCCCCCGACCATGTTTATTTGCCGATGGGGGCCCCAATCCCCGTCGACTGCAGTGCCCCAATGTTTATGTTGCTGATGGAGAAGCCCACTTCCCATTGTCATTGTGTAAACCCCCCCTTTTGTTGCGTGCCATTGGGGGTGCCCAATCCCCCATCAGCATGATGTGGCCCCCGTTTTGTTGTATACCAACGAAGTGAGCAATCTCCCATTGACTGCAGCTGATCCAACCCCAAGAAAGAGTCCATTGGCATGCTGGGAGCCCAACCCAGAGTGCCACATGCCCTGCAAAAAAAAAAACGGTCCCGCAATGTTTTTTTCCTGTAAAAAACAACTGTCCTCGCTGTCTGCCTGCCCCCCACCCGCACCCACCCACTGCGCAACCTGCCTCTCACACCACCCCTCACCCCATACTTACCTCTGGAGCACAGCGCGATGATCTTCGGCGGACCAGGAACACGTCTGCACTCTTCAAAGCCGACAGAGAAATGAGGAAATGCCGGTAAGCTGTATAATGGAATAAATAGGGTTTTTTCAACTTTGATGCATATCTCAGGCAATTTTTTGGAATTTTGGCACTAAAGTTTCAACATGGGGTTTTGGGGACCCCTCCTCATGAATTCTGGCACTGTCATGGCGTTAATCGGTCCCAAAAGGTGATTTCGTGGTCACTGCATGGAATCACCTTTTGGGACTGATTAAAGAAATGACAGTGCCAGTGTTCATGAGGCGGGCTCTCAAAAAACCTATGTTGCAAATTTGGTGGAACGAATGCAAAAAATGACTGTTTTACGAGCCTGCATTGCGCAGTTGCTACGCATGTTCGCACCTTCACGAATTTGCAATATTTTCATGTCAGATTTTCAACCTTGGCATTTTGCCACACCTCCTTCTGAACAATATAGCTGTCATTTTTCACATCCTGTTCGAAATGTGTTTTTGCACTTCTGGCGCAGAATAGCGTGGTCACCATTGGAAATCAGTGTTTGGGACAGATTATGAAAATGACAGTGACACTGTTCATGAGCAGAGGTCGTAAAATGCCTTATGTTGAAAATTTAGTGCCGATACTCCAAAAAATGACTCTGTTACGAGCATGCATTGCGCAGTTTGCACGCAAGCTCATAAGTTTGCGAATTTATAATATTTTCACTCCAGATTTTCAACATTGCCATTGTTCTGCACCTCCTTATGAACAGTATAGCTGTCATTTTTCATATCCTGGCTGAAATGTGTTTCGCACTTGCGGCGCAGAGTAGTGCGGTCGCTGTGGGAAATCTGTGTTCAGGACACATTATGAAAATGACAATGACACTGTTCATTAGTAGAGGCCCTCAAATGGCTATATTGAAAATTTGGTGATGAAAGTCCATAAAATGAGACTGCTATGAGCATGCATTGTGCAGTTTCCACGCACGCATGTACCTTCGCAACTTTGTAATATTTTCACTCCAGATTTTCACCATTGCCATTTTCCACACCTCCTTATGAACCGTGCAGCTGTCAGCTTTCACATCCTGGCCGAAATGTGTTTTTGCTCTTCCGGTGCACAATAGCGTGGTCGCTGTGGGACATCAGTGTTTGGGACATATTAAGAAAATCACAGTGACACTGTTCGTGAGCAGAGATCCTAAAACGCCTATGTTGAAAATTTTGTGATGAAACTCCATAAAATGACTGTGTTATGAGTGTGTGTTGTGCAGGTTCCACGCACCCTTGTAAGTTTGCAAATTAGTAATATTTTCACGCCAGATTTTCAACACTGGCATTTGTTCACACTTCCTTATGAACACTACAGCTGTCATTTTTCACATCCTGGCCGAAATGCATTTCTGCTCTTCCAGCACAGAATACTGCAGTTGTTGTCAGAAGTCAGTGTTTGGGACAGATTAGGATCGAGTGACTGGGGGGGGATGACAGAGCTCGACTGAGCTCTGTCAGGACTACTGTAGATTTCTTTGTGGGCAGGAAAAGGCACCAACGCAGGCAGCAGCCCAGTACAAAAGGGCAGCCTGCAGCACTGGGAGACACAGAATGAGCGAGTGAGGGAGGGGGGAGTGAGTGAGCTCAAAGGAGCTCTGTTTGGACTGCTGCAGATTTCTTTGTGGGCAGGAAAAGGCAGCAATGCATGCTGGGGCTGAGTACAAAAGGGCAGCCTGCAGCAGCAGGAGAAACAGAATGAGCGAGTGAGAGAGGGAGAGTGAGTGAGCTCAACGGAGCTGTAACGTGACTGCTGTGGATTTCTTTGTGGGCAGGAAAGGGTGGCAACACAGGCAGGAGCTCAGTACAGAAGGTCAGCCTGCAGCGCCAGCAGAAACAGAACAAGCAAGTGAGACGGGGTAGTGAGTGTGGCCAACGGAGCTGTGTCGGGACTGCAAAAGACATCTTTGTGGGCAGAAAAAGCCGCCAACACAGGCAGGAACCCAGTATAAAAGGGCAACCTGCAGCAGCAGGAGACACAGAATGAGCGAGAGAGGGAGGGGGAGTGAATGAGCTCAATGGAGCTCTGTTGGGACTGCTTCAGATTTCTTTGTGGGCAAAAAAAAGCAGCAATGCATGCGGGGGCCCAGTACAAAAGGGCAGCCTGCAGCGGCGGGAGAAACAGAACGAATGAGTGAGAGAGGGGGGAAGTGAGTGAGCGAGCTCAATGGAGCTCTCTTGTGACTGCTGTAGATTTCTTTGTGGGCAGAAAAGGGTGGTAATGCAGGCAGTGTAAAGATCAAGCCTTGTATATCAGACCACAATTTTTTTTTTTAAAGTCTGTTGCAACAGCCCTTTATCTATACCTTTACTCCTTCTGTTTTATCTCTGTCTTTATATAGGATGGCCACCTATATATTCTCTCTTTCCTTCTCATTCTTCTATTTCTTAAAAGTTGGTTCTGATATATTGGGTTTGAACCCCCCCCCGAGGTTATGCAAATTTGTAGTGGTTTAAATGAAAGTATAACAGGAGAGTATGAACTCTCTCCGTGTTTCATTTTATAAAATTATAGTCAGTGTTCATTAGAAGACCCCCCTTTTTATGGTTTGTGAGGGTTCCTTTTGGAGACATAGCCTTCCGGTAAGCTTATGTTAAAGCGCTACGTAATTCACTGGATTAAACTTGGTTTAGCCAGTTTTTTTAATGTTTTTTTCTCTCTAAGGGTTTGTTTACCCACGTCAAGATAAAATGAAGTTAAGTTGAAACCCCCCTCTTCCTTCCCCCTCGGTATGCCCTTCTAGCAGGAAATTTTAAAATAAAAGCCTTTAGTCAAGCATTATTGCTTCTGAACTCCTGCCCGACTGTGCGTACGTTAGCGCTAGTTTTGATTGCCTTCGCAAATGTGTGCACGGTTGTGAGAGCATTTACACCAGTAAATTTCCCTACAGAGAGTTTTGACCACCAAAAAGGATTGTTCTCAAGTCTACATATCTCCCGGAGCCAAACTAGAGCATTTTCAGACTGTTTTATTGTATAGCTGGAAACAAGGGATTTCTTGCTTATCTCTACATTGGGATCTGCCCTCCTTCTTCTGCAGCCTCTAAGAGCCGGCCGGCCATATTCTGAATGTTTTTATGTTGATGTTAGAAGGGGTGGTGCTTCCTAAGGTCAGGTATAATGTTAAACTCTCTAATTCTTAAATAATAAATGTTTAGGATGGTATAGAGGTCATTATATAAATTTAAAGGTGTAGTACTGCTTTCAATATTAAAAATGTGTTGTAAATAATGAAATGTAATTTGATGTAAGATACAGGGGTGGAGTTTGGGAGCCACCTGACCCCTGTTCTGTATATATTCAGAGTACCTGAATCAAATGGTCAGATAGTCTGAGAGGTTCAGACCTGTGCTGACCTCAAAGAGTGTAGTACACTAGCTTATTCTAGTGCTGTTGAAAGGCAAATTCATTTGTGTCTCATTTTCCTTTCGCTGGAAGTTTGGCTTTGTATAATCATTTTTGTTAATAAATTTATTTCTGGATTATCTCCATCTATGAACAAGCATCCTCCTTGCTATCCCACACCTCACAGGCAGGAGCCCAGTACAAAAGGTCAGACTGGCGTGCCAGCAGAAACGGAACGAGTGAGTGAGACGGCGGAGTGAGTGAGGCCAATGGAGCTCTGTTGGGAATGCTGCAGATTTCTTTGTGGGCAGAAAAAAATGCTGACAGATGCAGATGCCCAGTAGAAAAGGGCAGCCTGCAGTGCCAGGAGAAACAGAATGAGCGAGTGAGACAAGGGGAGTGAGTGACCTCAACGGAGCTCTATCGGGACAGCTGTGGATTTCTTTGTGGCCAGGAAAAGGTGTCAATGCAGGCAGGAGCCCAGTACAAAAGGGCAGCCTGCAGCGCTGGGAGAAACAGAATGAGTGAGTGAGAGGGGGGAGTGAGCAAGCTCAATGGAGGTCTATCGTGACTACTGCAGACTTCTTTGTGGGCAGGAAAAGGCAGCAATGCAGGCAGGAGCCCAGTACAAAAGGCCAGCCTACAGCCCCAGCAGAAATGGAATGAGCGAGTGAGAGAGGGGGAATGAGTGACCTCAACGGAGCTGTGTCAGGACTGCTGTACATGTCTTTGTGGTCAAACAAAGCCGGCAATGCAGGCAGGAACCCACTACAAAACAGCAGCTTACAGCAGTGGGAGACACAGAACGAGCGAGTGAGGGGGGGGAGTGAGTGAGCTCAATGGAGCTCTTTTGGGACTGCTGCAGATTTCTTTGTGGCCAGAAGACGGTGGCAATGCACACAGGAGCCCAGTACAAAATGGCAGCCTGCAGTGCCGACAGAAATGGAATGAGCGAGTGAGAGGGGGGAGTGAGCGAGCTCAACGGAGCTCTGTCGGACTGCTGCACATTTGTGGGCAGAAAAAGGCACCAACAGAGGCAGGAGACCACTCAAAATGGCATACTGCAGCACCAGGAGAAACAGAATGAGTGAGTGAGACAGGTGGAGTGAACGACCTCAACAGAGCTCTGTTGGGACAGCTCCGGATTTCTTTGTGGGCAGAAAAAGGTGCCAATGCAGGCAGAAGCCCAGTACAAAAGGGCAGCCTGCAGCACCTGGAGAAACACAATAAGCGAGTGAGAGAGGGGGAGTGAGTGAGTTCAACAGAGCTCCATCATGACTGTTGTGGATTTCTTTGTGGGCAGAAAAAGGTAGCAATGAAGGCAGGAGCCCAGTACAAAAGGGCAGCCTGCAGCGCTGGCAGAAACGGAATGAGCAAGTGAGAGAAGGGGAGTGAGCTAGCTCAATGGACCTGTGTCAGGACTGCTGCAGATTTCTTTGTGTACAGAAAAAGCTGCCAACAGAGGCGGGAGCCAAGTATAAAAAGGCAGCCTGCAGCGCCAACAGAAACAGAATGAGCGAGTGGGGGGAGGTGTAACCCACCTTAACAGAGCTCTGTCAGGACAGCTGCAGATTTCTTTCTGGGCAGAAAAACATACCAATGCAGGCAGGCGCCTAGTACAAAAGAGTAGCCTACAGCACTGAGAGAAACAGAACGAACGAGTGACACAGGGGCAGTGAGCAAGCTCAACGAACCAACGCAATCAACATTCAGCATTGACAAATGCTTGTTTATGTAGGGTTTTCTTTAGTTCAGATCTTGATGCTGTCCTGGGATGCCATCATGACTGCAACAGCTTCAAGACCCAATCAGCTTTGAGGATTTTTTCCTACCCATTTATTAAAGCAATAAAGCATAAAAGGGCATGGGATAAAGTGTGATATCACTGTGCATCAGTGGTAAATGAGATACCCAAGGAATGTCAGTCTCTCCCCATAAACCCTCATGCTAGAGTACTGTGATTATACAATGGAACATTTTTGAATTAAAGAGAGCTATACAACATTTTGTTAAGGATTTTCTATTATTTTTTAAATGTTTTTATAAGGTTTTTTTGTAATGGCAGTTGGAGTTCTTGAGTGCTGTGATTTAGTTTGTTCATGAATGTAAAGAGTTACTGGGTATAGGGGCTAGTTTCTACCCATGTGTTATGGGCTGATAACACCATGGATGAAGAATGTTGTGAACTAGTCCAGTTAGTAGAGTCTTGAGCCCCAACACAAAATTAATTAGTAGTACACAACAGGGTATGGGATGGTGGACTGTCACCATACCTCAAGTGCATAATGAGGCACATGGCTGTAGGCTGAGTACCTTATGTATCCGAAAAGTGGCAATATCCACACCTTGGAGTGTATTATTGAGAGTATGCAATGGAAAGTTTTTGACTTAGAAGAAGCCAGAAGGGGAAGGAAGGAAACATATTCAATTCAGTGCTTTAGAGTAACTGGTAATTGCTATTTTTCTTTTAAACTTAGATTGTGGGCTTTTAGTGACACTATACTTTCTTTGTTGTCTTTACTTATAATTGTTTTTGGGCTGTTGAGAATTTAAAACATAGTGGTGGTGTAATTCTGTGCTGTCTTTAATTGCTGCAAATGTTATCATGGCTTGTCTGACTGCCCTGTAGTTGGGTGAAGGGTGTTAATTGTCTGGCCTCTGACCTCAGCTACGTGATAACTGGAGGTGGGGCTTAGTCAGAGTTAAAGTAGCAAGCAGATTTTTATTTTCTCAGAAGAAGCCAGAAGGGGAAGGAAGGAAACATATTCAATTCAGTGCTTTAGAGTAACTGGTAATTGCTATTTTTCTTTTAAACTTAGATTGTGGGCTTTTAGTGACACTATACTTTCTTTGTTGTCTTTACTTATAATTGTTTTTGGGCTGTTGAGAATTTAAAACATAGTGGTGGTGTAATTCTGTGCTGTCTTTAATTGCTGAAATTTCACTCCCTCCCTTCCCCAACTCTTAATTATATGCCCTGTTAGATCTGATTGACAGGAGCTAAACACAGGGTATAGTAAGGAGTGAAGTAGGAGGGCATAAGGAGGAAGAAGCCCACCCTCAAACGACAAGTGTTTTGACTCATTTATTTATTTATTGGTTTCTTTTCTTTAAAAAAAAAATTATCTGAGGATCAGTGGCAGGATTTTTAGTACAGTAAATTAATAAAAGGGAACTAGGAGAGCTTCAGTAGCAGACAAGTAGTGGAATTGCAGTATAATGTGGGAGTGGTGCAATGCAATGGCGTGGGGCAGCCATATTCAGGCAGACCTTCTGGACACTGAGGTGCTGCCCTATCTGCATGCATCTCTCTGGACTGTGGGATGAGGTAGCCAGACTCAGAGCGAAGTAAACTGGGTCAAGTACCATCACCCTATCCAGGGACCACCAGTCCAATGCAACTGCCTCAAAGGATGCCGAGAGCAGGAGCACTTGGATGACAGTGGGCTCAGGGAGGTTAGAGCAGTCAGGCAGAGGCACATCCCAGATCCTATTCCACTCAAGAACTCATATGCCACACTGGCAAATGAGGACAACCAAATAGAGTACCCAAAGAAGTGGAAGGAAAGGATGTGGAGGTTAGCCAAGAAGGTGACCTCAGCGGGAAAGCAGTAGACCCCAGAGGAGGAGAAGGAATCCTGGTGGGACTCCATCATAAGAGGGATCAGCTAGGAACACAGGAGGGGAGGACAGGAGGTGAGGTGCCTACCAGGTGCCACGGCATGGAGAGATGGAAGAAAGATCCTGGGGCTCACTGGGAAGGCAAGACGGAGGGTGAGCTGGATGTCTTATCCACCTAGGTACTAATGACCTGGCAAATGGGAGCCAAAGGAAGTTCAGGAAGAGTTTAGGAAACTGGGGAGGGGTCTCAAGCAAGTAGCTACTTCTGTCACTTTCTCAAGTACTACCTGTGAGAGCAAGGGAGAGCATGGTGCATGCACAGGAACTTTATCATGGTTGAAGAACTGGTGCTGTGAGGAAGGGTTTGATTCATTGGTGACTGGGGACCCACCTGGAGGATGGAGGTTTGTTCAAGCCTGCCGGCCATCCATCCTGAAGGGAATCCAAGCACTCAATGATAAGTTTAAATGCTACATTGACAAGCATTTAAACTAGCAAGGGGAGCAGGCCAGCAAGGAGGGTACCTACTTGCTCACCCCCCCACAGCTAGCAGTGGAACCAGTGAACGAGAAGTGGCTATCTCTGCAAAGCAGTGTGCAGAAGATAGAGATTAGTGCCCAAGAGGTGGATAAGCAGAAAAGGGGCAAAATTCAGCAGAAGGGAAGACAGCAAGGAGAACCAGGGATAAATGACAACCAAGGAAGGGGCTGGAGTAGAACAGTGAAACAGTCTAGGGAGGTCAAATCATGGAAAGCCATGTCAGCAAATGCCAGGAGCCTTAGCAACAAGATAGAAGATCTGGAGGCTGTCATGGTACAGTCTGACCTGGACATTGTGGCCATCACTGAAACCTGGTATAATGATAACGACTGGGAGATGGCCATACCTGGCTACAACATATTCAGAAGAGACAGAGCAGGCAGGAAGGGAGGAGGTGGCACTGTGAAAAATGACATAAGGGCCTACAGAGATCCAGGAGGAACAAAATGGGGAGAGATACTGTGGGTTAAGCTGGAAAGGAAAATGGGGACAGCCATCCTCAGAGTGTGGTCTATAGACCACCAGCCCAGGAGGAAGAAACAGATGAGGGCTGATGCTAGCCATCAAGGATGGCAGACAAGGAGTGAGGTAGTACTGGTTGGAGACTTCAATATTCCAGACGTGGACTGGAGCATCCCAGTAGCAGCATCAACTAGGAGCAGATTTATCCTGGACTCCTTCAGGGTGCCTTCCTCAAGCAACTGGTCATGGAACCAACTCGCAGAAGGCAATACTGGACCTGTGCTCACAAACAGGGACAGTGTGATGGGGTAACAGTGGGGAGCACCTGGGAAACAGTGACCACCAGTCATTGTGGTTTGAAATCACAGAAAGAGCAGAACTAAACCACACAAAAACACATATCCTGGATTTTAGGGGGGCAGACTTTGGGAAAATGGGAGATACTTGAAAAGAGGCATTAAGGGAATGGGACAGGAATCAGGGGTTGAGGAACAGTGGGCAGTATTTAAAATGGGGATTACAAGAACAACAGAATTATGTATTAAGCAGGTTAGCAAGAGGAAAGGAAGAGGAGACCATTATGGTTTTCCAAAGAGATAAAAGAAAGTGAAAGCCAAAAAGATTGCATTCAGGCAATACAAAAAGACACAGGCAGAAGGGGATAGGGAGAAGTACCAGGAGAAGCAAAGGGAGGCAGGGAGGTCAGTAAGGGAAGCCAAAGCTCAGACCGAAGAACACATTGCAAAATCAGTGGGTAGAGGGGACAAAACCTTTTACAGGTACATAAGTGAAAAAAGAAAGACAAAGGGAGGGATAGTGAGACTGAAGGGGGAGGATGGGGGCTGCATGGAGGATGACAACAGTAAAGCTGACATATTGAACAGGTATTTCTGCTCAGTCTTTACTGAAGAGGAGGAGGGTAATGGGTCTGAAGGGAGTACAAGGGGTGAGAATGGTGCAGAAATGGACACAAGTCCCTTTATAGGAGAAAGGGTCCTGAAGGAACAGGAAGTAATAAGAGTTGATAAAGCAATGGGGCCAGATGGGGTGCACCCCAGGGTCCTTAAAGAACTAAGAGAGGTGGTGGCTGAACCTCTGGCTATCCTGTTTAGCCGATCACTGGAAACAGGGAGGTTCCCAAAGACTGGAGGACAGCAGATGTAGTCCCTTATACAAAAGTGGGAACAAAGAGGAAGCAGGGAACTACAGACCAGTCAGCCTCACCTCGGTAGTGGGGAAGATCATGGAAGCACACTACTGAAGGAGAGATTGGTGGAACATCTGGTTGTCAATGGACTACAGGACCCAAGGCAGCATGGTTTCACCAGGGAGGTCATGTCAGACCAATCTCATTGAATTTTTGACTGGGTGACTAAGGAGGTGGATCGGGAGGGCAGTGGACATGGCCTATCTGGACTACATAGGCCTTTGCCACTGTGCCACATAGAAGACTATTGCACAAACTGGGAATATGGGTGTGGGCAGGACAGTAGTGTGGTGGGTAGGTAACTGGCTGGGTGGCAGGACACAGAGGGTGGTGGTAAATGGCTGTCACTCCACAGAGGGAAGAGTGACCAGTGGAGTACCACAGGGATCAGTGCTGGGACCGGTCCTATTCAACATCTTCATCAGTGACATTGCTGGGACCTAGAAGGCAGAATTTCATTGTTACGCTGATGACACAAAGCTCTGTAACAGAGTAGACACACCAGAGGTGTAGACAGAATGAGAAGCGACCTGCAGAAACTTGAAGAATGGTCAGGGGGTTTGGCAGTTGAAATTCAATGCAAAATGCAAGATAATGCATATGGGGCATAAACCCTGGCACAATATATCAGTGAAGGAGTGAGGATATAGCATGCACCAAGCAGGAAAGGGATCTTGGGGTTGTTATCTCTGATGACCTCAAGGTAGGAAACAGTGTGACAAGGCAGCAGGTAAAGCAAATAGGATGCTGGGATGTATAGGCAGGGGCATCACCAGCAGGAAAAGGGAGGTCATAATTCCGCTATACAAGACACTAGTGAGGCCCCACCTGGAGTACAGTGTACAGTTCTGGAGACCATACCTACGTAAGGACATAGACAGGGTAGAGAAGGTTCAGAGGAGGGCAACAAAGACAGTGCATGGATTGCATCACAAGTCCTATGAAGACAGGTTGAAGGAACTGAACATGTACTCCCTGGAGGAGAGGGGAGATGATAGAGACATACAAGTATCTTACAGGGAGGAACAGAGTGCAGGAAAACACTATTTTGCGAAAAAGATGTTCCAGGACTAGAGGGCATGGGATGAAGTTGGAGGAGGACGATTCAGAGGAACATGAGAAAGAATTTCTTCACAGAACGGGTGGTGGACAAGTGGAACACCCTGCCAGAGAAGTGGTGGGGCTGAAACAATCACGAGTTTAAGAATGCATGGGATAGACATAAAGGAATTCTGGAGGTCAGGGTAAGGGCAACAGACTTCTAGGAAAACAAACTGAACTTACAAGCTCAAATGGGCAGACTGGGTGGGCCATAGGCCCTTATCTGCCGACACTGTCTATGTATTTATGTTTCTATGTATCTATGACTTAATAAAAATGTAAAACATTGTTTTAATAAATACAAATGTTAACATTGTTTTTCTTTTAATTGAAATGGCAAAATCCCAAGATATCCCGCACATTGGGGCATATTATTGTGATTATGCAATGGTAAATTTTTGAACTGAATATTTTAAACTTTTTTAAAGATTTGTATTTTTTAAAATATTGAAATGTACTTGTTAAAAAAAGAATGTTATTTATGTTTTGGCCAGCAGGTGGTGATGTATGACAGTATTTACAGTACACTATGTTTCATAAGTTCTTACAGAGCAAAGAAGAACGAAGTCCATATAGCTCGCATACTGTACTAACTACATCCTTGAATCCCAGTTGATAATAAGTGTTGGTCCAGTTTGGTTTTACACTCCTTGATATTTAAACTGGCAACCACTTCTCCTGGTAGACTATTCCACACTGGCATAATCCTCAGATTAAAGCAGTGTTTTCTTTTCAGGGTGTGAAACCTCCCCACTGAGAGGGTATTCTCTAGTGCAGTAACTTTGCTCTCTTATATCCAGGCCTAGCTGTTCCCATAGTCCCTCTTCAGACATTGCCCTAAAAACTAAAAATATATCTCCCCTTAACCTGTAGTATTTGAGGGAGTACAACCCCAGTTCAGACATCCTCTCATTATATCCCTTGTTTTTGACATCTGAGATCATTTTAGTGGCCCTCCTTTGGACCCTTTCAATAGCTTTTACCTCCCCTTTGTATCCAGGCGACCAGTATTTTTTTTTTAGTTGTTTAACCAGGAGTAGCACACTAAGCTGAAAGCTTTTTTACAGGTGCAACCTGGGAGCACAGGGGAGTTAAGTGACTTGCTCAGGGTTACACAGTATGCAAGTGGAAGCTGTGGCATTCAAACCTAGGTCTGGTCTGCTGGATGTCACCAGATTTGCAGCTTAGAGCCTTAAACCACTACGCTATACTGCCTCCCTAGTTCAATAGGGCACAATACTCCACGTGTGGTCTCACCAACGATGTACACAGCGGGACCAGCACCTCTCTTCTTCTGCACCTGTTGTGCCTACCAATACAGCTCAATATACCACCAGCCTTTTTCACCACCTGGCTGCAATGATTTTTAAAACTTAGATCATTTGTTACTCGAATGCCCAGATCCATCTCATCAGTAACTTCATGTAGGGTTTTCCCATTCATTGTGTACTTTGCTTTGATATTTGTTTTGCCGAAATGCATTACAGTGCATTTATCTGTGTTAAATGATAACATGTGTTTATCCACCCATTCTTCCAGCTCATGAAGTGCTCCTTGCAAACTTGTGGTCTCATCTATGTTATCCATCACCTTCCATAGCCTGGTGTCACCTGCAAATTTAGATTCACATACATTCTGCTTGCTTGTCATTGAATGTATGTACAGTCGATTCTGCTTGTGTGCACATGGTTGGGGAATGAAAAAAATGTGCACACAACCAAAAATGCTTATATCCAAAAATCAGTCTAGGAGTTAAGGTTCGGTGCTGGTATTCATCTATTGAGCCAATAATGATGTTAGACGTAGTAGCACTTATACTGGTGACCTCTGAACACTTTCTACACCTTTTCACACCTTGGTTTTGGCAACCTTGCTAATCCTCCCTAGGCATTTTTACAATGTCAGTTTAGTTTAGTTTTAAAAACAGGGAAAAGGCACATTTTACTTTCACTTAACGCTAAAAGCAGATGTAACTCCGACTGCCCATTCTGGTTCTTCCATAGTCATAAGTGATTCTTACTTTCTTACCTTGTCTCTTGTCTCTCACCTAGTTTGACACATCTCATCAATGCACAGTTCAATCATAACAAAAAAACAAAAACTAAGTACATTTTACTGTTACCAATCGAATGCACCCATTCAGGTTGCCTGCTGTGAGCTTTTGGACAAAAACAAGAAGTGTTAGCCCCAAATCTGAGTACTGGAACACACCAAAAGCAGTTTGTAATTAAGCAATTAAAGTAGCCAAGTCTCCCAGGTGTAGCTAGCCACAATTAGTGGCTCATTAAGGGATTGTTAGCGCAGTATCAGTATGGCTGCTGTGGCAGGTAATCCACATATGAGGCTTAGATTAGGCTCTGATTACATTACAGCTGCCTGAAATTTGTGCACACAACCAAATTTCATTGTGCACACAGACAAATAAAATGACATTCTAGCCACAGAAAAAAAATCGGGACCAGGAGAAACTGTTCACACAACCAAATGGCACATAAGAGGAATTGACTGTATATGTTAAATAAACAGGGGTCCAGGACAGATCCCTGGGGAACTCCACTCATCACCTCTGACCACCTTGAATATGACCCCCGGATGCATAGCCTTTGCTTTCTACCACTCTGCCATGAAGCTCTCCAGTGGGATAAATTGCCCTGGATTTTGTGGTCTATAACAGCATCGACTAGCTCTCCATGAGGGATCTTGTTGAATGCCTTAGAGAAATCAAGGCAAATGACATCCACCGGGTGCCCATTATCAAGTGCATTACAAACTTTGCCATAAAACTCCAGCATGTTAGTCTGGCATGAGCAGTCCTTGGTGAAGCCATGCTGCATAGAATCGATGTCCCCTGCCTGCATCATAAAGTTGGTAATATGATCCTTGACCACTCCTTCCAGAACCTTGCCCAGCACTGCTGTCAAGCTGACAGGTCTGCAGTTAACCACATCTTGTTTGGAGCCCTTTTTGTGGCTGTGGGAGGAGCCTGCAGCCATCCTACTTTTACTTGAAAAAGGCGTTTCCATGGAACATATCTTGCAGGAGTTTTTAGTGTATCTTTCCATTCTGCAACTCTCCATGGCAGTTAAAAAATACTCTCTTCTTTCTATTTAATTAGAATGATGGACACATAACTTCAATTTGCTTTTCTCTAAGAACAAATGTGCACACCTTCCAAACAAATCTAAATATCTTTAAAACTATTCAAGGTGCACAAAAATAACCAGCGTGAAAGCTGTTCAGGGCAAAAAGACTTTTCTCATGAGGGTAGTCACTAATCTGAATTCTTTATATTTTGTAAAATATGATCTTCCAAACAACCTCATTTTTTCTCTCTGAGTGAACACAGTAGGAGTCATGCCAAACAAATGTAAATATCTCTGAACATATACAAGTTACCAATACACAACCACATGAAAGTTGTTCAGGATAAAATGACCTTTCAAATGAGGGTAGTCACTAATCTGAATTCATTAGATTTTTTCAAATATAGCCATCCGAAAGGTGAAAATTGTGATGAAAGGTTCAAATTCAGGTAATCAGATGGTCATAGTTTAAAAAATATAATTAGTGCAGCTTAAAGAATAGGTTCATCTGAAAGGTCTTGTTATCCTGAACAACGTTCATAAGGTTTATTATCTGTAAGGCGTATACTTTTAGAGATATTTAGATTTGTTTAGCATAACTCCTATTGTACTTCTAAACAGCATCAGCTATGAAAATTACTTCACCAAGACAGGATTAGTTCCATCAAAAGAAAGCTATCCCAAGGTCAAGTCTCACTAACTTGAAAGTTCACTTCCTGACACAAGCTATAAACCAACTGAAGTTTCATTTTAAAACCCTCTGTGTGTGTCTGTGCTAGCATTAGTAAATGACAATGATTGAAAAGATAAGGAAAATAAGCTTAAAGAGCAACTGCCACCTTCAAGAGAACTTTAACGAAACATATTTATTTATTTATTTCAAGACTCAGACATTACCTTTGAGCAAAAGCTCTTTTACAAAGGTTCCATGTCAGGTACAACAAAGTGTAAACAACTGAGACAAAAGAAAACAAAGGAGGGTGGAGCCCCAATGTTAGCAAATTACAAGGGTGAAACATTACTATCAGAGACCTAAGCTATCTGGTAAGTGCAAAGAAACATGTCAAGGCCAAACATTGTCAGGTACACAGGTATAATTTACAATAGCCAAAGGTTAGACACAAAGGTATAATTTTCAGTGGCCAGGGAGCTAGATCCATCTATGTAGTAGAATTGATATAGAGAGTTGGGGTGGTGGATCTGGGATGTGGGCAGCTGCCCTGTGGGGGATTTGTTAAAAAGGGTGTGGGAGGTTAGAGTGTGTCTTAAGACTTGCATGGCTGGGAATACAGTTATTGTGTACAGCAACATGCCATGCTTCCTGAGAGGTATTGTTTAAGCTAGGCCTTAAAGGCAGGTAGGCTTGAGTTTGTCAGTAGGTGAGCCAGGATCTCGTTAAGCCACAGGGGAGCACAGTACACAAACAACCACTGTCTCAGTGTCATTTTTCTGAAGGGGATCACTGGGGAGCCCTAGGAGTGGCCTCTGGCTGGTACCCAGATCTACAGGCAGGCAGCAAGCTGCTGAGGAATGGAGCCGCTTTGTCTAGTAGTGATTTCTTGCCCAACAGGCAGGTTTGGTATTTTACTCTGTTGGATAGGCTAAGCCAATTGGTCTGCTCAAAGAGCTTGTATGTATGCATAAGGTTGTCTGTCCCAAGTGTTAGCCTACATGCCTTGTTAAAGGCCATTGCAATCCATGCAAGTGCAGTATTGGAGGTGACCCCATACAGCACAAGTCCATAGTCAATGACTGACAGAACTGAGGAGGAGATGGAGAGAAGGGCTAATGGTGTGAGGTATTGCCTGTGCCTACAGAGCACACTGAGCTTTGCATTTGTTGCTTTTAACACATAGTCAATGTGCTGCACAAAGGAGCGGGTGTCATCGATAATAACCCCTAGGTACTTGAAACGGTGTACCTGCTCCAGTGGGGCAGCCTTGCTATTGGTAGTAGTAAGGGCAAGGAGGGTTTTCTTGTGCTGGGGACTAGATATGATCATCATCTTTA
Organism: Neoceratodus forsteri; assembly: GCA_016271365.2. Taxonomy (NCBI): domain Eukaryota; kingdom Metazoa; phylum Chordata; order Ceratodontiformes; family Ceratodontidae; genus Neoceratodus; species Neoceratodus forsteri. The sequence goes on along the minus strand of JADMNL010000029.1, from coordinate 229,274,500 downwards.
TGTTTTTGTGATTGAGGAGCAGCTTTTTTTAACAGAACCACTCCTCCAGCCACTTGAACGAGCTCTGAAGCTCTTCCTGCTCGGCCATATGCTGCTTGCTGCTGCACAGAATGATGGCGTCATCTGCATACAGGATGATTTTGCTCTTGCAAGCTTCAGGGAGTCTATTTATAAATAGGCTAAATAGGAGCAGCCCGAATATTGACCCAATGGGGGACCCCAGTGTAATTTCCCTTGAGGGAGATCTGGCTGTCCCAGTTTTGACACTTTGATTTCTGTGGGATAAGTAGTCTTAGAACCAGTGGACCACTTCAGATGAGAGCCACAGGTTTCGTAGATCAGTAGAAAGTATGAGGTGGTTGACAGTGTTAAATGCTTTATTGAGGTCTATGATTATAGATCCCACCAAATGGCCCCCATCCATGGCCTTGTGCACATAGTCAGAGAACTCCACCAGGGCAGTAGCTGTGCTGCGGTTTATGCAGAATCCATGCTGTTGCAGTCATTGGAGTCCATACTTATGTAGTAGTAGTAGTAAGTAGTAAAAAATGTTTATTCATACAAAAAATGAATAAGGATATCTCCACTGAGCCGAAGCTCCTTTACAGTGAGATCCAGGTGTCATTTCCAGTTACTCTTATAAGTTAACAATATATAACGAAGGAAAACACATATACATTATAATTATACATCAATAAATATAACACAATTCCAAATCATAAAACAAACTAGGACAAGAAGAACATACAAAAAACAATAATTAATTCACAATATACATTTAATACAAGTTACAATCTACCATCCTAAGATTCAAACTATTTCTCATCATAACTAATATTTTCGATAAGCCATTGTTTAATTTGGTGCAACTGGAAATTTCCCTCAAGGGGTCTAAGCTTCCTAGGCAATTTATTGCATATAGAAGGTCGATGTTAAAAATGCTTATCCCCAAAGCCGTTCTCGACTTGGACTGCTGATCAAGTAATTAGCAGAGTGCAGACCCTCAATAGGTCTTTTTATTTTAATGGACTCAGCCATATATTTAGGGACTTTTCCTGAGACACATTTAACATTAACATAATTGTACTAAGAGCCCGCCTTTGAGACAAAGTATGGAGGTACTCAGAAAGCTGGTCCACAGAAAATCCTTTCTAGGGCTTTAGAGAGAGGAGAAAGGATGGAGATCGTCCTATAGCTGGCAGTGTTAGACCGATCCCTGCTTTTTGAAACTGGGGTGACCAGATTTAACTTCCAGATCAAAGGGAACTTAACCTGGACAAGGGATTTATTAAACAGTCTGGTAATTGGTCTCAGTTGCTCGTCAAGTGCTACCACCACAAGCGTCATGTCTAATTCATTGCTACCTAGCCTTGTTTTCCCAAGCATCTTACGTACGTAGGTTCTGACTTCACTAATTGTGACCTGTTTAAAATAGAATTTTTGATTGAAGGGGTTCTGCTGGTCTTGGGAAGGGGAGGTTCTGGACTGTTTAAATGGTCTGGTGGCAGGACAGCACTAAGATCAGAGAACAACAGGTTAAAGGATTTGGCAATGTTGTGCAGGTCAGTGGTAGGAGTCACATTAATGGTGAGCATTGTGGGGTGTCTCCTGTCTTCCTTTCCAAGCAGGTCTTCGATGTTGTCCCAGAAGCATCTACCATTCTCCCAACTGCTGTTTAGCTTCTCTTTGTAATGTGCTGCCTTAGCTTGCTGAATGAGCAGGATGCACTTATTTCTTGCTGCCCGGTAATTTTACCAGGCAGTGGGGTCACCAGAATTTCTAGGCAGACACCAGAGGTTATCCCACTCCTTCATACAGTTGAGTAGGTCATGGAGACCCCAGCCATTGGAGGCTGCCCTTATCCTTCTCTTTCTCAGTGGTGCCAATGCATTGCAACTACCATTGAAGGTGCCTACAAATAATTGCAGGTCCTGGTTGATGTCATCATGGCGTCAATTGGAGACCAGTTTATTTTGGCAAGGGCAGCTTTAAGGCCCAGGTAGCCCTGTGCTTGAGAACCCTGTTATGTACAGTGATGGGAGGTTCTATCTTTTCTTTTGTCACCCAAGTGTAAGCCACAGGTGAATGATCACTGAGGCAGTCTGGGAGAACCATGACATTTTTCATCTTATTAGGACTGCTGGAATGGTGTGCCCAGAGATAATTTGGGTGAGATAATAGCTAGTGATCTGAACTTTAAGATGGTCAGTGTCTTTGATGGCCCAGTTTAGATTAAAATACCCAACCTCAGAGTTGCCCTTTAGCTGGGAGATGGTTTCAGGGGCAGGACTGAGCCTCTGATTTGGCTTTTTCTGGTGGAAGATATAGAGAGAAGACAATGAGAGCCTTACTCTGTCTGCCCAGGAGAAGCTTAACAGCTAGCTTTTCGTAATCACTGGCATCATCAGAAACAGGCAGCCTGCTCCCTTTTAGCTCATCCTTTACATAGATGAGACAGCCTCCACCTCATTTACTCAGCCTGTTGAGCCAAAAGGTTTCAGTGCCCGTTAAGGAAATTAATTTATCCTGAACCTTGGGTCTGAGTCAGGTTTCTGTCAGGCAGATGATATCTGGGTTGTTTAGTTGAGTCCATGCCTGCAGCTGCGCCATCTTGGGAAGCAGGCTACAGATATTCATAGCTGTGGTTTTCAACCCATTACCATGCTTCTCCCTGGACTGGTTGTCACCAATTGGCCCCGGAATAAGATGGACGTCCCCAGCCAGGAGCAATAGCACGAGGATGGCTAAACGTGCCAGGGAGTGTACTATCATTTTTAATTTGTGCCTTTTGTTATTCTAGTAGGCCTTTGTGTAGGATGGATCACCCCTTGTGGGGTGGCATGACAGTTAAGCCAGAATTAGGGTAACACTACTGAAACAAAAGAGTGGATCATGGGAGTGAAGGTGTGCCAGGTGGAGTTTAAAATGGGCAACTGTGGAGGTGCCATGATTTAACCCTAATGTGCTGGGGTCACTGGCCCCATGTCCTGCTTCCACAGTGGAAACTTAGTGCAGAAAAAAAACAATCTGAGGGAGTATGGTTAACAGGAGATCAGTGCACTGTGGTGCTGGAATCCACATTTCAGTGTTCTGTACAAGGAGGTCACTTGTCAAATAGCAGGTGTCACGCAGGTGCGCAGAGAGATGAGTCAAGCTACCTAAGGTCAGTTCTAATAAGGACAAGGGCTTCTGAGCTTTAGTGGTAATATCCTGGGTGAAGGTGTGTTGCCACTACCTATCTGTGGAGAAATGTAAGGTAGGGTCCCTCTAGTGGTAGAAATATATATTCTGCTAATGGAGAAATGGACACATGGCAGAAAACAGTAATTTTAAGTATAAAAAGCAATTGCAGCATCAGGAAGAATTAGCCAGGGAAACAGCCACTTGAGATGCAGCAACAGAGGGCAGTGTCCAATCAGGATTTGGCTGTGGAAGGTGCCAAAAATTGAACCTGTTGGCAGAGTCATGTCATATCTTTGCAGGGTAGAGGAGCTTTCCTTCCGGGCAGACCAGTTGAGCAGCACAGGTGGAGGCTTAGTTAGAGCGAACTGCACCGGGCAAGGCTTCGGGAGGCAGCAGAGACAGTTGCATTAGAGAGAATGCCTGGACTTGATCTCCACTTGGCTGGGTAGAGAAGCTTTCCTTCTGGGCAGACCAGCTGAGCAGCTCAACACAGCTCAGCTCAGATAAAGTTCAGCTTGTATTTCACATTAGTTCTTTATTCCTCCTCCTCCCCATTATTTGTTGCAGAGGTAATTTGCATGAAAACAGGCTTTTTTACTCTTGAAGAGTTCATCTATTGCTGTTGCTGTCTCCCCACCTGAGATCATAATGCACTGCTTGTGACATCACAGTTACTGTCATGGCAACAGATTGTGATGTCACAACAGAGCATTATGACTTGAAGTAGGGAGTAAGCTATAGAGGCAGATTAACTTTAAAGTAACTGCAAGGAATAAAAATCATGTATTCCTGCACATTTTCCCAGCAATAAATAATGGGAAGGAGAAATCTAGAATATATATGGAATACAAGCAGGATTATAAATATGAAAATATGTATGTGTTAAAGAGGGAGTTTGGCCAAAATTTCTAGCATCAGTAAATTCAGAATTTGGATCAGCATATCCCCAGCCAACTGCATGACAAAATTGAGATCTCTTGGTTACTTTGTTTAAAAGCTACAAGTCATTGGGCTGGCAGTATAGCCTAGAGGTTAAAGAAACGAGGTGTAAACAAGCTTGGTACATTCAGCAGACCAGACCTGAGTTTGATTCTCACAGCCTCCACTTGTATTCTGTGTGACTCTAAGCAAGTCACTTAACCACCCAGTGCTCCCAGATCACCCCTGAAAACAGGTACTTGTGCCTAGTGGGCCTTACCCGATTACCAAAGACTAAAATAAATTTTGTAATCCTAAATTTACTGCCTGTTCAAAAAAGCCAGTTTCAGTAAAGAGCTACTGATGATGCTACAACCAGAACTCACAACCTAGTCCTTCTTGCAAACTACCTTACAAGACTTATTTCTCCAGCATTACATAAAACTGCAGTGGCATTAAACATCTGAAAAATGAATGCTAACAATGGGTACATCAGGGCATGCATTTCCATAATGTGTAGATGCAAGATACAGTACTTAGGGATGTGATGGGATTGGGGGTTTGAAATATAGCAACAAACATGGCTTTAGAATGACAAAAAATGTGTGCAATTTTTATAATAGTGCAGGGGTGAGATTTTGAAATGTCACCAGACTGCAATTGTGGAATGCAACAATGACACAATCTCAGAAATTAGATGGGACACACAGTTTTGGAAAGTGGCAGAGATGTTAAAATTATTAATGTGGTGGTGTCATATAGTTTTAGAATGTGGCGGAGATATACAATTTTGAAATGCCGGAGACACATAGTTGTGGAAGGTGGTAGGGATATGTAATTTCGTAATGTTTCTTAAATGGATTAATTTGGCATGTGGTGTAAGTGATACAACATTTCAAAACGTGGCTGGTATGCTTGATTTCAGATTGTGGTAGCAACATTCAATTTCAGAATGCGGCGTGGACATGAAATCTCAGAAAGTGGCAGTGACGCAGTTTCAGAATCTGATAGCCACATGGAATTTCAGAATGAGGCAGGGATGCATAATTTTAGAATGTAACTTGAGTATGCAATTTTTGAATGTGGCAGTGACACTCATCTTCAGAATGTGGTGAGGATGTTCAATTTCTGAATATGGTGGGACTGTACATTTTCAGAATGGGACAATGACAGGCAATGCTGAAGCATGGAAGTTTACACAAAATTTCAGAATATGACAGGCAGGTACAATTTTGGAACATGGCAGGCTGGTACAATTTTGGAATGTGACAGGCAGGTACAATTTCGGAATATGGCAGGCAGGTACAATTTTGGAATGTGACAGGCAGGTACAATTTCAGAATATGGCAGGCAGGTACAATTTTGGAATGTGACAGGCAGGTACAATTTCGGAATATGGCAGGCAGGTACAATTTTGGAATGTGACAGGCAGGTACAATTTCGGAATATGGCAGGCAGGTACAATTTTGGAATGTGACAGGCAGGTACAATTTCGGAATATGGCAGGCAGGTACAATTTTGGAATGTGACAGGCAGGTACAATTTCGGAATATGGCAGGCAGGTACAATTTTGAATGTGACAGGCAGGGTACAATTTCGAATATGGCAGGCAGGTACAATTTTGGAATGTGACAGGCAGGTACAATTTCAGAATATGGCAGGCAGGTACAATTTTGGAATGTGACAGGCAGGTACAATTTCGGAATGTGGTGCTGACGCTCAATTTCAGAATGTGGCACTGATGCTCTTTAAGTAAAAAAACAGGTTAAAAGGCAACCTGCCCTACTGTAAGTTAAGCATTCACTAGCTGTTTCACACAATGGTGTCAATCAAATTTTACACAGTGTACTGTTCAGAAACATTTTTCTTACACTCTGTGTACAATAAGTCCATATTACTCTTGAATAGTCAAACTTATAGTATCTTAAACATGATATATCTGCAATTCTGTAACAAGTGGCTAGTGTATGTGTACATTCAAAACCCAAACCTAATACAGGCCCCCTTGTAATTGAGATACTGTTATCCTAATATGTCCATGTATCAACATGTGTCCATATGTACCTAATCTGCTGTTGTATTAAATAACAGTTCTATAAATCTAAAAACAAAACAAAACAACTGACAGCTTCAGCTTTTATTCAGGCACAGTTAAAATAGGGATTCTTTAGAGGTATGAATATAATTTATAAAAATTGGGAGAGGTCACATGATGCGGAGCACCTAGTGGCTGCCTTTTCTGGAGCTCCTACCTACCAGCCAACAAGTTTCGAATCTGTGCCTGTTCTAATATCGGAAATAGTAAGGAGACGACTTTTATGTGTTGCCTCTTCAGCCTGGATCGTGCCGGGTTCTGCTTTTGGTTCTGCGGAGGTTATACAAGGAAATATTGCCAGTATGGAAGCAGAAATGAAGCAGGCCGGAGTGAAGCACACTCTGCCTGCTACGCCTGAGAAAGCCGCCAAAAAGTCCAAAAATCAAGGCGTTGGGCAATCTGCTAAGCAACTTCTCCCTGGCTCCTCTGCCAACTTGCTGAGGATCGCTTTTTGCAAGAACTGATCCCCTTTCGAGAAACCCTTCAAGATATCTCATCGAAAGTGAAAAGCATTAGAAGCGACTTAGGTGCACTTACGCAAAGAGTGGGTGACATGAAGGCAAAAGCTTCTTCTCTGGAGAGCTGGAAGGGGAAAATTGACCTGGAGATCGTATGACTTCGTCAACAAATTAACAAGTTGCAACTTAAGATGGAGGATTTAGAGGGTAGGAGCAGATGCAACAACATATTGATCCTCGGTCTACCCGAATCTGAGGAGGGATCTGATGTTATTTTGTTTATCCAGAAGCTGCTGAACAAAGTTGTTGGTCCCTCACCCCTTAACCAGCAGTATCACATCGAGAGAGCTCATCGCTCCCTAAAGCCTAAGCCTCCACCCGGTGCACCCCCGAGACCTATTATAATTAAATTTCTAAGCTTTATAGAGAAACAGCACGTTTTATCCAAGGCAAAGGAATTAGAAGCAATTCATTGGGATAATGCCAAACTGCGGCTGACCCAGGACCTACCTTATGAAATCCGCCAGAAAAGAGCAGCATTCCACCCGATTGTGAACAAGCTTATTGCAGCGGGAATCCGGTTTTGGATGAACTATCCGGCTAAGTTACTGGTGGCCCTGGATGGTGTCTGGCACCCCTATGATAATCTGGATCAAGCCTTATCAGATCTCACCCTCAAGTTCCCCAGCCTCTTTAAAGTGAACTGAAAGACGAACTGAAAATTTGTACATTTAGTTTCCCCTAATAGCGAAGGGGTGTTGAGGTTTTACCTGTTGGGTGTTTCTCTCCTTGTCTCCTTCTGTTATGTGCACTGGGGCCTAGGTTGCTCTCTGGATTGGGGCCTACTAGGCCTGTGTAAGCGCCAATGGCCTAGCGGGTTATACCTGGGGGGGGGAGGTGAAGGAACTAAGTTTTGATTAGCAGTTCCCACTGGGTCTGTTTAGGAACGGACCGTCTGGTCCGCCAACTTTTCTTTCCCCCCCTTACTTCTCGGACTTCGGGGCCGATTTAAAATGGCACAGTTCAGTCAGGCAAGTTTCTGCCTTTTCTGGTTTTATTGTCTTGACTTCTTTTGATAACGACAGATGGCTATGAGGGTCGGTCTGGTTTTCCCTGCGAGTCTTGTTTTTAAAAGAGATTCACAGCTTGAAATGACTTAATGGGGCAATCACTATCTTTTTTTTTTTTTTTTTACTGTCTTGGTTGGGTCCCTGCATTATCACAATATTGGTCTGGTAATTTGGTTTTTTTTTTTTCTTTTGGAGGCACAGAAATTACTTTTTCTTGCTCTAGAGGTGGTTGGTGGGTGGGAGGCTCAAAGAGGGAACAAATGCTGGGAGATCTGCTTCATGGTCTAGCTGGAGGGGGGTGGGCTGCTACCCCAGGGGAATCTCATGTTCTTTATTTGATTTGGGGCATGATGCTGGTTGTCTATGCAATTGTTTTTCAGGGTATGCCTCATCTCAGTTTAGGATTGGTTATTACGGGGCAGGTAGCCTTTTGGGATTGACCCAGGTCAGGATTATTCCGGTTTTCAGCACTGTGGTTCCTTATTTTAGTGGGGCCTGTTGTAAATAGTTTAAAGGGATTTTGGAGTGGTGGGATTGGTTGGGGGGGAAGGGAGGGTAGATTATGGACTATCTCTCAATATCTACTATACTTATATCTGTTATTGCCACCTAATATTTTTATTATTATATGTTTTGGGACAGATTCTCTGGATGCTTGGGGGTTACGGAATTTTCTCAATTTGTTGGGGTGGGCATTGGAAACCTGGAGGGTACCACTGGTGTTTAAGTTTGGTGGATGTACCTTTTGATTTTGCTCTTTCTAAACTTTTTTCTACGTCATATGGCGTTGAGGGCTATTAAATTTGCTACCTGGAACGTCAGAGGTATCAGAGATGCTTCTAAAAGGCATCAAGTTCTCCTAAATTGCTCCCTATTAAATATTGATATTTTATTCTTGCAGGAAACACACTTATTAACTACTGAAACCAGCGAGTTAAGACGACAGGGTTTTCTCAGGTTTTTGTTTCCGGGGGTGCATCGACTTGTAGGGGTGTCGCTATTTTGATCAGTCGGGGTATCTCATTTGTGGCTGAGGATAGTTCTACAGATCAGGAGGGCAGATTTATTTTGGTTAAGGGCCAGCTTAATAGCATTAGCGTAGTATTAGGGGCCATATATGGTCCAGTGGGGGGGGGGAGATCCCAAATTTCTTATGCACTTAGCTGTTAAACTGAGTGGGTTCTTGCCATCCTCATTTATTCTGGGTGGTGACTGGAATGTCGCCCCAACTCAGGAGCTTGACAAGACCTATAGACCTATAAAACCCCTTTCCCCATCTCAAATTGCCCTTAGGGATTTCATGAACTTACTAGGGTTATGTGATCCCTGGCGTTTGCTTAACCCTTCTGGTCGTACATTTTCCTTCTTTTCTCAGGTCCATCAAACATGGTCCAGAATTGACTATATTCTAATTAGTTCTACCCTTCTAGAAAATGCGTCTCATTCAGGTATCGAGCCAATTGTAATATCGGACCATTCTCTTGCATGGATTAAGGTTTCTCCCCGGACCCGGTGTTCAAAGAGACACTGCTTGGAAGTTAAACACGCAACTCCTAAAAGATGAGCACACTATTTCCCACCTCAAATCTTTGATTTCGTCCTTTCTCGAGTTTAATCAGGGTTCTGTTGCTAGAGAGGACTTATTCTGGTGTTCTCTAAAATGTTTTCTCAGGGGCGAGTTCATAAAACTGGCTTCTAGAAGGAAAAAGTTAAGGGAATCCAAGATTATCTCTTTGGCTAGTCAAATCAGGATTGCTGAGAATGACTTCTCTCTCTCTAACTCTCAGCAAGATCTGGAGAAAGTATGTAAGTTAAGGAATGAATATGAGAACCTGATTAAAGAAAAAACGGAATATGCCATCCTTTAAACTAAATCCCGCTATTTAGATCAAGGGGAAAAACCGGGTAGGCTGTTAGCTCTCAGGTTGAGGGAGACGGAGAGCTCAAGGTTAATTCTACTCTAAAATCATCAGATGGCACCATTAAAACCTCACTAAGAGATATTGCATATATCTTTGAATCCTTTTACAGGGAATTGTACGGTAGGGGTTCCTCTCTAATTTCTCTCTCAGATATTGAACATTTTTTGGATGGAATCTCTCTTCCCCATTTACAGGCACATCACTGTGAAATTTTATCCTCTCCCATCACTCTAGAGGAGATTGAGGCCTCAATTAAGGGGTTACCTCTGGACAAATCCCCAGGCCCTGACGGCTTCTCCCCTAACTTTTGCAATACCTTTTGTAAGGAGGTCTCTCCTCTCCTCCTTAAGTTATTCAATTACATGCTTATATCAGACTCCTTTGACCCCTCGTTGCTGGAGGCGACTATAATCTTAATCCCAAAGCCAGATAAATCCCAGCTAGACCCGGCTAGCTACCGGCCAATTTCATTATTAAATTATGATATTAAAATCCTAACTAAAATTCTCTCTCAGAATCAAACAGGTCTGGCAGCATCTGCTGAGTCCCGAGCAAGTGGGGTTTGTCAGGGTAGATCTCACGGCAGACCATTTTACGTTACCATCTCTACATCTTCCAAGCTGCACAAGATTCCCAAGTTCCTATGGCTTTGATTGCTTTAGATGCAGAAAAAGCCTTTGATCGGGTTAACTGGCTTTTTCTGTGGTCCACACTTAAAAGAATGGGTTTCCCTGACATCTTTATTCAATGGGTTAGAGCAATTTACAACTCTCCTTCTGCCAGGATCTATTGCAATGGTGTCTTTTCATCTCGTTTTCCCTTGCACTCTGGCACCCGACAAGGATGTCCTCTGTCTCCTTATTTATTCAACCTGTACTTAGAACCTCTGATACTTAGTATCAAATCCTCATCTCAGATTACAGGTTGTGTTATTTCACAGATTCCTGTGACTCTCTCAGTGTTTGCAGACGATATCCTCTTGCATCTTACTAACCCAGAATCTTCTCTACCACAGGCACTACACATGATTAATCAGTTCGGGCTCATATCTAATTATAGGTTAAATCTGACTAAATTGGTTATTTTTCCACTTAATTCCTTTACACACCAAGCTAACTTTACTCAATTTGGCATGAGGTGGTCCTCAGTCTCCCTTAAATATTTAGGCATTCATCTAGCTCGAGATCCGGTGGTCACTAAAAAACTTAACTTAGATGACCTGCTGGTGAGAGTCCAGAAGGATCTCAGCAGATGGGATAGTTTACCGTTGTCATTATGGGGTCGTATCAACATCATTAAAATGAATACCTTACCCCGTATTTTTAACCCCCTCAATATTCTTGGCATTTGGCTTCCCAGATCTTACTTTCAGCAAATTCATACTGCCCTGTCTAAGTTTATTTGGAGGAGTAAACATCCTAGACGGGCTTTTTTAAAGCTCAACTTACCTAAAGATAAGGGTCTATGCCTTCCCAATTTCTTGTTTTACTACTGGGCTAGTCGTTTAGCTAAAATGGGCGTTGGTTCAGCTCAACCTAACATATCAACCCTCCTGGCAGTTAATAGAACTTAGTCTGCTGGATAAATTCAATCTTCATCCTCCCCGTATTTTTTATTACACTTACTCTACTCTACCAGAGGTTATTCAAAGATTGGCCATAGGGCTTTCTATTAAGGTTCTATCTCAATGCTGAGGCTTTCTTAGTATACCATTTACAAAGGATATGGCACAACCCCTTACCCTAAATCCTAACATCAAAATTGGGGCCTCTCCACTGACTCCAGATTGGCTTCCACAATTACATGATTGGTCAGTAGACTTTCTCTATCCTCAGGGTTCACTTCTGTCCTCCGCTGGATTGTTATCCCAATTGAATCTCTCACAGAAACACATTTTCAAGGTCTTTCAGTTGAGACACCTCGTTGGGAAGCTGTTTGGACGGTAGCGATACCATTCCAAACAAAGCCTTTCCTAGATTATATTCAAGAATGTACAACCAAGCCCATGGTATTGCCAGAATCTATTTTTACTTATTAGATACTAAATTCCCCAATGCTTTATCCGGTTCCAAGATTTGGGCGTCCCTCTTACCTGACTCCCCCTTGCCTTGGAACCAGATATGGCGTGACACATACAGATATCTTACCCAAGACAGAAACAGGTTACTACAGTTTCACATTCTGAATAATCTATACTACACACCAATCAAGCTGGTCACACATTTGGTAGGCTGACTTCAACTAGCTGTATGAGATGTGGAGCAGGTGAGGGGAACTTAATTCACATATTTTGGGATTATGATAAGGTAGTCCCCCTATGGAACTCAATACAATACAATCTTGACCCTCTCCTGGGTTTGGGGGAGTTATTCACGGCTGAAATATGTATACTAGGCTAGTACTCGGACATTAGAGTTAAAGAACGCAGGTTTCACATGGCCTTAATTTCCATAGCAGTTAAATGCCTGGTCCTCAAACATTGGTTGGACCAAATTGTTATTTCTTATTCGGAATGGCTTGATGAAATTTCCCTTTGTTTCAAAATGGAGAGGTTGCTCGCTAGTTCCCGGAAGAGTATGTCCTCCTTTAACCAGAAATGGGCAAGCTATATGCCTTATATTTGCACTAAATCCCATGTGGGTATTACCTCTGACAGCCTTTTATGCGCTCTGCCTCCCTGTACTGTTTCTAATGTCAGTACCTCTTGCCATTACTTTTTCTACTTGGGGTTGGAGGTGGCACTCCAGGGGTGGGTGGGGGGTGGGCAAGGGGGTTCTAGGGCTGGTCTGATTAAATGGTGCCTCTTTTTGTGGCTGTTTATATTCGGGCATGCACCATTCCCAGCTCTTTGTTGTTACACTGGTTACTAGCCCTTTGTCTCACTACAGAATGTGATACTGTCTGTACAATATGCTTTGTTATCTTTAAAACTCAATAAAGTTTTGGAATTTCAAAAAAAAAATGTATAAAAATAGAGTCATTTCAAACAGCTGCACATAAGTAATCAATTCCTGTCCCCTTTAACTCAAGGGGTCATTTCTAAAATGTGCAGACGAGCATGGGGACCACTTTTTCAGAGCATGCCACCTCTGGCAGCACCACTTTAAGACTGCTACTACCTTCTCCCGATACAATCAGGGGAAAACCAGAGGTAGTCTACCAGCACCGAAATCAATATGGTTAAGGCATTTACCAGAAATTACTGCTTAGAAAAGAATGAGAAAGTGACTGTGATGATGAGCAAATCTGAGACCAGATCTCTAGTTTGTTAATAATCTCCTCCTGAGTCTGATTTCTACGGTTGTGTGGGCCAAGCTGCAACAATGTCTTTCCACAAGTGTGGATGTGACAGCTGCCATGTGCAACATGGTGGTGCAGACTTAAACTGTACATGCACAAGTATCGTGCATATGTATGTAACTCCCACACCATGTTTGGCTAGCTGGCACCCCCCTTAAAAGAACTACTGACAACTACATGGCTTACAATTTTCTTTTGGAAGAGTTACACTCATGGTACCACCCCTAGTGCTGGAGTGTATTTGAGGCTCATTATCTAGAGGATGGAGGGTGGGGGTACATACTAAAATGGACCTTTTTATTTACAGCCAGGTCCAGGGGAGAAGATGCTAGGCATATGCTAGACCTAACAGCTGAGGAACCCCAATAATGTTCACACTAAAAAAAATAAGTGGAATGTCCAAGGCAGTAACTGGGATTTTGCAGAATGACTTTATTTACAGATGTTACTTAAAGCAAGGGTGGTCCCCCAAATGTTTATCATTGCAATACAGGCACACTGTCTTTTGCAGGACAATTTGTTAGACAGTACTGTTTTCCACAAAAAACACCTCTATCGCTCTTCCAAAGTGTATATCTGTGGGATGTGCCACACACTTTAAACTCCTCCTGGTGCATGGTCATTGCCCAGGGAACACTGGTGCCCATCCATGAACCACTTAGCCCTGCCTGAAACTCCAGATGGCGTTTCTCACCCTTTGCCACAAACAGCCTCTTCCATTCCTTCAGGGTTACACCAAATGAGTCTACAATCCCCAATGAATTGCTAAAGACTCCCAACTTTAACTTTAAATTCAGCACAGTTGTGTTGAAAGGTGTCCTGACCCGGTGTGATCTAGCCTTATCTAGGGCACACACCCCTCAGACAACTCCCTCGGAGAACAGTCTCAGATTCTGTATTCCTTCTTCCCTGTCATGGAAAGAACAAAAGGCACCTTTCTTTTCTCTGGCAGTTGTCAGATTCTACTCATTGTTCTTCCTTAAGGCAGCTGTGAACTTCAGGGGATTGCTCCTTGGATACACAAGAACTGCATTCACTCTCACTCACACTGGAGTGAAACTAGAGAGTCCTGCAGGCAAACTGAAGATTTTACCAAACTAGGGTGAGAAATACCAGGGCTCCCTTTGACAGAGCCCCAATGGCAGACCTCCTGCCAGTCTAACTGGCACACTTGAACTTACTGATAGACATTCTAAGCTCCCAAGAGCAGCTGACACTAAAATGCTTATGCTGCTGTGAGAGTTCTAAATGACATAATCATCAATCTTGAAGGAGGCAGTATAGCACAGTGGATTAAGGCTCTGAGCTGCAAATCTGGAGGCCTGGGTTTGAATCCCACAGCTCCCACTTGCATACTGTGTGACCCTGAGCATGTCACTTAACTTCCTTGTGCCCCCAGGTCACATCCGTAAACAAGCTTTCAGCTTAGTGTATCTCTCTCTTGGTTTAAATAAATAAATCATTCTCTCAGGCTAGCTGAGTAAACAATGATGTCATTATGTAGAAAGACCCTAATGATCTCCTCACCAGCAGCCTTTTCCTACCTGGCTAAGACTAGTATTAATGGGATTCTAGTAACCTGAGGGGACTGGATTGTTACATGTAGTTATGCCAGCACTGCTATGTTGCATAAGGCTGACTCTGGGGTAAACTGCACGTGTGAGTATCACGCATGCGCAGTACTGTAATCGCTGCAGTGTTATGGCTAACATCTGTGCAGTGAGAGCACAGCATATTCTGTTCACTGCTCTTGCTGCTCCTAAAAACTCTCCACAGACAGATTGGCTCTGTCCAGATCTTGCTATAATTGGGCACCACCTCCGCCTCCCTCCACACCTCCAGCCCCTGACTCTGGTCCAAGGATTTCTGCAACATTGCTGTTAGAGGTCCTGCCAGTTCTACCACCAGTTCTTTGATAACCCTGGGATGCAGACCATCAGGGCCCTGAGCTTTATTATGGTTTAATTTGAGTAACCTATTCTTGATATTATCAACTTGTAAGGCCAGGCTGCCTTCACCTGTGTTATCTAAATGACTCTTAGTAGCCGAGTTTTGGTATTAAATACAGATGTAAAGTAAACATTAAAGAGGTTAAAGAGAACCTTTCTCAAATCGTAAAACGACAAAGTGGAAGCTCACTTACCTCATTGGGAGTTCCTCAGTGGCACTTGTTTAATTTTTTCAAAAGCCCCCCCCCAAGAAAGGGTAGAGTTCATAATTTGCCCCTAAGAGGCTAGCTGTATGATCTCATTTCACTTCCTGGTAGCCTGCTTCCCCCTGTGCTCTAACGTTTATGAGATCTCTAAAGGGAGAGCACAGAAGTGCGCACCATTGAAATCCAATGTTCAAATACTGTTTTTTGGCTGTTTAAGTGGACATTAAGTAAAATCAAAGCCAGGGGTTCACTAACAAGAACTTGTCTGAGGATGTACAGCACTCACCAGTGCTGGGTGGAGTACATATCGTGAGTTTTGCTGACCTGGATCGAACTGAAAAATGGACAAAAAACTGACCACACTCCAGAGCTCACATGTTGAATGTGCAAGATTGTAAAATACTGGAGACACTGAGAGAAGTGCCCAGACAAATTTATTTGCCCAAATGCCACAACATCCAACACCACATACAAGAACACTTGGGAACTATGAATCCAGTACTAAGGTGCCCTGTTACTTTACTTGTTAGAGCTTCCCAAGGGGGTGATTACCTGGAAAACATGATGCCCTTAAATACCATGTTAACCTATGATGTCATTATTGAGGTATCACACCAACATTTGGGTTAAAAAGGCATAAGGCAAAACATCCTTGTCTTTAAACATGTACATGTACCCTAGTGCAATCAACAAGTAAAACATGAAACAAATATCGACATAGCTTATCAAAGACAGGTGCAGAAACAAAATCAACAAAGCATGTTCTTAATTAAGCATGTTCATTTATTAAAGTACTGTACAAAGAACTGAAAAGTAGCAGGTCAAACTGGAGTCAGGAGCAAGTCACAATAAATCGCAGCCAACTGGGAAGTTTATGAGATTAAATGGACATTACAGATTTTTGAAACTGTGTTTGCCAGATATCGAATTAGACTATTTTGTACACATCAAATTATTTATTTGTTGGATTACAACTATGGGTTGTTCCAGTTCCACTGCAGCTGAGTGGAGGGTGGATGTGCTGTGTTGTACCTTGATATTGGGTTCTTGAGGGATAGGCGCACACCTCCGCTTGTTGCCTCTGGTGCTGGGGCCATCCCTCTTCTTACTGCCAACATGTATTGGCTGTCAAGCTGAGTCTGCATGACAGGACTATGACCAAGCTAGGAATCTTTTGAGGGCTCACATGTGTGTGGCTTCATTGACAGGAGTCAGCAAGAGAGCATTCACGATGGTCGTTTCTCTGAATTGGCATACAGGTGGGCTATTGGTCAAGAACAGAAAGGAAGAAAGATGATCAGACTCAGTGGCTGCTGAGCAATGCTTGTTCAGCTGACAGGGAGGGTTAGTAGTACTGAGCAATGTTTGTTTTGCCGACAGGGATAAGGAAGTGATTGTACAACAAATAAGTGCTAATCTGGGGTAATGGGAGAATGGTGGAGAGAGCCAGTGCTGGATAAGCAGTGAGCAAGAAAAGGTAGGAGGAGACATCAGTGGGGACAAGTACTGGACCTACATTGGAGACCAGAAAGTAAGGTATGTACCAGGTTGGCGGGTGGGAGAGAAGGTGGGAGTGAAGGAGGCAGAGTAAAGTCTTAAAGCAGACTCTCTTTACAGAGACATGGTCTGCCTGCTTCACTCCTGCTAAGCAGCTCCATTGGCACAATTTGGCCTGCTCTGTCCTGGAAAGTACTAACCACATCACAGGTACTTACTGGGCAGTATAGCTGTTTGGCCTACTGTGGCCACAAAACTGAACACCCTCCCTCCACACATTGCAAGACTGAGGAATAGCCAAAGCAGGGCTGTAAAGGTTATCCCCTCCTGGCAAAACATCTGTGGAGAAGGTGTAGATGACGGCCCAGCTAGGACAGCAAGCGATAAAGCAAAAGCCTTGAAACTGCACCCCAACTTGGGTAGTGAAACTGACTCACTCACCTGCACTGAAACTGACTCCTTTACCTGCACTGAAACTGTCTTGCTCCCCTGTATTGAAACTGATTCACTCAGCTGCACTAAAACTGACTTGTTCACCTGCACTGACGAGGCTTGCTGACCTGCACTGAAACTGACTCCCTCACCTGCACCGAAAGTGACTCTCTCACCTGCACTGAAAGTGACTCCCTCACCTCCACTGAAACTGACTTTCTCACCTGCACTGAAACTGATTTCTTTACCTCCACTGACACTGACTTGCTCACCTGCACTGAAACTGTCTTGCACCCCTGCATTGAAAGTGACTCCCTCACCTCCACTGACACTGAGTCGCTCACCTGCACTGAAACTGCCCTGCTCCCCTGTATTGAAACTGACTCACTGAACTGCACAAAAACTGACTTGTTGACCTGCACTGACACGTGACTTGCTCACATGCACTGAAAGTGACTCCCTCATCAGCACTAAAACTGACTTTCTCACCTGCATGGAAACTGATTTGTTCACCTGCACTGAAACTGACTCCCTCAACTGCACTGAAACTGTCTCAATCAATCAATCAAGATCTTTATTTTTCCAGGTGGAACATCATTGAGACAAGCTCATTTACAAGATGGACATGGGGCAAAACAATTGTCAACAGGGTTAAGACATAATAAGTTGAATGAACGTACATAACAATTGCATGATAATAGTAACAATGTACCAACATATAACCATCACATGTAACAAGATGCTTCTACCAGAACATAGCAATAGGTTCAACAGGAGGTAGTGCCATTTAAATACAATTTCATAGATACAGATAAATGGACGTAAGGTAATGAGCTAAAATGTATACAATAAACATCATTGGAGGAGTCATAGTGAGCAGGAGTGGCAGTTCCTTTAGCGTTAAAGTGCGAAGAAGATTGAGAAGTAAGAGTCATTTGAAAAGTACTGTAGGCATGGCCTGGCAAGTGGGGTGAGAAGGGGAGGGGGTATAGGGAGTGGGAAGGGAACTCGACCACCTGCAATGAAACTGTCCCCCTCACCTGCATGGAAACTGATAACCTCATCAGCATTGAAACTAACTCATTCACCTGCACTGAAACTGACTTGCTCACCTGCACTGAAACTGATTTGCTCACTTGCACTGAAACTGATTTGCTCACATGCAATGAAAGTGACTCCCTCACCTGCACTGAAAGTGATTCCCTCACCTGCACTGAAACTGATTTCTTCACGTGCACTGACACTGACTTGCTCACCTGCGCTGAAACTGTCTTGCGCCCCTGCATTGAAAGTGACTCCCTCACCTCCATTGAAACTGACTCTCTCACCTGCACTGAAACTGATTTGTTCACCTGCACTGACACTGAGTCGCTCACCTGCACTGAAACTGTCCTGCTCCCCTGTATTGAAACTGACTCACGCAACTGCACAAAAACTGACTTGTTCACCTGCAGACACGACTTGCTCACCTGCACTGAAACTGACTTGCTCACATGCACTGAAAGTGACTCCCTCATCAGCACTGAAACTGACTTTCTCACCTGCATGGAAACTGATTTGTTCACCTGAACGATACTGACTCTCTCACCTGCACTGAAATGGACTCCCTCAACTGCACTGAAACTGTCTCAGTCAATCAATCAATCAATCAAGCAATCAATCAAAATCTTTATTTTCCCAGGCAGAATATCGAGACAAGCTCATTTACAAGATGGACCTGGGGCAAAACAATTGCCAACAGGGTTAAGACATAACAGGTTGAGTGAACGTACATAACAATTATATAGTAATAACAACAATAACATATAACCATCGCATGTAACAAGATACTTCTACCAGAACATAGCAATAGGTTCAACAGGAGGTAGTGCCATTTAAATACAATTGCATAGATACAGGTAAATGGACGTAAGGTAATGAGCTAAAATGTGTACAATAAACATCATCGGAGGAGTCATAGTGAGCAGGAGTGGCAGTTCCTTTAGCGTTAAAGTGCAAAGAAGATTGAGAAGTAAGAGTCTTTTGAAAAGTACTGTAGGCATGGCCTGGCAAGTGGGGTGGGAAGGGAAGGGGGGGTATACGGAGTGGGAAGGGAACTCGACCACCTGCAATAAAACTGTCTCCCTCACCTGCATGGAAACTGATAACCTCATCAGCATTGAAACTGACTCATTCACCTGCACTAAAACTGACTCCCTCACCTGCACTGAAAGCGACTCTCTCATCTACACTGAAAGCGACTCTCTCACCTGCACTGAAACCGACTCTCTCATCTACACTGAAACTGACTTGCTCACAAGCACTGAAAGTGACTCCCTCATCTGCACTGAAACTGACTTTCTCACCTGCATGGAAACTGATTTGTTCACCTGCACTGATACTGACTCTCTCATCGCCGCTGAAACTGACTCTCTCACCTGCACTGAAACTGAGTCCCTCATCTGCATTGAATCTGACTCGATCACCTGCAGTGAAACTGACTCTCTCACCTGCACTGAAACTGACTCTCTCATCGCCACTGAAACTGACTTCCTCAACTGCACTGAAACTGACTCCCTCAACTGCACTGAAACTGACTCCCTCATCTGCATTGAAACTGTCTCTCTCACCTGCACTGAAACTGACTTCCTCAACTGCACTGAAATTGACTCCCTCAACTGCACTGAAACTGAGTCCCTCATCTGCATTGAAAATGACTCTCTCACCTGCACTGAAACTGACTTCCTCAACTGCACTGAAACTGACTCCCTCAACTGCACTGAAACTGACTTCCTCAATTGCACTGAATCTGACTCCCTCAGCTGCATTGAAACTGACTCTCTCACCTGCACTGAAACTGACTTCCTCAACTGCACTGAAACTGACTTCCTCAACTGCACTGAAACTGACTCCCTCAGCTGCATTGAAACTGACTCTCTCACCTGCACTGATACTGACTCAATCACCTGCAGTGAAACTGACTCGATCACCTGCATGGAAACTGATAACCTCATCTGCACTGAAACTGACTCATTCACCTGCACTAATACTGACCCGCCCACCTGTACTGAAACTGATACCGACTCTCTCACCTGCACTGAAACTGCCTCCCTTACCTGCATGGAATCTGATGACCTCATCTCCACTGAAACTGACTCTCTCCTGCACCGAAAATGATGACCTCACCTGCGCAGAAAATTACTTGTTCTCCTGCACTGATACTGACTTGCTCACTGCACTGATACTGACTCACTCATCTACACTGTAACTATCTCCCTCAACTGCATTGAGACTGACTCCCTCATCTGCATGGAAACTTACTCCCTCTCCTGTACTGAAACTGATCACCTCACCTGCACTGAAACTTACTCTCACACCAGTCCTGAACTTGACTCTCTCACCGGCAATGAAATTGATCCCTTCCCCTAAGGTGAAACATGCCACCTCCTCTGGAGTAAAAGTGACCTCAACAGTTTGCAGTAGAATTGTCCACCACCACTACAAGGAAACTGACCTTCTCCTTCAGTAGTGAATCCTACTCACTTCAATGCCTGCCCAAAAAGCAATTCAAATTTTTTTGGTTGTTCTGGAAACTGCTGACAGATGCAGAGCTTAAAAAGGGTGAGAATGATGTTGCAAAGATACTCTCAGCCCAGCAAAAGGTGTGTGGATAGGCTGGAGAGCCCTGTTCTGGATTGACACACATTTGGCAGCAGTGATGCAGAAGAGAAAAGGAGGATACAGAAGGGTCGCAATTAATATACATTAATAACCATTTGCAGGGGGTGAGGTGCACAAAAGGTCAGCACAGAAATTGGGGAGAAGGGTAACATAATTTCTTAAACTGAAGAGAGGAATAAAAAGGTCTAGGCTGAGCAGATGACAACAAGGAGAGAATAGACTCTTTACTTTTGTTTTTTGTTTCTTGGGTGGGGTGAGTGTTAAAGGTGGCTTCCTATGTTTGGGAGGAGAAAGACAAGCTGGCCTCCCTCGACTGTACCTTCTAAACAACTCACCAATACTCTGCACCTCAAGTACACTTTAAAAACGTGTACTGATATACACCTCATTGGCCCCTTACAAACATTACATTTAGCAGTTTGCACCACAACTACACCTTGACTTTTGTCTTGTTTTACTAATTGGAAAGCTATCCTTTAGAGCCCTGCATGGACCACTGGCAGTTCTGATTTTTGAATTCCATACAGTATTTCCTGGTTACAGGCAGTTTGATCACAGATAGCAGCTGAAGCTCTGTTCTGTATGTTGAACAGTGATTACAAAATAAGCAATCTTTTTCCAGAGTAACAAAAATTCTTTGTTTGTAGTAACAGATTTTTCAGGTTGCAGAAGACCAATTGCACCTTAACTACAACTTAGCAGTTTAACATTCAGCAGTATACACGTCATCTGATGCCATGAGAGCTGAGAGGGAGGGAGGGGAACAAAGAGCAGGTAGCCTGCAGTGGATCTAGGTATTTCATTATATTTAATACTTACAGTGGTAGTTTGAGTGAGTAGTTAGAACTATGTGCTTCTGGGTCAGTGTTTTGGGGTTGTTCTTTAAATTTATTTAACTGTTAGACAGAGTGGGAAAACTAGCTGGGAGAATATTGCAGTCACTTGTGGGTCGAGTGTTTTGTTAAGACCTGTGAAAAAGGTGTTTGATTAGAGAAGGGGCTGCAGTAGGCTAAGAGGAGACAGGAGATCTAAGTCCCATGCCTGCAATTGCCCCAGTGCATGGGCATCCCATAGCTTGAGTGCCATGGAGTGCGAGTGCAGCACCAGTGTCTTCAAGGCATCCAAAGGTAGACTGCAGTTCAGTAGGGAACTCTGCTCAAAGTCAGACAGGATCAAATGTAGGACACAAGGGCCACATGACGGGAGCTGGTGCCCTCAGAAAATTGTGGTGATGCAGTGGGGAGCATAGGGAAGGGCCGAAACAGCAGGGTGTCAAGCGTTTAGGGGGCAGTGAAGAAAGTAAATGGAAATGCAAATGCATGGTATGAAGAAAGCCAGAGAAGTAGTCAAATGGGGGAGGGGGGAGGGGTTCCGGGGTTTTTGGTTTTTTTTACACAATCCTTGAGAAATCCTGTTTATGGTACCCTGATAAAAGAGTTCAAGACAAAGGAAAAAGGTTAGAGAGGAAAGGGAATTACTAGACAGCATTAAAGAAAGCAGAAAATTAGGATATGGGGAACCGAGGGTAGGAGGGTGGGAAGTGGTCTGATAGGCTGCCAAACTTGTGTCATAATCCTCTCTAGGAAAGTCCTCCTAAGGAGAGGATGGTGGCTATTGTTCAGCAGGTTTTCAGCATTCACTGAGGAGCTGGCTGTGATGAAGGCAGAACTCAACTTTCTCCAAACAGGTCTGATTGCAATTATTCCTCTTCCCATCTGGACACCTAGGGTCCAGACTTGGGAGCTGACTGTAGTCAGCAAGGGGGGAGATATGAGGAGGGTCCAAGAATAGGAGAAACCTAAAGTGTCAACAGCAAACAAATCCACGCCCCTGCGTGATTCAGTCTCTCCAATCTCCCCAGTGTGGGGCCAGAGTCTGTAGCCTCCCAGAACACTAGATCTGACAAGAAGAATACACCTGAAGTATGATAGGGAGTCCAAAGGAAAAGAGATAACCAGGAAGGTACCTGTGATAAGGAACTCCATTGTGCAGGGGACAGAAGAGGTACTGGGGGCAGAGGAGCAGGGGGACTGAACTTTATGTATCTCCTGGGGGACTCACTTGGGATGGGTGCAGGCAGGGTAGAGAAGATAATCTAGAGTGAGATGGGGCTGTGACTGTGATGTCATTGTGTACCTGGGGTCCAGTGACCTGTCTTACAGACCACGGGGGAAGGCTACATATGATTTTTAAAAATAGGACAGAGGCTGACTCTGTGGTGTGGAGGGCTGTGGCTCTGGGTGCTTCACCTCCTGCCATGTTGGTGACCCATGTTCAGGAACGGGCTAGAGTCGCTCAGGGGGCCAGCTGGGGCAAGGAGGATTGAGTGTCCACAGACAGTACTCCTACTTTGGAAGGGGGACAGTGCATGCCACTGCTTGATTGCTGCCCAGTGGAGGCAGTGCAATACAGCATTTGGCTGCAGCTCAGAGGGCCAAGTGCAGGCATTCAAGTATGTGTGGCCTGTTCATGCCACACACCCATACCAGTGCATGGGTGTTGATGTAGGGGAGAGGAGAAAAAATGAGACTAGTGCAAAGGCTGCACAACAGAAAGCCCCACCCACCTGCCTCAGCCTGCACCATCACCCCAGAACCCTGCTGAGAACTTGATCCAGACCCTGGGTGTTGTGGAGGATGGCCCTTCCTCTCCCAGCCCCACCACAGAGGGCAAGCCATGGGGGGCATCTGAGCAGGTGTGTCCTGGGGGTAGATGGTGGCCAGTCAGGCAGATGGATAGGGGCTGAAAAGCCAGCCAGAACCTCAGGCTCAAGAAGAAAGAGCTCTGTTGAAAAAAAAAAAAAAAAGAAAAATAGGGGGGAGGCTCAAACAGGCAGCAGCCTCGGTGACCTTTTCAGAGATTCTGCCAGTTTGTGACAGGAGAGAGAGGAGAATTGTTCTGATCATTCATTTCTTTATAATCTTTTTAGTGAGACCACACAAATACAGAAAATATCCACATACATTGTAAGACTGTCCAAATATATAGGCAGCAAGACCTATAATTTTTCATAGATCTGTACAATATCCTGCCAGAACTGAAGAATTAGTGAGGATCCCAAAGTATATGAAAGGGGTGAGTACCAGTTGTCCACTCCTCCAACAGAAATCATGATTCATATGCCCTAGACGTTTAAGGACATGTGATGTTCTGCACCACCTTAGCAACGTGTTTCTTTTTTTGTTGTTTGTTTGTTTTAATCAGCTGGCTTCTGCCATCCCTTCAGGCTCTTTGTAATCTGTCCCAACAAGGGGCCCATTGGGATTCAGTGGTGGTGACACCCAGCTCAGATTGCCATTGAGTTCTAGCTTTAAGGGTCTGGTCTGTTTGGGCATCTTTAAGGGCATGGTAAAAACAACTAGTCCTTCCCTTAGGGAGCTTTTCTCAAATCTGTATGAATGTGAAAACTGAGTGCCTGTACTGATGGGGCGGCCCCCCATGTAAACACAGGATCACATCCCTAATCTGTAAATACCTCCAAAATTCTTTCTTATGGATTTGGAAGTGGGTCAACTGGTAAGAGAAGGAATCCACAGTGGTAGTGCTGGGAATATAGAGATCCTTGACTGTTCTGATGCCTTGTGCTTTCCAAGTATTCCAGTAGATGTCTGACCCCCAATCTCTATCGTCAGGTTCCCTCAGAGTGGGGTATAGTTTTAGCTTAGTTTTTTTGTTAACTGGGTAAGTGCACTAGACAAATTCTGCCTATTTTCAGGCACGACCTGGGGAAGGGGGATAAAGATGAATGCCAACTGACCTTGAACCAGATTAAGCTGTTGGTGGCTATAGGTGACTAGGATGGAGTATGCTGAAGTGATCTTGTGCAGTTTGTTCCAGTACCTGGTGGAGATACCTATGGTGGGGGAAGGAAGCCTACCCTCCCCTTGCGTCTAGCATACAAGGATATCAATGATGATTTGTCCCCAGAAGTGAAGATTCCACCTTTAGCCATAATGGTGTGTGTAGACTGGGAGCTGAGAACCATTTGATTGGGCTGAGATGAAGGCCATATGATATCCTAGGAACAAGGGGAGGCTCAAGCCTCCACTGCTCCAATGGCCCCTAAGTGTGGCTCTGCTGTATCTCAGGGGTTTGCCTTTCTGTAATAAATTGTATAACATGGTATCTATCTTGTGGAACCATTTAGATGGGATCTGGAATGCTGAGTGAGACAGTAAGTGTAAAACTTTTGGAGCCATGATTAGTTTGATGGAGTCTATTTTTCCTGCTAGTGAGTGATGCAGTGCTTTCTACCTCTGCAGTTCAAGATTTGTGGAGGTTATAGGAGGGTTGAGATTCAAAGGTATCATCTTATGAAGGTTTTGATGTAATTTAATACCCATAGGTAATACCCTCTGGAGCCCATTTCAGACCCAGTGCTGTAAACATGGTGACCAAGCATTTAGGGTTCAAAGGTAAGACCTCCGTCTTGGTCTGATTGACCCCAGCCCCAAGATAGTGGAAAATGTGTGGAGCAGGGATAGCACCTGTTTAACCGATTGACCTGCCTCTGACAGGGTGATAAGCAAATCATCAGCATACAGGAATGTTTTGTAATCTTCATCCCCCGCCTGTACTCCATGAATGGAAGCCTGCACTCTTATGGTTATCACTAGTGGCTCAGTAGCCATCTCAAGTAGTAGGGCACACAAAGGGCATCCTTGTCTGGTTCCTTTTTGAAGTGGGAAGGAGGAGACTTCGGGCCACTTCTGAAAACAGATGCCATGGGTGAGAAGTATAGAAGGCTGACCCACTCATTAAAAACAGGCCCTATGTCCACTTTTGCCAATGTCCCTTGCAGATGGGTCAATTCGATGGAATCGAATGACATTTCAAAATCTACTGCCAGGGCAGCAGTGGGGGAGGGACTGGTCTGCACATTGTATATTAGTGATGCAAGGGTTCAGAGGTGATCTGAACTAAACCATACCATGATAAATCCTACCTGAAATGGGAGAATCAGACCTGGTAGGATTCTCACCAATCTGGTTGCCAAAATGTTTGCCAATATTTTGGCGTCAGCATTTATAAGAGAAATAAAGTAGAAGCTGTGGCAACGGTAGGTGACATGGGGAGGGGGAAGGATCTGTCAGCACCAATCATTGCAGGATGTTTTTGGGGGGTGGTTCCTTTTTGACTATGGCTGGATTGTGTTTTATAAAGGATGTTAATCTTATGTGTGTATACTGTTATTATGTATTTGTTGTTTTTTTTCAATAAAAATCTTTAAATACAAAAATAAATGAAGTAGAAGCTACCTGGTAAGGTGGGATTCATAACTAGAGATGTTGCAAAGTTAAACTTCGTCCACGAAGTTTGCTCGAAGCCCTGTAAATTCAAACTTTACGGATTTTGCAGAGTTTAGACAAAAACGTTGAAACTTCGATTTGCGTGACATTTTCAACAAAATTCATTGAAGTTTATCATGAAGCATGAATTTCATGGGTGAAATTTCGCATTCCGTTGCATAATCCATTAAATTTGCAGAAATCACTCTGTGAGATCTGCAAATTACCTCGCGGAGTGAATTTCGCGGACTTCTCACATCTCTATTCATAACCTTCTTGGGGGCAACAGTGATTACTGCCTCCTGCCTAGATGGAGACATGACAACCTTGCTGCTGGGAACCATGGAACACTCAATGCAGACATAGAGCAATGTCTTCACTAATGGCCTGGCACAGGTGAATTGGAAACCCATTCACCACAGCAGCCCTGTGAGGGTTCGTGGATCTGATGGCCTGCCAAATTTCCTTCAGGAATACTGGAGCCTCCAGATCTGCTCCTTGTGCAGGGAAGACCAAGGGGATTGGTAGAGATAGCAGCCCCCACTCCCGGTGCACTGAGGAAGGTATATACATTTTCATAAACCTGCTTCATAGTAGAGTTTATGCCTTCAGGAGTTCTATGAAGGGTATCTGGTGTGTCCTGCAATCCCCTTACAGTCTTTGCAGCCTATCTACATTTTAGCCTGTAGGCTAACAATTTACTGGATTTCTCCCCACCCTCCCAAAATGAATGGCACAGCTTTCTGAACGTTAACTCCGCCTTCCTGTTTAAGAGATCATTTAACTTTAGTGTGGGTGCTGTTAAGCTGTGCAATTAGCGAGGTGGTCGTAGAGTGGGTTGCCTCTTTATACCACTTTTCCAGGTCTTTTAATTCTTTTTCCAGAGTAGTCTGCTCTCTTTTTTGGGTTCTGCATCTGTGCGCAGCA
Source organism: Neoceratodus forsteri (assembly GCA_016271365.2). Classification (NCBI taxonomy): domain Eukaryota; kingdom Metazoa; phylum Chordata; order Ceratodontiformes; family Ceratodontidae; genus Neoceratodus; species Neoceratodus forsteri. The sequence continues at coordinate 229,247,595 of JADMNL010000029.1, read as the reverse complement.
TAAGTCATGATACTACCCCTTAGGGTTTCCTTGAAAGGAGTCAGACACCTCCCTAGTATTATTGATCTGCCAGTACAAACTGACCTCCAGTTTGAGCCAGGGTCAGAATTCTGGGTCTTCCAGGAATAGGGGATCTAGTCACCATGATTGTGACTTCTTTTGTGGAGGGTCCTGTGGAAACCTGACTGCCAGATGGGCATGGTCCTATGTAATGATTAAGTAATAATGCACAACATGTTGTATGTCATGCAGGGATAATATCACACCTTGGGTGTTTGGGTGCGAGGCACAGGCCAACTGCATCCAACATCCAGACGTGACATTATCCAGCAAGACTTACACTCTGCAGTGCATTATTGCGATTATACACTGGCTAGTTTCTATGCAGAGAAAAATTACAACATTCCTGTTTTTCATGTGGACTGTAGGTGGCGTTGTGTATTATGGTGCATATGTGTGTCTGTCTCAGCCCCCCCCACACACACACACACATCAGCTTCTTGATCTCTTTTCCTGTGGCACCCCCCCCCCGCTTTCTAGCTTCAGTTTCAGTTAATTGATATTTTCAGTCACATCCCCGCACTCCCAGTTCATAATTGGTCCCCACCCTCTTGTGTCTGTCTTGACCCTCCCCATCCACACACTAGGTTCTTGATCTCTTTCCCATGGCTCAGTCCCACCCCATCCCACCCCACCCCACCCACCCACACACAGTCTGTGTTTTATTGTCACTTTCAGTTAATTGAATAGTATGTTCTCTCACATCCCTCGCATGCCCGGTTCATGCTTGGTCCCCGCTTTCGTGCTACTCGCTCACTCCTGTACATTGCAGCTCAGTTTCAGCGATCAGTTAATCAAGCCAACTGGTGCAGGGTATTAGAATGTGCTTTTAAATGACATGATTTTGTCAAGCCACAGGGAGCTGCAGTTTGTTTCTGCTAAGTTACAGGGAGTGCCAGGAGTGTGGGAGTGAGTTTCTGTAAATTGTCTACCGATCCTGTAGTAAACTTGTTTGAGGGCCATCCACAAGCAGGTTACTGCCAGTAGAGTGGAAGAATGCTTGAATCCAGTCACAGTGAAGTCATTCATTGTGTTTTTGTTTTTTAAATAAATAAGAAAATAAGTGACAGCAGTGATTTGGAGCAACGTCTGAGGGTTTTCTATGCCATTTTTGCAAGCTGTGTGCTTCGGGAGGGAGGGATTTACATATTTATAAATTTTTTAAGTACTGGCCAAATGCAGACTGTCCATGCCAAGTGTGGGCAACTTGGACATGGCGTGAGCAGTGATTTTCTTTTTGCTTAATGTCATGCAGTCTTCTGTCTGCTAGGACTTGATCTATGATGTTGCGCTGGGATAACATCACAGGTCAATATCTTACTTGACCAGCCAGGTTTCTGGATTTATTCTTGTCACTGTATAATTGGCTGCACTACTGCTTCTGTTATCTGCAGGATAAGGGAAAGGGATAGTCGCTGCAGGTCAGTTGTACTGGATGTCCCGTGCGGGACCAAGAAGCAGGTATAATCACGCACTCTAGGGTGGTATGTTCTTCATGCATCTGTCAGCTGATGAACTGACATCAACTGTTCCACTACTTCGAGTGCATTTGAATGGGATTTCACCCTCCCTCCACTCCTTTCCATCTCTGTGTTCAGGGTTAAGTTAAAATCCTCCCCCCCTCCAGTAGCATTGAACAATGAGAATTATTACTCAAGTAGTTCTTAACTGATTAATTGGAAAAAGGCTGGGTCATCTGAATTAGGGCCATAAATGTTAGCCAATACGATGGGCCCCTCAGGGGTCTCTACAGTGACAAAAACCTACCTCCCGTCTTTATCCATCTTGTTTGTTTATTTATTTATTTATTTTATTTAAAATGTGTTAACTGGGAAAGATACACTGAGCCAAGGCTCGTTTCCAGGTGTGACCGATCTTGGATCGGGGCATCTTCCACCCTCAGTTCTTGTGGATCAAGACTGACACCCCCTTTTCTTAGTTGGGGCTTCAGTTTGGAGGCCTCCTGGGAGGACAGTCTGGTTTCTTGCAGGAAGGCAATCTCTGGCTTAAATATTTTCAGATGTATCATCCCACTTTCAGGAGCGTAGCCAGAAATTTCCATTTTGTACACAATCTCCAACAGTTACACCCCCCCCAATTAAAAAATGTACACATCCCTTCCAAATGGCACCCCCTTCCAAACAAGTCAGATTGTTGTCAGATGATTCCTCTACTCTCTAAAGAGGTTATACATGTATCGGACCCTCCTCAGTGGCCTACACTAACCCAAATACTACAGATTAGAATGATAATATTAACAGAGTAGCTTATGGTTTGTGACAGGCGCTCAACAAAACTGTACATAAATGTGTACAGTGAGTATGCCTGTCTACACCCTTGCCCACTTTGTAGCCCCTACATCAGGCCGCATTTGGATTACTGTTTCCAGCTGTGTAGAACATATTGCCAAAAGAGATAGTCCAGGCAAATTCATTTGCATTGTTTAAAACAAAACAACCCACGAGTGCAGGGGGTCAGACTAGATGGGTTTACAGCCTTCTTCTGACTAACTATCAAGTATGAGGCCAAGTATAAGAGTCCATGCTGTTTTCCTTTTACCCGGTTAATTTAGCACCCTAACATTCCAACTAATACAGTTACTCTCAATTTTTGGTACATTTCCCATCACCCATGGCAGTTAGATATAGTATCTTACTACAGGGCCCCATTCACCCTTGATGCCCCAACAGGAGAAGACCAGAAACCCTCAGTGCAGGGCCGGTACAGGAGAAGGGCAGCTAGCCCGGCTAATAATACAAAGTCCAAGGAACCTGCACGCATGAACTGAAAAACACACACTTCATATCAAGTAAGTTTTGAGTGCTTTAATGCTAAACTTTGTGAAGTGTGAATAAAGACTTTCACCGCACACCACCAAACTGCCCCGGCATTTTGAGTTGGAACTCTTCATCAGGTGACTCAAAATGCCGGGGCAGTTTGGGGGTGTGCTGTGAAAGTTTGTACTTACTTCACAAAGTTTTACGTTAAAGCAAATGGGGCCAGCCCTCTTCAATATCTTCATCAGTGACACTGCAGATGGAATGGAGGTTAAGGTTTGTCTGTTTGGAGATGACACCAAGATCTGCAACAGAGTAGATGATCCAGATGGAGTGTGCAGAATGAGAAGAGATCTGGATAAACTGGCAAAATGGTCAGAAGAGTGGCAACTGGAGTTTAATGTAAAAAAGCTCAAGATCATGCACATAGGGAAGAGAAACCCTGAAGCTATCTATAGGTTGGGAGGGGAGTTGCTGGCAATTGCAAGGGAAGAAAGAGACTTGGGCATCGTCATCACAGATGACCTGAAATCATCCAAGCAGACCACTAAAACAGTAGGTAAGGCTAGAGGGATGTTGGGATGCATTAGTAGGGGTATTGCAAGTCATAAAAGGGAGGCAATAATCCCTCTTTACAAGACACTGGTTAGGCCCCATCTGGAGTACTGCATGCAGTACTGGAGGCTGCACCTGCACAAGGACATTAATAAAATGGAGGCAGTCCTGAGAAGGGCAATCAAAATGGTGCAGGGACTGCATCAGAAAACATATGAGGACAGATTAACGGAGCTCAGTATGTATACCCTAGAGCAAAGGAGGGAGAGCGGTGATTTGATTGAAACATTCAAACACCTTAAGGGCATTAACAAGGTGAAAGAGTCTAACATGTTTCAATATAAGAAAAATAGCAGGACAAGAGAACATAGCATGATATTAGAGGGTGGCCAATTGAGGGTTAATGTGAGGAAGTTCTTTTTCACAGAAAGGGTGAATGCGGAATGGCCTACCTCAGGAAGTGGTGGCTATGAATACAGTGCAGGGTTTCAAACAGGCATGGGATAGGCATAAGGGAGCAATACAGATGAGTATGACTAGCTAGGCCATTGACAGAGTAAAGGTCTATGGCACATTCATAATGTAGAAACAATGGGCAGACTGGATGGATGGGCCTTGAGGTCCTTATCGGCCATCAGCTTCTATGTTTCCATGTTTATATGAAACTTATTTAATGTGAGGTGTGTGCTTTTTGGCTCATGAGAGCAGGCTCCCCTTGAAGCTCCCCTTCAGTCCAGTGTGAGAATACGGTCAATCTTAATATGCATTTAACAGTATAGCAGACAACACAAATAACATAACCATGAAACAGTAAATCCCACATAATGTCTCCTTCTCCCCCTCCCTTCCCAACAGTTGAGCTGGACAATTGTGACTGTCACCAGTTCTACAATGGCCGAGGTGCCCACAACCTCTACTTGGGGTAGCACTACAGGGGTAATAACTAAGGAACTCCACTATCGGTGCAGTCCAGCATGATATTGTGAAAGCCAGGAGCCCCAACCCACAGCTGGATGTCCATGCACCCATATCAGCCCTGCTATAACTGAGCATGGAGAGTGTGCCCTGGTCAAAGTCTAGCAAGGTCTCCCTCAGTGTGGGAGATTCCTTCACCATCTCCAAAGCATGGCTCCATTAGAATGGTGTTCCCTTGTGCCCTTCTTAGAGTAGTAGATAGATTCCCACAGCAAGCTTTTCAAATCTGGCATGACCATCCCTGTAACACTGAAGGAAGAAATGCACACTGGTGTCCCCTACTTGGAGACAGATGGCATCTCCCAAATTAAACACCCAAAGTGGGGCTATAGTTATTCTGCAAGCTGCAGAAGTAAACCCTTGCCCCTGGCTGCTCAACTCTTTTGTTACTTGTATAGTTAGAGTAAGCGCTGCCCTGAGAAATTTAGCCTATGGGCTACGTGTATATAATTAGCTTGTTCTCAAAGGTGTTATCTGAAATTTCAATAAATAAATAAAAGGCTGCAATGATTAGCTCCAGTGAACAGTGTGCTTTTTCATGTTTGCAGCACACCTAGGTTACTGGAAGGAGGGAGTAGTTTTTGAGCCACAATGCTTGTCCCTGGATCTCCATGTGGCCTGGAAATCTGGCCTGGATATGGCAAGCACTGTGCTGCCAGCCGTAGAAGCTACACGAGGCTCATATTGATCCAAGACAAACCCATGGAGATCCAGTTGGAAAAGAAGACAAATACGTTAAATGACCGGTGCCCTTGTAGTAGTGCAATGTGCCAACCTGGTGCTCCCCCTTTGGTGGCCAATTTAAGAAGCACTAGAGCTTAATTACTGCTAAATCCAGACTGGGCACAAATTGTGACTCAACCAGAAAGATATAAAGTCATTATCACAGGAGGTGGTGATGAAGTCCCTGAAGATAAGCTACTGCCCATTGTTCAAAAACAGTTTGTTCCAGTAGAAAATTGGCTGATCACCTGCCTGCAGTGGTGGCATTTCTGGATCCAGCATGGCCTTGGTAATTGGGTATGTACCTAGGGCCCCTTCAGTGTTTGTAGTTCCACTGGATGGAATTTTTGTGTGGGATGCTGCCTCGACCCACAATTTCGAGGCTCCCATCACTGGAGTACTGCACTGCGCAGTTCGCTTTTTACTGGGTTCATCCTACTGGTCATCTCTCAGTAGCTGCACCAGGGTGGTGAAACTGTTGTTGCCCAGGACTGGTTGGGATGAAGCCACAGGAAGAATGAGAGTATTTGCTGTGGCTGCGGCCACAGGGCCTCACTCATGGTGATTGCTCTTGCTTCCTCGTATTACCGTCTTTCTTTTGATTGTTCCACCATCTTTGCTTTGGTGGAGGTAGCCTGGTGTCATTGTCCATAGAGGGAAGGTATCTTGTGAGGTGGGCTATCCACAAGTGGGTGCCTACCGAAACAGCGACCCACTTGCGGCACACGAAAGACAGGGCGAGGGTATGAGGAAGGCGACAGGATGGGGAAGCTCGCGCATATAGCAACAGGACGTTGCTATATGTATTCGTTCGGAGGGGAAGCAAGCATGATGGAAGGGTGGGAGAGTTGGTCTGGTGTGGTTGGCATGGGGATTTTGAGATGGCCCTGTAGTGTGGTGGGTGGGTGGCAGCCTAAAGCTACAAGGGTTCCAGGTTTGGGCACACCTCCATTTTAGTGTGCCTGGCCCAAAATTTCTTTTTGCCCCAGAATTTGCACCCCCCCAACAAGCACCCCCCTGGAGTTAAGAATCCTTTAGTAGGGGGGTGCTGTGGGTGCAGCCTCCCACATTAACATTACAAATCTAAGTCCCCAGTGCCATTTTCCTGAGCACTGGGGATGTACATCGCCAAAACTGATTTTGGCAATTGCCAATGTGACATAGAACCACTGAGAAAGGTAGATGAGGGTCCTGTCTCTGGCTTAGATGGTTCAGATGTTCTGAGGCCGGGGTGGTATCCATATCCTCTGGTCTGCCCAATCATTTCCCAGAAGGCTTGAGAGGTGGTACTTGTCCCAGTTTTCTCAATTTAGCTGAGGGGTCTGTTTTGCCAGAAAGCTGTTTGCAGTTTCAGGAATTTCAATCAAGTGGGGGATGCCATTAGATAAAATGCACAGGGATATCAAAGTGAATGCTGGAGGCCCAGATCTGTGCATACCTTCATACTGTGGTGAAAGCCTGGTGACTGTCTGGTAGGGCAGGAGAGAAGTCCATAGATATCTGGATTTTGTGCCCTTGCCACATGAGAATCTTCTCTTCTATGGCAGCTTGCATTATCTCCTCTTTTACTGAAAAATGGAGGAAGTGGGCCCTGGGGGGAGGTTTCAGTGTCAGTGGGTGAGGCACTTGTCCAATTTCTAGTGGTGCAGGCCATCTGTGGCCTAACAAGTCAAAGAGGACTATCTGGAGAATTTCAAAGTATGCGGCACCTCACTCACCTCTGGAAATCCCACAAAACACACATTATTTCACCTGCTGTGATTCTCCAAGTCTTCCATGGTGTCTTATTGTAACTGCAGTGTACAGTCCTGCTCCCTGATGTATTGCAAGAGGTGATCCGTCCTATCTTCTGTGTTTGCAATGCGCTGCTCGGACACATTTCCTCTCTGAAACAGGTCCACTATGTCAGCGGATGACCTTTGAGTCACAAATCCTAATTTTCTACTTGAGTCATCAACATTTCAAACATAATTTGCACTTCTTTCTGGTTTGGATCTGCTACTATTGACTGATGAATCTAGGGTCAACATTCCACACCAACAGAGGGGCACCACGGGCAAAATTTTGGCATTCAAGAACTACTTAAATCTCATTTGAACTGGGATCAATCAATCAATCAAAATCTTTATTTTGCCAGGTGGAACATCATTGAGACAAGGATGGACCTGGGGCAAAACAATTGCCAACAGGGTTATTACATAACAGGTTGAGTGAACGTACATAACAATTACATAGTAATAATAACATATAACTATCACTTGTGACAAGATACTTGCACCAGAACATAGCAATAGGTTCAACAAGAGGTAGTGCCATGTAAATACAATTGCATCTATACAGATATGTGGATGTAAGGTAATGAGCTACAGTTAATACAGTAAACAACACTGGAGGAGTCATAGTGAGCAGGAGTGGCAGTTCCTCTAGTGTCAAAGTGTGAAGAAGATTGAGATGTAAGAGTCCTTTGATAAGTACTGTAGGCATGTTCTGGCAAGTGGGGTAGGAAGGGAAGGGGAGGGGGTATAGGGAGTGGGAAGGGAAGGTCACACTAGATAGAAGAGGGTTGGACATGATGGCCTAGGGAGGAAGGACTGTTCGAAGGGAGAATATGACAGATGCCACAGGCAGTGGTTGGGGTTTAAGTCCAATATCTGAATCAAAGACAGATCATGATGTTGGGACCTTGATTTGGACAATGACAGAAGGGAGGACTCAAATGACACCTCAGACAATGGTCGAGGTTTAAGTCCAGAATTTAAAGCAGTAACAAACTGTGATATTAAGACCTTGACTTGAAGCAATGACAGGCCTCAGAGAAGGTCCTCATGAACAAGGCTTTGAAGAAGGAGAACATGACAGGGGAAGTGAGCCTTAAGGTTTTCTGGATCTTATTCCAGAGCGTAGGAAGACTGAAGCTTATTGAGGCTCTACCAAAGCGCGTTTTAACTTTAGGGATAGCCAGAGATAAGATGGTAAGACTTCTCAGAGAATAGACACTAGGGATGCAGGAAGTTAGGCAGCTTGTGAGGTACTGAGGTAATTTATGAGTGATTACCTTATATGTCCATAGATTAGCATTCTTTTGCCTCCTGAAGCTAAGGGAGCTCCAGCCTATGGAAGAATAGAGGATACAGTGGTGCGAGTCATAAGGGGCATCCAAAATGAATCTAAGGGCTCTGTGGTTTAGGGTATCAAGCATGGGAGAGAGCTGTGCTAGTACTATGGCCATATAGGAAGTCCGCATAGTCTAGGAGAGGCAGGAAGGTAGCTTGGACTAGGAGTTTTCTAGCCTCCTAGGTTAGTGAGTGCTTGATCCTGAAGAAAATATTGAGTCTTTGACGCAGTTTCTTAGTGAGTTCTTCAATGTGATCAGTGAAGGAAAATTTGTAGTCAATCCAGACCCCCAGGTATTTGAATTGTTCCATGAACTCCAGGGCTTCTTCCAAAAGGGTGCTTATGTGAGGAACCTTATCTGTTTGTTTGTTTTTTGAGATGAGGGGCTAGTAGAGAGAATATTATGGCCTTAGTTTTTTGGCACTGAGCAGGAGTTTCAAGTTGAGTAGATTGTTTTGGAGGGTGTCAAAATCATTCTGGAAGTGCAAAATAGCTTGATCCAGAGTTGATCTGTCAATGTATAGCACTGTATCATCAGCGAGAAGATGGATACTAGATGACTTTAGGCCAGTGTCAATTTGATTAATATAAATGGCAAAGAGAAGTGGACCAAGTATGGATCCTTGGGGGACACCTCTAAGGAGTATTTTTTTTGTGATGGAGTCGGATCTGCAAAATCACCAGGTTAGTGGCCGATAGGCTAGGGTGTTACTACAGGGTTGTCTGCTGGTAAACCACAGGACTGTGATGATGGCTTCTTCTAGAGGAACTTCAGAGCTCTGAAGTTAGCATTCCATCTTGCTGGCTTCCAAGCCACATCTCTCCAGTCACTCGTTTCAATATATGGCTGAAAGAGTGGTGCAGGGAGAGGCAAGGATGGATAGGAGGACAGGGGTAAGGAGAATTGGTTGGTTCCTATAGGGGGAAACAGATGATCTGGAGGGCTGTGTGCCTAAACACCCAAAGCTTGGGAAATAAGATCAGTGAGCCAGAGGCAGTAGTGGCTGAGGCAAGCCTGGACCTGGTGACAACCACAGAAACATGGACTATATAATACCAGGATGGGGACAAGACTGTGCCATGGTATTCTGTGTACATGAAGGATAGAAAGGAAAAGGGGGGTGACATTGCATACATATATGGAACTGTATAAAGAGAGAGGGGATATTGGGCAGAGCATGACACAGAAGCAATATAGGTGCACATACTGTAGCAATGGAAATGGAGGAAATATTGGAATAGGGATTGTTTATAGACCATTTCAATATGAGGAAGCATATAAGGAATTGGTAGAGGAGATCAAAAAGGCAGCAGGGACTGGGGAGATGTGGGGGGATGTCAACATGCTGGACATGGACTGCAGGAGCCCTCTAAAAGCAAGTGCACTAAGCCAACAGCTGATAGAAGTCTTTCAGAATGCATTCTCAGTACAGAGAGCAGAAGAGCCTACTAGGGAAGCAACCATCCTAGACTTCTTGTTTCCCAAAAGAGACAGCGTCAGGGAGTTAACTGAACTTGACCCATTGGGAACCAGTGACCAGAGAGAAATCAATCCCAGGCTAAAGTCTTGCACTTTCAGAGGGCAGATTTCAGAAGAATGAGGGGGATTCTACAAGATAAACTAGAGGAGTGGTGGTGCACTTGAAATAACAGAGCAATGTGCTCAAAAGAACAACCTCCCCAAGATCATGTAATTATTTAAATGGCACTGAACCTCAAACTGTAAGGTATTTAACATACATAGAGATGATGGTGCACCTACTACCCACATATTTTTTTTATTTATTTTTATTTTATTTTATTGAAATCTAGGATTACAGATACCTTTGAGCAGGAACTGCTCATTTACAAAGGTTCCACGTCGAAGGAATGGGGGCATACATACATACAAAGGTCAACATAGTAATACATAGTTACACAATAAAAAGTAGTAAGAGACTGAGGCTTAGGAAATTCCAGTAATTCAAAATGTGCCAAATGTTAGGTAGTATGACATACCAGCCAGGGGCAATCTTAGAAATAAGTGCTGCAGGTGAGACAGGGGGTATGCAGGCAGGAAAGCCATTGTCAGAGGGTAGAGGGTGAAGGAGGGGAGGGATAAAAGTCAGGAAATGCCTGGGGGGAGGAAAGGGAGAGGGGCAAGTGGGTAGGCAGGTAGGAGGGGGCAAGGCGGGGAGAGGTAGCTGTCAAGACTGAAGTGGAAGGCAGTGAGCGGTGGGCCCCTGATTAGGCGAGGCAGTCACAATGACTAGTTGAAATGAGATGAAGTCAGATACATAAGTATCACACACTGCTACATGCTGATGGAAAACCAGACCAGCCAAATCACTAGATATGCAAAACATTATACATTTTATTTGCAATTTACAAGTGAATAAAAAACATATATGTACAGTTTTGTTTATCCTGAGACACATAAACCAGAGGGATTAGATAGGGACTACGTAGTCCTTATGCAAAAGCATCTCCACAGATGACAGTCTGTTCTTCCTGTATAGAAATATTGCTTGCAAATGTCATTTACAGTGTTAGTTTCTGAGCAAACAAGGTGCTTGATTTTCAAAGTGTGGCACACAGCTTGCGCTAAACCCTGTGCCATAACACTTAGGTACTGGCGGCGGTATGCCAAATGCCTTTGCCACAACTGTGCCCGATTCTCGAATCTCAGGCACAGTTCCCAAAGTTTCCACTTTTATGGCAGCTTGCACCAAACATCTGATGCACGCTCCATAGAAACAGCCCCTGGGAATGCAGCAAGCTAGACCAGAAAAGGTTGGTCCAACTTGTGGCACCTGGCGCACGTGGCTGAAACTCCCGATCACCAGCTGGGTGATTCCTGCAGGCCCCATGTGCCATACCTTCTGCACACCCAGGGATTTGGGCAATTCCGCTATTATGAGCTTAATTTTACACCTCACTATTACGGTCACGAGAAACCGCAATAATGCAAGAAACTATGTACCATACATGAACTTAAATTTAACCCATGTTCTATAGACTTTTTATGGATTGTACTTTGTCCTGTTAGTTAATATTTGTTAATAGTATTTGTATTGTATCTGTGTCTCGTAACTACCAAGACAGTTGTACAGGATCATCTTGAAAACAGGACCTTTGGTCCTAAAGATGTAATTCACAACAACTTTTTCTGTATTTAAATATTTTTACTGCTACTACTACTACAATTGGGGGCTTTAAAAAATTGGGCTCAAGGTCTATCAAAGCTCTGCTAGTGTCCGTCTGTGCAGTAGCGGTAATTGACAGCCCTTTGTTCAATATGTTGCCCTCATTTTCCAGCAAAATTCTCAATGACAAATTAACAGCTGAGAGCTCCTATTGTTCAGTACTTGATACACTCATCCTTTTATTTAGAATTGTCTTCTTCTTCCTGGCCCCTCCTCATCTTTCTTTGCCTTTGTGTCAAATGAAAAACATGTCTTCCCTTTAAATACTTTTAATGCCTTCTGACTGTTTTATATTTTAAACACAAATGGTACTTATGTTGTTAGCACTATAATTGAATAGAAACATAGACTTTGACGGCAGATAAGGACTGCTTGGCCCACCTAGTCTGCCCATTTCCCTAACTATTGGATAAGTTGCAGATCCTAGTTAACCAACAGCCAGAATGGCAGCACTTGCATGAGCACTTTATTTTTGAAGTTTAAGTCCTACCAGGTCATAATGTCGTATGCTTAATAGTGCACGACATCAGCCCTAACCCGGAATAGCACTGTACAAGACAGAGAGTGGTGTAATACCATGAATACTGCTGTACATGGTATTGCACCACTCGCACTATCTCAGGCAGAGAATAAGACCTCCACAAAAAAAAGAATTATGCCACATGCAAGAAATCGTGCTGTAGTGGCACGATTTTTGCATGCTGCATAATGTTTTGCAACATTATGACCCTGTACCTATTAATGTTACTATAGTAAAACACCTTGTGTATTTAGTATAAAGAGAACAACAGTATGCTAGTACTACAATCACTCTGAGGAAGTCCAGCTAAGCCTGGATGAAACTTCAGTTTCTGTCACCATTAGCCATGGTGAGATGCTTTTGCATACAGACTGCATAGCCCCTTTCAAATACATATGGTTTGTGTGTCTCAGATTCAGCAAAATTGTATGTATGCTTTTTATTCACTTGTAAATTGCAAATAAAATGTAAAACATTTTGCATATCTAGAAATTTGGGTGGTCTGTTTTTATCAGCACCTAGCGGTGTGTGATAGTTATCTGGGGTAGAGGGTGCACCATCATCTGAGCCTGTTATTTTACTTGAGACTGGTGGCACCACTTTAATCTCCTGGTGGAGTGAATTTTTTTAAGGCTGCAGTGGGCATAGCCCTGCAGATGTCTTCCGAGCACAGCAGAGTAAAGGGATCTTACCGGATACAGACTGGACTTGTAAATAGTGGAGATGAATGGCAATCTTTGTGCATTCATGGCATTATTTTGTTCGACGGTCGCCGGTGGAACATGGCACTGGCTGCCATGTTCAGTATTGCCACGGAGGGGTATCTGTGCATTTGCAATGACTCGCACATGAGCACTGAACTCCAGTAGCGCAGCACCAGTGCCGTGTTCCTCCGGCAATCTTGTATTATTCTGTGAAGCTAAAAATGCACATTTTGCATTAATGACAGCTTTCTTTGCCATGGTGTCCTGAGTTCATATCACCAAGTTTCTTGATGCAGCCCCCATTTTGCAGGCGACTGTGCCACATGTTGCCACATTTTGAGTCTATTTGCCCTACATTTCATAGGAGATGTTTACCCATAGTGCAATGTCCCTGTCCACAAAGAAACATAGCTTTCTGACCCAAAACTGAACTATACAGCATCCAGTGGTCTACAGTTTGTGTAATCACTTCACAATGTTATCAGCGTATTTGTGCCCAGTGCTACCCAGCTAAAATGACTGTCACATAACTAACAATGATACGATCCAACAGACAGTGCAGCTACAATTCATTTGACATCGATTTTTAAACATAGACTTATGGATATTGGCCAGAAATGGTCACCATACCGGAATCTGGGGACTGGATCCTTGGCCACTGACATTTTTAGTAGTCACCAGCCTTGTGTGTGTGAGGGGGGGGGCTGAAGGGGTGAAACTGTATTTACAATTACTTTTATGAGTTATGTGTAACCTCCCACCCGATTACCGACTCTATGCCATACTTAATACTCTTCAGTCCCGTAGCCTATGCAGTATTTTATTTGTAAAATGTGTTTATAATTTGCTTGATTTTAGTTTTTGTTTTTGTTCTGAACAGTGGATATGACCATGTGAGGGACTCTTAGTGCAGAGTGGCTGCTTCTGACGTTCCCAGGTTTTCAACCATGGTGGCTCTCAAATCAGCTCCCAGTGTCTCCTCAGCTTTATTGGACGTTATAATTTATCACTTGTTTTCATTTTATCTTCAGTTGTTGTGAAGAGCTGCGGATAATCATGTGAGCTAGCTGATGGATAAGGGGGCATATGAGCGAACTGCTAGTGCAAAGTAAATGCTTCTAACATCCCCTGCTCTCCAGATGTGGCCATTCAAAATTTAGATTTTTTTAATAGTAGTTTACACAGTATTTAGCTGTAATTTAAAAAATAAAATAGGCGCGTGTTAAAAAAAATTATAGAGTGACAGAGGCTCAAGGAGTGTTGTGAGGGTAATTAAACATACAGTAGGGCCGAATACTAAAACTGCAAGCAGGTTCCTGTCTTATCTCCAACTCAGCTCAAGGACAGAAAGACATTGGCATGTCTTGTTTATTATACAGCACAGTACTGTTTCTATGTAACGCTGAGACAGTGTTGTGAGGATTAGAGGGTGATCAGAATACTGACTGAAAACGAAGGCAGCCAAAAAAACCACAAAAGAACTATTGATAACAGCAGGCACCACAACAGGCATGATGTTTTCAGCTTAACTATGTAGCTGTTAGCCTTCATCCCCCAGTAATAGCCAGTATGGCTAATGCTTTCTGTTTTTGGATACCCTGAGCAGTGGGGGGGGTGGGGGTTTGGGGGAGATGCATATAAATCAGTACACGTTCGCACAGCATACTTGTTAGTCCCAGTTTGGGGGGGAGTGACCTGACGGACTTCGAGTCCCATAGAATCTTACATTACAGTGTCAATATTCGTGTCAATTCCAGTTTATATTTGTGGAAAATCCTTAGTTTCTATGTTACATTTTATTTAGTCAGGATAAGCTCAACTGAGGTGCAACATCTCATTTTCAGTGTGATCCACACTATATTACTATGGTCTATATTTGTGATGCACATTTTCAGTGACATTATAGGAGGGTTTTCTTTTTCTTTTAATTTTTATCCCTCAATGAGCATAGCCACATTCACCCTTCATAACTTCTCGCTCCATCACCAATGTATCTTTCCCAGTTCCGTGGTGATCCAGTGGAGGTACTGTCATCCAGACAGCTCCCATTACTCTTTGGTCATTTTTTATTCCCATAGGTGTCTGCTCCTCCCTTGTTCTGTGCATCTCTGAGCAATGCCTCTGCTGGTGTACATGCATGCACAAGGAACCCCTGTGGACAGTCATGCTCTCTGCCTCTCCACTCATGCAAGTGCATGCACAATGAACCCTCCAAAAGTATGCTCTCCAGCATGCTACTCATGCACCTGAATGCACAATGAACTCTCATGGAGGAGCAGGCCCCCATCTCAACTCTTGTGTCACTGTGGTGATGGTGCTCTGTGCAACTCGCCCTCCCCCCTCCTTCCCCCAAGCTGAGATGTGCTGCCCCAGCCTTGGCATACAAGTTTGTGATGCACTGTTGTGGCATTGGCTGGTCTGGCAAGAGTATTGTTTTACTGCTGCACCCATGAAGTTCATTTTATGTTTGCTTGCATGCATGCGCAAGAATCATGTGGCAGCTTAGGAGAGAAGTGGGTTGTGGAGGCGCGGCACTGTGGCAGCCAAGGGAGGCACAGCATTTGGGGGCTTGGCACTGATGGACCAATGGAGGCACAGTGTGCTGATGACACTGGCTTCCAAAAGTGCCACCAACTTGAAACGTTATTGCTGCAGCAATCAGGGACTGCCTCATCATTGCAGCATCAGCCATTCTGCTGCAATGAGGGAGAGACCTGTCATTGCAGGGCGGAATGTTACCCTAGTGTAATATTGTTTGTGAACATGGCGGCAGCTTACCACCATGTTCACAAACAATATTATTCAGCCCCCACTGCCGAGGGGGTGCCCAATCCCCCTTAGCAGAATGCACCTCCCCGAAACAGTCTTTGTTTGTCGACAGGGGCCCCAATCCCCGTCGGCTTCAGTCCATGTCCCAGTTTCATTTGCCGATGGGGAGTCCACTCCCTGTTGGCATAATCCCCCCCCAAAAAGTAGGTTTGTGCCAAGGGGGTGCCCAATCCCCATTAGCTTCCAGCAGCCCCCTAAAAAGCACTTGTTGGCACACTGGGAGCCACCCCAGTGTGCCTCTGTGAGAAAACAGAAAACCGTCCCAATGTTTTTTTTTTTTTATCTACAAACCAGAAAAGCGGTCATTTGTTGAGTCCGGTGGCCCCGGCCCCAACCTGCGGCCACCCTCTGCGCACCGTGCCTCCCCGCACCCCCCTCACCCCATACTTACCTCCAGAGCATGGTGCGATGATCTTCGTTGGACCGGGAACACGTCTGCACTCTTCAAAGCTGACCACAACCTGAAGAAATGCCGGTAAGCTGTATAATGGCATAAATAGGGTTTTTTCAACTTTGATGCATATCTCAGGCATTTTTGGGAATTTTGCCACCAAATTTTCAACATGGAGTTATTGGGACCCCTCTTCATGAATTCAGGCTCTGTCATTGCATTATTCAGTCATGAAAGGTGATTTCATGGTCACTACGCAGAATCATCTTTTGGGACCGATTAATGAAATGACAGTGCTAGTGTTCATGAGGTGGGCTCTCAAAAGGTCTATGTTGCAAATTTAGTGGAAAAAATTCAAGAAATTACTGTTTTATGAGCATACATAGCACAGTTGCCACGCATGCTCATAACTTCGCAAATTTGCAATATTTTTACTCGAAATTTTCAACATTGCCATTTTCCCACACCTCCTTATGAACAGTACAGCTGTCATTGTTCACATCCTGGCCAAAATGTGTTTTCACACTTCCAGCGCAGAATAGCACAGTCGCTGAGGGGAAATCAGTGTTCAGGACACATTAAGAAAATCACAGTGACACTGTTCATGAGCAGAGGCCCTAAAATGCCTATGTTGAAAATTTTGTGATGAAAGTCCATAAAATGACTGTGTTACGAGTGTGCATTGTGCAGTTTCCCCACATGCTCATAACTTCACAAATTTGTAATATTTTCACTCCAGATTTTCAACATTGCCATTTTTCCACACTTCCTTATGAACAGTACAGATGTCATTTTTCACATCCCAGCTGAAATGTGTTTTTGTACTTCAGGCACAGAATAGCGTGGTTGCTGTGGGAAATCACTGTTCGAGAGACATTGAGAAAATCACAGTGACACTGTTCATGAGCAGAGGTCCTAAAATGCCTATGTTGAAAATTTGGTGATGACAGTCCATAAAATGCCTGTCCATAACATGCATTGCACAGTTTCCACGAATGCTCGGAAGTGCGAGCATTTTTAATATTCCCACTACAGATTTTCAACATTGCCATCTCTTCACACCTGCCTATGGATGGTACAGCTGTCAATCTTCACATCCTGCCCAATCTGTGTTTTCATACATGTGGCACAGAATGGCATGGTCACTGTTGGAAGTCAAACTTCAGGACACATTGACAAAATCACACTGCCACTCTTCATGAAAGAGGGCCCAAATGTTTTCATGAGTTGGGGTCAGAAAAAGGCCATGTTGACAATCTGTAGTGCAAATACCAACAAACACCCGGGGTGTTAGAGTTTCTAACCATAACGTCCCACCCTGTACAGATGGACAGGCATCAGGGTGTGCCTTTGGATTGCTGACTGTACTGCTCATGCCATCCCACCCCCAAGTCACTGACAAGCATCGAGGTATACCTTGGACTCTTCGGTCCCACACTTCACTCCATTCTTCTATGCTGCACCCATTTCAGCGTATGCCCTTATGGAATGGGGTGACTGTAAAGCCAAACACTCCAAGGCACACCTCAACACGTGTCGGTGTCTGCAGAATAGGGTGAGGTGACATGGCATGACTGTCATGGGACACAACCCAAACACTTACCCCAATGCCTGTCCATCTCTGCAGGGTGGAGGTGGGGTTGAAGTGAAGTTCAATACTTCAGTGCCATTCCTATTCTGCATCTGTCTAACTCCTGCATTTCCACTGCTAATACCAGCAAACAAACATTCGGCATTGACAAGTGCTTGTTTAATAACATGTATACTGTTTTTTTTTAACATTTGTTCTTGTTTTTCCTCACTCTTGATTAACCACATGAATAAAACAACAAGCAAAACAAGGTGACATAAAGCCAAGATAACAATGAAACATTATTTAATTAATCGTGGAGAAAATAAAACTTGAATATGTGTAGGCTTTATTTATTTATTTACAGTAAATGCTTCACCAGGAAGGCACACTGATCGACAAGTCACTCGTCTCCTGGTGCAACCTGGGGGGGAAGGGGTACGATAGGAATGAGACATTAAACATTCAAGTTACAAGATAAACATTAACGTACAGTTGTAAGGCAGGTGTTACAAACAGTGTTACAACAGTGTTGTGCATAAATAGGTAGAAGGAGTGGACAGTAATAAGTGTGCTAGCATTTCACAACAAAAGGGTTGTCTCAATTGGAGAGTGCTAGGTGTCAGAACTGCAGAATATCCTATTTGTAGTCTAGCTAAACAATATATACATAAAAATAAGTATTATGTCTTAGCTATTACAACCTTACAACTGGCATTGCGTTATAGCAGGGTTCAATATAGAGAGGGAGCACTAGATTAATATTTTACCATGAAAACATGATGTGCTGAGGACTGTTCTCATTCTCTTCAATGCTGAGTCAAAATATAGTTGTTTTCTTATTTATTTATTTATTTGGGAGTGTCATTTGATACCCTATTCTCTTTTTCCCAGACCCGTTTTGCTTTTGGTCACATCTTCAGGATCATGGGTGGGAATATGCACCCCTGCCACCATCACCGCACTCCTCATGCCAGACAGTAGCAGCCAACCAAAGAAGAAACAAAAAAAATGTTTTATAAAGTGTCTTCCTCTCACACACTTGTGAATACAATTTAAATCCTCAGTCAGTGTACTCAGTCGGTTGTATCTCAAATTCACCAATGAATCCAGTAATGATTTTCCCAAAGTAGTACACAGCACTCAGTTGCCTCCATGTAAACACCATAAAACTGATACTTTAATGATGAAGGTGACGGACTTGGCACAATAATGCTATGAAAGTGAAGTGGTATGTTACATTTATATGGGGATGTATACAGTGTCATTTTAATTGAGTAATATCTCTCTCAGCACCAAAACGATGTAAAAAACATTAAAATTAGATTTAACTCATTTAATATAGTTATGCCTTTATATCTTGCAATACACCTTCACCCTTTGAAAGTAAACCCTATAAAGAGTGTATGAAAGCAGTAGTTCTAACACTGGAGAAACTGTAGGTAGATAGTAGGGTGCTATCCCCGCGCGCGTGCCTTTCTGATGTATATGACATGTTTATTATCTATGTGGCAAATAAAGATGATTTACTGAAATTGCAACTCTAAAGCGGGACTTGACTACTAAGAGACTGCAAAGTAATACCACATTGAACTAATCTGTATGCACAGGTTTAATTATAGTCGGTAACTCAGTACATATGACAATATCTGCACCTCCACCTCTGTGTGTTAGCTGTAAAATTACATAAGGATGGGACTAAACATGAAGGAGATAGATTTGTATTCTTTTTTCCAAAGTCCACGCTACCATTTATTTTTTATTATTATTTTGGTAACTGGGTATGGCCCACTAGGCACAAGTGCCTGTTTTAGGGCTGACCCTGAAGCACTGGTGTGGTTAAGTGAATTGCTCAGAGTCACACAGTATGCAAGTGGAGGTCTGGCAGTCTCGACTGCAGCCATAACAGTTCTGGCCAGAGGTTGTTTCCTATTGTCTTGACTGTGAAGTTTTTGTAGATCCTGGCCCAATGGCCAAATGCAACTTAGAACAAAGTGCGGAGGTCCATGGAGACACGGGGAGACCATCACCTGCATAAGGCTACTAACACAAAAACTTTTGTTGTATAGATGGATGTAGAAAGGACTCATCTAAAGCTGCTGTCCATAGCATGGTGCATAAATTCCTTTATTTAATCCAAAGTGAAAAAGGATACAATACAGCATACAACATGGGGGTACTTCCTCCTTCTCCTCCACCCACTCCCCACGCACAACATGGTCACCTGATGTGTTTCACCAATCAGGGCTTTCTCAAAGGTGACCAGTTAGTGTGATAGCAGTGTTTAAATGAGAGTTGAATTTAAAGGTACAGTACATATTATACATAAAGTGAAATGAGTGTGAAAGTTCTTGACAGTGTAACCACACATTAAAATTTCAAGTTTCAACCAGCTTATAGTAAACACTTATAGTTGTATTTAGTTATTTATTGCAATGTTTCACCAGGAGGGCACACTGAACAACAAGTTGCTCGTCTCACGGTGCTACCTGGGGAAGGGGTTAAATAGGGTTGTGAAGAATGATCAGCTATAATAGTATGTGGGTACTACAAACAATACAACATTGTAAGATTATTCAACAGTTGGAACACAAGTTATTGTACAATAAACAGTAGTGGAACATTGGGTAAATTACAGTACATGTCCAAAATCATACAAAAGAACATATAAATGTACATAACAGTAATAATGCAACAGAACCATTATAGTGCATGAATGTACCATAGAAACATAGAACATAGAAACATAGAAGTTGACAGCAGATAAGTATCGCAAGGCCCATCCAGTCTGCCCATATCTTTTTTCTACCTTATGAATCTGCCATCTGCCTTTGCTCTGTCAATGGCCCATAGAGTCATACTCATCTGTATTGCTCCCTTATGCCTATCCCATGCCTGTTTGAAGCTCTGCACTGTATTCATATCCACCACTTCCTGAGGTAGGCCATTCCATGAATCCACCACCCTTTCTGTGAAAAAGAACTTCCTCACATTACCCCTTAATCAGCCTCCCTCTAATTTCATGCTGTGTCCTTTTGTCCTGCTATTTTTCTTATATTGAAAAATGTTAGACTCTTTCACCCTGTTAATGCCCCTAAGGTGTTTGAATGTTTTGATCATATCACCTCTCTCCCCTCCTTTGCTCTAGGGTATACATATTGAGCTCTGTTAATCTGTCCTCATATGTTTTCTGATGCAGTCCCTGCACCATTTTGGTTGTCCTTCTCTGGACTACCTCAATTTGGTTAATGTCTTTGTGAAGGTGTGGCCTCCAGTACTGCATGCAGTACTCCAGATGGGGCTTAACCAGTGTCTTGTAAAGAGGGATTATTACCTCCCCTCTTCTGACTTGTGATACTCCTACTAATACACCCTGACATCCCTCTAACCTTACCTACTGCTTAAGTGGTCTGCTTGGATGATTTCAGGTCATTAGTGATGATGACACCCAAGTCTCTTTCTTCCCTTGTGACTGCCAGCAACTCCCCTCCCAGCCTATAGGTGGCTTCAGGGTTTCTCTTCCCTATGTGCATGATCTTGCACTTCTTTGCATTAAACCCCAGTTGCCAATCTTCTGACCATTTTGCTAGTTTATCCAGATCCCTTCTCATTCTGCCCATCCCATCTGGATCATCTACTCTGTTGCAGATCTTGGTACCATCTGCAAACAGACAAACCTTACCCTCCTAACCAGCAGCAGGCTTGAGGCGGTACACAAGTACTGTTGAAATAAAAGGGATGGGGTAGGTTGTGCACATGGGTGACCCAGAAGGGCAGGTGGAGAAGAGAGGGGGAGAGGCAAGAACTGAATATGAAGAGACGGGGTAGCCATTTCCTGATTCCCCCTTCAGGATGTTGAGAACCCTGCCGGGGGGGGTCAGGGTAGAAAAGCAGAAACTGGGGATAGGTATTAAGGAGGGTTAAAGCAGGAACAGCTGAGAGAGTGGTAATTGTGTAGGGCAGAGGTATAGGGAGTAGTTGGAGGATGAGTGTCATATTACAGGGGGGAGGTAATTCCAGATTTTAGGGAAGCAATGGGCAAAACCAGTCTGACCAATAAGGGTGGAGCGGCATTGGACCATCAAGGTGCGGGTGTCATTAGATGTGAGAGAGTGGGTGGGGGAAGGTGGAGTGGAGAGAGAGGATGAGAGACAGGAGGGGAACACTCCAAACCAGAATTTGGAGGTTAGTTTGGCACAGTGTAAGATGCATCTGTGAGATAGTGGAAGGAAGGTTAGAGAGCAATAGAGTTCACAGTGGTGGGAGAAGGAAGGGGAGTTGAGAGCAAAGCAGCAGAAGGAGTTAAAGAGAGTGTCCAACTTGGTCAGGGAAGACATGGGAGCAGCACCATAGACTACGTCACAGTAGTCAAAGATGGGGAGTATCATCTTCTGGACAATTTCACACCTCACAGTCAGCGGGATGCAACTACGATTCCTATATAGAGCATCAAGTTTGGGGTGCAGTTTCTTCAGGATTGCATAGATATACACAGAGAAGTTGAGGTACAGGTCCAGCCAAACCCTCAGATATCTAAATGAGGAGGTGTCCTCCAGGATGGTCCCATCAAGGGTGTGGAAGGTGAGTAGGGCCAGGATCCTAGAAAGTCTCTGCCTGGTGCCAAAGGTCATTGAGACTGTCTTCTTGGCATTTAGAAAAAGCTGGTGAGAAGCAAACCAGAGCTGAACTTGGTTGAAGTCATGCTGTAAGCTGGTTTCCACAGCAGCAGGGTTTTTGCCAGAACTGTATAAGACAGTATCGTCAGCCTACATGTGGATAGATGAGGATGAGCAGGCTGTGGGAAGATCATTAAGGAAAATGGAGAAGAGTTAGGGACCAAGCACTGAGCCCTGAGGGGAATCCAGTGTTGATGGGGAGTGGAGGGGAGATGGAATCAAGGATTCTCACCGATTGGGTCCTGCCAATGAGGTAGGATTTAAACCATTTGGTGGCTGACTGAGCAAGGCCAGCTGAGGAGAGGGAATCAAGAAGCAGGGAATGGGAAACAGTGTCGAAAGCTTTGGCTAGGTCAACATAGATGGCCTAGGTGATCAAGCCATCATCCATCCCTGAAAGGATGGAGTCAGTAAGCCTGAGGAGGGAGGTGGTTGTTGAGTGGTTCTTCTGAAAACCAGATTGGAAGGGGGTGAAGAAGGAGGAGGAATTGGAGAGGAAGGGTGATAGTTGAGAGAGAACTAAACATTCTTGAAGTTTGGTAAGGGTAGGAAGGAGGGAAATGGGGTGATAGTTGTCAGGAGTGGATGTGTCATCACCCTTGGGGAGAGGAAGGACTACATCATGTTTCCAGGATGAGTGTACTTGGGCAGAAATAAAGGAGAGGTTAAGGATTAAGGAGATAGGATAAGCAATTGCAGGAGCAGAAAGGTAGAGAAGTTTAGGATTGAGCTCATCTGGAGAGGAGCCTTTAGAAGGGTTCAGGGATAGAAGAACACTAACAGCTTCATCAGAGGAGATAGTAAAAAAGGAAAAAGGGGGAGGAGTAGGCACTGGCTGAGGGGAAGGTCTGAAATTAGTAGGCAGCAAGGGTGAGAGGGAATTTAGAAGAGATGTGGTGCACAAGGTGTAGTAGGTATTAAATTCATTGGCCACAGAGCCAGGGTCAGAAACTAGGGAGTTATTTATTTTAAGAACTGGAGGGGGAGGGGGAGATGGGGAGAGAATAGGGCATGAACTACCCTCCGGAATTTAGATGGAGAGTTAATGTTAGACAGGAATGAAGAGTTGAAATAATCAGCCTTAGCCAGTCTAGTAGCTTTAGTACATGAATTTCATAGCATTCTGTACTTGGTGTAGTCATTTGGATGTTTAGTAGATTTGTGTTTTCTCCAGGCCCAATCACGCTTCTTGAAGCAGGCCAGAAGTTTAGGGGTGATCCAGGGGAGGTGAAGCCCACGGACTTTGGTCCTTCTGAAAAGAGTAAAGGCATTCCAGCTGGCAATTAATTTATCCTTAAAATAGTCAAGGGCTTGGTCGACAGAAATGGCAGTGGAAAGGGGGGCCCAGTTGATGGAAGCAACTGCAGAGCTGATTGGGTTAAGGTCTAAGGATTTAAAGAACCAGATCTGTATGGTTTTAGGGGGAGGTGTGGGGCAATGTACCTTATGTACAATGAAAGTGGAGTTGTGATCACTAAGGGCATCAGGAGGAGACCAGATTTAATGATGCCGTGCATGTGGGTTGTGAGTGCCCAGTCAAGCAGGGTGTGGTTTTGTGTTTGGGGATTAGGGCGTGTGGGCTCAAATATAAATTGAGTGAGGTTTAGAGCAGTGACATCTTTGCATAGCTTGTTTAACTTGGGAGACAATCAATTTAGATTCACTTCACCCATTATGAAAAGTTCACCAGATTGTGAGAGGGAGGCGATATTGGCTAAGAGTTCAGTTGGGACCAAGGGTTGAATGCTTGGGCAGCAATAGATGCCAGCCACAAAGATTGGGATTGAGAAATGAAGGGTGATGCGGGTGACAAGGGCTTCATAGGTAGCTGGGATGGAGGTAGGTAGGGTGGTAGTAAACTACAGTGAGGACAGAATATACATGGCTAATCCCCCTACGTGACCCGATCAATCTTATCTGGAGAGGGAATACCCAAGGATAGCAATGGCACTGTCAGGGGTGCTTTTTTTGAGCCATGTCTCAGTAATAATTAGGATGTTAGGGGTGTGTGAAATCATGAGAGTTTGTAGGAGGTCGATTTTAGGTAGCAGGCTGCAGATGTTCAGGTGGAGGAACTTCAACCCGTTAGGAAGGGTTGTAGTGGAAATGGGGTTTGGAGACATGTTGTTTGGGTAAGGAGTCAGGGTAGGAGAAGAAGTAGGACCAGGACTGGGGTGGATGTTACCTGATCAAAGAAGGAGGAGGGCAAGGATTAAATAGTGTAGTTTTGGACTTTTGTAGTTAGAGTAGGAAATATGGGAGGGAGAGGAGGAGGGAGGGAGGGGTGGAGAGAAGGAGATAGGGAAACAAAGAAAGGCAAAGTGACTAGGAAGGAAAAAACAGAGATGCTGGAGGGTAGTAGGGAAAAGTTGGGTCTGTTTACAGGAGGAGCAGTGGAGTGATTGACAGGATGAAGGAGTTATCTGGAAGGGAAGCAGAGAGAGAAGTAGCAATGGGTGTAGAGGGGGAGACTGGGATAAGGGTAAGAACCAGGAAAGGTGTGAGTAGAAAGGAGGTGGAAACCATTCTGGGTGGTTGGGTAGTAGAGGCTTTCTATAGACTTGCATATTCAGATCACACCACAGAATGTTAGGATGAAGATAAATTTGCTTTAGGTATGAATGACACAGGACTAGAAGTGTTAGGGAAAGGAAATGGGAAGAGGATTGCAACCTACACATCTTGTTGCCCTCTAGCGACTTTGAATATAATCTGCAAATGGAAAAGTAAACATTTAAAAAGAAAAAAACTGTTAAAATTACACTTTAAAATGAAGAAATTCATCATTGAGTATTAAAACAGACCAGATATTAGAGGAAATACTGGATTAGGGGAAAAACAAGGTTAAATAAACTGGCCGATGGTAGTGACATAGTCCAGTCAGGAGGAATTTGATTATGCCTGGCAGGATGTGGAACCAAACAAGGAGCTCATGGCCTACAGATGACCAATAAGAGCTGTCCCAAGAGAAAGGCAATTGGCCTTAGAAAATTTACAGAGACAGCCACACAGCCTTGAGTTCCCGGAACGCTGTCCAGGCCATACCTGCAAGCAATGACTCGGGGAGTGTGGCAGCAGGCTCTTCTCGCCATGGAGGCGTGTACACCCCTGTCTAAGGCTCTGTTAGCTCAAAGGGCTATGAGAAGATGCCTGAAGGAGAATGGACAAGTTGGGATTAGATATAGCTCTGAAAACAATGGGAGGCTTCCTGCTTTACAATTCAAAAAAAAGCTTTGTCACAAATAACAGGAGTTCAAATTGTGGGGAGGGAGTCAGGCAGCGAGCTAGGTGCTGGCTAGGTCTGCAAAGAGGAGAAACAAAAGACGCTGAAATTGGGGGTGGACTGGAGAAATTAACTGAAAGTGACTTTTCACAGACATACCCACTGTGGTAGTAGAGGCTCAGAACTGTTCAAGTTCTATCACAGAATTAGGAATACAGTCTAGCCCTTTAAACTTCCAAGTTTAAACACATACAAGTACAGTTAAAATTACACTTTAAACTGAAGAAATTCAGCACTGAGCATTAAAACAGTTTAGATATCAGAGGCAATACTGGATTAAGGGAAAAAAGGTTAAATAAACTGGCTGATGGTAGTGACAGAGTCCAGTGAGGAGGAATTTGAATATGCCTGGCAGGCATATTCAAATTATCATTAACATATTGCACTATAAGTGTGTTATTTTTATGTTTATATTCATTATTAAAGTGCATAAAGTATTTCATAAATCTCCAGGAGTGCACTGTAAAATGAAGTCAAGGCATATATTCCTGTTACACAATAGTTTTTATAACATGTAAACCTGGATTCAGAGATTGCACGGTTTTCAAGGAAAACAATCACTTGAGGTGACAAGTGCATATCTGTAAACAATTAAAAACAACAATATCAACTAATTAGTCCATGAAATACCCTCAAAAACATTACATCAATTCAAGCAAGTGCAGAAAAACATAAATATTACATACACTATGTACAGCTATTAAATATTACAGATGTTTGTAAGTCAGAGTTATGCAATTTTCTCAATTTTTCAGAAATGGTTTAATTTCTATTCTGCCATTAAGCCCTTTTCCATCCATAGCTTGTAGTGAATAAATCCAGAATTGTTCTCTTTTTAAGAGTAGGTTGTTGTAACCCCTCGAAAAAGCCACTTGGCGAAACCTGGTCAGGAGTTCTGCTACTTTTGCACGGTTTGCTATCATTAGTGGTATGCTTTTTTGCACAAGTAAAAATTGTTTTTTTCTGAAGCTGAAATCTGGTGCCAGTGTTGCGTTTTCCATGTTGTAATCACCACCTTTCCTTGGTAATATTGGTTTTTCAAGACCAGTAAAGAAAAATTCATGATCTGTTTTATTCCTACTCTTTTAGATGTGCATTGCCAGGGCATTTTTCTTATCCTCACTGTCTATGGCTCGAACATGTACCCCTATGCGTGTTTTAAATGCTCTTTTGGTTTTTCCTATGTAGTAGGCACCACATTTCCATTCTGCAAGGTAAATGAAGCAGCAAGTGCTGTAAGTTATGAAGCTCCTAACATTGTTTCCCCCTGCCTGTTACTGGACTGATAAATGCTCTGGTGGTATTTACTTTGGGGCAATATTCACAGTTGCCACACTTGTTGCTCTGATTACCCCTGCGGGGAAACCACATCCTAGGTTTTTCCTCTATTGGCTGTACAGAGTGTACAACAATATTTTTTATGCTTCCTTTCCTATATACAAATCTAGGGCCTTCATTTCCAGTTCTTTCAGGCCTGGATCCTACAGTGCTGTGTGCCAATGTTTCTCGATTATTTCAGATATCTGCTTTGACTGGGGCATGTATGTACTCACAAAGCAGAGCTGAGCATCTTGTTTTTTCCCTGTCTATTGTTCTTTCTGCCAATAGTGACTCCCTTGGTGTGGCATCAACCATTTCTTTTGCATTTCTAGTGACATTTTCTGCACAGCCTATTTCTCTTAGCCTTCCTGTCAGTTCTTTAGTCCTTTCCTCATACAGTTCCTCACTACCGCAGTTTCTTTTTATCCTTGTGTATTGACCCTTAGGAATTGCCTTTATGGTGTGATAGGAGGGCTGCTGCTGGCCTGCGGTAGTGTATTCCTATCTCTGGGCTTACGGAATAGATCAATTGTGAGCGCACCCTCCCCATCTTTTAGTATTACTAAATCCAAGAAGTTAATCTCTTCTGTATATCATCTCCATAAGCTTAAGTGGTGTAAATATGGATTTTGTTCATTTCTTACATGGTCATTCTACCACTTAGCCATGAACAGATTTACATAGTTGGGGGTGAAACTTGCCCCCATTGCGGTACCCTTTTTTTGCAGAAAATATTCAGTCTTGTAGAAAAACAAGTTACATTCAAGGACAACTTGGCTAACTGCAATAAAACCTCTGTAGGGGGGTCAGTGACCTCTCTAGTATCTAAATAGAATTTGAGGAAATCAAGTCCCTCCTTATGATGTATGTTGGTATAGAGTGAAGTCACATCAAGTGCTACCAATAAATCATTTTCTTCTATACAGATGTCATTCAGTAATCATAACACTTCCCCTGTATTTTTTAAGTAAGCAGGTGTCCCTTTTACCAATTCAGAAATGTTAAAATCTACAAGTTTTGCTAAGGGTTCAGTTAGTTCGTTGTTCCCCGAAATAATCGGTCTCCCTGGGGAGTCCTGCAAGGATTTATGTATCTTGGGGAGATAATAAAAACTTGCTCTGACAAGGTATTCAACATTTAAGAATTTGATAGTTTGCTCAGGTAATAAAGAGTTTTCTAAGAGGTGCTCTAAATAGTCATCGATCTTTTTTCTTAAAGTCTATAGTGGGATCATTTCTCAGTTTTTCATATAAGTTAACATCCCCTAGCTGTCTATAGACTTTTTTGTCATAGTCCACTGAATTCCTAATGACTATAGCCCCCCCTTATCAGCTGCTTTTATACTCAGTTTTTGATTGCAGCCTAATTTGTATAGTGCTTCAGATTCTTCATTACTAATATTGTGGTAAAACTGTTATCCCCATCTTTGTATAGTTTCTCAATGTATTTCTCACAACTTTTTATAAATGTCAACAGTGCTGGAGTCATGGAGGGGCAAACATTTGACTGTGGTCTAAATAAATTTAGATTATAAACTTCATTTTCAATAGCCTCACCTGTCCGGGGTCCCCATGAGGCAATGTCCATAGTGTAATCTTGTTCTTTGCAACTGAAAAAGGTTTTTAAGCTCAAATTTCTTCCTTATTTATTTATTTATTTATTTTTTATTGAACATTTTGGAATTAATACCTTGGAGTCAGGGACTCGTTTGCAAAGGCTCCACGTCAAAAGACAACACAGGGGGAGAACAGATATAACATTGGGTACATACACTTCAAGCAAATAACATTGGTTACATACACCTTGGGCAAAAAAAGAAAGCAGTATATACAGTGCAGTTATGTGGTAATATGTGGTAATATGCACAGGCAGTATAACAGTGCAGTTTCATAATAATATGAACAAGCGGCTTAAGCTGACTGGCTCTTAACCTTGGCAAGGCCAGGCTGCATCAGGAGGATTGCTGAAAATGAGAGAGGGGAGTAACATGGTTAGTAAAGGGAGGGAAGGGAGGAGGGGAGGTACCTGGGTGAGAGGAGCTAGGAGCAGTCGCAGACATTGGTGGTCTGGAGGTGGTCTGGAGGTGACTCCTCAGCAGGGTTTTAAATTGGCCGAGTTTGCATTCGGAGGTTATAACGCTAGGTTGGGAGTTCATCCAGAGGGGGGCTCTATAGGAGAAGATTCATTGCCCCAGTGGAGTTCAGAAGTGGGGAACAAAAAAGGTGGTTTTAGTGGAGCTCTGGGTATTTATGGTAAGTGGGGCTGGTTGCAGTAGGGAGGAGAGCCTGAGGGAAGTCAGACAAGAGGAGATCTTTTTAGACAGGAGGCGGGTATGGTATCGGAGCTGGTTGCCCAGGTTCAGCCAGTTGGACTGTTGGTAGAGTGTACAGGTGTGAGTGGAGCGGTCACACCCTCGAACAACTATGGTGTCAAAGGGGTCAAATTTCTTTGTAGGAGTAAAGGAAAGACTCTTATTCTGGACTCTTTTTTTCTATTTCTGACAGAGGGTAGTCTGATAAGTTAATATTGCAGCCTCCCCTCGGCCATCGTCCTCTCCATATCCTGCTCCTGTTCATTTTTAAACTTCTTTTTCCTCCTCTTTGTATGTCCTCTACATGTTCTCTTCTTTTCTTATAAACATAAACATCTGTAATCTTTAATAACTGTAAATAGTGTGTATCATATTTATCTTTTTCTGCACCTGCTTGAATTGATGTAATGTTTTTTGAGGGTATTTCATGGACTAATTAGTTGATATTGTTGTTTTAAATTTTTTACAGATATGCACTTGTCACCTTACGTGATTGTTTTCCTTGAAAACAGTGCAATCCACCAGGCCCTCTGGATCCAGGTTTGACATGTTATAAAAGCTATAGTATAACAGGAATATGTGCCTTGACTTCATTTTACAGTGCACGCCTGAAGATTTATGAAATACTTTATGTACTTTAAAAATGAATATAAACATAAAAATAACAGCTCTTATAGTGTAATATGTTAATGAAATATAAGTGTTTACTATAAGCTGGTTGAAACTTGACATTTTAATGTGTGGCTACACTGTTGAGAACTTTCACACTCATTGCACTTTATGTACTGTACCTTTAAATTTAACTCTCATTTAAACACTGCTATCACACTGATGTGATCACCTTTGAGAAAGTCGTAATTGGTGAAAAGCATCAGGTGACCACGTTGTGTGTAGGGGAGTGGGTGGAGGAGAAGGAGGAAGTACCATCATGTTGTAAGCTGTATGCTGTATTGTACCCTTTTTCACTTTGGATTAAATAAAGGAATTTATGCACCGTGCTATGGACAGCAGCTCTGAGTGAGTTCTTTCTACATTCATCTATACAACAAAAGTTTTTGCATTAGTAGCCTTATGCAGGTGAAGGTCTCCCCGTGCCTCCATGGACCTCCACACTCTGTCCGCTATTGACTGTAGCATTGCAAGTCCCTGGTGTGGTTGCACCACTGTACAACTGCTACAACTTACAGCAAATCCTGTTCTTCCAAGATCCCTATCCAATCTGCCAGCCTCCATCATTGTCCTTCTCTTATACCCACAGTCTGGGGTTAGGTCCCACTGGAACAGCTGCCTGATGCACTGAATCCACAACGCCCCATAGGCTACCAAAAGGTAACCATATTCCACTATCCTACCCTCTCTTAGGGGCCTCCAGGAGCAAGCTGTACCCTTTCATATCTCTGTCTGTTCCCAGGGGATCAGAAGGCATCAAGATGGCAGCCCTTCTGGAGTATGGAGGTACTGGCTCTAATAGGGTCCAGTTCTAAGGCTCCTGCCTTCTGTTGTAGTTTCCACCATCCTAGTTAATGTGTTGGGGGTAGAGAGAGTCTCCAGCTCTGGCATGATGGCTTTTGAGGCTGTTATCCATCAGTCATGGCACCCACCTTTAAATGTATAGAAACATACAGCAAAACAACACAGTACAGGGGGAGTCAATGAAATATGGCTCCTGCCAGTCCCCTATTCAGGCCAGGTCATGTAGGCCTGAGAATTCAAACCAAAAGTGGCATCTTGTTGGGTCTCAGTCAGGGCCTCAGGTAACCCCTCATGTGTTGGGAGGTACAAACACAATGCAACAGTGCAGGGGCAGGGAAATAGATGGAGGATCACCAGCAATGGAAAGGAGGTACTGCTACCACTATACAAGTCACTGGTTTGTCCTCACCTGGAGTACTGTGTGCAGCTTTAGAGCCCGCATCTAATGTGGCACAGGGACAGAGTGGAGGCAGTATAGAGGAGGGTAACCAAGAGGCTCCAGGGACAGCAAGAAAGGATGTACAAGGAGAGGTTAGCAAATCTGAACATATAACTGCTTGAGGCAAGAAGGGAAAGAGGCGCTATGAGTGAAACATATAAATACCTCTACAGGGTAAATAAGGTAGATAGTAGGGAATTGTTCAGACTGAGTGGGAACACAGACACCAGGGGAAACTTCATAAAGCTAACAGGGAGCAAACTTAAGAAAGATACCAGGAGCACCTTTTCACTCAGAGGGTGGTGGAAGTGTAGAATAGGCCGCAGGAAGAAGAAGTCTGAGTGAAATCAGTGGGGGGAGGATTGAAATGAGGGTGCAACTGATAAAAGACCTTGGTAAAGACCACACCAGAAAAAAGGGGGAGGGGAGAGTGAAGAGCTTCTAGGGATGTCTCATTCAACATTAGTTAGGTAGGTATGGGCAAACAAAATGGTGAAATGAGGCTATACTGCCAACAGATTCTATGTTTCTGTTGGTCATGATCTTACTACAGCATGCAGGTTTTTTATATGTGTGCATCTCTGCTGTATATTAGTGGGGGGTGGGGATGGAGCCTCTAACTCCTTGGTACTTTTTCTATGCTTTTTGTAAGGTTAACTATTTTCAGTGATAATAGTATAATGAAATATATTTTGGATGCTGTTCCTAAAGCCACTACTCCATATATCTATTTAATGCAAAACTTACTCGAGTTTCCTTTGCGTGTAATTCCTGTAAAAAGGCTGGTTGGTGAAGGAGTAAGTGAACTGCCCCCTTGCAGGGCTCCCATATCTACAGGGATTCCTGTATTTTACAGGGATTTGGAGGCATCTACAGGAAAACTCTTCCCATAGACTTGCATTTGTTATACAGGAAAACAGGGCAATTCAGCTTCCATAGGAAATAATGTAATCTACAGGAAAACACAGGAATATCACCCTGGAGTTGCAGGGAAAATGCCAAATCAATATGGGAGCACTGCCCTTGTTAATTTAAAATTAGCTGATTAAGTAAATCAAATTAACTTTTTCCTTTGGACAAGATCACTTCCCTGAATTTAGATGTTACTTTTTGCATCTGCACTGGCCATATTGATGTAAGTACCTCAACTAAACCTGCCAACTGCACCTCTGATGGAGGTATACAACTCACTGTGAGTACCTAATTAGCATTTTCTAAATGCATGCAAATACGCTTCTCAACTACACCTCCAGTCGTGGTGTGCACTGCATGGAGATGTACCTAGTTAGCCTTTTTAGATGTACATCCTCAAAACCACGTGCCTACACGTACAGTACACCTCACTAAGGCATATCTAATTAACATTTCTTAGATGCAGATCAACTACACCTCAAGGTCTGGATTTTCAAAAGTGAAAACATTACACACGTGGAGAAAAATCATATAGGCTAGGGTTTCCTTGTATAACTGCAACATTTTCTGCATCCACTCAATTTTCAAAATGGTAGCCCTTTTGCAAACTTTTCCACATTTTACAGCAGCTTGCTCGTACTTTCCCACCCTCTGGAACCTGCTCCCCTCCTGTCTCCATCTCTCCCCCTCCCCCGTCTCCTTCAGGCACCAGCTAAAACTCCTCCTTGTTCTCTCCTGCTCTTGTTATTCCCCTCCCTGATCCTGCCATGTTTTACTATGATAAACATGGCGGGTTTCTAAGAGCTCGCTTTAATAATACTCAGAGCTTAAACATTTTACACATGAATGTGACAGATTAATGAAGGAATTAGATAAGAATACAACCAGAGATGAGAACGCATCCTTTCAAACTCCAGTTCTGTGTAGGTCAAATGTCACAGAAGGAATGTTATGTAAGGAGGTCCATAAATTATCTGATGTTTAATGTCTTACCAAAGAGAAGCTGAAGACTGTGTGTGTGTGTGTGTGTTTGTGTGTGTGTGTGTGTGTGTCCTAAGTAGTTACATTAGTACTGTAGTTCCTCATATGTAAGTCTCAAGCACATGTAATCACCACCCACTTGTTAAAAACAAACATATAATATCCAGTTATAAAGGTTAAAGAGAACCATTTTATATATAAGCATTTTTGAAACATGTAAAACAAATATCTGCCCATGTGTTGTACCTGAAACAAGAGAGAGAGAGAGAAAGAGAGCAGGAGCACTTTAAATAATGTAATGGGACATGAAACTTGTGTCTACATTCATGCCATCCTGCACCATATTCAGAAGGAAAATAAGTTTGATCGCAAATGCTCGTCTCTTGCATGTTTCGGAAATGCCCACTGAGAACCGGGATAGAGAAGACAAAGATGGAGTGATTGGACGAGAGAAATGTTGTCCCACTGGTTTTGCAGTCTTCTTCATTTTAATATCATGTCTGTGTGAGTTCATTAGTGTTCAAAGAGGTTGTCCAGTCTCCCCTACATAACATGTTTGTGGACATTTCTTGCATCGAATGTAATAAATGAAGTTCTGAGATGCACATGTATAATTCCCCTGTATGTTGAATTGTTGGTTTTGGGCGGCGTTGATAAAATTTGAAGTGGAAATGTGTTTACATGTCTTACATCTAGAATGATTACAGGGTCTCATACCACCTAGTGTTCTGTTGTTTTGGTCAGGTATAAGTTTGCTTCTGACAATCATGTTAGATAAGTTAGGTGGTTATTCAAAAGGCAGTAGAGTCAGTTCTTGGAAGATATATTTCAAGGTGTCATCCTCATTAAATATTGATTGGGGAGCTTTAATAATTTTGTGTAGGGGCACCAGATCAGGGTTGTATGTAACAACTAAGGGTATTCTGGTGGTTAGAGTCTTTTCTTTATAGTGTAGTAGTTGTTCTCTTGGTATCTGCATTGCACGTTCCACCACTCCATCAATTTCTCTGGAGGAATGCCCCAACCCAATAAACGTTTTTTTCAGTGTGGCCAGGTGTTTATCCATGTCCTCCTCACTTGAACAGATATGGTGGTAATGAAGCGTTTGACTGTATATTACAGATTTGACAGTGTGCCTAGGGTGATTACTGTTTCTATGTAAGTACCTTTGTCTGTCTGTCGGTTTCCTGTAACTGGAGGTCTGTAAGGTTCCATCTTTGATGTTAACTGTGGTGTCCAGGAAATTGACATTGGTGTCAGAGTACTCCAGGGAAAGTTTAATGGATGAGTGGAGGTTGTTAAGTTCCTGATGGAGTTCTTTGAGTGGGCAGATAGCCTCTGTCCAAATTCTAAATTAATCATCAATATAATGGAAATAAGCAAGTGGTTTGTGTGTACATTGTTTTAGGAAAACCTCCTCCAAATTTGCTGTGAAAAGGCTGGCATACGGTGGAGCCACCCCGGTGCCCATTGCTGTTCCCATCATTTGAACGTAATGTTTACAATTAAAACTGAAGTTGTTCTGGGTTAGAATAAATTCAATAAGTTTTGGAATTACTTTTTGGGTGGATGTCATGGTGCTGTCCTTTCTTTTGTAGGTATTTAAGACAGGTCACAGTGCCATCAATATGTGGAATATTAGTGTATAGGGAGGTTGCATCCATTGTGGCTAATATGGTATTAGGTGGAAAGTCCCCAAAGACAGACAGTTTACATAGGAAGTGTGTAGTGTCCTGAATAAAGCTGTCCCTTTCCATGACAAGTGGATTTAAAATGGTTTCTATGAAGCCAGAGATCCCCTCTGTCAGGGTGCCATTCCCAGATATTATCGGTCTCAATGGATTCCCAGATTTATGGATCTTGGGCAGAATGTAGAATGTCCCTGGCCCAGGTTCATCAGGGATGAGATCAGTTATTCTGTCTTGGACATGTTTAGGAAATGATCTGATTATGTCCCATAGTTCCCTGGTGTATTATACAGTTGGGTCACTAGCCTGTTCCCTATAGTAGGTGTGATTTGTCAATTGTCTGTTAGCTTCATTGACATAATCATCCTGGTTGAAGATCACCACTACAGAACTTTTATCAGCATTTTTAATAACAATGTTGTGGTTAGATTTCAGTAATTGTTTTTCCTTTCCTTTCCTTTCCTTTCCTTTCCTTTCCTTTCCTTTCCTTTCCTGCAGTGTCAGTGGCTCAGTAGGTAGCACACTCGCCTCTGAGGCTGGGAGATCAGAGGGCTGTGGGTTCAGTTCCTACATCTGGCACTTGGGTTAATATCCAAGTACTGACACTGTAGTGCAGCATGAGAGGGGGTGCTGCACTTCTGAGGTGCCGTCTTTCAGATGAGACATTAAACCGAGGTCCCATCTGCCTGGATTGGTGGTAGTTCAGGTGGATGTTAAAGATCCCATGGCACTTATCGAAAAGAGATGGGGAGTTTTTATTGAAATGAAAAACATAGGGTACAACACAGAAAAATATGATACAACTTCAAAAAAGAAATATGACCCAAATCAAATAATAATACAAAAGAAAAACAAACAGGCTGAAAGAACGTAATTCAGATCATACACAGTTAAATCATTTATACTTTTATAAAGAGAGAAAATCCTTTCCACCATTTCTTAACTTTGTCTGAGGTAAATAGCTTCCTCTTTTAAATAAATTTTCATCAATTCACGGGACACTATTTGACTATGACCATCATATAACATTCTATTTTGATAAATGACTTGTTGGCATCTCGCCTGCCATAAATAAAATCTAATACAGCAAAGGAAAATGATTAACATGCTCTGATGAAAATGAGCTAAACTGGGGGGTATATACCTAGTACAAGGATATCATAAGTAAGGGTAGTTACCCATTTAAATTTTCATTTTGATGCTAAGTAAACCCATAAAGATCTAGCATAGGAACAATACAAAAAGAAATGTTCCATAGATCCCTCTACATTAATACAATCTGGATATGGACAGTTCCTCTCTTCCTTTACCTTATATTTTGCATTGCCCCTAACATTCAATCTGCCATACATAATTAACCATTACGTCTCCCACATTTAAGAGGGAAATCTGGAATTATTGAGTTGTGCTAAGATAAATGAATTCTGTGCTGTAGGACAATTCTTAAAGCTAGGTTCATCCGGGTAGATACTACACATTATGAGTCTATATAAGACATGAACATTATTTGTTCGTATCATGTCCTTAGTGAGCTGCCATTTATATAGCTTCTGTACTGCTCGTCAAAAATATAAGGGGATGTGAATGTGAGAATTTAATTTTGGAGCCATGTTATGGCAGACCATAAAATACTGTCCCAAAACTAACCTTACTCAATCGCGTCCCCCTCCATCATAGTCCAGTAAACCACTTTTAATTGTTTGGGGGGGAAAAAAGGGGCATGGTAAAACACTACCAGGTCAATCATTCCAAGACCCCGCTTCTTTTTATCTAAATAGGTGTAGCACCTTTTAACTGGGTTCAGCCTATTTCCCCATATCATCTAAAAAAAAAAAACACTATATAGTCTAGTATCAAGGTGAAGTGGCAATGGATATATCATGGCAATATATTGTAAGCAAAGCATGATAAACTGTTTTAAAATATGTATACATTTTTGTTTAGAAAGCTTCCACTGCTTCCATCTAGTTACCTTACCTTCAACTTTGGTAATCACAATTTCCCAGTTCTCAGCAGGAAGATTCTGTGGGCCAAAAAGGACTCCTAGAATTTTAAGAGGTTTCATTGAAATACAAATACCATTGTGCCATTTTTCCATTAAACTCCCAGCACCTATAAACAATCCTCTAGTTTTCCCAATATTTAATTTGACAATTGAGATGACTGAAAAAATTCTCGCATTCAATAAGAAACCCATTTAATTGCTCATAATCAGAAATAAAAAGGCAAACATCATCTGCATACGCTTGCAAACGTAACTATTGCTGTGACTCAAAACCTAGTATACCAGTCCATCTGGGCTTTTCAGTAAAGGAATGTAAAAGGGGATCTAAAGAAAAAATATATAAAAGGGGACTCAGAGGACACCCTTGATGGACACCTGTCTGTAGTGAAAAACTTCTTGTTGTTTCCCCTTTTAAAAAAGGGTAAACTAAAGTAGATTTATATAATAGCTAAATAAGGTGTAGTATCTGAGCAGGGATACCAAAGCTTTCCAATACTTTAAATAAATAAGGGAGATAAACTCCATCAAAAGCTTTTTCTAAATCAGCAGCAATAATACAACTATTCTTACCCTCTAGTGATAAATGTTCTATTACATCCCTTATAATCATGATTGCTGTTTGAATTCATCGATCTGGGAGACCACAAAATTGATGGGGTGAGATGACCTGTACAGCATATTTTTATAGCCAATTATTTAACAACATAGCAACTATTTTATAATCTGTGTTTAGGAGCATAATTGGCCTCTATTTTTTTTATGTTATGTCTATCTCCAGTTTTAAATAAATAAATTATTAATCCATCTGTAAAGGAAGTAGGTATGGATTCTGCATTCAGAAAGAAAGTGGGCATGGATTCTGCATTCAGAAAGAATTGAAATACCAGCTGTAGACAAACAGCTAATTCCTTTACAAAATATTTGTAAAACCGATTTGGAAGCCCATCTAAGCGTGCTGAAGTAATATTATTTAAATGTTGAATTACAGATTCTATTTCAACTACAGAAATTGGAACTTGCATTTTTACTGCACCATGCAGTAAGGATGGGAAAGTTATAGAGTTTAAATATTTTTCAATATGCAACTGTGAGATAGGTGATTTTGGTGCCAATGATTGAAAATGCTTTTCAATGAAATATCCTATGTCTACTGCTGAATCCACTCTATTACCATCCATGTCGAATAAAAAATCAACATTCATAGATTCTTTAATTATTTTGCAGCCCTCAAAGGGGTCACCTATCAGGGATTTCTGAGTACTGTTAGATAACATAGCCTGAATAGTCTGAGCTCTATCATACTGGAATGTTTTTCATTTTGGCTTTAATGTAGTTTAATTTGTTCTGTATAATCTAACCGAGAGGTATAGGAGAAAGTAAAAAGTCACTGTAACTGATTTCTCAGTGACAAATATTTAAGAAATTTGAAATTCCTCAATGTCCTCCCATATTTTTTAAACCAAATGCGTAGATCAGCTTTAGTGTCTATCCACCATTCACCCAAATCTGAATATAAGAATGCCACCGAGAGACGGCTCCTAAGGATGTCCATGATTGTTATTTTAACTTGAGGATTAGTGAGAATGGAAGTATTAAGCTTCCATCTTTTCTGTTTCCGGGAATTTGAAGTTAATGACTGAACAGAACAAATCAAAAGAAATTATCTGAAAATTCAACTGGTCTTACATGCAGAGAACAAATAGGTATCGTAGGTTAAACCAACATGTAATCAATGGTGGTCCTATATTTACCATGCATATAAGTAAAACCAGGCCCTTGTGTAAGATATTTAAAGCAGTCAGTCAGCCCAGCTAATTTAATTGTATTGTCCAATGCATTAGAATCACAGTAATTTTTTTTATTATTGGATTGAGTTTTCTTTACTAAACTACAGTTAAAGTCGCCGCCCCAAAAAATCAAAAAAGATGTAACTAAATATGGCTGCACTGCTTCCATACATACTACTCTGTCAGCTTTTGTTTGAGGATTATAAATATTAATAAATCTACAATCCATATTGCTCCATTTCCCATCTAAGATCAGTAACCAGCCTGGTAAAAGATCTATTAATTTATAAAGAGTAAAATCATAGGAATTAAATAGGATGCTGACCTCATCTGCGCTATCAGCACCAAAAGACCAAAACAAAGGGCCCCAGGGCCAGTCCCTTTTGAATGTTAGTACTTGTTCCAAAGAATACATACATGTCTCCTGTAAAAAACATACAAAAATCTTTTCCTCATGAACATACTGAAATATAGCCTGCCGTTTGACAGTATCTAATGAGCTGTGTATATTTAATGAACCCCATTTACTAACTACCAGAACCTTTTTTTAGTAGAAACAAAAAACAAGCTTTTATTTTTTCCTCTTTTTCTTTTTCTTTCCTTTATAGTCCTCTGCAGGCAAGGCAGAAGGATCCTGAGTGGATTTTTGAGAATCTGAATCACTGAGTTCCATTTCAGAATCTCCCCATGTAGTAAATAAGGCAGCATAAGAATTGTTTGATTCAAATGAGGTCGAAGAAGGGTGAGATTTGGGATTTAAAGTTCTTGAGGATCTTCTACATGGCAATGGGGAACTGGGTGTAGGGGCACAGAAATCAATGTTTGTAGTAACAGGGTCTACATAACATACAGGATTCAAAGCAAGGGGATCAGAGGAATCTAATTGAATTGATTCTTCCTTCGGAGGGAGTGGTACTGCAATCATTACTTCTGCATTTAAATGGGCAAGGGAAGGGGGGTTGATAGGATAAGAAATCTGAGGGAGAGTCACCTCAGGCTCAGAAGGGGGGGGTTTAAACTGCTTTCTGTGCTTGTTGTATCAAGAGATCCGGGCTTATGCATGAAGTCTTGTTCTTAGCTGCCCAAGGACACTCACTAAACACATGGCCAAACTCTTCACAGAGATCACATTTGGTATGATTAGCACATTACATGGTAACATGCCCTATTTCCCAGCAGTTGTCACAACGAGGTTTATCACAAACACTAGAGAGGTGAGTCCTTGTGCCACATTTATAACAGGTCCTAGGTTGAGCTCCATAAAAACAGACCTCTCGATCTTTACCCAACATAAAGGAATTCAGAACATGCTCAATTCCTGTGTCAGTTTGTCTTAGCTTGACTTTATATTTCCAGCCACCCATCCAAAACTGTTCTGAATCTAGTATGGACCCTGGTGCACTCAAAACATCACATTTCTGTGACAAGCAATAGGTAATGTCCTCTACATGGACCCCCTCATTTCTAAACATGATGGTAACGTATTTAATCAAAGGTTTAGTAAGGGGAATAACAAGAAAGTGGGTCCATGTTGGGAAAAAATTTTACCTGCCCATACCTTTCCCAAAAAAGGTCCAAAGCATAAGCTGTTCTAAAGCTTCATCAAAATTATCCTCCCATGATATGTTTACAAATGCAAAAACTTCCATGGGGGGAAAAATGTAAGGAATCTTTCAATAAACATTTGCCAACATATTATCTGTCTGGTCTTTCCTCCAGGCCTCCCTTATATTGGATGCGGACAGCATTTCTTCTAGGAGCTGCTTCTCTTTTGGCTTTAGAGAATAGTTCAGACACAAGAGACTTCTGTTTCTGTGGTGTTGTGTGTTTGGGATCCTGATGGAGAGTGTCAGTCTGTGACTTTGAAATAGACATAGGTT
Source organism: Neoceratodus forsteri (assembly GCA_016271365.2). NCBI lineage: Eukaryota > Metazoa > Chordata > Ceratodontiformes > Ceratodontidae > Neoceratodus > Neoceratodus forsteri. The sequence continues at coordinate 229,207,437 of JADMNL010000029.1, read as the reverse complement.
TAGAAAAGTCATCAGAGGAAGTAATAACCCCATCTAAGGGTAATGTAGATTTATTTGAAACAGTCACTGGCAACTGTTTATTAACATCCTCTGGCCTAATCTCATTCTCAGTTTTGATTTCAGTCCCTGGTTTCCAATTTGGCGAAGACTGAGAAAAATTCAGGGCAGAATCCCAGGTAGGATCAGGGATCCAAATGTCTGTTGGTGATCATTGCCACCTGCCCCTAACAATACCTGCTGTGGTGACCAAGACCCTAAGGATAAAGTAGGAATAGGAACTGGAGTATTAACAGTCCCTAGGGGTGCATGTCCAAAGGATTTAGTGGGAGGGCTTATAGTCAGTAAAGCAGGAACTAATTTCATATTCTGTTTCACAGATTTGTCTGAAACTGATTTTTGAAATGCTTAATTAGTGAGGCCTTTCTGAGAGACAATGCTAGTCTGATAAATTATTGAAGGTGAAGAAACTTCAGGAGTGAAAGAAACAGCTGTTTTTTTTAACACAAAACCCACCGATTTAGTCAGCGGTGTAATCTTTTCTGAGGAGAAGCCAGAAGCTGCAAGTGTTTTGGCCGCCTCACGTCCATCTTGCAGGTCGCGAGCTGTCTGAAAAATCCTTGGACCCTTTTAGGATAATTACAGGCTTAAGGCACTCATTGTTAACAACAATTTCACTGCCAGCCTCACAAAGTACATCATGCTAGTGTAAAGGGGAAGCAATATTGGAAGTGACAGAATCTGACTCACCCAGCTCTGTCAGGGCCTTTGATGTTGTTGCATCATCCGGTGAGCTGGCAGGCCAGTCGGAGCATTTGACAGGGAATGCAGCAGCGTCTCATATAGTTTGCGAGGATGAATTCCCTGTATCTCCATTCTTTTCCAATACATTTGTCTAGCTAGATGGCTCTCTTAAATCTTTAGGTAGATTACCATCGCAACTGTGTTGATGAATATTTTTGAGCACTGGCCACTCAGTAAGCTTCCTTAAATCCTCCATGGATATAAAAATCTCATGAAATTCTTCTTCGGATTCCACCTGTAGACAAGAATCGTGATTAGCATCAGGCATTGATGTGGTGAGAAAGGAGGCCAGCTCTCCCACCAAAAGGACGTCCTTCTTCACTGGAGTCTCACTCCAAGTGTCCATCTTGCAATCAGATGGCCTGTCCTCCTACTGTCAGAGTAGGGGAATTTCCCTGGTGTCCTGGCCAAGTTTCCCTCATTTATTAAAAATACCACCAACAGCTTAATCTGGTTCAAGGTCAGTTGGCATTCATCTGTATCCCCTTCCCCTGGGTCGTGCCTGAAAATAGGCAGGATTTGTCTAGTGCACTTACCCGGTCAACAAAAACTAAATAAATAAATAAATAATGAAGAGCGCTTATAGCAGATCTGTTTTTTGGTGTTAAGAATCTGGCAACTGACTCACTGTAAAAACATTAAATATAAGTGTCCAGTTTACTATTGCGCCCACTTGGGAGGGTAATATCAGATTACTTCTTTTTCTTTTCCAGTGAAATGTTGTCTGGGTATCTTCGTTGTTGTGAAGACATTCTTTAAGTCTCAGTCTACAGAAGTATTCTTCTCCACAAAACTGTATTCTGTCCAGCTGTTTTGTTGGGCAGAATGTGAGTCCCTTAGAAAATACAGTTATTTCCCCCATAGTCAGTATGTGATTGGAAGTTTGGAAATACACAACAGAGATGAGCATTTGAGATCAAACGTATTTTTCAATCAATCAGTCAATCAAAATCTTTATTTAACCAGGTAAAACACCATTGAGCAAGACTCATTTATAGAATGGACCAGGACATCCATACAATGATAATCATAACAGACAAGGGTTATACAGAGTCAGGAACTGAGGACAGTAAACATTACACATTAAAGCCATTACAAGCACAGGAAATGAGGAAGCAATATACATAAGTACTCGAAAAAACAAAATGACATAAAAGTCAGTATATTTACAGAATTTTCAGTATACCCTTGTCAGGGGTACCCTAAGTGCATTTAAGGACAGCATAATATGGTTTAGCATGAACTAGAGACAAGCCATAGTCCGCTTAGATAGGTGGAGAACATTACAAAGAGTAGAGGGAGGTAAGTGAGTATGAGATCTAAGGGGGGACATGGAGGAAAAGGATGGATAAATTTATGAGTAGTAAGGAAAAATTAGTAGTAGGGCTGAGGATAACGTTCGGGGGGGGAAGGTAGGGAAGGATGAGATGTACAATCCCAGACAGCTTGCTACCTACTAGGGTATAGTCATTAGTGGTAACAGTTGCGGGAGTCACTGACATATTTTTTTTAGTAATATTCTGAATGTTGCCATTTTAGCAAGGGAGGAAAGTTTCAGTGATTTCTGTAAGGAGTTCCAAAGGGCTGGCAGGACATGGCTAAGGGCTGAGTACCCAAAGCAAGGTCTATATCTAGGGACGTCGAGAGTGAGATAAGAATGCCTCCTAAGTGAATAAGCTCCAGGGGTATTGGATAGAAGGCAAGATATGTATTGCAGCAGCTTGCCAATTAGGGCTCTGTAGGTCCAGGTAGCCGAGTTTATGATTCACCTGATATTCAAAAACTGCCAGCCTAGCATAGCATGTAAGGAGCAATGGTGGGCCCTAAGAGGAGAGCCGGTGATAAACCTTAAAGCACTATTATACAATGTGTTGAGCTTGGCCAATGCAGTACTAGGTCCATGGCTATACAGTAGGTAGGCATAGTCCAGGAGGGGATGGAATGTGGACTGCATGAAGCTTTGCCTAGCTTCCCGGGTAAGAATGTGTCAAATTCTGAAAAACAATCCTAGATGTTGTTTCAACTTTTTGCATGGTTCCTCTACATGAGTCATGTAGGAGAGCTTGTGGTCTGTCCAAAAGCCTAAATATTTGAATCTGTCCACTGTCTCAATGGGTTCCCTCAAAAGGAACGTCATTTGTTGCTGAGTGCCCAGTAAGGAGTAACTGGCTGCATATTGCTTTGGGGGAAAAGAACATTGCTTTTATTTTCTTAGCATTCAGCAAGAGCTTAAGACTCAGGAGGTTTTGCTGGAGTAAAATGAATTCTTGTTGCAGAGAACTGCATGCCATTTCGAGGGTGGGTTTGGCAAGATAGATAACAGTATCATCAGCGAATAGATGAACACATGCTTAACTGATTCCTTTGCTGATGTTGTTGATATATAATGCAAAAAGAAGATGTCCTAATATTGAGCCTTGAGGAACTCCTCTAAGTAATGTTTTAAATGGTGACAAATCCCCTTGAGCCTTTACTTGCTGTTTTCTGTCCATAAGGTGACATGTGAACCAGTTGACAGCAGTGACATCCAGGCCAGTATCATGCAATGCGGACAGCAGTAAGTTGTGGTCAACTGTGTCAAAGGCCTTACTTAAGCCTAGAAATAATGCAGTCACGAAGTGTTTACTACCAAGAGCTATATGCCAATCATTTGTTACCTTTGCTAGTGCAGATATCATGCTGTGACTTTTTCTTCTTTTTTTATACATTTACTGACATTTCAACAAACATACAGTTAGATTCCTGATGCAGTGCATACTAAAAGATCATAAAGTAGCACTGAAGATGCCACTCCTTTTAATACAAGCAATAAACCATCGTACCACATCAAAGATACATCATTAAGGGGTATCCATTAGATTTAAACAACAGTTGTATTATATAAATGCAATAATTGCTCTAGATACAAGCCCATGAGCCACATGGAACTAATGATCAACATTTTTAATAGATGTGGAATGTCCCAATTCTGTTTCCTACAATAGGAAACTGTAACTGTCCCTGCATTTCCAGTAATTAATTAACCTACACAAAAGGTTATCAATCCGAAGATGAAACTGTAACTCTAAACTAGAGAAGTATTCTTATTTTAAATCGGTGAGTAAAATAACTGAGACACAGAGTGACATGATCTAAAAACCCAATGAACGAACAGACGTTTTAATGGGAGAATATTGTATACAATTGCTGTGTCTCTTCTCTCCCCTTCAGCCCCGACTTTTCCCATAGATAAACAAAATATCACTTTTTGATTTTTAGGATCATTCAGGAATGAAATAACATTATGAGAAGTTCACCAATGGGAGGGGGTCAGTCCCAAAATCCAGCATTACTAGAGCAAACCCGAAGTCCCAAGAAAATCTCGTGTCCAACTCGTTGTCTTCCTCTGAGTCCGATTGGTGTGAATCAGCTCTTCTACGAGGGGCCGGGGAGTAGTGTTGGGCCCACTTAAGAGCGTCATCTGGATCATTAAAGAGGTATACATGGCTCTGGTGCAATATTCTTAGCCTTGCTGGGAAGATTAATCCATGTGAAATGTCCGATTTCTTAAGCAGTGCCCTCACTCCATCAAAACATTTTCTCCTCTGACAGGTTGCAAAACTCAGGTCTGGGAATAAGTTTACCTGTTGACCTTCATGTAGTAGCATACATTTTTGTCTTGCAAGAGCAGGCACATAATCTCTGGTTCCCACTCTGTCCAGAATTGCTACTATTGCTCTAGGGGCCTCAGGGTTAACCTGTCTCCCTCGATATGTCACCCTGTAAGCTTTTTGAATGGCAATCCTCCATTCTGCTAGTGCTGGACCCAATTGCTGCTCAAGCCATTCTTTCAAGAAAAGCTGCAAATGGTCTCCCTCACTCCTCTCAGACATACCGATAATCCGCAAGTTGGATGAGCGGGCTTGATTTTCTAGATTCTCCAAGCGGGTTCTAAGATGAGTAGTTTCTTTCACCAGTTTAGATGCCATGCCCATAGCTGCAGTTGCTTGCCTGGCAGATTCGGTAGTCACTGTATGGGGATGAGACATGTCCATTTCAGGAGAGGATACTCTATTTGTAAGAGTGCCACATTTTTCAGATAGATTGGACACCGAAGTAATGAGTCTATTTAATTTGTGGCCGATACTCTGTAAGGTCTCTGTTCCTGTTTCTTCATTTGATAAGGATTCAAGTGGGCCTTGGGCAGACCTCATGGCCAGGGGATCTGAAGTAGTTTAATTTTTCTCTACCTCCTGGTGGGACTTGTCTTTTTTTGGATTGCCCATCCTGTTCCTTGGGCTTTCCGGTGTCGATGCAACCCCCTTGCTCCAGTCAAGTATACCAAGTAAGAGTGTTTATTTTAAAATTATATTCAAATACAAGTAGAGATACAGTCTCAGGTCACCATCTTGCTTGGGCTCCACAGCGGCCCCCCCCCCCAATAATACATTGTGTTTTTATGCTGTGATTTTTTTCTGAACCCAGATTGGATAGGGTTTACTAACTGAAGGGAATCAAGGTAGTTTCTGATCTGTGCATTCGCTAATTTTTCAAGGAGTTTGGATAGAATGGGTAATTGGGATATAGGCCTGTAATTGTTGAGATCACTAGGGTCGCTGGGCTTATAGAGAGGGATTATGTGCTCTATTTTTCATACAGATGGAATTTTGCTGCATACTAAGGACTTGTTGAAAAGGTGTACTATAGGTGCAGTCAATACGTGGTACCTTAGTTTTAGGCAATAGGGTTCTAACTTGTCAGCTCCAGCACTTTTCTTGGCGTCTAGATTCATGACCAGATCTTCTACTTGTTTATAAGTGACAGGGCTGAAAGAGAACTTTATCTCGAGTGAAAAAGCCATAGTAGTGGGGCAAGCTGAGGTGGGATTTTGAACTTGATTACAAAGCTTACTAGCTGTGGATGTATTGAACGTGAGGCCAGCTGTTTTGAAGTGGTTGTTTAATAGGTCAAGTATGCCTTGTTTATTTGTGGTACAGGTGCTACCAGCATTAATTTTGGCTGGAAGCACATTGCTCAAGTGATGATAGCCTTCTACTTCCCTCAAAGTTTTCCATAATTTGGCAGAGTCACTTGTGGCTGAGGCTAACTGTGATTCAAAATAACTAGCTTTAGCAGCTCTTGTAAGTTTTGTACAGTGATTTCTGGATTTCTGGAAGGCTATCCAGTCTGCTGGAGCCTTAGTTTTTCTTATCCTCTTACAAAGAACATCTCTACTGTGTAGGGCAGATTTTAGATCAGCGGAGAACCAAGGCTAGGATCTTTTTTTTTTGTCAGAGGCGCTTGTTTGTCTATGACACTTAAAACAAGTTTTTGGAACAGCACAAAGGCTGACTCCACCGAGGAAGCAAGGTAGAAGTCCTGCCATCTGACATTGTTTAGGTCTGCTAGGAGCTAATGGGATTGAATTTCTGATGATTCTTTTTAATATATATATATATATATATATATATATATATATATATATATATATATATATATATATATCTATATATGGAGGGTAGTTTGAAATTGATCTTACGTACTATGGTCACTGATATCATTGAAAAATACACAAGCATAGTAAAAGGTGTGGCTTATTTGCCAGGATGAGGCCAAGGAGTGTGCTGTAAGCTGGGTTTTTAGTGTTATGGTGGGTATGCTGTTATAAGCTGAGTGAGTCCAAGCTCATTACACAGGTCTTTTAGGGGTTTTGAGAAGTTGGAGTGCCAATCCATGTTTAAGTCTCCCATAATAATTGTTTCACCAGACTGTAGGTCAGCAAGTTTGCGTATGTAACTGAGCAGCTCAAGACCACCAGATGGAGGAAGATAGCAGCCAGAGATATTGATGGCTTCAGAGGATGAGAGAAGGAACCTTATGGAGACATACTCAAATTCTTTAGGGATGAGGTACAGTCAAATAGCGTAACAGAAAACCTATCCCTCACATAAATCGCAACTCCCCCACCTCTACTAGGTCTATCAGCCCGGTACTTATTATAGTTGGGAATGTTAATTTCATGGTTGGGGTAGAGCTCTTCAACCAGGTTTCTGAGACAACTAGCATATCAGGTTCTATATGAAAGGTCCTTGCTTGGATGAAGTCCAATTTCTGCAAGAGACTGCACACATTTATGTGCAGAAAGGTTAGGCCTTTAGAGTGCAGGAGATCAGAGGGTGCTGAGATGTGTAGAGGGGGACCCAGATTTAGTTCTACAGTTCCTGAACACAACAGAAGCAAAAGAAGCAGTTTCTTTTAGGCAGCTATCAGATATTTTCGGAGGCACAACTTACTCCGTTTGGTTTTGGTGAGTGGTGCGGGGGTAACGAAGCAATCATAGAATTTATATGACATTATTATAGAATAAATAGCCACCTGCACTGATAAGGTTAGTGGGGAGGGGCCAGGGGGTGGAGGGAATGACTTGTCCGAGGGAATGTTTCCATGAAGTAACAAGTTTCAGTGCGACATCCATTGCCCAAAAGTGTGGTCAGTAGTGTAACAGGACAATTCATGTCTGAGGTGTAGCTTGACAGTTCAAGGCAGGTAGGGATTACTGGTCTGCTTGCTGTTAGGAGAGGGTTTGAGACATAAGTGAGAATCCCTATGGGTATAGTACATGTGAACAGAGACATGATGGAGGTTGGGGTTCTAAGAAGAGTGGGAGGAAGAGACAGGTGAAGGAAGAAAAAAATGTGTCCGAGGGGTTAGGGTGAAAGAAAAGAAACAAATGTGTCAAAGGGATTTCACTGTTGATAGGGCATGCTATTCCTGGCAAGGCTGGGTTACTTTATCAGCAGCTAGTGGCCTGTTACTTTAAGAAGGCTCTGAGTTTAGCAGCCAATAGTACAGCACACTGAAAAGAGGGAGGAGTCTCAGTCTATTTAATAGAGGTCGGGGCCGAAGTGGGCAAGCAGGACAAAATACTAGGCTGTAATAAATTAGCTGCACTAAATTGGTATTAAAACCTCAGCCCAGAGAATGTCACTGAAAAGCCTCAGACAGTCCGCAGAGTCCGGAAAGCACAGGCGGCCAATAGCAGGGTGAGCCTTGATACAATAATCCAATAGCAGACATAGCTGTGCAAGACAGCAGCCAATGAGAGGTCTGCTTTGTGATCCTGGAAGCTGTACCTGAAGTCTACTTGCAGGAGGGAGAGGCGGACGACTAGGGACAGTGGCCGTGCCACAGCCAAGTTGGGCTTCAGCACCCAGGTCAGGGGTGCTTCCTGAAAGAGGAGAGGGAAAGGATTAGAGCCAGACAAAAATGTAAGTTAAAACTGGGGCAGGGCAGAGCTTAGCTAAGTCGACGGGGTTAAACAAAAGGAAAACTTAAAAAAAAGAGATTGACAGGACGGGGTTTGGGGAACGAGCAAGAGAGATTAGCAGGGAGGGACTAGACAGGGAGGAAAAAAACCTAGGCAAGTGTCTGGCTTTGGCGCCTTCAGAATTAATTCACTATGGGGCAAACAAAAGGATTAACAGCAGGGAAAGGGTGGTAGAACTAATACAGAGGAAATGTTTCAGCTAGTGTAAAAGGATTAAGGGAGAACAGAGAAATGGCATGGAATCCTCTAGCAAGGGGGCACTACAGACTAGGACAAAGTGAAAGGCAGAGAGGTAGAGAAACAAAGCATAGCATTTAACAAAATTCCATTAGCAGATTTAAACTACAGAGCAGTAATTTGAACAGACATACTACACAGTATCAACATGAGCTTCACATTAAGAACAACAACAACATAAAATTAACATAGTCCAAGCATTTATCCTGGGCATTCTGTGTAATGATTTTTACAAATTACAAGACTGTAATAAGTTAGCTGCACTAAATTGGTATTAAAGTCTGAGCCCAGAGAATGCCGCCAAAATGCCGCAGACAGTCCTCAGAGTCAGAAAGGCACAGGCGGCCAATAGCAAGGTGATCCTTGATACGATAATCCAGTAGCAGGCAGAGCCATACAAGAGAATGGCCAATGAGAGGTCCACTTTGCAGTCCTAAAAGCCGTACCTGAAGTCTGCTTTTGGGAGTTGGAGACAGCCAACAAGGGACAGTGTCCATGCTACAGCCAACTCAGGGTTCAGCGCCTGGGTCGGGGGCACTTCCTGAAGTCTGCTTGTGGGAGGTGGAGACAGCCAACAAGGGACAGTGGCCATGCCACAGCTAAGTCAGGCTTCAGTGCCTGGGTCTGGGGCACTTCCTGAGGTCTGCTTGTAGGAGGGAGAGGCGGCCAACCAAGGACAGTGGCCTTGTTGCAGCTAAGTCGGGCTTCCGCGCCCGGGTCGGGGGTGCTTCCTGAAGTCTGCTTGTGGGAGGGAGAGGCAGCCAACAAGGGACAGTGGCCGTGCTGCAGCCAAGTCGGGCTTCAGTGCCCAGGTCGGGGATGCTTGTTGAAAGAGGAGAACATGAATATGGTACAGGATAGCATGAATGCAGACACACGTTTCATGTCCTATTACATTATTTAACATGCTCCTGCTTTCTCTGTCTCTTGTTTCAGGTACAACACATGGAAAGATATTTGTTTTATATATTTCTAAAATGTTTATATATAAAATGGTTCTCTTTAACCTTTATAACTGTATATTATAGGTTTGCTTTTAACTAGTGGGTGGTGATTACATGGGCTTTAAACTCACATGTGCAGAACTACTAATGTAAGTACTTGGGACTAGGCGGAGTTTCTTATAAGCTCTTCATTGCAGAAAATCTTACAACATATGCACTGGCTGAAATCAAGATCCTCCCATGTGGTCCACAACACATTTAAATTTAGATGCAACAATTCAGTTTCAGTGGTGGACTTGCTTCTATATGTATTACTACAGCTAGGATAAGATGAAGCACTAGGAGATTACTAGCGCATGGCTGGAAAGCAATAGACTTGTGTGAAATAAAAAAAAAAAACAAAGGCAATCCTTTTCGGTCCCATAAGCCTGAGGCCGGATAGAACCTTGATTCTACCTCCAAGCCTCAGAAATGGCACAATGATCCAAGTAGTAGATGTCATAAAATACTTAGGCCTAATGCTGGACCAGGACTGCACTTTCAGGCTGCATATCGATCAGATAACTAAAACTCTGGATCTGAAAATTGTCTTTCTGTACCACCTAAGCCCGTTCCTCACTCAGGCCTCCAAGCTAAGGATTGCCAGTGGAATCCTCCTCCCCACACTGCTGTATGGTTCACCAGTGCTACTCACTGTAAAAGGCAAGGAAATGCAAAAACTTACCACCCTCTATCACAGGGTGTGCCGATTTGCCACTGGGGCCCAGCCAAGGGAGCACCACTGCCATGTCTCCAAGCCCTGTCCTGGCCTACTCTGAAAGGGTGCCTAGAATATCTATCCCTGTGCTTAGCCTACAAGCTACGGTCAGAAGAGGCTCCACCTAGTTTGGCCAAAATGTTATCTACCAAACAAAATGCCAGACCCCTTCGATCTTCGACCCATCAGCTACTTACGGTGCCCAAAGTCCGGTCCACCCAGGGACAGAGGTCATTCTCTGCCAGTATCCCCACTCTCTGGAACTCACTTCCCGATAGTGTACAGACATATAATTCCCTTGGGGGTTTCAAAAGAGAACTCAAGGCTCACCTCCTAGAACTGAACCAACGTGCTTGCTATTGCTCAAACTGGCACTCCCATATAATATATACCTCCTTACTGCTACTGTATCTGTAATCAGTGTATGTCACCTGTCTGTCTTAGCTTATTCTGAATGCGCTTATTGAAACCTACCACAAGGTTAGCTTGATACTCTATTATAAACATAGTCTCACTTGTTGTATTGCAACCTATGTGCTACTGTATAACTCACAAAATGTTTACCTGTTACTGTAATGTAAAGATGTGTATTTCTGTTTCTACCTGTGTAATGTAAAGACGTGTACTTGTCTCTACCTATGCTTAATCCTGGGTGGCCTCGGAAAAAGGGACTATTGTTGTCTCAGTGGGTCTTACCCAGTTACCAAAATTTTAATAATAAAATAAAATAAATATTAGACTTAGAAACATAGACATAGCCCAGCTGCCGTATGCCAGTGGACTACCACCCCTGCCTGCTATCCTTGGTACAGGTTAAGGGGCCTGGGTCCTCCTACGGTGACAATTGGGAGTTTGTTCCCAAAGATATAAACAACAGCATGGTGCCTCCACCCAGATAAATTATAAGTGGGTCAGATATCCACTTGGTACAGCCACCTGGGATACTGTACCTACCCACCTCCTCAACCAACCACTCTGTACACTGTGTCCCCAAATACCTTGTTCCACCACAAACCATAAATGTCAGCAACAGGCAAATGCAGTGAACCTAGCTGATGCAGCAGTTTCAACAACAAACTCACAGCTTTATTCTGGGAGAAGGGCTAGGGAAGGGATACCAGTACAAAGCATGGCTGTGAAAGAAAGGAAGGTTAGTGAAATATTTAACAATAGTAACGATGTGGGCCCACAGGCCAAGTCCACCCCACTGGTACCCGTGCTCCCAAATTGTTCTTAGGGCTACCCACAAGGTGCATGCCTGGTCGGTGCCATGGGTTGGCTGGTTGTTGGGGCCCTGAAATATTTGGAAAGAGCTTTAAACATAGAAACATAGAATTTGACGGCAGATAAGGACCGCTTGGCCCACCTAGTCTGCCCATTTCCCTACCTAACAGATAAGCTGCAGATCCTATTTAACCAACAGCCTATTTCTTCCTACCCCCACCAAAAATTGCCTTATGTCTGTCCCATGCATTCTTGAATTCTCCCACAGTTTCAGACTCCACGACCTCCTCAAGAAGACTGTTCCATGTATCCACAACCCTCTCTGTGAAGAAATACTTCCTCACATTACCTCTGAGCTGTCCCCCTCTATCTTCAAATTGTGCCCCCTTGTTTTTGCATCTCTCTTTTTCTGAAAGATGCCACCCTCTTGGACTTTGTTGATTCCCTTGAGGTATTTGAAAGTTTCTATCATGTCTCCCTCTCCCTCCTTTCCTCGAGGCTATACATCTTTAGTTCTTTTAGTCTTTCTTCATATGTTTACTGATGCAGACCCTGCATCATTTTGGTTGCCCTCCTCTGGACAGCCTTCACCCTGTCTATGTATTTGCAGAGATGGGGTCTCCAGAACTGTACACAGTACTCCAGACGTGGTCTTACCAACTGTCTGTACAGAGGGCCAACAGCTTCCTGTTTTCTACTGGTGATGCCTCTCCTTATGCATCCCAGTATCCCCCCAGCCCTCCTTACTGCCTTCTTACATTGCTGGCCCACCTTTAGGTCATCTGATATGACTACCCCAGGTCCCTTTCCATTTTTGTTGTTGTCAGTATCTCACACCCCATTGTGTATTCTTCCCCTGGGTTTTTGTTTCCCAGGTGCATTACTTTGCACTTCTTTGCATTGAATCTAAGCTGCCATACATTTGACCATTCCTCCAACCTTGCCAAGTTCCTTTTCATCCTTTCCACCCCACCTTGTGTATCAACCCTGTTGCAGATCTTTGTGTCATCTGCAAAGAGACGTATTTTCCTTCAGTCCCTCTGCAATGTCACTTATAAAGACATTAAAAGGACCGCCCCAGTACTGAACCTCTGCTAACCACTAGTAACCCTCCTTTCTTCACTGTGGACTCCATTTACTATTACCCACTGTGTCCTGTTGTCCAACCAGTGTTTTACCCAGGCTACCACCCTGGGACCCACTCCCAGGCTGGCTAATTTGTTTATTAATCTTTTGTGCGGGACTGTGTCAAATGCCTTGCTAAAGTCTAGATAGGCCATGTCCACGGCCCCTCCCTGGTCTACTGCTTTGGTCACCTACTGAAAGAAATCAATTAGATTTAACTGAAATGGCCTTCCTGCTGTGAGTCTATGCTGCCTTGGATCCTGTGCCCCACTGGCCTCTAGGTACTCAACAATTCTTTCCTTCAGAAGTGATTCCATCATTTTCCCTACCACTGAGGTCAAACTGACAGGTCTGTAGTTTCTTGCCTCTGTCTTGCTCCCACTTTTGTGAAGGGGAATCACATCCGCCCTACTTCAGTCCTCAGGTACCTCACCATCCTCCCATGATTTATTAAAAAGGTAGTCAGTGGTGTTACAAGTTCTTCCCTTAGTTCTTTTAGAATTCTGGGGTGAATCCCAACAGGCCTCATTGCTTTATCCACCTTCAGTTTTAAGAGTTCTTTCAGAACCCTTTCTTCTGTGAAAGGACTAATATCAACCCCCCTAACCAGAGTGCTTCTATTGACCGGATTAGGTATTTCCCCCTGCTTTTCCTTTTTTTTATACTTGTTTGTTGAAGAATGCAGTTTGTACATAGTGCATTATATCTCACAGAGGATACATTCAATAAACACTCATTATTCATCCCTTAAACAATACTTGTTCCTTGTTTGTTTTTCCATGCAAACATTAAATGGCATATATACTCTATGTAAATATTTAATTTGAAGAGATACTTTTTGTGTTTTACACATTAAAATGCTATGCAGCCTATCTAATTTATCTAAAACTACTAAATAATAACTTATAAAGTAACCAGGAGAAGCTCAGAATTAGATATTTTTACACCCCAACAAAGTTAAGTAGGGCGGGTTTACTACCGCAAGGATGGTGCTGGAGGAGGTGTGGCCAGACTGCCACTCACCAATCGCATATATTTTGGTTTTGCACTGAGATCCAGAGCTTTTGGGCACAAATATGTAGACATTTGACTGAAATATTTACACTATCAGTTAATATAGCCCCAGAACACTGTATCCTGGGCCTATGTCCGGACGGAGTGGGAGGCAGGGAGGCACATTACCTCTGGGTCATTTTAACAATAGCTGCCATGAAAGCAATTACAAAAAATTGGCTTCAGAAGAAACCTCCAGCACTACAAGATTGGCTAATAATAGTGAACCAAATTCATCATATGGAAAGGATAACCTATTCCATAAATCATCATAATGAGAATTTTACCCACAGATGGAATAGATGGGACCTATATCAAAACAAGTTACAATAAAAAGTCCAGATGGTCTAGTCCTCAATAAAGTACTGCCTAATATAATAGGGGATTTGTCTGCACTGCCTCCCGCCCTGGTCATAGCATTTAGCAACACTAAAATAACTCCAAAATTAATTCTCATGACAGTAACAGTTGTTTGAATGTTTTACTCCCCCTGCTTTTCCATTGTGAATACTGAGCAGAAGTATTTGTTCAGTATCCCTGCTTTTTCACTGTCACTCTCTGCCCAACCACCTTCCTCTTTGTTCAGCCTCAGTATCCCTGCCTTAGTCTTTCTTTGCTCCCTAATGTACCTATAAAAGGTTTTATCCCCCCTTCTTAACCGAGTTGGCTATCTTTTCCTCGGTTTGGGCCTTTGCTATTCTGACTGCCTTACCCACTTCCTTCTGCTTTAACTGGTACAGTTCTCTGTCCTGCTTCTTCTGTGTTTTCTTATACTTCCTGAATGCTATCTTTTTCTCCCTTACCTTCCCCGCTACTTCTTTTGAGAACCATAGTGTTTTTTTCTTTCATTTTGATTTGTTTATTTGCTTCACACAAAGGCTTGTTGCCTCTGTGATGGTGGTTTTGATGTTTGCCCATTGTTGCTCCACCCCACCTTCTTGCCTGTTTGCTAGTGCTTTTCTGAGGCACTCTCCCATTTTGACAAAATCAGCCCTCCTGAAGTCCAGTACCTTCACTTTTGTGTGGCTCTACAGCTAAGTTTATCATGAACCACACTGTTTGGTGGTCGCTTGTTCCCAGATGACTTCCCACTTCAAGATCAGAGATCCTCTCTCCGTCCCCATTTGAGAGTACCAGGTCTAAGATTGTTCACTCCTAAGTGGGTTCCAAAACTAGCTGTCTGAGGCATGCCCCCTGTAAGTTTGGTTAAGAAAACCAAATCCCCTTTTACCCTCTAAAGGAACCAGGTCCTGGGTACTCACTGTTTGTTGCTCTCAAAAAACCTAGAATATGGAGTTCCTTCATCAGTACAACACAGTGCAGAATGAAAGCTGGCCTTGGTCCCCCTTGGCAGGATGGAACTTGCTTGAGGATCTTGCAGCTGGTCACCTTGATTGCTGTCCTGGCCGCTTGTCACCTTTAGTCACTTCTGGCCCATTGCAGAGCACTGTGGCAGAGTTAAACTAGCCCCACAAGGCCCAGATCCAGAAGTGGCCCCAGAGCCTGGCTCCCCACAAGGATCCTAGGTGCCCTAGCACCCCAGTAAATGCCGGTGATCTCCTGAGACAGGGCGCCCCACTTGGAATGGATTTTCAGGTTCCCTCACTGGCTCTGAATGAGGACTCCCAAGTGGCGGGGGTCCTCTGCAGTCCCTGCACTGAATTCATGAACCACAAAGATTGTAGTCAGTACCTCCAGTAAAATCCACTTCCAGCAGCAGTGGGTGCTAGCCATAAACTCTCAACGCACAGGTGCATGAAGCCAGGGATTTCCAGAATAACAAATCCCTGCTCACCAATTCACTATTCTCCAAAATAAAGCAGATGTCTCTCTGATGCAGCAATGACACAGCTCTCAGCCACTCCAACAGTTCACTCAGAAGAAATTCATCACCCAGCTAGCACCCCGATTTCAAAGAAGCTTTGCCCCTTTAGGATTGCAACCTCAGTCCCATACAGGTTAAAGGTGCTCTCAACAAGTGTAACAGGCAGAGAATTTGCACAGTCCTCTCAGCCAATTCGGCCTACTGGTACAGGGTTTTTGCAGTACTTAACTTCCCCAACAATGACTAAACAACTCCTCAGTATCTGAGGAGTCTGAATAACAGTTCCATCTCTTTGTTTCCCCTTCTGGATCCTGTTCTGTAAACAGCAGTCTCTAGCAGACACCTGGGAAAAGCCCCTCCAGTTCAGAATCCACTCTCACAGAAGAACTCTGACTCGTACAGAGCAGGGGTCGATCTTAACATTGTTATACTAGTCTGAACACTAGTGCAAATTAACCAGGGCTAGTGCAGATAACTCCCTACTCGTCCATCTTGACTAGTGCAGATTTTCATGTCTGTTAATGAAGTTAAAAAAGTCTCTAACTTAGCAGGCTCTAGTCCTCATGCTAATCTCTCTCAATGTTCCAGATGGCCTGGTGTGATTAACAGCTCATTAAGAGCTGCAATTACCTGGCAGTTCAAAAGGGGGATCCCACAAAAGACTCAATGTGAGTCATTATCACTCCACTGTTAGGACTTTCAGCTAGTGTCCAGGGTGTGATCAAGGGTAGAGTGATGTTAAGTCACTAGCTTCCAGTGTTCTGAATGTGTGTCTAACAGTTTGTCCCATATTATTA
The DNA here is from genome assembly GCA_016271365.2 of Neoceratodus forsteri. Taxonomy (NCBI): domain Eukaryota; kingdom Metazoa; phylum Chordata; order Ceratodontiformes; family Ceratodontidae; genus Neoceratodus; species Neoceratodus forsteri. Next base: position 229,191,368 of record JADMNL010000029.1, on the reverse strand, counting down.
AGACCAGTGCCCCTCATTGCTATACATTTTGAGTGTCATTATCCAACATTTCAGTGACAAAATGCGAGGAGGTATACAGGGTCGGCCTTGCAGGTGGTGGGTTTTATCCCAGACTCACCATAACTTCCCTCTTCCCTCCAAATCTCTTAACTCTGTTCTTGGACACCACTGTAGACCAGACTCTGAAATAACCATTCACAGATCCACAACCATTACTGGCAAGTGTAGGTGGTCCCCAGCTCTTCTAAATGGACCACGCCAACCATCACTATCCATACAGTCCCACCCTTATCCCACCCAGCATGTTCTTCCATCCTAAAAACAAATTTTTGGATCATGTATGGTACAAAAATAAACCTTAATAAAATACATAATTTGAAAGCTTGGGGTACAGAGATCATCCTATATAGAAATAGAAATGGTATAGCATTATGCCTGTGTACTGTTTTCCCTGGGGCGGTGAAAGGACAGTGTTAAAGAAAAATATGTTATTGTTGGGGCACTGCATATTAAAATCAATGCTTTTAAAAATAAAAATGTCATGGTTTTCTATTTCCCCAAGCCGCATAGGACTGTGTAGCTCCCACCCCAAAGAAATCTTAGATGTACTCCTGGCTCACTTGAGACTGTACAAAAACTTCCAGACGTGCAGGTCTTCATTTGACTATAGGGTGGGGGCTGAGAGTGTCTTTCTCTGCCTGACTCTGTTCATTGCCCTGTGAGTGATGGTGACAGTGTGGTGAGGTGCATGATGATGTCAGCTATTGTGTGTGAAGAGCTAGGACTGCTTGACTGAATATTTGCTGCTGTGGAGGGGGGCAGGCAGAAAGAGGGAGAGGAGGCCATTGTACAAAACAATGGGGGGACTCACTGTGTGTGATGGCATTGCAGTTTTTTTTCTGATGGGGAGATGGAAGCAGTGTGGGAGGAGGATAAATGTGCAATAATCAGAGTATTTCTTGGCTTGCATTGTTTCCTGTACAAGTGATCAACATTTGCCATTATAATTGAGGGCTAGTGAAACTATCTGCGGGCTAGTGCAATTTTGAATCAACTTACCCTGCTGGCTAGTGCAAAAGGAGGTTAAGGTTGACCCCTGGTACAGAGTCTAGGAACAGACTGACTGACTCCCAGAAAGTCCACAGTTTCAGCCAAGAATTAAGGGTTCTGATTGGCTGATGGAGCCTATCAATAATTCATAACCATACAGATCAATATTTCCAGCTGATTTATTTGGGCATGGTCTAGGCACCTGAATTAGTCCCCTCCTTCTCCCAGGAGTCCCTTTGAGTCAGTTTTAGGTGCTTAGATCACTGATTGGCTGTCAGACAGGGGTCAAATGCCATAAAAATGTCAGCTCCTAGACAGTTCTATGGAGTCCCATACAGTTTAGTGCAGCTACTTCCCTTCAGTAGTTTGGTGCAGCCAACCAAAGTACTTTTATCAGTTAATGCCCCACCGGATTATAGCCTCTTTGGTGCTCTTTCAAACAAGCCCACCATCATGCAGCTAACCCCCTCCATTCTGCTGTCACTGCTGCTGAAACTCTGTCCCACAAGGCAGCAGGCAGAAATCTCATTATTATTCATGGGGCACTCATTAACATTAATACAGTAAACCCTCGAGCACCCCGACATTCAAACTGTATTTTTTAACATCATGGGAGCTTCTGTCCAACTCTCCTCAGGTGTCCTGTCCCCATGGAAGCTAAAAGGAGCACTGAGACCACAGACACACTTCCAGGCCGACTGCAAAACAGGCGGTCAGCACATCAAAAGCAGAACCACGCGTGCGTGATTATCACTATGCACCAAAGTGCAAAAGAGTGTGCAACGATCGCAGTTTATTTTCCTAAACCCAGCTAGGCCAAATGGGGAAACATCCACAGTTGGGAACCACTGTGGGGTGCAAGGGACCCAAGTAAACACCCTGCATGGGCAGAGACCAGGGGGAAACCTAAAGAACACTAAGGCTAACAAGGTAAGCCCCCAAAGGGTGGTTACACAGAAACATGGAAATATAGAATTTGTCAGCAGATAAGGACCCCTTGGCCCATCCAGCCTGCCTAATTTTTCCTGCTGATAGTATCTCCATAGATTCTACCTGATCTCAGGTTCTTTCCACCTCACCCCCATTCCTTTCTACTAAAGAACATAAGAACATAAGAATCTGCCGGGAGAAGGAGACCATACAGTCGGATCCACGACAGGAGCTCGACAAAATTTTTGTCGAACGCCCAGTCAGCAACACCGGTAGGTCGCCCGCATTCTGCAGTCGGCTGCTGGTTTGCACTATCCATCCTTGTTTTCTTTGGGGGGCTTTAACTGATGAACCCCCCCTCGCCGGGGGCTGCACCCCCGCACCATCCCACTTAAAGATTATCAACTCAGAGTCGCAGCTGATTGGGGGGGGGTGCAGAACCCCCGACAGACAGCGCCGTGTTCCAGTGGGTTTCCCACAGTGGCATGGTTCTGTAGTCACTGTGGGGGACCTCGCTGGTGAAATGTTACTGTCGAGGAGGTAACCACATACAGTCCATCTAGTCTGTCCGAGATGTCTACCCCCCATCTATTGCTCTTGTTGAGGTGACTACATTGACTGTCCTATACCCATTTGAATTCTCTGGCAATCTTAGCTGCCACCACCTCAGGTGGCAAGCTGTTCCAAGGGTCCACAACCCTCTCTGTGAAAAAGTACTTCCTAACATTGGTTCTGAATTTACCGTCAGCCAGGCGTGAGTTGTGCCCTCTTGTACGCACAGTCCTATTTTCCTGAAAGAGGTTACTGGTATGTACTGTGTTTATCCCTTTAACATATTTAAATGTTTCTATCATGTCTCCTCTGTTCCTTCTGTGCTCTAGGGAGAATAGATTTACTTAACTGAGCCTATTTTTGTAAGGTTCGTGGTGTAGTTCTTGCACCATCTTGGTGGTTCTCCTCTGCACAGATTCCAAATGGTCTATGTCCTTTTTTAGGTGTGGCCTCCAGAACTGCACACAGTACCCCAAGTGAGGCCTCACTGAGGACCTACAGAGTAGGATGATTACCTCATGCTTTCTGCTAGTAATACCCTACCTATGCATTCCAGGATGCCGCTTGCACTTAGTGCTGTTTTTTTACATCACTTTCACACCTTTAAATCATCTGATATCATAACTCCTAGATCCCATTCCATCTTTGTCTTTTCCAATTGCTGACCTCCCAGGACATACTCAACTCAACTCATCTTTATTTTAAAAAAATGCAAATAAAGATAACTAAACGCTTGTACAAAAAGATAAAAAAGATAAAAAAAGAAGCAGCAGAATAAACACATATTACAATTTAAAAACATATAAAAACAACAACATTCATTAGCAATAAATTATCTAAATTCTAAAAGGGCGAGATTAAACAAATTCATTTTCATGGCCAATTTAAAACTCTCCACGGTCAGGCACTCCCTTACCAAACAAGGTAGAGAATTCCACAGGGTCAGGCCATAAACAAAAATGCCCGGGCACCAGATGTATTCAAACTGACCCTGGGAATCTCCAGCAATCCCTCATTGGCAGAGCAAAGTGGGTGGAGGGGGCAATAAGGATGCAGGAGTTCTTGCAGGTAGCATGGACCCTGTCCATGTAAGGCATTATAAGTCAGTGAAATTACCTTGAAGGTGACTCGTCACTGAACTGACAGCCAGTGCAGGCCGCCAAGCACAGGTGTGACATGGCAAGATCGAGGTAAGACAGTCAACAACCTGGCTGCTGCATTCTGCATCAGCTGCAAGCAGCAAATATCAACCCCTGAAAGCCCTAGGTATATAGAGTTGCAGTAATCAAGGTGCGCGGTCACAAAGGCATGGACCAGAGTTGGAAGATCATTGGGTGGGACCAGGTGTTTTATCCAGGTGATATTCCTCAGATGGTAAAAAGAGAATTTGATGACTGCCGCCACCTGTGACTTAAGTGTCATCTCTTCATCAAAAATAATGCCCAGATTATGCACTTTGTCTGAGGACAATAGCTGGCTGCCCCCAAGCCAAAGCCTGAAAGGCCGACCAGTCAATTGTCCCTCATCTTGATGGCCTGGGTCCACAACCAACACCTCGGTTTTATCAGGGTTCAGCTTCAACCAACTGGCACTCATCCAGTCCTGGCTCTCAGTGAGGCAGTTGTTAAACACCGAGACAGCATCATCCTACCAGGGCACAAAGGACATGTAGAGCTGAATATCGTCTGCATAGCAGTGGAAACTCAGTCCATACCACCTCACGATGTCCCCCAATGGCAGCATATACACCATGAACAACATAGGTGACAACACAGAGCCCTGAGGGACCCCACAAAGCAGGGAGACCAGGTCAGAGGAATGAATCCCTGACACCACTCTCTGAACACTGCCAGTGAGGTACGAGTGGAACCACCAAGGACCGTACCCAACAGTCAACAGATGAACCTCAGGCACTCAAGAAGCACATCATGCTCCACGGTGTCAAATGATGCAGAGAGATCAAGGAGAACCAAGATGGAATGAGTCCTCCTATCTCTTGCTATCAGGAGATCATTGAGTACCCAGACAAGTGACGTCTCGGTACTATGCCTCTTCCTGAAGCCCGACTGGAGAGGATCACAGATCTCATGGATGATAAGATGATCCTCCAGCTGCAGCACAACCACCTTCTCTATAATGTTCCCTACAAAAGGAAGGTTAGAGACAGGCCTGTAGTTAGCAAGAAAGTCGGGATCAAGAGAAGATTTCTTAAGGAGGGGTGTAACCACCACCTCCTTCAGGGTGTCTGGAAACACACCTGTTTCTAAAGAACACCTGACTATCTCCGCTAGGACCTGGCCAATGACCTCAATACACCCCACAAGGAGGTGAGTTGGACCCGTTCCCAAACTACAAGAGGTCGGCTGCAAACTCTGGATGATCTTCATGACATCCATGATCACCAACTGATCAAAATCCGACCAGACAAACTGAGGAGCAGCAACCTCCCACTGACCACCTCAATCCCCATTGGAGTGAGCTGCACATATACCCAATCTCATGCTGGCAACCTTATCTGCAAAGATTCATAGATTCATAGATTGATACAAGTTCAGAAGGCACATGCCCATTTATGAACTCGCCACCAGCTAAATTAGCAGTGGAAGGAAAATTTCTTGTCACCCATATATTTATCAAAGTTTCTCTTAAATTGTTCTATGTTTTCGCTGTTTATACTATTACTAGGAAATGTATTCCAGATTGGAGGAATTGTCTGTGTAAAAAATCTAGATCGTTTATTGGTTTTACGTAAGGATGATTTTAGTTTTGAATTGTGGGATCTAGTGGGATTACTTATTGAAAACTTTTCCAATCCTATTGTGTTTAACAAGTAATCGTTATTGTATGCATTGTAAGTATAGATTAAGTCACCTCTTAGTATTCTGTACTTCAAAGAGTAAAGCTCTAAAGATTTTAATCTAGAACCATAATCAAGTTTGGACATATTAATAATCCTTTTAGTTATTTTTCGTTGAACTCTTTCTGTCATGTTTAAATAGCCTATGGAAGTTGGAGCACAAAAATGAAACACAATAGTCCAAACGTGGACGAACCAGGCTTGTGTATAGGGGCAAGATGACAGATGATTCCCTGCTTTTGATATGTCTCAATATACAACCTATAATCTTGTGACATTTTTTAACAGTTTTATTGGTATGGGTGTTAAATTTTAAGTTATCAGTTATAGTTATACCTAAATCTCTTTCCTCTGTTGTGATTGTTAATTTCACATTTTGAATAAAATATGGGTGTCTCTTATTATTGTTCCCCATATGCATTACCTTACACTTTGCTGGGTTAAATTTCATTTTATTGTTTACTGCCCACGATGTTAATTTATTTAAATTATCTTGGGAGAGTGTTTGCAGATGCAGTAGTGTTCACAATACAGCCCAATTTGCAATCATCTGCATATTTATTTATCCAAACTTCTTTTGTTGTTTGCATACTTGCTATCAATATATTAAAAAGCAAGGGCCCAAGAACAGATCCCTGCGGTACTCCACTGGTGACAGGGCTCCAGTTGGGATTTATGCCCTTGTACAACCACCCTTTGATGTCTGTTGTATAACCATGCTGATATCCACTTAATTAAGTACATGTCCAAATTTATATTATGAAGTTGTTTGATCAAAATTTTATGGGAAACAGTGTTGAATGCTGTTTCAAAATCCAAGACTATGATGTCCACTGGAAAGCCCTTATCTAGGGCATCACTAACAGGTTCGAAAAAACTAATAAGGTTTGTTTGACATGACCTACCAGTAGTAAAGCCATGCTGGGAAATGTCAGTACAATTGGAAATTTTAAGATGATTGGAAATTTTAACATGTATTAACTGTTCAATAATTTTACTGACAAGTAATGTAAGGCTGATAGGCCTATAATTAGATATTAACTGTTTATTACCTCCCTTATGTATAGGGGTTATATTTGCTTCTCTCCAAGACTGAAGAACTTTCCCATTATTTACAGACTTATTGAACAAATAAGTAAATGGTCCAGCAAGTTCCTTAGATACCTCTTTTAAGAACTTGGGGTGAATACTGTCAGGGCCTGGAGATGTACTGCATTTGATTTTGTTAATGGCCTCTAATGTGTCTTGTTCAAGGAAGAATAATTTAATATTTGATGATTGTAATGTATTTTGATGAGTAAAATCCATTGGATTAAATATGTATGTAAAATAATGATTAAATTTAGTAGCGATTTCTTTTTCATTAGTTATTAATTCATCATTTACCTTTAGTGGTCCAATTCCTGTACATGTTTGTTTTAATGAACCTATATAGTTATAAAACTGTTTTTTATTGTCTTTGATGTCTTTGGCTAAATTTATTTCAATTTTTTGTTTTGATTTTTTAATTATTTGTTTTTTTTTTTACAAGTATCTTAAACTTGCCCCAATCAGAAGCCTTTATAGTCTTACTGTATTTTTTATAGGCACAATGTTTCTTTCTTATTATACAGTATGCTTTATATCTTTAGACCACCACATGGGAACTCTTCGTTTGCTATTATCATATTTTGTTCGCTCAGGTACCCAGGTATTTATACAGTAATCTATTTTGGTCTGTATTGTCTCCCACACATGTTCGAAGTCAAGATTACCTAGGTCTTTTAACCATTCCCATGAAGTCAGGAACATTTTTATGTTTTCATAATCGGCTTTATGATAATTTTTAAACTTACTTATTCCTTTATTATAATTTGTTTGTTTTAAGATGTCACATACAATCATGTTGTGATCACTGTCACCCAGAGGGGGTATGATAACAGGGGTGGAGAGAAGGTCAGCATTGTTTGTAAAAAGAAGGTCAAGTATATTATTATTCCTAGTGGGTATAGTTACTAACTGATCCAGTCCATGTTTAAATGTAATTTCTAAAAACTGCCGTTCAATAGTACTGTGCTTATCAAGTGTTTCCCAGTTTATATTTGGGAAATTGAAATCACACAAAATTATTATGTCCTCTTTCACTTCAATATTGTCTAACTGCTTCAAGAAGACTAGGTTATCTTCCTGGTTTAAATTAGGTGATCTGTAACAAAGGCCTATAGTTAAGGTTTCATTGCCTAATTCGATTTTGGCCCAAAGTATCTCAGTTAGAGAGTACTCATATATTATCTCATGACAATTGTATTTATTAGATATGTATAAAGCTAACCCCCCACCTTTAACATTTTGTCTGTTTTTTAAGAATTTTGTAAAACCACTTATATCAGAATTCCAATCATTTTCAGTCAACCATGTTTCTGTAATACAACAAATATCAATTTCCTTATTAGCAAGAATATATCTTAGTTCATCTAATTTATTTGTTAAGCTATGAGCGTTAGTTAATAGAATTCGTATTCCCTTAACTTTAACTTTGTTATTATCAATTTCACTTTGTGTAGTATCTTCCTGACTTAGTGGATTTTTTTGATTATTCAAACCAGGTTTTGATGTCCTCTTCTTTTTTTTTCTTAGTTTTGTTTTTTTATTGTTTTTGCAATCATTATTATAGTTCCACATATTACTTACAGAAGTATATTCTGCCGAATGTGTTTTGTGTATAACAGTTGCACCCTCCCCCCATTTAATAGTTTAAATTTGCATCTATTGTGTTGTTAAACTGGAGGCTGAGAAATTGTGACCCTACTTTATTTAAATGTAGTCCATCTTGACTGTACATGTCATAGTTTCCATTGTATTCTTCCCAAAGTGTTATACATTTAAGATTTTGCCTCAGGCACCATTGTCTGAACCAATTGTTTATTTCTTTTAATATACAGTTTTGTTTGTATGTTGTTCTAGGAATTGGAAGTATTTCAGAAAATAAAATGTCACAGCCAAAATCTACCAGCTTGTTTGTTAAGTTAAAAAATTCCTGCTTGATTTGTTGAGAATTTTGGTGTAGAACATTATTGGCTCCTGCGTGAATTACAACTAATTTTCTAGGATTTTTTGCAGAAACAATATAATTAATCATTTTTGTAATATCTGATATTTAACAACCCTAAAACATGATAGGGTACGATGTGCTTTGTTTGTGTCGCATAGCGCATGGTCAAGTCCTTTAATTATAGAGTCATCTAAGACATATATTTCAGTTTCATTAGTCTGAGAAACCTGGATTTCCATATTTTGCTCAACTTGCTGTGGAATGATAGAAGTAGTATCAAAAAATATTAAGGGTGGGTCTAAATTAATATTCTGATTCATGCAGGTAAATTGATTTTCATTATATGATAGTGTAGTACAGTCTGATATTATCACTTCGTTAAAAAAAGTAGTCATAGCTATTGACTCTTCTTGAGTGATGTCTAAACTTAGGGGGTGTCAAACGAGTTAATGATTTCAAGGTTGAATTGTTTAGCTTTCCTTCCCCCTTTTTTTTTTGATGTTTCAAGTGTTGGACTTGATACCAAGCATCCTCAGGGTCAGTACTTTCTTCTTCTTCCCTTCCCTAGCAAACTCATCACACTTTCCTTGTGACAACTCTCTCTGTGGCTGGAGACAGGCTGGATGGCACAGTCTGTACACAGTCCAGAAGAACTGGGCTGGTTGGTTCAGTGCAGCAGCTATCTCCCAGGACAGGAATTCTGCCTTCTTACAGGAGATAGCTGACTGATAGTCTTTGTATGGTGACATCAGTCTAAATCTGTCAGCTTCAAGGCTGGACTTCCACCAGCATCATTACAGCCTTTGCCCCACTCACCTCAACTCCCTCAAGGTCCCATCAAACCAAGGGGACTGAGGGCAGAGAGTGAGAGGGCGAACATGGACAGAAGCAATGGAGTCCAGAGCCTCTGCCACAGCCCTATTATAGGCCTGCAGCAGGTTCTCTGGATCCGTGCCTACACTCAGCATGCTCGATAGATCCAGCACTGCCATCAGGCCATCTGGGGTCAAATCCCTCAAAGGGCGGTACTAGACCATTTCCATAGGGGCAGACCTATTGGGGGAGCCAGGAAATTGAACCTTATGATGTGATGATCAGACCATCTGACTGATTTCACCACCATGTTGGAGGTCTCCCTTCAAGGTTGGAAGACCAAATTCAATAAGCGACCATGAAGACTGGGTGGGCCATAGGCCCTTATCTGCCGACACTGTCTATGTATCTATGTATGTATCTATGAATATGGATCACAGAGGTAATAACCTGTGTCAAGCCCAATGAATTCATTATTTGAAGGAAGTCTTGACCAAATTGAGAGAGTTCATCATCGACCCAGGCATTGAAGACCCCCAACACCACCCATCTGGGGGACCTCAACACCATATCAATGATGAAGTCTGCGACTTCCTGCAGAAATTACTTCTCACCCCCGGGTGGATGGTAGACGGGAAGGATTCTGCACCCCACATCTTCACCAAAGATATACTCAAAGGACTCCCCAAGTGGCACATCAGTAAGGCCCAATTCCATTCTAACACTGATCACTACACCCCCACCCCTGTGCTCTATCCTTGGAGAGTGTATCACCGAAAACCCATCCAGAACAGCTAACTCAAGAGCAGGGTCAGCATTCTCATCCAGCCAGGTGTCAGTGGTGCATGCCAGGTCCCAACAAGATCAGCAATTACCAGACAGGGAAGACCCCTCTCCAGAGCCAGTTTCACCACAGGGCAACCCCTGGGCTTCAGTACCCCAATCGGTCCACTCCGCTCCACTCCGCCCTCCAGGTCCACGACCCCCAGTCTTGCGCCTCTTCCTCACACTCTCCAATGCATGACACTGCCCATATACATCACTGAGCAAGGAAGGGGCAATCAAAAGGCTGGAGGCTGTGGAGCTCAAAAGGGGAGTAGTGTCTAACCAGGAGAGCTCTCGACCAACACATATTAATACAAAACTACCAGCACACACAACAACAGTTCAAAAAAATTATAAACCACACAAACACCCCAAACATAAAATCAAACCAAACAAATAAATACATATCCCACCCCCAATAATCCCCCCCCAAAATTAACCCCTCTCCACAAAAAATAAATAGTAACTTTGCAAGGTCCAGTAAAGTTATTGAGTCTTTATGATCCAGATTGGGCTAAGCTTGCCACTCTTATAAGTCAGTCTTGAGCACAATGGGTCTCTCACCCCCACCTGCCCACAAAAATTAGTCCAAGGAACTGTGCTCTCACCACGGTGTTCCAGTGCAACTTAACAAAGAAACAGTTCGAGGGCACTCTCACTGCCTTACCAAAGCAGTTAAACACATCTGACAGATTTCTTGAGAACTGAACATTCTCCAACCAAAGTCACTCAAAATTCCATCTGAAGATTGTAAGGCAGCCTACAGACAGGGCAGCAGGCTAGAGTGTTCTGCCCCATGAAGAGTCAGCCCCCCCAGAAAGAGGTCCTCCAACCCCCTTCTTTAGGGTGCCCCAGGCAGTCAGGACTCCACCACCAATGGCAGTGAACCCCACTCCCACTTTTTCAGACTGTCCACCCCAGCCAGCCACCCTATCAGATCACAATAGTCCAAGAACCAGGAAGACACCAGGCAGATGAGACAAATTTCCCAAAAGGCCACATACCAAACCAGGCCCCCAGTTCACCTTCTGGCTCAAGGAAAGACAAGGGTGGACCACCCAGAGGACAGGGTCCCAGCAGGACAACGCCTCTCAGTGAAGCCTCCCAAAATGCTCCTGGGCAAATGTGACCACTATGCTTATCAGCATATACTCCCCCCTCCCCTTTCCCACAGGCAGCCCACACATAGACCCCCACTCCCCAGTTGGCAAGGAGAAACACCTGGCTGGTCACCACAGTCCTGGTTTGGAGCCTCCTTCCAGTAACAGTCCACAGATGTAGTAAAATGGAATGGACTCACTGACCGACTAAACTAGCTGTCAGTGAGATTCTGAGCCAAAATCTACCCCTTCTCCTCTTCATCCTCTCGGGTACAGGTCAAGAAAATTCCCTCAGGACTCCACAAATAGGCCACCACAGAAGGATGCAAGTGGCTTTCCACACTATGACCCCGCTCGAGCTAAAACCCAAATTCAAAGTTTGAGATGGACAAGTGCCAGCAGAGTCAGAGCAGTACTCAGTCGGATGAAAAATGTAAAAGTTCTTTAGAACACTGACTAGTCACCTAAATGGACACAGTAATCAGACCAGCGAACAACCAAACACCACGGCAGACAAGTGAGAAAAATTGTAATGCTGCTAACGAAATTGTAAATGCTAGCTAGCACTGGCACCAACACTCAGTCTGCACATAAATGTGGCACAAAAATAGAACAATAAAACCCCGAACAACATACGCTCCCTCACTAATATACCTCACTTGCAGGCACTCTAAACTAACTAATAAATAAAACAAGAAGGTAAAATAAAACATAATAAAGCCAAATAAAACAAAAAGATAAAACAACACAGAGGAGCTGCTGTTAGTGTTGACCCATTCTGGTCGCCATCTTGTTTGGACTCATACAGTAGTTATTTCTTAGCCAAGTGCATTACCTTACACTTTTTGACATTGAATCTCAACTGCCAGTTCTTGGACCATTCCTCCAGCTTTCTTAGATCTGCCTCCATTCTTCCTGTGTCCACCCTGTTGCAGAGCTTTGTATCGTCTGCATACAGGCAGATTTTTCCTTTCGGTCCCTCAGCAATGTCACTGATGAATGTGTTGAAAAGGACTGGGCCAAGCACTCATCCCTGTGGAACCCCACTGTTTACTCTTCCCTCCTGTGACAAGGTGCCATTTACCATAACTCTGAGTCCTGTCCTGTAGCTAGCGTTTATCCAGTTGACCACTATCTGACCTACTCCTGTTTTCTCCAATGTATTTGCTATCTGTGAAACTATCAAAGTCTTTGCTAAAATCCAGACATATTATGTCCACAGCCGTACCTTGATCCACTGCTGTTGCAACCTAGTCGAAGAATTTTATCATATTTGTTTGGCATGAGCATCCAGCCACCAAGCCATGCTGCTTCGGGTCAAGTTTCCCACTTTTTTTCAGGTACTTCACTACCCTTTCTTTAAGCAATGTCTCCATTACTTTACCCACCACTGAGGTCAGGCTGACTGGGCAGTAATTTCCTGCTACCTCCTTGCTACCACTCTTGCACAATGGCACAACTGTGGCCCTTCTCCAGTCCTGTGGCACTACTATTTGCCATCTTCCAGTGACTTGTTAAATAGTTCGGCTAGTGAGGTTGCAAGTTCTTCCCACAGTTCCTTCACAACTCTTGTGTATATTCCATCTGACCCCATTGCCTTGTCCACCTTTAATTTAGACAGTGCCTCAAGGATCCTTCCTTTTCTAAAGGGCTAGTGTCTCCTCCTCCATTGTGGAAATGTGCCTTGGCTAGTGCTGGACCATTACCTTTGTCCTCACTTTATGTCTATCCCATGCATTCTTGAACCCCACCACTGTTTGTGTTACCACCACCTTGGTTGGTAGGCTGGTCCATGAATCCACCTCTCTTTCTGTGAAGAAGTACTTCCCCACATGTCTCCTGAATCTATGCCCCCTCCACAACTTCATAACATGACCCCATGTTTTTGTGTATCTTTTTCTGAAAAATACTTCCCTCCTGTACCTTATTTATCCCCTTGAGGTACTGTATATAAAGGTCTCTATCATATCTCCCCTCACCCTTCTCTCTTCTAGAGTGTACATATTGAGTTCCTTTAGTCTGCCCTCCAAGGTCTTTTGATGCAGACCCTTCAGCATTTTAGTTGCCCTCCTCTGGGCCGCCTCCACTCTGTCCATGTGCTTCTGTGGGATGTGGCCTCCAGAACTGTACACAGTTTTCTAGGTGGGACCTTACCAGTGATCTATACAAGTGCAGCACCACCACACTTCTTCTGCTGCTGATACCTCTCCATATGCAGCCCAGCATCCCATTAGCCCTCCTAACTGCTTTGTCACACTGACTAGCCACCTTAAGGTCATCAGAGATTATTATTCCCAGGTCTCTCTCCTGCTTGGTGGTTGTCGATAACACTCCACCCATTTTGTACTGTGCCTCTGGGTTTCTGTAACCCAAGTGCATTATTTTGCACTTTGCTACATTGAAACCTAGCTGCCATACCCTTGACCATTGCTTGAGTTCTCGGGTCTCTGCTCATCCTTTCCACTCACATACAAACACACTCACACACTCACACACTCACTCACTCACACACTCACACACTCACTCGCTCACTCGCTCACTCACTCACACACGGAGTATCCACCCTATTACAGATTTTGTTGTTATCCACAAAGAGGAAAACCTTTCCCTCCAGCACATCTGCAATGTCACCTATAAAGATATTAAAGAAGTCTGGTCCCAGCACTGATCCTTGAGGCACTCCGCTGGTCACCCTCACCTCCTTGGAATAAACTCCATTAGCCACCACTCCGTCACCTATCCACTAATGTATTTCTTACCTTTAGACCTACTCCTAAGCTAAGCAGCTTGCTTAATCAAGGTCAGATGGTTAGCCGTGATTTAGATATAATTTGAATTCTAATCCCCTGGTTTGCAGTTCTGTGCTCTCACCACTGGGCTGAGCTGCCTTGTATTCACAGTAAGGACACTCAAATATCTCAGAATCTGACTTAGGATAGTCAGATATTGGAGTAAAATGTATCTGAATTCACATACAATCCAACTGTCAGATATGAAGGGATTAACGCACAACAGGGTATGGGTTTACTGAGCATTAATCCATGCCTGAGGGGGCTGAAGTCATGAGGAGAAGCTGAGTGACTTTATCCACCCAGGTGTGGATTAATGCTCAATAAACCCATACTCTGGAGTGAGTTAACCCTTTTGTAACATGGGCAACGTTAGGCTACAGTTTAACCTAGAGAAATAGTAAAATAAAGCTCTGTGAACATGCAACAGTGGGTATATTAGGGATTAATTAATGGTCAGGTGATCTGTTTGGATGAATCAGAAGGCAGCATTTTCAGAACCCATGTTATAATGTCAAATATCATCAGATATCGTTGGATTCAGCTTATGATATTTTAGGAGATTCAGATTTAGGATTTTAGGATGACCCAAAAATGCAATTAAATAAGGTTTCAGGATATAGGATTTTAAGGATCAAAATAAAAGTCATAAAAATGGTTAGTTAGTCTAACTAGCCATTTTTAAAAACACATAGTCTAGCAACCCTAATTGACCATTGCAGATCGAAACATATTACTTTGAGTGTAAATCAAAATATTCATATGTTGAACTAAAAAATAACTATTTCATATCTAATTCAGTCTTTCCTTTGAATTTTCTGTTGCAGTGAATCCAAACAAGTTGCACATGGTGCCAGCAAAGATATGTGAACATCTGTGTGGCGGTATTACGGCAACAAACTCATCTACCTATCAAATATTGGTACAATGTAGCAATACTTACAGTGCCACTATTCAGAAATGGCCACCTACACATCCTGAGCAAAGCTGCTCTGAAGGATCCACACTGTGCACAAGCAATGGGAACCAAAATGTCTCGGGATGTAATCAACAATCATCAAACTCTGCACAAACAGGACAACAATCTAGTACCCAAGGAAGACCAACTACAGTCAAACTGAATCCAACAGAAAATTCCAGAACAAGCACAGGGCACCAAAGTTCAATTTCCATCAGTAAGCCTCCAAATACTCCTACAGCACCCTACAGTACTGACAAAAAATATTACAGCACTGCACTCAATCCATTCAGTTCAGTCAGTGGGACTCCAGGTACTGCATCACCCCTATCCAGTGCTAGGAGAGAATATGAAACTACAGCACCCTATTCATCAGATTTCATCAGTAAGCCCCCAGGTACGTCTACACTACCCTCCAGTATGGAACAAGATTATTGCAGCACTGCACCCAGTCCATACAGTTTAGTCAGTAAGGCTCAAGAAAGTGGAGCACCACTATTCAGTGCTGTCACAGAATATCAAGCAGGCTTTTTTTTCCAATTCTTTAACCAGAAGAGACACACTAAGCTGAAAGCTTGTTTACAGGTGCAACCTGGGAGCACAGGGAAGTTAAGTGACTTACTCAGGATCACACAGTATGCAAGTGGGGGCTGTGGGATTCAAACCCAAGTCTTCAGATTTGCAGCTCAGAGCCTTAAACCACTGTGCTATACTGCCTCCCAAACTACTGCACTATATTCCTCCTTTCCTTCAGTCAAATCTCCACATACTATACCATGCTCTGATACTGTGACAGAGACTCAAAGTACTGCTCTCTGTTCCTCCGCTCCCCCCCCACTGAGTCTACACATACTACAGTACAAGTCTCATTAAACTGCTCCTCCAACTCATTGATTTAGCATCGTATTTTCAGTGAGTTGTTTACTGTGTGCACTGCTCACCGCAATGAATGAATAAAAGTTTCTTAATGATTTATCTGCAGATGATATTCAGTTTCAGCTTACTTTTCAGCTCTCTGGAAATGTTTTATCAATGCAGTGCAATCGTGGGTGCACACATTAAGCAATCCATAAAAAATGCTTAAACACTGAGCTGGAGCCTGATTTCAATACTGCAGTGTACAGTATAGGTACAGTAGTGTATTAACTGTTGGTCAGATCCCAAGGCATTGAATTAAATACCTGTACTGTGCACCTTAACTTTTGTTTTTATGTGGGACTGTATTTTACTATTCGAAAACTAAAATATTTGTATGTAGTTGAGTCAGCCCGAGAGAGACACATTTTTACTACAACCACCTGCTCCTGACTACTGTAAAATATGGCTGTGTCTCAGACCTTACTCCCCTGACTCTCTTATCTTATTAAGTCATGAATTAGTGAATATCCTATACAGATGATGTAGTATACAGTACTGTACATATCTTTTTTTAACTCTCAGAGCCAACGTGGAGATGTGGTTATCAACTCTGAAATCTGTAAGTGAGATGAGCGGGTTGTGGGAGTACAGTACTGTACACAGAACACCACTTACAGTATGGAGCCGCAGTTAGGTACAGTACCTGAAATCAAATGAAATAAATAAATACTGAAGATGTAACAGTATGGGCATTTAAATTAAATGAAGTGAAATGTAATCTACATTATATACAGTGCAGTACTACTTCCAGGTTGACGTTCTCTTTGACATGACTCTCCACACCGATACAACAGTATTGCCTCTAACTCTATCTACAAAACCGTACAATATGTAAGTAAATAAAGGCTACACTAAACATTCTACATAAATAATTTAAGCAGTTTGTCAGTGAAAGGCATGGCACAGTGACGACTGAGGATTGCAACTGAATGCAAAGCCAATGTACAGTAGACTTGGGGCCATTGATAAACTACTGCATTTCAAATGCATTTGAATATAAGGAGCTGAAGGGAATTTACCTTGGCTGAAAGTGCATTACATGTGCCCTGCATATGAGTTTATGTGAGGTTGAAATGGAGTTTGTAGTTTAAGAAATTAGAGTTGTCACTGCAATGTCAGCATGAAAAAACAATGAAAGTGCAGAGAGCTGCACAACCCGTTTAATGTGACTTGTACAGTATACCACCCTCCATTGACAGAGTATCAAAGTACTGGTCTCTATTGCTCCATTCCACCCAGTGAGTCTCCACATATTATATAACCCTCCAGTACTGTGACAAAGTATCAAAGTACTGCTCTGTATTTCCCCATTTCCTCCAGTGAGTCTCCACATACTATACAACCCTCCAGTACTGTGACAGAGTATCAAAGTACTGCTCTCTACTCCTCCAGATTGTAATAACTTTGACACTAGTAACATCTACATCAATAAAATGACTTTGACTACTCCTCCATTCCTACCAGTGAGTTTGCAGATACTACACCACCCTCCAGTACAGCGACAGAGTATCACAGTACTGCCTTCTATGCCTTAATTCTGTCCAGTGAGTCTCCACATACTGTATCACCCTCCACTACTGTGACAGAAAATCAAATTACTGCTCTCTACTCCTCTATTCCCACCAGTGAGTTTGCAGACACTACACCACCCTTCAGTATTATGACAGTATGAAAGTACTACCCTCTATTCCTCCATTTCCCCCAGTGAGTCTCCATATCCTATTCCACTCTCCAGTACTGTGACAGGCTATCAAACTACTCCCTTCTATTCCTCCATTCCCTCCGGTGAATCTCCACATACTTTATCACCCTCCAGTACCATGACAGAGTGCCACAATACTGCCCTCTTTTCCTCCTTTCCCTCCAGTGAGTCTCCACATAGTTCACCACTCTCCAGTATTGTGACCAATTATCAGAGCACTGCTCTCTGTTAGCCTGTTCCCTCTAGTGAGTCTCTCGAACCTACACCACCCTCCAGTACAGAGTATCTAAGTACTGTTCTCAGTCCCTCCTTTCCCTCCAGTGAGTCTCCACATACTATACCTGATAGACAGATGCTGGGAGCTGAGGATGCCATCCAGCGCAGATGGACATCAGGGACATAGAGCTGTGGCCAGAATACGCTTTATTCAAGCATATTCCAGCCACCTACTGTTTATTTACTTATTTATTTATGAGTTTTCCCAGGAAGGCATACTGAGCACTGATACTCGATTCCAGATGTGACCTAACACAGAAAAATGGAAGTTGATGGCAGATAAGGACCGCATGGCCCATCCAGTTTGCCCATTTCTTTTTCTACGTTATAAAAGTGTCATTGGCCTTTGCTCTGTCAGTGGTCTATCTATTCATACTCATTTGTATTGCTCCCTTATGCCTATCCCATGCCTGTTTGAAGCCCTACACTGTATTCATAGCCACTACTTCCTAAGGTAGGCCATTCCATGCATCCACCACCCTTTCTGTGAAAAATAATTTCCTCACATTACCCCTTAATCGGCCCCCCTCTAATCTCATTCTGTGTCCTCTTGTCCTGCTATTTTTCTTATATTTAAACATGTTAGACTCTTTCACCTTGTTAATGCCCTTAAGGTGTTTGAATGCCTGATCATATCACCTCTCTCCCTCCTTTGCTCAAGGGTTTACATATTGAGCTCTGTTAATCTGTCCTCATATGTCTTCAGATGCAGTCCTGCACCATTTTGGTTGCCCTTCTCTGGACTGCCTCAATTTGGTTAATGTCCTTGTGAAGGTGTGGTCTCCAATACTGCATGCAGTACTCCAGATGGGGCCTAACCAGTGTCTTGTAAAGAGGGATTATTAACTCCCTCTTATGACTTGTGATACCCCTACTAATACACCCTAACACCCCCTAGCCTTACCTACTGCTTTAGAGGTCTGCTTGGATGATTTCAGGTAATCAGTGATGATGATGCCCAAGTCTCTTTCTTCCTTTGTGACTGCTAGCAACTCCCCTCCCAGCCTATAGGTGGCTTCAGGGTTTCTCTTCTCTTCCCTATGACCTTCCCTATGTGCATATTCTTGCACTTCTTTGCATTAAATCCCAGTTGCCACTCTTCTGACCATTTTGCTAGTTTATCCAGATCTCTTCTCATTCTGCCCACCCCATCTGGATCATCTACTCTGTTGGAGATCTTGGTGTCATCTGCAAACAGACAAGCCTTACCCTCTAGTCCATCTGCAAGGTCACTAATGAAGATGTTGAAGAGGACTGGCCCCAGGACTGATCCCTGAGGTACCCCACTTGTGACTTGCATCTCTTCTGACTGTATACCATTTCCCACCACTCTCTGTCTTCTGCTTGTCAACCAGTTTGCCACCCAGTTGACCAACTTCTGACCCACCCCGAGCCTACCCAGCTTATTTATCAATCTTCTATGTGGAACAGTGTCAAAAGCTTTGCTGAAGTCAAGGTAGGCGACATCAACTGCTCCCCCTTGGTCCACCTCTCTGGTTACCCAGTCAAAGAAATCTATGAGATTAGTTTGACAGGACCTTCCTTTTGTAAACCCATGCTGTCTTGGATCATGTGCCCCTATGAATTCCAGGTGCTGCACTATCCTTTCCTTAAGGAGTGCCTCCATAATCTTGCCCACTACTGAGGTAAGACTGACTGGTCTGTAGTTCCCTGCCTCCTCCCTGCTACCACTCTTGTGAAGCGGGATCACATGAGCCCTTCTCCAGTCTTCTGGGACCTCTCCTGTGCTCAGAGACTCACTAAACAGTTCTGCTAATGGCTCTGCTAGTTCCACCTTTAGCTCCTTAGACCCTGGGATGTATGCCATCAGGTCCCATTGCCTTATCCACCTTGAGCTTAGCAAGCTCTTGTAGGACCCTTTCCTTTGTGAAGGGAGTAGTGCTCACCCTCCCCCTGTGTCCATGGTGTTGAGCTGTGGGCCCTCACCTTCTCCTCAGTAAATACTGAGCAAAAGTATCTATTTAGGATAGATGTTTTACATGGTCCTCCTCCTCACATGCTCCCTTTTCTCCATTAAGCTTATCAATACCCCTCTGGACTTTTCTCCTTTCACTAATGTATCTATAGAAAGTCTTGTCACCTTCTTTTACTGTTCGTGCTAGTGTTTCCTCAGTTTGGACTTTGCCTGCCTTACTGCCTTCCCTGTTTCCCTTAGGGCAGTTTGGTATGCCCCCTATCTTCATCCGCTGTGTTCCTTATATTTCCTGAAGGCCAGCCTTTGGCTCTGACCTTTTGCTACTGTATTTGAGAACCAAAGTGGTTTCTTCTTCTTTGCACTTCCTTTCTGTCTAACACAATGGGATGTTGCTTCAAGTATTTCATCCTTCATGCTTGCCCACTTTGCCTGTACCCCTCACCTATGTTTCTTTTGCCAGGGCTAGCTTAACTCTGTTGGCCATCTTATCAAAGTCAGCTCCTCTGAAGTCCCATATTTTTGCCTTGGAATGGGATGATTTAGATGTAGTAGCCAAATTGAACCATACCATGTGATGGTCACTGGCCCCCAGGTGACCTTCTACCTGGAGATCTGTGATCCCTTCCCTGTTAGTCAGTACTAGATCTAGGATAGCCCTGTCTCTTGTGGGTTGTTGTACCAGTTGTTTGAGGCCCTCCCTCTGCAGGAAATCCACTATCTGTCTAGTTCTGGCAGATGTTCCTGCTGGTATTGACCAATCTGTAACCGGCATGTTGAAGTCTCCCAATATCAGAACCTCCCCTTTAGCTGTCATGTTTTGTATATCCTCTAACAGTAATGTGTCTGTGTCCTCCCCTGGTCTGGGGCCTGTAGACAACCCCAGTTCTTATGGCTGTCCCATTTCCTGTTTCCAGGGTGACCCACAGTTCTTCTGGGTTCTTTATGTGTATTCTGAATTTCTGTAGCTTTGATATTTTCATTGACATACAGGGCCACTCCTCCCCCCCTTTTTGCATCTCAGTCTCTTCTGAACAATACATAGCCAGGTACTGAAGTCTCCCAAGTGTGGTTACTGGTAAACCACATCTCAATAATTGCTACTATGTCCAGTTTAGCCTCTGACATTATTGCCTGCAGGTCTGGGATCTCATTTCCCAGGCTGTGAGCATCTGTGTACATGATTTTCCATTGGGCAGATTTCGGTGTGTTAGTTGTTGGGTGAGGTTTAGCATTACCCCTGTGCATCGTATGGGGAGACAAACCTTTTTCCTTACCTGGTGATGCAAATGAACTGCAAACATGCTGAATCCCTGTTTGACCACTAGCTGAGGGGAGGGTGTTCTTCCCATTCTACATATGGGGTGCTGCACCCCTCTCCCCGCTTGCTAGTTTAAATATTCTGCAAAGACATCAAACTTCTGCCCCAATGCACTGACTCCCTCCTTAGTCAGATGCAGTCCATCAAATTTAAAGAACTTTCACTCCAGAACTGTTGCCAGTTCCTACAAATCTGTGTCCTTTTTCCTGGCATCAGCCCTTGAGCCACGTGTTTAGCTCCCCTATCTCCCTTCTGTGACCTTCTGTCCATCTGCCCCCCTCTCCCAGACTGGCAGGATCTCAGAGAAGGAGATGCCGGATGAAATAGATGATAGTTTGTCACCCAGCCTGGTCAGGTGTTCCTTGGTCTCCACAACTGACCGGCTGGTGAGATCATTAGTCCCTATGTGTACTAGGACATCAATGTTTTCTCCTGCTTTGTGAACAATTTTATCAATGTGGTCAGTGTCTTTCCATGCTGATATACTTGGGAGACATCTAACCATTACCCCTGGCTGGAGATGGGTATCAACTCCCCGAATCATGGAGTCTCCTATGATCAGAAGTTTTCTGGATTTCCTTTTTGATTTTTTTGTTTTGGTTCCTGATTTGGGTGGGTTTTGTTGTGCTAGCTCCTGTGCCACAGTGTCCTGCTCTGCAGTGTCTTCTGCCTCTTTGTTTGATTTCAGAGCTAGAGGCAGATACCTCTTTGTAGTGTTTATATGGTTTTTGGAGGTAATATGTTGGAGAGCAGAGAGTGATGGGACACCTGATTTGCCCCTCCTAACCATCTGCCAACCTCCTTGCTCCTTGTCCAACTACCCTCTGCAGTCGAGGTTTTCCTGTTGGATGCTGTGGAAATGGCGGGTGGTTCTTATAATGTATTTCCTCTTGAATATGAAATTTGAGGTGTGCAATCTCTGCCCATGTTGCCCGGAGCTGAGCCCTAAGATCTCCAAAGGCCTAGCATGTAGGACAGTGTCCTAAATCCTGTAAGACTGTCCTTCTGAAAAGTGTTCCGCAGTACCTGCAGTTAATGATATCCATTCCAGATAAGTTGCTGGGTTTATAACCTAGTCAGAGTAATTAGAAGGAAAAAATGCAAGTAATGGTTTGATTGTGTTTGTTTTTGTTTAACTTGTTATAACAAGTTAAATTACTAGTGCCCTGTAAATGAGCTCACCTTGTGGATGCCCCACTGATCCGCCCCTTCCTGCTCTGCCACAGGAAATGTCACAACTGTGGTACCCTATAAATGGAGTGTAGTGTAGGGTGGTTGGGGTTGGGGGTGGGTGGCTGGGCCCTTCCCCTGCCGAAAAAGAAGAACCACGGATGAAAGAACAAAGAGGTAAGAGCAGAAACAATCAGTCAACAACAAATGCAGTAACCCTGAAAGCTTATCCTAATGTTAGATAAAACTGTAAAACCTGTAAAGCACTACCTGTAATAATTTCAGAGAAGATATACACTGTAAGAAACACTTTGCTACAGAGAAAAGTAAAGCAATGAAATGCTAGCAACAAACAGTAGCAATCCCTGTGAGTAAAAAATAAAAACAACACCACACAGTAAATCTGCTTAGCCGAAAGAAGTCTTAATCCTTTTCCCTTGCTCTGGTAAGGTTCTCTACTCTGCCTTTTAAGCAGTCTTGGAAGGAAAGAGCTCAGGTGAAGCTAGGTGCCTTGGCCAGCAAACCAAGTCTTCTACCTGGATACTGTATGTGAACTGAGCCCTAACAAGATCTGTAAACTATGATCCCTGCACTTCTGGACCATGGCTCTCCTCGAGGCTGCTGCCCCTACATCCAGCCCCGGATCAAACCCCAGGTAACCACCGCTACTGAACGCTGAGCTCTGGCCTGAATCTCTGGAGTGCTGCTTTTACTGTAATTGGCTGTTTTCTGGCTCCTCTCCACCACCATTGGCTGCGATACGGACCAGGCTCCAGGCAATTAGCTGGGTCACTAAACTTTGATTTGGACTGTTTCTGGTGACTTTTTTCAGCTGCTTATTCAGCTTGAATTTTCTCCTGTTTTACCCTACGCTACCATTGTATAGGATCTAATTAGTAATTTGTGTAGATGCAAACTCGTTAGGTGTGTTTTGACTTGCTAGGGCAGCCTATTAGGGGTTTATCTACTGGACTGCATAATCTGTATTATTCCTGAGTGTTTTTACTGTTGAATTATCCTGCCTAAGCTAGCCCAGCACTGCTGAATGTATTCCAACTAAGTTAGCCCCTGTTTCTCTTAGACCTCCCGTATTTCTTTCTGAGCTAGCCTCTGGTTTGTTCTGTCTCCTTGACTGTGACCCTCCCAATTTTCTACCTCTCCCTACCTCCTCTACTGAACCCTGTTCACCTGTGCCTGCTTTTTCACTTGTCCCCTTCCCCCCAAGTACTTTTTTGTTCTCTGACTTTAATTTTTTTCCTTCTTTCTAATCCTGTAACTCTGCCCCCCATCCCATAATCTGTATCCTTCCCCCTCCCCAGGCCTTCCTCCTGTGGCCCTCCTACCATTTAACACCTCTTTCCTCCCTGCCCCTTGCAGACTAGCTGTCTCCATGCCCAGCATGCCACCTGCCCACCGTTTAACACCTCTTTCCTCCCTGCCCCTTGCAGACTAGCTGTCTCCACACCCAGCCTGCCATCTGCCCATTTAACACCTCTTTTCTCCCTGCCTCTTGCAGACTAGCTGTCTCCATGCCCAGCCTGCCCCTATCCACCATTTAACACCTCTTTCCTCCCTGCTTCATGTAGACTAGCTGTCTCCACGCCCAGTCTACCCCCTGCCTACCATTTGTCTTTTATTATCTTGCTGTAACTGTTCCTCTGTCCTCTCTTCCAGACTTCCCGAGGGCACCTTTCAGAAGTGGCCCTGTGCTCCCAGACTGTGGCTCTCCTCAAGGCACCACACCTACATCTAGCCCGGGATCAAACCCCAGGTAACCACCGCTACCGAGCGCCAAGCTCCAGCCTGAATCTCCAGAGTGTGGCTTTTACTGTGATTGGCTATTTACTGGCTCCTGTCCACCACCATTGGCTGCAATACAAACCAGGTTTCAGGTGATTGGGCTGGATCACTAAACTCTGATTTGGACTGTTTCTGGCAGCTTTTTTCAGCTGCTTCTTCTTCTGCTTGAATTTTCTTCCGCCTGCCCTCCCCCACCCCTGTCACTAATTAAATCCCCTTATACCCTGCCCACTTATGCTATTGGTTCACTGCTTCTCGTCACTTGCCTATCCACTTGCTCATCCAAATCCCCCCTTGACTCAACCCAAATGCCATCTGTCATGTCTCTGTAACTTCTCTCCTCCCTTTAGGTCTTCTCTGCTCCTGTTCTACTTCCTCGCCATACAGAATCATGTTACTAAGCACAGCTGTCTGCATACTTGACATGTGGCAGTGCCTGGTACCTGTCACAGTTATTCCTCTCCAATCACCCACCATGCAACCCATGGTAACACATCTACTATATCACATTACCAGTCAAGCCCCACATTGATGTCTGCCCTGGAACTAACAATGAAATGCTTTACTACAATGATTTCTTATATGGCCTCACAGAATGGCCTCCATCTGTATCTCTTCCACCCCAATTATAAATATGTTTATCACAAACTCCACAACTAAGAACCACAAACCTAAAACATACCGTCAGGCGCAACTCATGACCTACCTTAAGTGGCAAGCAATGCGAATGGCATGGCTGCTCCTTCTCCTATCTGGAAACATCCACCCTAACCCTGGTCCTGTGGGTACTTTCACCGCTGTAATATTTGCTCTAATATTTGCAGCCTTTTGGCCAAATTTGACCCTCTTCAAGCTTGGGTTGCTCACCACCAACCTGACATCCTATCAATTGTAGAAACTTGGCTAAATCCAAGAATTTTTGACACTGCCATACAGCTACCAGGCTATAGTTTACATAGGCTCGACCATCATGGTAAGCACAGTGGTGGTTGCATTATCTACTTAAAAGATCACTTCCAGGCACAAAAGCTGGCCCCCATTGACACTGGCCCTAACTCTCAACTACTGGCAGTAAAAGCCTTACTTGGAAACAATAGAAAAACTATAACAGTTGCCTCGGTTTATATCCCGCCCAAAGACCAATCAAACAGTTTTAAATTTATCCTTGATTACCTTACTAGTATCCACCAAAACACTGAACTGATAATGCTGGGGGATTTAAACATCAATTGGGAATCCTCGGATGCCATGCCTTATAAAGACGCTCTATCTACCATCAACATGGCCCAGACAGTTTGTTCCTTCACAAGGATAAATTACTTCACTGGCTCTAGTTCCCTTATTAATTGGGTAATCACCAATCTCTCTAATAGACTATGCGATACTGTAGTCCTCCCAAACTTCCTTAGTGACTATTCCCCCATCCTCATCAACTGGTCCAATAAATCCCCCAAAGTGCCACCTAAAATGATCACTACTAGACTCCTGCGTAAAGGGAAACTGGTTGCTCTTAAAACCCACTTGGAGCTCCAAGACTGGAGCTTTCTTGACACAACTGCTGACGTGGACTCTGCCCTTGAAGGTTTTGTTCTTAATTTCAATGAGTACTGTAACATCTATGCCCCATTAACAAAACGTAGGACTCAGGACACTAGCAACTCATGGGTCACCTCGCAACTCCTTGTTTTGATGTAGAACCATGATGATCTCTGGGCCAACACAAAAAACTCAGGAACCCCGGCAGACCTTCAGAGGTACAAAGCTTCCTGGAATAGATGTACCTGGGCTATTAGAAAGGCCAAATCACAATACTTCAGAACTGAGCACACAAACTCTTTGGGAGATAGCCGTCATTTCTGAGACAGCATAAAAACTCTCTCTGGAAAATGTAACAAGGCCCCACCCACTCTGCTAAATGTCGATGGTGCTCCCACTCAGGACCCTAGCCACATTGGTAACACTTTTAACAAAGGCTTTTACTGACCTAAGCAATGTTCTGCCCTCCAGCCCATGTGAGACATCAACCCACCACAGGTCCCTGTATCCCCCCAAAGTCTCCTCCCCCCTTCTGCCTAAAAGTCATCTCTCCATCCACGGCCAACAAATACATCATAAAAGTCATTGTCAGTTCCAGGTCCACCAGTGACATGTTGGATCTCAAGTTAGTTAGACTTACCCTTGATTCTATCCTCATTCCCCTTACTAAAATCCTGAATCTCTCTCGACACTGGCAAATTCCCCCTTCTATGGAAAGCAGCAGTAGTCACCCCAATACACAAAAGCAGTGACAGAACACTCCAGTCTAATTACATACCTAGATCAATGCTCCTTCCCCTTTCTAAAGCACTGGAAAGTATTAGTCTCAGATCAGCTTACAGAATACCTAGACAAGCACCAGCTGCATTGCCGTGAACAACATGGTTTCCCTAGGAAACATAGCACCTGCACTGCCCTGGTCAAATACACTAGCTATTTACATAATGTCCTGGATCGAAGACACCTGGTGTGAGCTACCTATATAGATCTCACAAAGGCCTTTGATACCGTTAACCATGAACTTCTTCTCAGACAATTAACACGTATCAGTCCCTCCACAGAATCAGTGTCCTGGTTCTGAAGTTATCTTACTGGTAGAAGCCAAAGAGTCAAAATCTGAAGACTCCTGTCAGAAAGCCGCCCTGTTACTACAGAAAGTGCCACAAGGCTCAATACTTGGACTGTTACTTTTTAGGCTGTTTCTAAATGACCTCCATCTAGCTGTTACTGACCAGATTTTATTATATGCAGACGATGCATTGCTTTACTCAAGTCACAGTGACTCTGCTGAACTTCAGCATCACATGCTGTTAAATTTCTCTAAAGCCGAGCAGTGGTTCTCCAGATCAAAGCTTCTATTAAACTATAAAAACCAAAAACTATGATTTTTGCCTCTGCTGTCAACAAGCACCGATCCTACCAGCTACAAAGCCATAATCATCATAATGCCCCTCTAGAAATGGTGCAAAGCTTCAAGTATCTCGGTTTAGCGCTGGACTGCACCCTATCTTACATGCAACACATAGAACAAATTGCCAACACAGCTAGTGCCAAACTGGGCCTGTTGTCCCACAACAAGCATTGCTTGACCTCTGAAGCCCTAACTGTAGCTGTTACTAGCTCTGTGTTGACCATTATAGACTATGGCCTCGTGGTTTATGAGGCAGCAACCCCAACGGCTCTTAAACAAATAAAAAACACTCTAAACCAGGCCTGTAGACTTGTAATGGGTGTAGACAGATGCCCTGTACTTGTTCACTGTATGCACAATCTGGATGGCTAAATTTGGATAACAGAGTGAAATATCAGACCTGCCTTTTAGCCAAGAAATCCACCCTGGGCCAAACACCTCTAGGGGTGAAAAACCTCCTTACTCTGACCAACCCATCTTGACATACCAGGAGCCATAATTCCTGGTCACTTAGAATCTCTTTGTGCTGGACTGTGCAAGGCCAATGTTCATTTGTTTACCATACCCCTCTCTGGTTAAACTCAATAGGGGATGATATCCACAAGGAAACTAGGCTTGGACCATTTAAAACTAAATTTCGGGCACTCCTTGCAACTACCAGTGGGTGTGACTGCATAACCTAGTTAAGGCCAGCCCCATTTCTTCTTACTACACCTCTGGCTTCAGCCTCCTTCTCTCTCCCTTCCCCCCTGCCCCCCTGCACTTTTCATTTGTCTCCTCCTTTTCCTACTACTCTCTTTCCTGCCCACCTATGGTCCTGTGTGACTTTTTCTCTTTCCCACCCCAGACCCTCCCCACCCCTGCCCCTTTTTCCCTTAAGTCTTTTCCTCTCATTTTTCCTTTCTCTATTCCTCTCCCCTCTCCTGTATCCTTACCCACTCTCCACTTCCTAGTTCTACTCACTCCTACTCCCCTTATCTCGTTTCCCCCACCCCTGTCACCCTCCTGCTATGTCTTCCCTCCCTACCTCCTACCCCTCTCTTCTCCTTTCTCACTTCATCTAACCCCCGACCTGTGCCCCTCCCTCGACTCCTCTATCCACCTCTCCCTTATTGCATGTCCCTAATTCACTTCTTAGCTGTCGCGTCGTGTCATTATTTGACCAGTTCCCCCTCTCCAATTTCCCTCCCTAGCACTTTCCCTTACACCCTTTCAGGGCCCTCGCCCCCTTTCTGACTCGCTGACAACAGACCTGTTGGTCCTCCAACAGCTCTGGCTATTTTTTCCCTCCTCTCCTCTTTCAGGATATCTTATTTTTTGTCTGTTTTTACAAATTTTCTTGCATGTTAAACTCGTGTTTATCATTACTGTTACATATAATCTCTCTTATTAGCCTTGTTAGAACAAACTGCTATTAATAGTATTATTCTCTGTTTTACTTCACTTTATATTTATTATTATGTTCTTGTTCGCCTACTTGTTGTTTTGTCTTTTGATGTGAAACCTCTGTAAATGAGCCCCTGGCTCAAAGGTCTATCCAATTATCTCAAATAAATAAGTAAGCAATAATACCTGACAGGGTGGGCTTTATTGGGAAATCCCGGACCGCCCAGGGGTGTAATGAGGCCCGACACTGCACTGCAGGTGGAGGGTCTTACAGCCCCTGGAAGGTCCAGTATTTCCAAATAAAGCCCACCCTGGAGGGTATTATTGCACTTAGAAAATGGGCACTGTAAAAAAAAAAATAGTTTAATAAAATAGGTGTTAATAAACATGTGCTTGAAATAAGTTTTGTAAAAAAATAGTCCATCTGCCTGCATAGGATTGAGTTTTTTTTTAGATGGGGACCTTGTCCTAGTGGAGACTCCTTAGTTTAAGCAAAAAAAAAAAGTTTGCTGATGCTGACTTACGAGCATGGGGGACTGCAGAGCAATGGGGTTGTTTATTTACAGTCTTATTAACTGGTGCTCCCCATTTTAGTTATTTTTATTGTTACTGTTATGCGATGGTGGAGATGGAGATGCACTAGGTAGATGTAGTGTGAGAGGGACCAGGAAGAAAGATCGGGAGCTGCACACAAGGGAGGTCAACGGAGCCGGCATTAAGAAACTCAGGTAAGCATGAGGGGAAAAACAAACACAGTTTTTTTAAGTGGCAATGAATAAGAGCGGCAGTATCAGTTGGTGGGATTTTTCCGGGTTGGGGGGCGGCTCCAGGTACAATGAACGGGACTCAGAAGGTCAGCATTGTAGATGAGGGAGGTTGACCAAGCCAGCACCGAAAAAGTAAAATAAGCGTTGGGGAAAAAACATTCTTTTGTTTGTTTTTGGGACTGCGTGAATAAATGAGGCAGCCGTGAGCCAGCAGCAGTTTGTGGAATTTTTCTACAGAGTGCCGGGGGGCTGTCCACTTGCTAAACAAGGGGGGAAAAATGGCAGCAGGCCAGTTTGGAAATTTGGGGAGGCCCAATGATAGTCTAAGTAATGGGGCACCCCAAATTGGCACGTGTTATTTAACGGGCATCTATTGAAAAATAAATGCATGCCGAGCATGGCTTTCAGCCAATCAGCATGCTTTATTTTTCTAGCCCATTTTCTAAATTAAAATAAATGATCCATCTAGTTTTCCAACTCTTGAAATACTTCAATACACATCCTTCATCTTCTTTTGCATCCCCTTTTCTGATCGAAATCAAAATCAAAACCGAATATTGAGCTCTATTCACCAATGGAGCTAGGGTACATTTCAAATGTGTGTATGGGGGCCACATTGCCCTGCACCTGCTGATCAGTGCACATTGTAAGCTATGCAGGAAGCAGAGCCACACATCTTTGGCACTGTCTTCCAACTGCCTAGTAGTGCAGGGGAGTACAGGGATGTTGCAAAGTGGCCCGGTGACTGATGTTGACCATACAATTGAATGGCCCACCCACCGACTTCCTACATCCCCACTCCACATGAACTGGGGGATTGTGCAACATGGCTCATCCTAATGGGACTATTGTTACACTTAAAGGGACTTGCCAATCTGTCTGTGTGTGCTGCCATGCCCCGCCCCTTACAGTATACTTCAAGGGCCAGTGGTAGCGGGGTGGGGAGGATGGGGCCAAGTCTGCTGCCCTGTGTAGCAGGTGGAAGGGGGAACATAACTGGATACTGCAGGGGCTCTTCCTATGCAAACAAATGGGCAATAACAAGCACTAGAACCCTGTCTCCTGATGAAGTGTCCCAGAGACGACACGAGGTGTAGTGCTGCGGGTACTTGCTCCAAACTGTATTGAATTTCAAGTGTGTTCATTTTCAGTCCAAGTGCTTATTTTATGTGTTCTTTTGGTTATTTTCTCAAGTTTTAGTACCCACTCATTCTGGTAAGCGCACTCGTCTGTGCTTATTTGCTCTTCCTGTGTAGCTGGCACCCCCTCTACCAATGTTGCATGCCATGCATCCATGTTTGTACATGGCAGGTAGTCATGCCCCACCACCAGCCAACCTGCCCCTCAAGCCATGCATGTTGCCAGGTGGCCAAAGAGGGAGACAGTATGGAAGGGGCACAGCTCCCCATCAAAAACATGTGGGGGTCTGACGCTACCCTCACTATGCAGTGGCGGAATGTACCAAAGCCAACATGCCACATATAGGATTTGTGACTAGAGCCCCATCATATGTCGTAATCTTTTCTGTATACTTTCAATCATCTTGTTTTCCTACTTTGTTAGAGAGGAGTGCCAATTCTGGCAACTGTACTCTAGAATAGACGTGATGTTAGAAACACAGAAACATAGAATTTCACAGCAGAAAAGGACTGCTTGGCCCACTTGGTGTATCCATATAAATGAATAAAGCTCAACACAAAAACTTCAGTGATAAAGCTAGTGCAAATTTATTTTCAACAGGGTGCCTGATGAGACCAAGCCCGTGCGCTTCAACCCTCAGGTGGGTCTTCCTTAGGGGCGAATCTAAAGAGCCCACAAACGTGACACCATTTATACAATCATATTTCAATTAACTGAATCAGAGTTTTATACAAATTAAAGAGACACATACAACTCAGTGATCATGTAAAAACATAAAAATTAAAAAAATACATTTATCAGTAAGCCATACCACTTTAAAATTATTCTGATTTTATTAAAGAAGAAGAGAAGCTAGAAGGGGAAGGAAGGAAACATATTCAATTCAGTGCTTTAGAGTAACTGGTAATTGCTATTTTTCCTTTAAACTTAGATTGTGGGCTTTTAGTGACACTGTACTTTCTTTGTTGTCTTTATTTAGAATTGTTTTTGGGCTGTTGAAAATTTAAAACGTAGTGGTGGTGTATTTCTGTGCTGTCTTTAATTGCTGCAAATTTTATCTTGGCTTGTCTGACTGCCCTGTAGTTGGGTGAGGGGTGTTAATTGTCTGGCCTCTGACCTCAGCTACATGATAACTGGAGGTGGGGTTAGTCAGAGTTGAGGTAGAAGTGAGTTTTATTTTCTCAGAAGAAGCCAGAAGGGAAGGAAGGAAATATATTCAATTCAGTGCTTTAGAGTAACTGGTAATTGCTATTTTTCTTTAAACTTAGATTGTGGGGCTTTAGTGACACTACTTTCTTTGTTGTCTTTACTTAGAATTGCCTGTTAAACTGATTGACAGGAGCTAAACACAGGGTATAGTAAGGGGTGAGTAGGAGGGCATAAGGGAAGAAGCCCACCCTCAGCACAACAAGTGTTTTGACTCATTTATTTATTTATTGGTTTCTTTTCTTTTTTTTAAAGAAAATTATCTGAGGATCAGTGGCAGGATTTTATGACAGTAAATTAATAAAAGGGAACTAGAAGAGCTTCAGTAGCAGACAAGTAGTGGAATAGCAGTATAATTGCAGTATAATTTGGGGAGTGGTGCAATGTAGTGGCTGTGGGACAGCCATATTCAGGCAGACCTTCTGGACACTGAGGTGCTGCCCTATCTGCATGCATCTCTCTGGACTGTGGGATGAGGTAGCCAGACTCAAAGCAGAAGTAAACTAGGTCAGGAGTAACATCACCCCTATCCAGAGACCACACAGTCCAATGCAACTGCCTCAAAGGATGCCAAGAACGAGAAGCACTTGGATGACAGTGGGCTCAGGGAGGGTTAGAGTGTTCAGGCAGAGGCACATCCCAGATCCTATTCCACTCAAGAACTCATATGCCACACTGGCAAATGGGGACAACCAAATAGAGGTACCCAGAGAAGTGGAAGGAAAGGATGTGGAGGTTTGCCAAGGAGGTGACCTCAGCAGGGAAAGCAGTGGACCCCAGAGGAGGAGGAGGAAGCAAATCCTGGTGGGGGACTCCATCATAAGAGGGATCCAGCTAGGAACACAGGAGGAGGGACAGGGAGGTGAGTTGCCTACCAGGTGCCATGGCATGGAGGGATGGAAGGAAGATCCTGGGGATCACTGGGAAGGCAAGACGGGATGGTGAGCTGGATGTCATTATCCACCTAGGTACTAATGACCTGGCAAATGGGGAGCCAAAGGAAGTTCAGGAAGAGTTTAGGAAATTGGGAGGGTCTCAGGCAAGTAGCTACTTCTGTCACTTTCTCAGAAGTACTACTTGTGAGAGGCAAGGGAGAGCATAGGAGTGCATGCACCAGGAACTTTAACTAATGGTTGAAGAACTGGTGCTGTGAGGAAAGGTTTGGATTCACTGGTGACTGGGGACCCGCCTGGAGGGATGGAGGTTTGTTCAAGCCTGCTGGCCTGCATCCATCCTGGAGGGAATCCAAGCACTCAATGATAAGTTTAAATGCTACATTGACAAGCATTTAAACTAGCAAAGGGGGTGGCAGGCCAGCAAGGAGGGTACCTACTTGCTCACCCCCACAGCTAGCAGTGGAACCAGTGCATCAGAGTAGTGGCTATCTCTGCAAAGCAGTGTGCAAAAGATGGATATTAGTGCCCAAGAGGTGGATAGGCAGAAAAGGGGCAAAATTCAGCAGAAGGGCAGACAGCAAGGAGAACCAGGGATAAAGGACAACCAAGGGAAGGGGCTGGAGTAGAACAGCAAACAGTCTAGGGAGGTCAAATCATGGAAAGCCATGTATGCAAATGCCAGGAGCCTTAGCAACAAGATGGAAGATCTGGAGGCTGTCATGGTGCAGTCAGACCTGGACATTGTGCCATCAACAATCCTGGGTAATGATAACCACAACTGGGAGATGGCCATACCTGGCTACAACATATTCAGAAGAGACAGAGCAAGCAGGAAGGGAGGAGGAGTGGCACTGTATGTGAAAAATGACATAAGGGCCACAGAGATCCAGGAGGAACAAAATGGAGGAGAGATATGGTGGGTTAAGCTGGAAAGGAAAATGGGGACAGCCATCCGCACAGGTGTGGTCTATAGACCACCAGCCCAGGAGGAAGAAACAGATAGGGAGCTGATGCTAGTCATCCAAAATATGGAAGACAAGGGTGAGGTAGTACTGGTTGGAGACTTCAATATTCCAGATGTGGACTGGAGCATCCCAGCAGCAGCATCAACTAGGAGCAGATTTATCCTGACTCCTTCAGGTGCCTTCCTCAAGCAACTGGTCATGGAACCAACTCGCAGAAGGCAATACTGGACCTTGTGCTCACAAACAGGGACAGTGTGATGGGGGGTAACAGGGAAGAGCACCAGGGAACAGTGACCACCAGTCATTGTGGTTTGAAATCACAGAAAGAGCAGAACCACAAAAACACATATCCTGGATTTTAGGGCAGACTTTGGGAAAATGGGGAGATACTTGGAAAGAGGCATTAAGGAATAGGACAGGAATCAGGGTTGAGGAACAGTGGGCAGTATTTAAAATGGGGATTACAAGAACAACATAATTATGCATTAAGCTGGTTAGCAAGAGGAAAAGGAAGAGGAGACCATTATGGTTTTCCAAAGAGGTAAAAGAAAGTGAAAAGCTAAAAGATTGCATTCAGGCAAATACAAAAGACATATGCAGAAGGGGATAGGGAGAAGTACCAGGAGAAGCAAAGGGAGGCAGGGAGGTCAGTAAGGGAAGCCAAAGCTCAGACAGAAGAGCACATTGCAAAATCAGTGGGTAGAGGACAAAACCTTTACAGGTACATAAGTGAAAAAGAAAGACAAAGGGAGGGATAGTGAGACTGAAGAGGGAGGATGGGGCCGCTGTGGAAGATGACAACAGTAAAGCTGACATATTGAACAGGTATTTCTGCTCAGTCTTACTGAGGAAGAGGAGGGCAGTGGTCTGAAGGAGTACAAAGGGTGAGAATGGTGCAGAAATAGACACAAGTCCCTTTACACGAGAAAGGGTCCTGAAGGAACTGAAGTAATAAGAGTTGATAAAGCATGGATAGATGGGTGCACCCCAGGGTCCTTAAAGAACTAAAGAGGTGGTGGCTGTGAACCCTGGCTATCCTGTTTGGCCGATCACTGGAAACAGGGAGGTACCCAAAGACTGGAGGACAGCAGATGTAGTCCCCTTATACAAAAAGTGGGAACAAAGAGGAAGCAGGGAACTACAGACCAGTCAGCCTCCACACCTTGGCAGTGGGGAAGATCATGGAAGCACTACTGAAGAGAGATTGGTGGAACATCTGGTTGTCAATGGACTACAGGACCCAAGGCAGCATGGTTTCACCAGGGAGGTCATGTCAGACCAACCTCATTGAATTTTTGACTGGGTGACTAGGAGGTGGATCAGGGGAGGGCAGTGGACATGGCCTATCTGGACTTCACCAAGGCCTTTGACACTGTGCCACATAGAAGACTATTACACAAACTGGGGAATATGGGTGTGGGCAGGACAGCATTCTGGTGGGTAGGTAACTAGCTGGGTGGCAGGACACAGAGGGTGGTGGTAAATGGCTGTCACTCCACAGAGGGAAGAGTGACCAGTGGGGTGCCACAGGGATCAGTGCTGGGACTGGTCCTATTCAACATCTTCATCAGTGACATTCGCTAGAGACCTAGAAGGCAGAATTTCACTGTTCGCTGATGACACAAAGCTCTGTAACAGAGTAGACACACCAGAGGTTGTAGACAGAATGAGAAGGACCTGCAGAAACTTGAAGAATGGTCAGGGTTTGGCAGTTGAAATTCAATGCAAAGAAGTGCAAGATAATGCATATGGGGTACAAAACCCAGCACAATATATCAGTTGGGGGTGAGGATATAGCATGCTCCAAGCAGGAAAGGGATCTTGGGGTTATCATCTCTGATGACCTCAAGGTAGGGAAACAGTGGACAAGGCAGGAGGTAAAGCAAATAGGATGCTGTGATGTATAGGCGGGGCATCTCCAGCAGGAAAGGGAGGTCATAATTCCGCTATACAAGACACTAGTGAGGCCCCCACCTGGAGTAAGTGTACAGTTCTGGAGACCATACCTACGTAAGGACATAGACAGAGTAGAGAAGGTTCAGAGGAGGGCAACAAAGATGGTGCATGGATTGCATCACAAGTCCTATGAAGACAGGTTGAAGGAACTGAACATGTACTCCTGGAGGAGAGGAGGAGAGGGGATATGATAGAGACATAAGTATCTTACAGGAGGAACAGGTGCAGGAAAACACTTATTTTAAGCGAAAAGATGTTCCAGGACTAGAGGGCATGGGATGAAGTTGGAGGGAGGACGATTCAGAGGAAACATGAGAAAGAATTCTTCACAGAACGGGTGGTGGACAAGTGGAACACCCTGCCAGAGGAAGTAGTGGGGGCTGAAACAATCACGGGATTTAAGAATGCATGGGATAGACATAAAGGAATTCTGGAGGTCAGGGGTAAGGGGCAACAGACTTCTAGGAAAACAAACTGAACTTACAAGCTCAAATGGGCAGACTGGGTGGGCCATAGGCCCTTATCTGGTGACACTGTCTATGTAAAATACTTATTGTGATGGCACATTAAACAACTGCAGATTCCAAAGCTCCCCTGTATGTGTGTGACAGAGACAGAAAGAGAGAGGGGGAGAGGGTGTGTGTGTGTGTGTGTGTGTGTGTGTGCACATGTATGTGTCAGTACA
Source organism: Neoceratodus forsteri (assembly GCA_016271365.2). Classification (NCBI taxonomy): domain Eukaryota; kingdom Metazoa; phylum Chordata; order Ceratodontiformes; family Ceratodontidae; genus Neoceratodus; species Neoceratodus forsteri. The sequence continues at coordinate 229,155,395 of JADMNL010000029.1, read as the reverse complement.
GAACCAAGGAATATTTACAGTAAAATAAGTCTTTTAGTGGCTTACTCCTAGAAAATATAGTGAGTTATTTAGCAAGGATTGATTATTTTTAAATAGCAAACTATATTGAACTTTTTGGAAAAAGGAAGGAATCTGTGATTGAATTGCCTTGTAGTTGCCACGAACTATGAAACCTCAGCTCAAACACATTGCAGTGTGGATGGATTCCACTCTCTCCTAACAACAAAGCTGGGGGGGAGGGGGGAGGAAACACAGTTTAGCAAATGCATAAAACCTGGACTTGATTTCATTTCACCCACTTATGAAAAAAGCTGAAAAGCTGTGCTGCATTAGGAATTCAGATCCCTTTTTTTGATGATAGCAAGACGTCTGTATGGCTCCACCTATGCAGCCGTAAAAAGTACAGCACAGCAGCAGCTGAGAGTGTTGCCACAGTGTAAAGCCAAGATGGGGTTGCATTAAATACATTTTAACTATCAGGTACATCCATATTAAAAGCACATTTCTGCTTAAAAATCCTAAGCAGCATATTACTAGTTGACAAGAACTTGTTTGCCTAACTCTATTAAATATAAGTTAATAGGACCTCTCCACCAGTCCCCCCCATTACCTGTTTCCTCATTCCTTACTGTGTGACAAGGTCCAATTGGACTGCCTCCTCTCTTTTCTGTGCCCTCCTTACCTGCTCTCTTCCTCACTATGTCTTCCCTGACCTTTTGTTTTTATGGTATCTGGTGTGTTCTACCTAGCACTTTTGTCTGTATAACCCTGTTTTATCACCTCTGTATAAGTACTTATTTTACATCTTGCATTGCTTTTTTCCCTCTTTTTATTCTATTGTTTTCCAGTAATGTAATCACCATGTAAACTTGCACTGTAATCACTTTGTTATCTTTCGATGTGGAGCCTTTGTAAATGAGTCTCTGACTCAAAGGTTTATAATTCCAATACATTAATAAGTAAATAAATAAATAAATAAAATCGGACCTCTGAGTGTTGTCTCTTACGGTATGAGACTCCAAGCCTGAGGTTTGGATGAGAGGACTGTGAAAGCAAAGCTGAGTGGTTCTGTCTGCCCAAACCTCAGAAGAGGAGTCTTTTATACCATATGAGACATCACTCAGAGTTGCTAGTATCTCAGTACAATTACTGGTGAGCATTTTGTCCCTAAGGAAAACCCGGTTGTAATTTGCCATTATAACCAGCTGGTTATAATGGCAAACATGCGCTGGGTTTCCCTCGGGCAACACTGTGCCCGCCACAGCTTTTCCTTTACTTTGGGCAGTTCCTCATCACCAGAGACTTCATGGTGGCCCACCCCTTGCAGTCAGCAATAAGTTGCTGTAAAAAGAAAAACAAACAAAAAGCAGCGGTCTTCATCTACATTTATGCTTAAACATTTTTAAAAAAAGGAAAAGAAAATGGATTTTATGTCAGTTGCTTAGAACCGTGGAATGTGTTGAAATCCGACTGGTCTGCAATTTTGTCTGTTTAGTTTATATAATTGCTGTGGTGAAAACACGCTCCCCAGCAATTATATAAAATAAAGGCTGGGCAGGTGTGTGTAACCCCCCTACAAGTGGGGGTTCCCGAAAAGTCTTCCTTCAGTTTGCCTAAATGCTCACTGCCAGGCTGGTTTTAGCAGTTTAAATGTATTGCCAGAGAGTGCCTGTATAGCCTCTGTGTACTGTCTCTTTAAGAGCTGCCTGGATTGCAGTCATAATTAATCTGAGAGGGAGCTCTGTTAGAAGATGTACTTGTTTGCTGATCATTTGTTAGAGTAGTAATAATATTGCATTTGGTTCTAACCTGCCTTCTTTGCAGCATGGAGAGTTCTGTTTGTTTCCATCATCTTGGTCCTGGACTATCAGAATGGGCCAATCAATACATTTGGGACTCTAAAATGGAGCCTGCCTAGAGGGGCTTGGTGGGGCCAAAACTTGTAGGAATTGTAGTTTTGGGCTTTTGGTGCCTAAAACAACCTGGAGGGGGAGCCCTTGTTGTGACTGACAGACAGATCAGCCAACCCAACCTTTTGGATCTTGGAGAAAGTCCCACATTGCTTGCAGTTTCAGTTAGATCTGAGTTGGGAAGTGAAGAAGTAACAGCTCAAGGTAGTTCAAGCAGCAATCCATAGTGGATTCACACAGAAGAAAAGTGGAAAGGCCTGAGTTTGGCCTGCATGCCTGCCTGCTGTTCCTGAGAGGGAACTTGTGCTTTTTTTTTGGACTGAATCTGAACTTGGAGAGTGAATTAAGCTACTAAATTGTAACCAGGCTTTAACCTGAAGAAGTTTAAAGATTTGCTGAATGCGATCGGCCTGTCAGGACTTCCAGCTACCTCTGAACTCCGGGATTGTGCAGAGACTCTGTGATTGCAACTGGAGAGCCATTTGCCTGATACAGCAGAATTTCCTTACATGTGAATGTGCTGTGTGCTTATAGTGGGTCATGATTTGGTTCCCCACTGTGTGTCTGAACTGTGTTTTGCTTGCTGGAGGGAGTATCCAGCTCCATGGACTGACTCCATATCCATTTCTGTTTGCCTGGGCCCTGCTACACTGACCCAGCCAGAATACCTGCTATGCAGAGAAAGTCATCGACGAGAGACCGGCCTGGGGATCAGCCTCCTGCTCAATGCCTTGAACAGGAATGATGCCTTGGTGATTTGTGTAGGCCCTGCTTCTCCAGGCACTCCAGCTCAACAGCCTGAAGTCTTGATTTCATCCTGCCTGTGTCCAGTATTAGGTATCATGAGTAAACATCAGGGTAGCTCCCTGCAACAACAGCTAAATCTAAAAGTGTTGTCATCTGATTGTCTTGTTGCCTTTTTTTTCCATGAACTGAGCCCTCCAGCTCCGGATTACAAATAGTGTGTGTTGTGCATGTTGCTTTCTTCTATCACAGGGCCCCAACCAGCCACAAAGTTCCTGGCTAGCCCACCGTTTTCCTACCTGGGTACCCAGAGCGTGTGACTGTGTTGGGACTCTGAACTGCATGCATAACTGTCTGGTTAATATTGCTTTTAAGCAAATCAACCTGATTATACCCTTCCCTTGTTCAAGTCCCCTGAATAAATCAGATTTAACTTTGTTTGCATTTAACCTGAATGTGGTTCCAGTTTGTGCCAAGAGTATTGTACTGTTGTTATTTGCTGTGCTTAACCTTGTTTTACAGGGGGGTCCCCAGGGTCAAGCTGGAGGAACCAGCCCTGGTGACAAGTGCAAACAGTGTGGGTAATTGCCTGGTGAATAAGAGTCATTGTAAAAGTGATTATTGTGTACTGTTCAGGCCACTAGAAGGAGAAAAGGGGGGTTACAGTGTCCCAGAGGGCTGTGCACAGGTCAGCTTGACCACTACCAACCCTGACCTCTGGGTGGAGGCACCTGTATCAGAACCTAGGCCCCTTAACCTGCAACTAGCCAAGCAGGCAGGGGTAGTAGCTCTTGAGATAGCACCACCTAGGGGTTACATGTGTAAAACTCAAATTTTACACACACCCTTAGTGCGGGATGCCTTAATAAATCCCTCAAGCTTCACTCTTGGGGTTTATGTGGCATCCCACATCTCAGGGGTGTAAAATTCTTGTTATAACCCCCTACACAGCCATTATTCTATATGTAAATCAATCAAGTTTAGCTCCAATGATTTAAAGATTTTTTTTATTTTACTGTGCCAGACTCCTCCCAGTACCAATGTGGAGGGCTCCCCTCCAAGGGTTCCTGCATGAGAGCATACTGCACTCAGAACAAGAGGTACAGCGGCTCTGCGTACTGATTGGTTGAAGTCACAGTAGTGATTTATAATACTTATTTACTGTAGGTTGCTTACATTAAAATGCTACAGGAACTTTTAATGTCACCATCTTTTATTTCAGAAAATACAGCTTCTCTGCATTTAATAACAGAAATGAAAACCTGGAGTGAGGCTCTGAAGTACTGCCGATGCTATTACACTGATCTCGTCAGCATCTCCAGTTTGGAGGCCCAGTCTAAGGTTGCTGACCATGCACGTAATGCTACAGGATATGGTGTGTGGATTGGGCTGCAAAAACACAGAATCTGGGAACGTTGGTACTGGACAAACGAAGCTCCATATAGTTTTACGAAATGGAGTAATGGCAAGCCAAGCAACCCCTTCTCTGGCAAATGTGCCATGATGTACGTGGGTGAACAGAACAGCTTCAGCTGGATCAATGAATGCTGTTGTCAGAGACTGAACTTTATCTGTTACAATGGTATGTTGTTGTTGGTATGAATGACTGAACTTTGAGGTCAAATTTACCATATGATTCAAAGGTTCACTATGGTTTAAAAAGGGCCATGTCAAACCCTGAATGAGCTGGGAAATACACTTGCACAATAGCAGATAATTGCCACACCATCCTTCACTCTGTCTCATGTCAAGTAGTTTCTAGTGTTTAAGTGGCACCCTCTTCCTCTCCCCATTCTATGACAAGTAATCCCAAGTGAAAAAGTGGCTCCCTCACTCACCCTGTCCTATGCAAAGTAATCTTTGTCTCTGCTGTCTAAGGGCCCTCCTTCCCTCTCCCTGGCCCATCATAAGTAGAGTGTCCAAGTTGTCTTTCTCCTTGACCCATGCCAAGTGAACCCTGGTGTATAACTGGCCCCCACCCTCTCCCTATCCTATTCCACGTAATTCCTGGCATATAAGTGGCCCCCTTTCTTTTGCTGTCCCATGCCAAGTAATCCCTAGTGTCTATGTGGCCCCCTCCCTCTCCCTGTCCCATGTGAAGTAATCCCTGGTATCTATGTGGCCACCTCCCTTTCCCTGACCCATGCCAATAAGCCCTGGTGTATAAGTGGACCCCTGCATCTCACTGTCCCATGCCAACTAAGCTTGGTGCCCAGGTGGCCAATCTCCCTGCCTCATGAAAATGAGGGGGGATGCTAGTGGGCAAATAGTGAGACGGGAAGGGTGGTAGGCTGCAACATCTGTGAAGCAGCAATCTTTCTGAAAATTGCATGGAGAGTGGGAGGGTGTGCAGAAAAATAAGGCAGCTTAGGAATGAGATCAGCTGTTTACAAACGGAGCATAGGAGGGGAATGCAAACTACAGTGGAGGACAACTCAGTGGCTAGGGAGGGAAGGAGGGTAACAGAGGGGGAAGGACAGATCAAGGGGGGGGCAGGAAGAAGGTTGCAGATGGTGGAAGAAGACAGGGGGTCCTAGCCCAGAGGACAAACTAGGGCAGGAAAGGGGAGGAATGGAGGATGGGAGGGAAGGAGGAATATAACAGCCGCAGAGACAGCAGCAGTGGGGTGGCGAGCAGAAGGAAGGAAGGAGGAAATTGGTTCACAGTACTGGCAGGATTTGGGGATGTGATAGGGGGAATGCTGGCAGAGGAGCTGATGACAGACCAGGTGAGAAGAGAATGGGAGGGGGTACCAAGGGCTCAGGGATATGGTATGGGGATAGTTCAAGTAGGGGTTGTTGGGAAGAGGGGAAGGGAAGATGAAAAGGGGTAGGGATGCATGTCGGAGAGAGGAGGCAGGTGGAGCCCAGTGGAGAGGCAGGGAGGGTGATAGGGGGCTGGGGTCAGGGCCTGTGGAGGGCTGGCCTTTTGACCCTTATTCCCCTAGACTCCCGGTGGAGTCGGTCGGGGGGCAGATTCAACCTGGAGTCGTGGTGGTGGGTCACCATTATAGCCCAGTACTGCCTCTTAAATAACTGGCTGGATCCTGCGGCTTGGTGTGCCACTCTCCTTGGAAATTGATTTGAATCTTTTAAATCTTGAATCCTGCTTGGAAATTTTTGGCTGACTGGATGTATTAAGGACTTGGGGCCAGCACTGTTGGATCTTCCTGTGTGCTAAGAAGTGGCCTGAAGAGACCCTGCAAGATAAGTGACTGTGGATATATTTACCGTCTATATAAACATTTTTTGAGAAATTGATTTTTAGTTGGCTTGCATGGTTCAGGTGGTCCTGGGTTGGTATCTCACACAGTGGAGGGGAGTGGGATTGGCTGGAAGGCTGGTACTTAATTTTCTGTCCTCTACACTCCTGGGGCTGCTGGCTGGGGGTTGTCCTCCCCGAGTAGAAGTAGTGGGCCACCGATCCTCTTGGACTGGCTGTTCCTGCGACCTGCTGGCAAGCTTTTATCTTTGTTCAGCCTAGGTGGATGATGAATGTTGGTTTATTGTATTCTTGAATTTTATTTGTTGATGTTATTATATTCTATAGGATATGTGTTGTTTAGTTATTTTTGAGGGTTAATTTAAGCAGTGAGAGTGCTTGTTTCCATCTTATAGTCCACCCTTTCCGGTTCGGTGAGAGAGTCCCGGAGGGTGGTCTTTAAATTTTTCTCTGTATGTATTTATTTATTTATGTTTTATTTTAGTTATTAGTTTTGTTTTATTATTTTATTGTCCCCTGGCCGTGAGAGGGCTTGTGGATATAAAATAATTTTAATTGAATTTAATAGTTGTTATATTACAATATTGGTTTATTTTTATTTTTTGTTTTAGTGGTGGGTGGTGGTGTCATTTTATTTGTTGTTCTATTTATTTTATTTGTTGTTTAACTTTGTTGAGCAGCCTGATGTGCTTGCCAGCCCCACCTGTTGTTCGTTACTCGGCCTCCGCTCTCCATACCCCCCGCCCCTTTTTCCCGTCCCCCTTGCCAGCTCATGTTTACCAGCATTGTCGGGCTCTAGGGATTGTGCGAAGGGGGAGGAGGAATTGAGGGGGTGCGGGGGGTTGTGGACAGCAGAGTGAGCGGTGCTCTCCCATAGGGGTGGTTGGGCCTTGAAGACACCCTGGGGCGAAATGGTATCTGGAGCATGGTAGTCCCATTCTGGTCTCCATACCCAAGGGCACCACCTGTTCTGGAGGGCAAGTGGTTGGGACAACTTGTCAACCTCGTCTAACTCAGGCACTGTTGTGCAATGCCAGATCTGTCTGCAATAAGACTGGTCTTATTGCGGACTTTGTCGCTAGGGCAGATCTGGCTTGCATTACCGAGACCTGGTTGGATGGGAATGCGGCCCCGTTTTTAGAGGCTGCTGTTCCTGCCGGGTTCTTGGTTATACACCACCCAAGATTGGATCGTGGGGAGGTGGCGGTCTGTTTTAAGACCAAATTGGGCCTAACTGGTGTTCCAGTTGAGGAGGCCAGATCATCTGAGTGTACTGTGGTAGCTGGTGTGGGGTGCAGGATTTCTCTCATCTACCGTCCACCAGGGAATGAGAAACTTTTCCTGCAGGAAATAGCAGATTTCACCACCGACATGGCCTTGGAATCACCCAGATTGATGGTGCTGGCCGATTTCAATGCGTGGGTCGACGACGAATCTTCGCTTTTGGTCAATATTTTCCAGGTGATGACATCACTGGTCATACAGGTTGTTTCCACAGCTACTCACAAGGGAGGTCACCTCTTGATCTGGTTTTCCTCCTGGGGATTGAGGCGTCCGATTTGGTGGTGGAACCAGTCAGTTGGTCTGATCATTACTCAGTTGGGTTCAATTTTGAGGCCCCCCTTGGTAGGTCAGCCCCTTTGAAGTTGGTCAAGTACCGCCCATTGCGGGGCATTGTCCCTGAAGACCTGATGGTGGTTATTGACCTCTCGTTGTTTGATGAATTGTGCTCTGATCCTGAGCAGCTAGTGGTGGTCTATAGTGGGGCCATCTCGGCTGCTCTTGATCAGATTGCACCAACCCGTGTTCGCCCCTTCTCGCTCGTCCTGCTGCCCCTGGTTTGATGGGGCGCTGAGAGGGTTAGTGAGGTTGGGCGAGGTTGGAGCATTGTGGGAGGAAGACTGCTTCGAGGCCGACTATCTTATTTTGCTAGAGCATTATAAGTTTCACCAAACAGAAATTTCCCATAAGAAGGGCAGAATTCTGTCCAGGGAAATCTCTGTCGCCGGAATCGACCAGCTCAGTTTCAGAACTGTCGACAGACTGTGCAACCCAGTCTGTCGGCACATCCGTCGAAGTTTTATGCAGAATGATTCGCAGGAGATCGCTCGACTTCTTGCGATAAGGTGGAAGACATTCGGAGGCAGTGTCCTCGACCCCACTCTAAGGTTGTTGCAGTTGATCAGTGTTTTGTCGCAGAGCCCGGAGTTTCCTGGAGTTCCTTTAATCTACTGGATTTCATAGACACTATGAGGATTGTCCGTGAGATGCGCCCAACATGCTGTAGTTTGGATCTGGGTCCTACTTCCCTGATTATGGGATGTAGTGAGTCTATCAGCCCGGTCCTTGCTCGGATTATCCGGTGATCTTTGGAGATGGGAGTTTTCCCTAGATCTCTGAAGGAAGGGGTGGTGACTCCTCTTCTGAAGAAAGCTTCCTTAGACCCGAATGACCTAGCAAACTACCGCCCGATCTCTAACCTCCCTTTTGTGGGGAAGGTTATTGAAAAGTTGTGTCGGCTCAATTGGATAACCATTTGACCATCCATAGTTTATACAAACCTCTCCAGTCTGGTTTTCACAAGAGGCATAGCACTGAGACTGCTCTGGTTCGGGTGCTCAATGATCTCCTGATGGCGAGAGATTGGAGACACTGTTCCATTCTGGTTCTCCTCGATCTGTCATCAGCTTTCGATACTGTGGATCATGGGGTTTTGCTCGATCGTCTGAGGTCCATTTGCGGACTTTCAGGTGTGGTCCTCAAATGGTTTTCATCTTACCTCAAGGGGAGAATACAGAGAGTGGTCTCTGGTTTACATTCATCCGGGGCCTTCTCTCTGCCTTGTGGGGTACCTCAGGGTTCGGTGCTCTCCTCCATGTTATTCGCAGTATATATGCTACCCCTCGGAGACATTGTAAGACGGTATGAGCTGAGGTTTCACTGCTATGCTGATGATACCCAGCTCTACCTGTCTTTTGCAGCTGACCAGGTTAGTGCTATCTCGGTGCTGAATAACTGCCTCGCAGATATCCAAGACTGGATGAATACCAGTGGTTTGAAGTTGAATCCAGGAAAGACTGAGGTTATGGTGGTGGACCCCGGTCACAGGGTTGAGGGTTCAGGGCCGGGGTCCCCCTCTGGATTAATTCTTGGGGTGGACCAGATCCCTACCTCTGAACGGGTGCGTAACCTGGGTGTGGAGCTTGGCACTGGTCTGACCCTTCGTTATCAGCTGTCTGCAGTTGTCAGAACTGCATTTTTTCATCTTAGAAATATCGCCAGGATTAGGCACCTGTTCCACCTGGTGACTTGCTGGTTTTGGTCCACGCCTTTGTGACATCTCGTCTTGATTACTGTAACTCCCTGTACCTAGGGCTTGCTGGGGTTGATATCCACCGCTTGCAGCTAGTGCAGAATGCAGCAGCACGTTTGTTGACTGGGGCATCAAGAAGGTCTCATATTACCCCAGTGCTGCGCACTCTGCACTGGCTGCCAATACAGTGGCGGATCACCTTTAAAGTGGGTCTTTTGACCTACAAAGCCCTACATGGGTTTGGTCCTAATTACATGAAAGAGCTTCTGGTGCCCTACACCCCACTGAGACAGCTTCGCTCGGCTGACGAGGGGTTGCTGGAGATTCCGAGGGTAAATTTGAAGTCCTCTGAAGCCCGCGCTTTTGGTTTCGCAGTTCCTTCCCTCTGGAATTCTCTGCCCCGTCAGCTCCGAGAGAGCACAATGGTGGAAAGTTTTAAAAGGGCCTTAAAGTCATTTTTATGGGTTAGGGCATTCCCTGTTATACCATAATTGGTTATTTTTAATATGTTATATTTGCTGTACTGTTTTATTGTATGTATTGATATGTTAATGTTTTGATGCTTTATGTACAGCGCCTTGAAAATTTGAAAGGCGCTTAACTAAATAAATTTTATTATTATTATTATAAAATCAGAGGAGAAAGGGGAGAAGGAGGACAGAGCAGATACAGTAGACATTACAACAGGCGTGGAAGGGGAACAACTGCACTGGAGGAGGAGGAGGAGGAGTGGAGAGGAAGGGGATGGGATAAAGGAAGGACAAGGCGAGTAGAACATGAAAACGGAGGTGGGATCCTAGTGCTGGGAGACTCAATTCTGAAAGGGAGAAGATAGGGAAGCAAGGGGGAGAGGCATAGTCACATATGGGTGAAGGCCATGCCAGGCATGACAGTGGAAAGGGTGGGTCAGTCTGCTCTGAAGTATGCTAGGAGGGGTAGGGAGAATCCTCACATAGTTCTGCATTTGGGAACAAATGGTCTTGCAGGAAATATGGTAGATGTAGTCCAGAGGAGGTTTGAGGAGCTGGGGCTGATTTGTGAGGATGCAGGAAGATCACTAACTGTCTTAGAGGTGCTTCCAGTACCCAGGGTGAGCACAACAAGGAAGCTGAGGATAGAGGAACTTAGCATGTGGCTGAGAGAATGGTGTCAGTCCAAAGGGTATGGGCTGGTGGGGATGGGGTGGGGAAGGACCTGGGAGAGCAGTGATCTCTATGCTAAGGACAGGCTTCACTTAAGTGAGGAGGGAAGGAGGGCATTGAAACAGAAACTGGGGGAATACTTAGAAAACAATGAGAATTTAAACTAGAAGAGGTGGGTGGCAGGTGGGCAGGAGTCAAGCAGGATCCACAGGTAGGGAAGCCAAATGAGCTTACCCCAATACCAGCAGCAAGGAACTTGGGAGGGGCAGGAGGGGATGCTATAAAGAGCAAGTAGGGAGAAGGGGGAAGGAAGTGAGGTGGAGGGTAGTAAACTTTAATGTTGGGAGGCTAGGGAACAAAACAGCAGAGTTACAGGCTGTCATGGCAGATGGGGAGGTGGACATGGCAGTCTAGGTGTCTAGGGAACAATGCAGCAGAGTTACAGGCTGTCATGGCAGATGGGGAGGTGGACATGGTGACCATCACCAAGACGTGGGCCACCCATTACCATCACTGAGACCTGGCAGTATCAGGGTATAGGAGCATTCGGAGGGACAGGGTAAAATGGAAAGGAAGTGGGGGTGGTGCTGTATGTGATGGAAGGACTAAAGTGTTTCGGGGAGGCAAGAGAGAAGGGCATCACAGAATCATTATGGGTGCAGCTCCAGGACTCAAAAAATAGGACCCTCAGGATGGGAGTTGTGTACAGGCCACTCTCTCAGACTGAGGAGTTAGGGAACTAGCAAGACAGATCAGGAGGACCTGTAGTAAGGGCAGCATGGTGATTGTGGGGGACTTCAACCTGCTGGGAGTGGATTGGGGTAACCCAGCCACCATGAATAGGAGGGAGCAGGTACTTCTGGATGTCTTCCATGACAGCTTCCTATTGCAGATAGTCAATGAGCCAACCAGGCTAGAGGACAACCTAGACCTCATGCTGGCAAATGGTGAGTTTGCGAGGGAGCTGGGGCGTGGAGGAACTGCTGGCGGGGAGTGACCACCACTCGGTGTGGTTCACGATAAACATGGGGAAAGGGGGAGTAGGAATGGGCGCAAGGGTGTTAGACTTCAGGAGGGCTGACTTTGGGAGGATGAGGGAAATGGTACAGGGGTATCTGGCCAGGATCAATCCAAATATGGACACTAATCAGAAGTGGGTGTCATTAAACTGGGAATTGAGGAAGCAACCATAACATGTACAATGGTCCAGAGTAGGAGGGCTAGGGCCAAGAAGCCTAGCTGGGTGAGCGGGGGGGGTCATGGAAAAAGTAGAAAAGAGTCACCTTTAGAAGGTACAAAAATACAGGGAGAGGGGAGGACAGAGAGGAATACCTGAAGGAATCAAGGGAGGTGAAAAGGGCAGCCGGGTCGGCCAAGGCATCCAGGGAACTCAGGCTAGCACAGGGCATCAAAGAGGGGAGAAGGACTTCTTCAGGTACATCAGGGATAAAAGGGAGTTGTAAGGACCAAATATTAATGATAAGGGGGGGGTGGAAACAGGGGCAGAACAGGCAGAAGCATTAAATGAGTACTTCTGCTCAGTATTTACTAAAGAGAAAGGGGGAGCTGTACCCAACAGGGAGTGGGAGGGTTGGCACGGGGGGAAGGAGGTGACAGATGGAAAAATCCCAGTGGGCAGAATATTGGAGGGCTTGAGGGCACTCAGGGTGGACAAGGCACCTGGGCCAGATGGCATACATCACAAGATGCTGAAGGAGCTGTCAGAAGTCCTGGCAGAACCCTTGGCAGACCTGTTCAATGCCTCCCTGACTCAGAGAGTGTACCTTAGAACTGGAGGATGACACACGTGGTACCCCTCCATAACAGCAGCTCCAAGAATGAGCCAGGGAACTACAGACCGGTAAGCTTCACATCCATCATGGGAAAGCTGATGGAGACAATCCTGAAGGAGAGGCTGGTTTCCCTCCTAGAGGCTAATGGGCTGCAGGACAGCAGACAGCATTGGTTTGTCTCAGGCAGATCCTGTCAGACCAACCTGGTGGAGTACTATGACTGGGTAACCAGGCAATTAGATGGGGGCCATGCAGTGGATGTCCTGTTCCTGGACTTCAGTAAGGCATTAGATTCAGTGCCCCATGGGAGGCTAGGAAGAATGCTGGAAGGCACAGGGAAGGGGGCAAAGATGGTGGGATGGGTAGCAAACTGGCTGCAAGGGAGACAGCAGAGTGTGATGGTGGGAGGGGAGTTCTCATCTCCCAGGCAGTGACAAGCGGGGTGCCACAGGGCTGTCTACTGGGGTTGGTACAGTTTGGGATCTTCATAGCAGACATCTCAATAGGCATCAAGAGCAAGATCAGTCTGTTTGCAGATGACACCAAGATGGGAGCAGTAGTGGATGACTTAGAAGGGTGGCAGGGGTTGCAAAATGATCTGGCAAAATTGGAGGCCTGGTCAGACAACTGGCAGCTGGGGTTCAATGCCAAGAAATACAAGGTCCTACCTTTTGGCTCAAAAAACCCAAGGAGGAGCTACCAGCTATGGGGATTCAACTAGCCAAGATGAAAGAGGAGAAGGATCTGGGGGTGATCATGACAGGAGCAATGAACAACTCATCACAGTGTAGAAAGGCAGCTGCAAAGGCCAAGAGGATGCTGGGTTGTATTGCCAGAGGCATCTCCCTTGGGGGGGTGATTCTGCTGCTATACAGGTCACTGGTTAGACCACACCTAGAGTACTGCATGCAGTTCTGGTGACCATACCTGAGGAAGGATATTAGGTTACTGGAGGGGGTGCAGTGCAGGGCAACAAAAATGATCCAGGGATAGGGGACTTACCCTATGAGAGCAGGCTGAAGGAGTTGAACATGTACTCCCTGGAGGAGAGGAGGGCAGGAGGGATATGATTGAAACCTTCAAGTACATGAAGGGAATAAATAAGACTGGCATGGAGGGGCTTTCAAATTAAGGAGGGGGAGGGACATTCAAGGGCATGAACTGAGACTAGAAGTGGTAAGGTTCAGGAGAGAAATGAGGAGACACTTTTTTATGGAGAGAGTGATGTCTGGGTGGAACGCATTGCCAGACGAAGTGGTATCCTGTAGAACAGTGGGCTACTTCAAAAGGGGATGGGACAGGGTAAGGAGGAAAGTCATGGGAGGGGAGGGAGGGGTAGCTGCAGTATAAGGGCTGCTAGCTGCACAATTGAGCAGACTTGATAGACTGTAAGGCCTTTATCTGCTGGCAATTTCGTATGTTTGTATGTTCATATGACATGTAATCCCTGGTGTATAAATGTCCTCTTCCCTCTCCCTTTCCCATGCCACGTAATCCCTGGTGTATAACTGCCCCTCTGCATCACTCTGTCCTGTGCCAACTAAGCTTTGGTGTCCAGGAGGCCCATCTCCCCGTCCAATGCCATGTAATCCCTGTTGTATAAATGGCCCCCTCTCTCTCCCTGGCCCATACCAAGTAATCACTAGTGTCTAAATGCCCCCTCCCCCTCCATATCCCATGTCAAATAATCCCTAATGTATAAGTGTCCACCCTCTCTCTTTCTGACCCATGCCAAGTAATCCCTGGTATATAAAGGGGTCCCCTTTCTTGCCCCTGTCCAATGCTAAGTAATCCCTGGACTACAAGTGTCCCCCTCTCTTGCCCCCTAACTCATACTAGATAATTCCTGATGTATAAGTGGTCCTCTATTCCTCTCCCTGTCTCATGCCAAGTAATCCTTGTTGTCCAAGTTGCCCCTCTCCCTGTCCCATGCTACGTAATCTCTCGTGTATAAATGGCCTCCCTTACTCTCCCTGTACCATGCCAAGTAATCCCTGGTGTATAAATGGCCTCCCTTACTCTCCCTGTACCATGCCAAGTAATCCCTGGTGTATAAATGGCCTCCCTTACTCTCCCTGTACCATGCCAAGTAATCCCTGGTGTATAAATGGCCTCCCTTACTCTCCCTGTACCATGCCAAGTAATCCCTGGTGTATAAGTGGTCTCCCTTACTCTCCCTGTACCATGCCAAGTAATCCCTGGTGTATAAATGGCCTCCCTTACTCTCCCTGTACCATGCCAAGTAATCCCTGGTGTATAAGTGGTCTCCTCAAGCTCAGTGCCCCATGCCAAGTGACCCTTAGTATACAAGCGGCCCCCATCCATGTCCTGCTCCAAGTAATCCATAGTGTATAAATCACCCCCCCGTCTTGTCCCGTGCCAAGGAATTCCTGGTATGTAAGTATCCTCCTTTCTCTCCTTGTCCCATGCCAAGTAATCCCTGGTGTCTATGTGTTCTCTCCCTCTACCCATCCCATGCCATGTAATCCCTGGTCTGTCACCCCCTTCCTCTCCCTGTACCATGACAAGTAATTGCTGGTGTATAAGTGGCCCCTTTTCTCTTACAGTCCCATTCCAAGTAATCCCTGGTGTATACCCGGCCCCTCCCTCTCCCTGTCTCATGTCAAGTAATCCATGGTGTTAGCGTGGCCCTCTCCCTCTCCCTGTCCCATACCAAGTAATCCCTGGTGTTATGTGACCTAATCCCCTTCTTTGTCACATGCCGCGTAATCTCTGGTGTTTATAGAAACAGAAATTGTTGGCAGATAAGGACCGCAAGGCCCATCAGCTCTATACTTGATCCTATCTGGACAGTGGCTTCCCCTCCCTCTGCCCTACCTCCAAGATTCCCCTATGCCTATCCCAGGTATGTTTAAATCCCTCCACTGTGCTTGCTCCCCTGGTGTTTATGTGGCTCCACTCTCTCTCTCTCTCTCCCTGTCCCATTCCAAGTAATCCCACGTGAATAAATTGTCCCCTCCCTCTCCCTGTCTTATGCCAAGTAATTCCTAGTGTTCAAGTGACCCCCTTCTGTAGTTCTGTCTTGGGTTAAGAAAGCCTTGGTGTCCAAGTGACACTTCTCGCTGTTCCATGCCAAGTAATCCCTAGTGTATAGTGGCTCCCACTTCTGTCCCATGCCAAACAATCCCTGGTGTCTAAGTTGCCCTTCTCCCTCCCCTTGTCCCATGCCAAGCAGTTCCTGGTGTCTATGTGGCCCTTTCCCCATCCAGTAATCCCTGGTGTTTATGTGGCCCCTCCCTCTCCCTGTCCCATGCCAAGTAATTCCTGCTGTATAAGTGTCCCACCCCACCTTAGCCTGTCCTTCAACACCACTGATAAGTAGCACAATGCACTGCTTAACCCCTTCCCCACCAGAACTTTTGTTCATCTTTATAAGCATGCCCTGTCTTGAAGAATTTATTTGGGAAGTTTTACTGGGCATGGGAACACTGGCATATGAACTGGGTTAGAAGGCCACAGCTAAGCAGATTAATATGCCAGCACTCACTGTTCCATGATTACCACTGCTCTGAGTGACCGCATGGGGAAGGCTTGCAACCCCATCGACTATACTGTAACATGATGGGATGCAACAAAGAAGATTGGTGCAAGGTGGTCTCTCCAACCCCTTTGCACCAGTTGATTGTTGCTGTATATAAGACCCCTGGGGTCTGCAGCTTTAGGGCCCCATATTTAAACTATTAGTATGGCACCAACAGGCTTTGCACAGCGCTAATGGGACACGGCATGAATGAAGCCTGTTAGTGTGGACACAACAATATTCAAAGGCACACTTGGAGCATTGGTAAGTGATTTACATAGTCCTGATAACTAAACCACTGTGCTGTGCCCATGCACATAACTGAACCTCATGTATAGAGGGCACAGTGCTATACTGAAAGGGGTTCTGAAGTGTTAAAAGGCTACTGTGACAGTGCTATTTAACACTTTCAAAAGCCTACACTTACCAACATTCACAGTGTTGCATGAACCTCCCTCCCAGCAGCCTTGGTATATGTATAAACAACAACAAACACCCCCACCCGATCCCCACTGTAATAAATAATATATCTCTTATAGTCCAGTGGTGTCAGCTCCTTCACCCGATCCCCACTGTAATAAATAGCATACCCCTCATAGTCCAGTGGTGTCAGCTCCTTCACCCGATCCCCACTGTAATAAATAACATATCCCTCATAGTCCAGTGGTGTCAGCTCCTTCAATTGATCCCCACTGTAATAAATAGCATGTCCCTCATAGTCCAGTGGTGTTAGCTCCTTCACCCGATCCCCACTGTAATAAATAACATATCCCTCATAGTCCTGTGGTGTCAGCTCCTTCACCTGATCCCCACTGTAATAAATAACATATCCCTCATAGTCCAGTGGTGTCAGCTCCTTCAGCCAATCTCCCTTTATTGGCTTCCCTCTCCCTCGCCTAACAGATGGTAGCCCAACTCCTAGTCATGCCACAATGCTTAAATATTTGAACTGCCCATATAATCTGTGGTACACACAGGTTACCTCGGATGGTGTCGATATTGGGCTCAAATGTTTTGTCTAGATTGGATATGCATGCCTTGCCCTTGGATACACTGGTTATTATCTAGTCAAATACATGTATAAATTTACTTATCAATTAAAAGCACTTCACTAGGAAAGACCTATAAGCCATAATAACTTATCTGCAGAGACATTCCTCTGGAAAAGCGTACACAGGAAACAATGTAGAAACAATAGTACAGAG
The DNA here is from genome assembly GCA_016271365.2 of Neoceratodus forsteri. NCBI lineage: Eukaryota > Metazoa > Chordata > Ceratodontiformes > Ceratodontidae > Neoceratodus > Neoceratodus forsteri. Next base: position 229,138,525 of record JADMNL010000029.1, on the reverse strand, counting down.
ATTTATATACAGTACAAGGTAAAAGTCAGGGAAATAGTGCAGCCTCTTGTGTAGAAAAATAACCTATAAATATAAAAGACCAGTCCTCAACGTACGTGGCTCTCACTCCCTTCTCTGCTTTATGAGTACTGTTCCTCTGCACTTTTTGTACCCTGTTTTACCACAGGACCCCCTTGAAAAGTAGATTCTCTATTACATGGAGCCATCCCACCGTCTTGTTGAGGCAGACTTGAAATAAATAATAAATAGGTTATCTGGATTATCCAGGCAAATTATCATCCATCAGTTAAGATTCTGCACTAAGATAAGGACACAAGGGCAAGTTTCTACAGACAGTGATCCGGATTGATAATGCACAATCTGATCTAGCCTTGATAGTATGGTATCAGATAAAACTGCACACTCTCAGATCCCACTGATTTTCTCAGATGCCGGGTGGCAACAGATATTGATGGTATCCAATTACTGGAGCCTATCACCCAGAATCCAGTAGGATACCAGCTATCAGATAAGACTATTAGGAATTGGAGGTATCCAAGGCAGACATCCCACGATCTGACCTAGGATCTGAAATCTGAATGGGGTCAAATAGGATCTTGGATCCAGCATCAGATCAATGGACAGTCCTTCAGATCCCATTGGGATAGTCAAAAACATTGTCTCAATATCACTAATCCCACCAGGAGAAAGCATGGTTTAATGGTTAGAGCACAGACTTAGGAACCAGGAGACCCAGGTTCAGATTCCCATCACAGCCATGTATGGGCTGTGTGGCCATGAGCAAGTGACTTAACCTCTCAGTGCTTCTTCCTGCTCATATGTAAAAATGGGTAAAGTAGGACCCCACTGGAAATGAGATGTTACATTTCATCTGAGCTATCCTGGGTAATAAACTGTAAAAAAATTAAAAAAAAGTTTTTAAAGGCCACTATATTAATTTTCAACCTTTTCTGTCTTTCCAGGTACCATGAAGCCCTGAGGGATTATTTTTATGGTGCTAAAGTCTAGTGAAAGGAGTGGATCATCTCTCAAACACTGCTTGCATTGACTGCATTTAACCTGATTTGCATGTCATTTCCACTGCACTGATGTAATTTGCAATTTACTAAGACAGATTTTCCATTTAACTTCCTACTTAAAAACTGATTGAATATTTTTGTGCAAATACTGAAAGGGATTGGATGGTTTGCCAGCATACTGTTTTACAAAAAATATATTTATACAGTATCAACTAAAGCCAGGGACAGATTGATGAATGTAATATTTCCATATCAGGATATGAAGTTTTCCAATAAAGCTTATGCTGGTGTTAAACAGCTGCCTTGCCGAGATACATGATTGGATGAGTGCCAGCTGGCTGCAGTTGAACCTTGCTAAAAGTGAAGTACTGGTTGTGGACCAGATCATCGGGAGGTGGGTTTGTCAGCTGGACAACCATCTGGGCTTTGTCTCAGTGGTATCCAGCTGACTACGTCTGATCTAGTGCACAACCTTGGCGTTATTTTTGATGATGGGCTGACTCTTAAATCACAGGTGTCAACCGTTGTCAAGACCTCTTTTTACCACCTGAGGAATATCACCCGGGTGAAACACCCTGTCCACCGATGATCTTCCAACTTTGGTTCATGCCTTTGTGACCTCTTGCCTTGACTACTGCAATGACCTTTACCTAGGGCTACCAGGGGTTGATATCCACCGCCTGCAGCTGGTGCAAAATGCAGCAGCCAGGCTGGTGACTGGTACTTCCAGGACCAGTCACATTATGCCTGTGCTCTGTGGACTGCGCTAGCTGCCAGTTCAGTGGTGGATCACCTTCAAGGTTGGCTTGCTAACCTATAAAGCCCTACACAAACAGGGACCCCACTACCTGCAAGATCTCCTTTGTCCCTACTACCCCCACCCACTGCTCCACCAAGGGATTGCTAGATATTCCCAGAGTGCGACTGAAGATGTCTGTGTGGAGGGGTTGTGGGATAACAGATGGACCAGACAGCAAATTTCAGGTTCAACACACAATCTCTGTGTGATGTTTCTTCAGAATACAGGAAATAAGCTTCAGCAATAGCCTATTCCTTCTTCAGTACATCAGTTTGCAGCAACAGACTATGAATGTCATTTCTCTGCACTTAGCCAGCACCTACTGACACTGATCTCTGATCTAACCACTTTTAAGTGAAAACCCTTCATTCCAATGTGAGCCCCGTTTGCTGGGTAGTGGGGGCTCAAAAAGAAAAAAAAGAAAACAAGCTAAAAACAAAGAACCTCAGTGCAGAAACACAGAAAAAATTGTTACCCCTAAGGGCATTGGCAACAAATCAAGTTTCAGAGAAGTACAACGTCATACATACTTCCATAAAGCAACGCATCATGGGATATATGCAAATCACCATGACATTTCAGACTTGTTCAGTTTACAGCAATTTATATGCATTTTAAATAGCACAACTAATTTCATTTCTATAATAGTCACCTAATACTTTTTACCTTTATCAAAAACACCTAGAGCCATGGTATTTTCAACATTTATAGGGTTCATAAACATAAGGTATATACATCAAGGTATTTTATGACATAGTGCTATGACATACCAAATCCTACAATGATAAACACCACCTGTTTTACATACATTTGGAGGTCACCACAGTAACCTCCCTGTCTGAGGACTTGAGAGGGAAAAGGAAAATTAAAGAGGACACTATAGCATAGTCAGGAAAAGGAAAGGGGTGCCCGTAGGTGGCCAACCTTATGGACTAGAAATTGTAAAGGATAGATTAGGATAAGAAATAGAAGAAATGCTGCAACTGATTGAAGGGAAGGTCAGTCCACAAGGGTGGCAGGAGCTTCCTGGCACATATCCTCCACCTTAAGAGGGAAGCAGTTATCAAATCAAATCAAATTTTATTTTTATAGCACCTTTCAAAACCAAGGCACTGCACATAAAACCAAATACAAATATAACTTTAAAACAGAAGAATAAAAGCAGGTTAACCATAGTTAGGGAAGGCCAAGTTAAATAAATATATTTTTTAACTCAATCTTAAATCTATCGACGGTCAGGCATTCTCTTAACCGATGAGGTAGAGAATTCCACAGGGTTGGAGCGGAAAAAGAAAAAGCATGGGCACCAGATGTTTTTAATCATACCCTGGGAATCACTAGCAATCCCTCATCAGCAGATCGGAGAGGACAGAGGGGGGCAGTAGGTATCGAGGTCTTGCAGGTAACTGGGTCCCTTATCATGTAGGGCTTTAAAGGTTAGCAAACCAATCTCAAAGGTGATCCACCACTGAATAGGCAGCCAGTGCAGTTCACGGAGCACAGGAGTGATATAACTGGACCTGGAAGTCCCAGTCAAAAGCCTGGCTGCCGCGTTCTGCAATAACTGCAAGTGGTGGATATCAACCCCTGGAAGCCCTAGGTTGAGGGAATTGCAGTAATCAAGGCAGGTAGAGATGAAGGCGTGGACCAATGTTGGAAGATCATCTAGAGGAACCAAGTGTTTCACCCGGGCGATATTCCTTAGATAATAAAAAGAGGATTTGATGATAGCCGATGCCTGAGGTTTTAGTGTCAGGCCAACATCAAATATAATGCCAAGGTTATGCACTCAGTCTGAGATAGTGAGCTGTATGCCATTGTTTAAAAGACCTGATGCCTGTCCCGCTCCCATACCAGCCCCCAGACGACTAGGGTCCACTACCAACACTTCAGTCTTGTCCAGATTCAGTCTCAGCCAGCTAGTACTCATCCAGGTTCTGATCTCTGTAATGCAGTTGTTTAGCACAGAGAGTGCAGCATTTTGTCTGGGCAGAAAGGACATATACAGTTGAGTATCATCTGCATAGCAATGAAAACTCAAACTGTATCGCCTGATGATATCTCCCAATGGCAGCATTTACACTGCAAACAGCATGGGGGCCAAAATGGAGCCTTGTGGCACCCCGCAGGGCAGGGAGTGAATGCCAGAGGAATAAATTCTGGTGGCAATTCTCTGAGACCTGTCCATGACGAAAGAGTGGAACCATTTGAGGACTGCACCAGACAGCCCACAAAGAAGCCTTAGGTGCTCCAGCAGCACACCATGGCCTACAGTGTCAAAAGCTGCAGAGAGATCAAGAAGGACCAGAATAGTACACGCCATTAGATCTCTAGCCATCGGGAGGTCATTCAATACTCGGACAAGTGCAGTCTCTGTGCTATACTTCTTCTTAAATCCGGACTGGAGAGTATCATAGTCCTTGTGAATTGTAAGGTGATCATCCAATTGCAACGGAACCACCTTTTCAATAACCTTACCAACAAATGGCAGGTTAGAGATTGGTTGGTAATTGGTTAGACAGTCTGGGTCCAAGGAGGATTTCTTAAGGAGCAGTTGAATGACCACCTCTTTTAGGGGTTCTGGAAAGACCCCCATCTCCAAGGACCTCCAGACAATTTCAGCAAGGATCGGGCAGATAACATTAACACATCCCAATAAAAGGGGTGTTGGGCCTGGATCCAAACTACAACTGGTTGGGTGCAATGTCTTGATTATCAACACAATGTCTGTGAATTCTGGCTGGCAGAAATTTGACCAGAGAGACTGAGTGCATGCCACTTCCCACTGATCACCACAATTCCTCATAGGAGAGGCCGGGCCGATGCTAAACCTGTTGCTGGCAACCCTATCTGCGAAGAATTGAGCAAACTCCTCGCATTTCAGCTGAGAAAAAGCTTCTCTGGGCTGAAGACAGATTGGATTGCACAATCTGCCAACAGTCCGGAAAAGCTGAGCCGGTTGATTCTGCGCAGCAGAAATCTCCCTGGACAGGAATTCTGCCTTCTTATGGGTGATTTCCGACTGATAGCCATCATAGTGTGCCATCAGCTTAAGCCTGTCAGCATCAAGGCCAGACTTTCGCCAAGCTCTCTTCAGCCTTCAACCAACTAACCTCAACTCCTTCAAGGAACCATCAAACCAAGGGCTCCTTGGGCGAAGGGTGAGGGGCCGAACACAAACAGGAGCAATCTTGTCCAGGACATCTCCCACAGCCTTATTATAGGTTAATATGAGATCACCTGGACTCATGCATTCACTCAACAAACCCAATGGGTCCAGTACCACTGATCAGTCACTAGGGGTAATTCCCCTTAAAGGGCGGCACTGGACCATCTCCATAGGTGCAGACCTATGAGGGTGGACCCTGAAGCTAAACCTTATGGTGTGATGGTTGGACCAACTGACTGGTTCCACCCCAGTTCAGCTATCGCCATACCCAAAAGAAAGATCTGATCCAATGAGTGACCCCCTGTATGGGTTGAGGAGGTAACTACCTGTGTGAGGCCCAGTGTTGTCATCAGCTGGAGAAGATTTTGACCAAAATGCGAGAGTTAATCATTGACCCAGGCACTGAAGTCCACTAGAGCTATCCATCTGGGGGACCCCAACACCATGTCAACGATGAAGTCAGCTATCTCCTGCAGGAATTCTCCACCATCTCCTGGTGGACGGTGGATGAGGAATATCCTGCAACCTACAACCTCTCCCAGAATATACTCAAAGGATCTGGTACTTCCTAATGGCACATCCACAAGGCCCAGCTCAGATTTAAATATAATGGCCACACCCCCGCCCCCACTATCCAACCATGGGCAGTGTATCACCGAGAACCCAGCTGGAACTGTAGAAGCCAAAACAGGGCCTGCATTTTCATCTAACCAGGTCTCGGTGATGCAAGCCAAATCGGTGGTTCCAACAAGATCAGCTATAATAGCTATCTTGTTCTTAATAGATCTGGCATTGCATAACACCGCCCAACTAGCATGAGTTGTCGGGGAAGACCTCAGCACCTGCTTGCTAACATTGGAGCCCTTGGGTGTGGGGACAAGACATGGAGGACCTCTATCCTGACTCCATTTCACCCCAGGGCACCTCTTGGACCCCATGACTCCTATCCACCCTCCCCTTTCCCCTCCCCCACCAGGCCCAGCTCTCCCCCTGCTTATGCGCTTTCTAGAAATCCCCAAAGCTCAACGTCTAAAATAGGTGTCATGTTAGTGGGGGACAGTCAAAGGGACATCATTCCCTGAGTTTGGTGGGGGAGTAATGCCTGACCATCACTAAGCCTCCCCGACACATAATACTATAAATGAAGTAATAAACAAATTCTGAGAACTGACATCCCACCCCAGACAATAAAATCAAAAACCTAATCTTGATAACAATCCTCTAAACTTAATAACAAACAAATATTGCAGACTGCTTACCATGTTCCTGTCCCAGGAAGGGATGGAGCTTCCACCCATCCACCTTCAGAAGCTCTGTCTCAGGGTCCCTATTAATGATAAACATTCTATCACAAACATCTAGTGGATATCATCATTCTTTACACTGAGGCATTAACACATTTCTCAACAGAGACTAACGGTACCTTCCCTGAACTATCTCTTTTTATGGAAAGTATATCATATTTCTTAACCAAAAAATCTGGATGGTTGTAAAGTCCACTACCACAGAAACAGTTTCCCTTGAGTGAGTGATTACCTGCTTCAACCCCACCAGACATGTCAGTTTTAAGCAGGGGCCCAGTCCTAGGTTCACCCCCTCTACATAAACCCACTATGTTTCTTGATTCATTTGCTACGGATACAGACACCTAAGGCTAGACACTTTTGGTGTTACCCCAGCACAGGTTTCTATCCATTTTCCATCGTTTCATAAAAAAAAAATAAAACACATGTACCACCTCCTTGATCGTAACATACTGTAACATTTTGGCAATATTAGCATCTTTAGCCTGAAGTATACCCCAGTCGATACTGTTAATAGATTTAGCTGCATCAATACAAGAAAAAGTCCCTTCAGCCTCATAGGCTTCTTCTTGCTTGCTTGGAGTCTTCAACCCCAGCACAATATCACTAGGCACAGTCTTACCTGGGGTCTCACATTCAAGTTCCATACTTGCATCTCTGACCTCCAATGGGTAACATCCTAGGAACACAGGAAACAAAGGAATATCCTGCTCAGTCAGGGGGTCCTCCTCCAGCTGAGCCCACAAAAAATCCTCCTCCCACTCTTTATCCAAACTCTCCAGCAGGGACCTTTTAAGCATCTAGCACCAGTGTTCCACCTCTCTCATAGTCGGTCTGCCTCCAGCCATTGCCCACTCTTCCAGCGGATCATCCTCATCAGGGTCTCCACCTCTGGGGTGTTGTCTCTCGCATCTCCAGTCTGCCTCGACCTGCATCTCTTTGTTGTCTTCAGGCTTGGCCTTCCTCCGAGCTCCCAGATCCAGTCCAGGCAGCAGCTTCTCTCCATCTGTCAGCCATGGTTCTGATCAGAACTCCTCCACGGACTTTCTTCTCTGGCAGCTCCAGTTGCATCAATCTACCTAGGATATCTGGGCGATATCCAACAGAAAACGTCCCTCTTCAGCCAGCCCAGGTGCTTCCACAAAGCTATCCCACTTTTGACACCAAGTCTATGGAGGAGTTGTGGGATAACAGAAAGACCAGACACCAAACTGCAAGTTCTACACACAATCTCTGTGTGATGTTTATTCAGAATACAGGAAATAAGCTTCAACAATGGCATATGCCTTCTTCAGTACATCAGTTTGCAACCAACAGACTATGAATGTCCTTTCTCTGCACTTAGCCAGCACCTACTGACACTGATCTCTGATTTAACCACTTTTCAGTGAAAACCCTTCATTCCTATGTGGGCCCTGTTTGCTTGGGTAGTGGGGGCTCAAAAGGAAAAAAAAAACAAGCTAAAAACAAAGAACCTCAGTGCAGAAACACAGAATAAAATGGTTACCCCTAAGGGCATTGGCAATAAATCAAGTTTCAAAGAAATACAACATCATACATACTTCCATAAAGCAATGCATTTTGGGATATATGCAAATCACCATGACATTTCAGACTTGTTCAGTTTACAATTTACATGCATTTTAAATAGCACAACTAACTTAATTTCTATAATAGTCACCTAGTACTTTTTACCTTTATCAAAAATACCTACAGCCATGATATTTTTAACATTTATATGCTTCATAAACATAAGGTATATACATCAAGATATTTTATGACATAGTGCTATTACGTACTAAATCTACAATGATAAACACAACCTGTTTTACATACATTTAGAGGTCACCACAATAACCTCCCTGTTCGAGGACCTGAGTGGGAAAAGCAAAATGAAAGAGGACACTATAGCATAGTCAAGAAAGGGAAGGGGGTGCCCACAGGTGGCCAACCTTATGGACTAGAAATTGTAAAGGATAGATTAGGATAAGAAATAAAAGAACTGCTGCAACTGATTGATGGAAAGGTCAGTCGTCAGGAGTGGCAGAAGCTTCTTGTCACAATCTGGACCCCAATCTTTTGCTTTTGTGGCTCCTACCCTGTGAAATTCTTTAACTCATCGGGTGAGAGACTGAGCGCCTGATCATCCAGAGTTTTAAATCAGCCCTTAAAGCTGATTTATTTAGCCTACCATTCCCTGATGATTTTAGTCATTTGTGACATTGTTTTGCACATTGAGACGCTGGGATTTACTAATATATTGCTTTGTAAATTTTAATTCATTGTTTGATAAGTTTGTATTTTAATGTGTTTTCATTTGATTGTACAAGCGCTTTGGTCACTGGAAAAGCACTTTCTACAAATAAAAATGATTTAATTTGATTAGTGCTTTGGAATTATTTAATTAAAAAAATGTTTACCATGTAAGAAAACAATATTTGTGATTTACGAAATGATACTGACATCATCTGAAAAAAGATTTTTTTTTACTCCTAAAACAGTCAAAAGGGAAGTTAGGAAAAGAGATAACAACTCCTAAGTTTTTTGTTGGTTCATTGCCTAGAACTGATCAGTTTGTCAAAAATGTTTACAGCGTCAATGTGTTTCTGCTGCATGAATCAACAAAGGTTGAAGTTCAGTCATTCAAAGACAGCAGGTGGATTTTCAGAAAGGTTAGAGACAGACATAAATGCATATTGCTCCTGCATCAGCTAGTGCCTAATCACTAGGCAGCAAAGGGACCTTGGGGTCTTATTTCAGAAGACCTCAAGGTGGCAGCACAGTGTGACAGGACTGTGGACATGAGTAGTGGGATTCTGGGGTATATTTTAGTTGTTTATTGAAAAACTGGTTACTAGGAGAGGCACACTTAACTAAGGCTCATTTCTAGGTGTGACTCGGGGAAAACTGAAGGGGAGAACACAGTTACAAAGATTACAGCAAGTCAGATGATGCAGTTACAATGATGCTGACAATACAGAGAGGGGAATCACCAGCAGGAGAAAGGTAGTGCTGCCACTGTACCGAGCTCTGGTATGCCCCTACCTGTAATACTACAGTATGTGCAGTTATGGAGACCACACTTCAGGAGAGATGTAGACAGGGTGGAGGCAGTCCAAAGAAGAGCAACCGAGAAGGTGCTGGGTTTGCAAGGGAAGCCATATGAGACGAGGACAAGACAGTGAGGGGTAACATGACTGAGTCCTTCAAGTACCTCACAGGGATCAACAGAGAGAGAGAGAGAGAGAGTGCAGGGAGAGCCTCTTCTATGCAAGGATGAGATCCAGGACTAGTGAGTATGCAGTGAAACTGGAAGAGATTTCAGTAAGGATGTGAAGAAATATTTCCTCACAAAAAGGGTAGTAGAAGCATGGAACCAACTGCCAGTCAAAACCTTGGAGGCCAGGATGGTGCAAGACTTCAAGCATGCATGGGATAGAAACAGGGGAATATTAGTACACAGACAAGGAGGGGGACCATCTCTGGAGACCAGTTATGTTCTGTTGAGGTGCAATTGGCAGGGAACCCTTGGGATGACTTGGTGAGACGAACAGTCCATTTCTACCAACAAACTCCATGTATCTATGTTTCTACTGTGCCTGACCAGCCTTGCTGCTATTTTGAAAAGTGCATCCATCTGTGACAAATACTCACAATTTTTAGCACATAATTGACACAATTTGTATTCTTGTTTTCTGCAATTATGTATTTTGTTTACGTTAAATTCATACATAGGACACATAATAGGTGTTCTAACAGTCTGTGCAGATCTTTTATTCAAACACAGAGGTTGGAAGATGCAGGGCAGTGATACTCAGTCCTGACCGGCTCAGGAGGGAGTCAATGTATGCCAGGGTGCCACAACATACACATCATATGTAATTTTGGCAAACACACGTCAAACGCACTGCAGTGTAAAACAAAAAAGTACTTAATTTAAGTAAATTTATCTAAGTAATCAATTTAATAAACATTTATTTCATTGACTAAAAATAATTGCAAGTCTCACAGTGGACATACTTTAAGTACCCCTCTGACTCTATTATTATATAATGACAAGAAAGAATGATGGGCTCTGTTATATCCCTGGGGCTAAACCCCTGTTGTTATCCCACTGAACATGACATGCCAAAATGGCCCACATCTGGCATGACACATATCAAATTTGCCAATAGTGAATCCTCAGAGTAAAACTGGGAAAAAAACATAAATCCCTCGTTCCCACAGCACACAAATCAAAAAAAAATCAATCCCCCAAATCTTTTTTCTTTTATTTACTACCTCCTCCACACACATATACAAAAAAAAAAAAAAGAGAAATGAAAAGCCGTTTTTACAATCGGCTTCACAGCACTCCTTGCAGTACCAGCAGTGTGAGAAATAAATGCTCCCATCATTTGTTTTGCAGTAGTCTCTGGGAGCATAATCCAGTCCAGGTTTTCCAGTAGGTCCACAGGAAAGCAAAGCAGTAGCTCCATGGCCGTCAGCAGTTGGCTCTGTCCTTCAGCTCCCAGACTGATCACAAAAAAAGAGAGAGAGAAGTGAAAAGCCATCTTTGTGATCAGCTTCACAGCACTTCTTGCAGTACTAGCAGTGTGAGAGAAATAAATGCTCTCACCACTTGTTTTGCAATAATAGCTGGGACTTGAGCAAAGTCCAGTTCAGATTTTCCCGCTGGTCCACAGAAAAGCAAACCAGAAGCTCCGTGGCTGTCAGCAGTCAGCTCTGTTTTTCGGCTGCAAGTCACAGGTTGTTGATTAATAATTATGTTAAAGTTTAAACTCACAACATAAACAGGTTGCAACTTAAAATTAAACTATCTAACTGCTAGTTTAACTCGTAGTCATTGTCCCTGCCCTAGCTCAGCTTTGCAGACCACTTTCTCCTTCAAACATTGCGGGGGAACAAAGTCACACTTACAGAAGCCTCAGTTTACATGGAGTAACTGAAGTGTTAAAGAGCCGCAAGTGTTATCTTGAAGAGCTGCAAGCGGTTCACGAGCCGCGGAGTGAGTATTGCTGATCTAGGGTCATACATTTAGAAAAATCCCTGCTCCAAGAGTGTCTAATGTATGAATCTACAAACAAGATGCATTATCTGTTCTTGAAAAAGTACCATAGTGCTGTATTAAATCTACAGTACTGACAACATGCATTACTGACATTAAACAGACAAAACTTAGCACCATAGTGTTGCGCTCAATCTGAGGTGCCAACAACATGCGCTGGGCATGCAACACATAGCACCATAGTATTATTTTGATGCTATACAATCGTGGATCTGTCATGCACAACCAGATATCCTGGTGGTTATGGAATCATGGCTGAAGCCTACAAACCAGGATCATGAGTTCAATATTCCTTCCTATAACGTATTCAGGGTGGCTAGACAAACTAAGGGGGGGGTGTAACGGGGCCCCCCATTATGCATAATAAAATAGGGTAACATTCCCCTTTAAAATAAAAACAAATTATGTTTCACTCATTTCTATATTCTTTTACTTATTCCAAACTATTCTGTTTCTTTTCTTGTCAGGGTGGCCAACCTGACAAACACAGCTCTTTGTGCTTTACTATCCCTTTAAATGCACCTTTTTCATAAAACAAAATCAAACTGTCATGCTGATTTAAAGAGCAGTTTCCTAAAAGAAGCTGCTGTCTTTATCCTGTTTTAAAATGCATTTGTCCCCAAAAGTAGACTACAATGCTGCAGAGTTGTTAAAGAGTAGTGGTACCTACAGAACAGAGTCCCTGCTGATCCAAGAAAAGCTGTTTTCTCTTGTTATTGAGCCCTGTAAACAGTGGAAGGCAGAGGAAGGTAAAACGCTACAATTTCAGCTGTCTGAAATAAACCAAACAGGCAGAAAGAGTTAAAAAAGCTCTGTATGGTAGCTAATGAATCGTAATTTGAATTAAAATGACTCTCTGAGGTACAGAGAGCTGTTTTTCTTTCTCTTGTCTTAGACTGTTTTAAAAGAACAAAACAGTGTATTTCTGACATAATTGTTTTGCTATTATTTAAAGACAAACTTTCTTCTACTTCTTCTTAAAGCTGTGCAACACGATATATTATGGATTGTGAAGTCATGAAAATGAAATGAAAGTGATTGTTTTTACCAGAAGCTTCAGTAGGCCCTGCTTAGGAGCTGGCCAGCCCTAGAATGACGGTTTATATAGGAAGAAGGTATGAGGTCACCAAAAAGGGGAGGAGTACAATGTACCAGGAGGAGACTTTATAAACCCCTGTTTGATTGGGTAGGGAGAGGAGATGTGGAGGAGTGTTCAATAGAGTTCTGGATACTGAGCAAGAAGGAGCTTGTTCAAGGAAAGCTATAGATGTTAAAGAAGGAAGACAGACCAAGAAGAAGTGATTCCTGATTGAAGTGTGCTGGACTTAACACTTTATATTTCTTTCTGTAAAGTAACAGTGCTTTCTTTCTTTTTTTTTTTATTGTTTTGAACAATTTATTTTGGACATTTATTTCTGATTTAAAAATTAAAATCTTAAATGCAGTAATTTGCATTTTTTATGCACCAAAGTTCTGTCTGTGTGTCTGTCATTGATCCCACACTTCCACAGGGGAGTGTACTTATCTATGCTGCTGACAAATATACCTCTTCTCTAGTCAAGTCCACCTCACTGTCTAAAGAATATGAATGTGTTATTGTAAAGGTTCAACTACACCAGTCAACCCCCCTTTACATCCTTGGATGCTACAGGCCTCCTTCAGCGGGGTAAAAAGTGCTGAACTTCTTGAGTGAGACTCTACCTACAATAGCCTCGGAATTAATCATCATGGGCGACTTCAACATGGACTGGCTGTCTGCTACCTCTAAGCTTCCGAAGGATGTCTGTGATATGTTTGGTCTTACCCAGCTTATTCAGGAACCTACCCGGGCAAATCAGAAGAATCCTCAGAACAGTACACTTTTGGATCTAATCTTAGTGTACAAGCCTCATATTATTTCTGAATCTGACACACTTTTTAATGACCTTAGCGATCACTGCACCATTGCTTGTGTGAGGTCTGCCCTGAAAGTGATCTCTATGTCTAGGTTCATCTTTAAAAGAAGTCGACGGAACTTTGATCCTTACGCCTTCCTTTCTGAACTTCAACACTCTAACTAGCAAAATGTCTATCTGGCTAGCACAGTATCCAAAGCATATGAGTTTTTCCAATCCATAGTCATTGATGCTGTAAACAGACATGCCCCTCTGCGCAAAGTATGCACCAAAAATAAGTCCTGTCCATGGTTCATGTCTAGCCTAAAAACTGCATTGCTAAACAGGGATTACCTATGGAAAAGGGCGAGAAAATCTAAGCAACCAGCGGACTGAGCAGCATTTAGAGCCGCAAGAAACATGTGCACTAAACTAATCAGGATTGAGAAATCTAATTATTTCCGTGCTGAACTTGAATCTACATCTAATTGCTCAACCAAAGTTTGGAAACACTCAGAGACATTGAAGGATTTTGCTTAGCCAGCTCATTACCCCAGAAAATCACATCTGGTGGTATTTCCACCACAGATAAAAATGAGATCCCTGAGCTTCTCAATAACCACTTTGCGACAGCTGGCCTGATGTTTGACACCTCTCCAGCATCTTAACTTCGCTCACAGCTGAGCAGCCATGACCTGGCTTGCCATACCTCAGCTATCCCCTCCCATGAAGGAGTATTATCCTTCACTCCAGTTACCTTAAAACAAGTAGAGGATCCATTATTGAGCATGGACACCAGGAAGTCAGCAGATGCTGACAATGTTGAACCTTATTACCTAAAGCTGGGATATTACATTCTGTCACCCCCCCATTACTTACCTCTTTAATATGTCCCTTGCACAGGGAGCACTCCCCCCAGTCTGGAAGACAGCTCATGTAGTTCCCCTGTTTAAATCTGGGGCCCCCAGTGACCTAAATAACTACCAACCAATATTGCTGCTGCCCATCCTATCCAAATTATTAGAAAAGGTGGTCAATGAGCATCTTAGGTCCTATCTGGAGACCTACAACTTGTTGAATCCAGTTCAGTCAGGCTTTAGACATCACCACAGCATTGTATCTGCGTTGGCTAAGGTCACTAATGATTGGCAGACTGCCTTGGATACACAAAATTATGTGTGTGCTTTGTTTCTTGACCTGAGTGAAGCTTTTGATACTGTGGACCATGACTTACTCCTGTGTGTTCTAAGTAATATTGGAGTAGACCAACCAGCCTTTAACTGATTTACTAGCTACCTTACTGAGCGTCAACAGCTGGTTAACATTGAGGGGAGCCTCTCTCTCCTCAAAAAACCCTGTTAAGGGGTGTCTCTCAAGGGTCCATTTTAGGCCTGCTACTATTTGCTGTCTATAGTAACTGGATTAATACTGGTATCTCCACAGCAAACATCCACCTGTTTGCGGATGATACTGTCTTGTACATTGCCAGACCTACTCTGGATCATGCCTGCAGTGATCTCCAATGAGACTTTGATCATTTACAGAAAAATCTACTTCAATTAAAGCTCCTCCTAAATGCAAAAAAGACCAAGGCCCGGATATTCAAACTGCACCAGGCTGTGGTGCAAGCCTATGCACAGCTCAACTTTGTTGCACAGGGGTGTGGCCTGGGCGATATTCAACGGAGCTGCACTATGGCACAGCAGCTTTGAATATCGCACCCTGGCCACTCCCACTGTGCATGGCGCAGTGGCACTGCGCCAGCGCAAGTGGCCAGAGTGGAGCATGGAGATGCGCTGATGCAAGTGCCATTGCGCCATGCACAGCACCTGCGATATTCAAAAGGGGACATGCAAATGAGGCCATAATTTATGCAAGGCACACATGGAGCCATTTGCATTTCATTATGGTCCCATTTGCATGCCATTAGCATGCAGGTGCGCTGATCCCCGATGACTTGCACCTGGCGCTCTGCCAGGCAGCAGCCATCGGGGACCGACACCCCCTGCAGCCCGATCGCAGGCATCCATCTAAAAGAACCCCCCCTGTCCAATATCCCTGGTGGTTCAGTGGACCGCACTCTGCCTGATCACGGGCATCGGTATTATAACCCCCCCATGTCCAATATCCCTGGTGGTCCAGTGGACCTCTATGTGCCTGATCGCGGGCATCGGTATAGTAAACCCCCCATCCAATATCCCTGGTGGTCCAGTGGACCGATCGCTGCCCAATCGTGGGCATCTGTAAATCATAAAATACTCCTACTACCTTGGTGGTCTAGTGTACCCCCTCTCCACCCACCCACTGAGCCCCACCGCCTGCTCCCCATCAGCCGGTGGGCAGCAGCGCCCACCACCCGTCGCCCTCTGCCCTTCGACTGACAGCTCGATTGGGTTTGCCGCATCTGGTTCATAGCATGAGCTAATGGGCATGTAGCCATACCATACTACTTGTCCAGATATGTGAATGAATCATCTGCCATATCTGACTGTGTTGCTGTATGGGCTGACACCCATTGGCTCACACTGTAAACCAATGGGCGTGCAGTCCTACCAAGCTGTCAGTCGGCGGGTGGCAGGGCGGCAGGCAGGTGGGGTGCTGCCACCCACCGGCTGATGGGGGGAAGCGGGGCAGTGGGGCTCAGTGGGCGGCTGGGGAGAGGGGTACACTAGACCACCAGGGTAGTAGGAGCATTTTATGATTTACAGATGCCCGCGATTGGGCAGCGATCGGTCCACTGGACCACCAGGGATATTGGATGGGGAGTTACTATACTGATGTCCGCGATCAGGCACATAGAGGTCCACTGGACCACCAGGGATATTGGACGTTGGGGGATTATAATACCAATGGCTGCGATTGGGCACAGTATGGTCTACTGGACAACCAGGGATAAAGGATGGGGGCTTATTCTTCTAGACAAATGCCTGCGATCAGGCACATAGTGGTCCACTGGACCACCAGGGATATAGGAGGGGGATTTCGCTACATGGATGTCCATGATGGGACATGGGGGCGCCGCCAGGTGAGGCAGGAACTCAGGTGGCCACCCACAGGTGGCAGCTGCCGTGTTGCACCCTGCAATGCGGCAGCTCACCTGTGGGTGGCCATCACTAGTTCCTTTTTTTTTTGGCTTAACTTTGTGCAGGCGCAGGTAGAGGTTGCGCATGCATGACTCTGTACATCCTGGGCTGAATGTCGGGCTGTGCAGGTTATGCATGAGCACGCCCCCCCCACCTGTGCCTGCATACATTACTGATGTGCTCCGGCTCATCGGGATTTGTGCGGCGACTTTTCCTTTTGAATATCACAGGGCGCATCAATGTGTTGTGCATGGTGCAACACTGTTGCGCCATGTGCAACCCTTTTGAATATCTGGGCCCAAGGCTATGATACTTGCTCCCTCTACCTTTGCAAATAAACATGGTCCCTGGTTCTGCTCCCTTCGTATACACATTACTGGGTGAGCCACTGGAGTTCATTGAGAAATTTAAGTATCTTGGGTTTTGGATAGACTACAAATTGTCCTTTGTCCATCATGTCGATGAACTTTCAAAAAAACTGAAACAGAGACTTGGTCTCTTCTTCCGTATTAGAAATCTACTTACACCAGAAGCTAAAATTAGGTTGGTCCAGACTGCATTCTTGTCTTTTTTAGATTACGCTAAGGGCAGAAAAATCACGCTATTTCCTGACCGCCCTTGAAGAAAACAAAAATTGTTCTGCCAGCTTTTGGAACATTCTTAAAGAGGTTGAAGGTCACTTGCCAGCCTCCCCCCTGCCCGCTAGAATAGTGGCAGGTAACATTTCTTACACGACCAGAGCTGACATTCTTGAACAACTCAACAATCATTTTGCCACAGCAGGCCTTGCTTTTGATGATTCGCCCCTCAGCAAGCTAAATGTCCACAGCAATGCCACTGATGGATTATCCGCTGACATCACCACAAACCCGAGGCATTCCTCCTTCTGCTTTCAACCAGTTACATTCAAATAGGTGGAAGACCTGCTAATATCTCTGGACACAAAAAGGTGTGGCGGTGCTGATCTTATAGAACCATTTTTTTTGAAAACAGGCTTTTACCATCTGACTGCCCAAATCACTTACTTATTTAATAGTTCCCTGATTCAGGGTGAATTACCTCCTTTTTGGAAAACATCACACGTCATTCCCCTTTTCAAGTCTGGAGATCCTACTGACCTGAACAACTGCCATCCTATTTCATTGCTTCCTACCCTGTAAAAAATCCTGGAGAAAATTGTCAGTTACCAATTTAGGGATTATCTCTAATCCAAGAACCTCCTGAACCCGGCCCAATCAGGTTTTAGACCCAAGCACAGTACTATAACTGCCCTCGCCAACGTCTCCAATGACTGGCAAAATGCTTTGGATACAAAAAAATATGTCTATGCCCTCTTTCTGGACCTTAGTAAGGCCTTTGAGACCGTGGATCATAGCCTTCTGCTTAACATCCTGAACAGCCTCGGCCTAGACAATACTGCCCAAAAATGGTTTGAATGTTATCTCTCCAACAGACTGCAACAGATTAAAGCTCAAAGGGAACTGTCTGCACTTGAAACCCTTCCTTGGGGTGTGCCTCAAGGCTTCATCCAGGGCCTCATCTTATTTCTCTTATACATAAACCGTATCAACTGTCACATACGCTCAGGCTACATACATCTATTCGCTGAAGATACGGTTCTCTACACTATTAACTCATCCCTGAACATCGCTTACGACAAGCTACAACATGACTTTGTCACCCTCCAACACAATTTGGTAAAGGACAAGCTCCTGCTTAATGCTAAAAAAAACAAGGCAATGATCTTATCTCCACTTGCCGCTCATATCCAGGGGCCACCATCGAACCACCTGATTTACACCCTATTAGGTGAACCCCTGGAAATAGTGGATAAGTTTAAGCACCTGGGTGTCTGGTTGGATAACCGGCTTAATTATGCAGTACATCTGAATGAGCTATCAAAAAAGCTAAGACCGTCTAGGTATCTTTTATCGCATAAGACACCTCCTCACACTAGAAGCCAGAAAGACACTGGTCCTTATGACCTTTATTCCACTGCTCAATTATGCAGACATTCTTTACAGCCACTGTTCAAATCAGGCATTATGTAAATTACACACCCTCTATCACTGTGCCTTGCGGTTTATTCTGGGTACGCCCAGTCATACCCACCACTGCTTGCTCTATCAAAAGCTCGCCTGGCCATCTCTTAAAAAAATGCCCTCCTGTGGTTCTATAGGGCGTTAACCGATAACCTACCAGATTATATTTCTGCTCTCTTTGTACATGTAACAGGAGCATATGGCCTAAGAAGCACATCCCTTGTATACTACAAGGTGCCAAGAATAAGGTCCCAGTATGGTAAGGCTTCTATCAATTTCTCCCTTCCTACCCTTCGGAACAACATGCAAAAGACACTAAGGTTCTCATTCCTGCTGGGTCCCCTTACCTTTAAGCTGCCTATCACACGCATCCTGAAGGGCATATGTACCTGCCACAGGTGATTCTCCTACTGGCCGCCCTGCCGTGCTTTCCATTTACTTAACACTTACCTACAACTCCTGCACTTCTCTGCACATCCCCCTCTATTTTTTCTTCTTACCTCTGATCTTACTATGTTCGTGTCATCACTCCCCCTAGTGTTGTCAGCCCCCTCCTGAATCCCTCCTCCCCCCATCCTTCTCCACTAAGGGTCGGCCCTCCTGGATGGTCCATTCATGCCTTCTTGTTCTATTGTTTGTATAATCAGCTTACCTTGTTACTTCCTTGCCTTGTTAAGTTTTCCTCAGACTTTCGTGTTCCCTTAATTTTAAATTAACAATCTGCACACTCTGTTTTAGCCACTGTTGTTGTTGCTATTTTTTCACTGTATGTATCAGCCTGTTCTATTGTCCAATTGTATTATTTGTATTATTGTGTAATTACTTCTGCCAGGACCATCTTGAAAATTAGCTTGCTCCAGTGATGACTCTGCCTGGTTAAATAAAGTTTTGATTGATTGATTGATGCCAATTTCCTATATGGCCAAGGCTCAAAGCTCTCCCTCTCTAAATTGGATATACTCTACCATCGAGCTATTCGACTCATAACTGGTCTCCCTTATGCCACACACCACTGTGAGCTCTATGCCAAAGTAGGGTGGAGCTCACTAACATTCAGATGACAAAAGAACGCAGTGCTCTGGACCTACAGAGCAATCACTAATGTGCTCCTGCATTATATTGTGAGTTGCCTGCCCACCTGTAGGGTTGGAAACTACACCTTGAGAAGCCTCTCCTACATCTCACTATTCATCGCTAAGGTGAGAACCAGATATGGCAAATCTGCAATAAGTCATGCTCTTCCTGTCATTTGGAACACAATACAGAAAACTCTAAAGTTGTCAATCCCTGTGAAACTGAGCTTCTTCAAATCCCTTTACCAACGCTCTTTTTCAGAAACCTGTACTTGCTTCCGTTAATGGCACTCTTACTGCACCTATCCTACTCTCTATTCTAAGTTCCTCTCCCCTATTTCTTTTCCGTGCCCTGTCTCTTTTCACATCGTAGCTTTACCCTGACCTATTCCTTAAACTATGTAATGCCTTCCCCAAATGTATCACTCTTCCTTCCCCTCTGGCTTTGCCCCCTTCCTCTTTCTACTCCCCCTTCTCCTTATCCTTTCTTGCTGCATAGCAGCTTACCCCCTGCAGTGGTGCTCCCCCGGGGGCAGGATGAGAGACTAAAATTCACCTGAGGCCCCAGCCAAGGTTACTGCCAGGAGTGTAATTCAGGAGATGGTCCTTGGGCATCACAGTGCTCAGCCTAGAGGGGCTTTTTCCTTGATTGTCCCCCAGAGGTGTGGATGTGCAATGGCATCAGCATGGGATGGATGCACCTCCACACCCAACCTGCAGATATCCGTTCATTGCCTCCCTACTACAGCACGGCACTAACTGTTGAAAATGCAGCCTGCACTAGGTGTTGCTAGTTGCCTGGGAAACCACAAACCCGCCACTGGGAAGAGATGACCTGTCCATGGGATGCTCATCCTACCTCACCCTGGCTGACCCTCTTATGTCCTGCACTCACTTGCGAACACGGGTCATTAGCTCAACAAGTGGAAGTGCTACTGCTTTGCTGGCAAGTCAGTCACACAAAGCACCATAGTGTTGTGTTGTGTTTATAGCACCAGTAACATGTATTTGTATACTACAGATAGTACCATAGTTTTCTGTTTGATTTACAGTTCTAGCCACGTGTATCCAGCATGTTACAGATAGCACCACAGTGTTGTGTCTACAGTTCCAGCAGCATGTATTTAGCATGCTGCAGATAGCACCACAGTGATTTGTTGTGTCTACAGTACCAGCAACATGTATTTAGCATGCTACAGATAGCACCACAGTGTTGTGTTGTGTCTACAGTACCAGCCGCATGTATCCAGCATGCTACAGACAGCACCACAGTGTTGTGTTGTATCTACAGTACCAGCAAAATGTATTTAGCATGCTACAGATAGCACCACAGTGATTTGTTGTGTCTACAGTACCAGCAACATGTATTTAGCATGCTACAGATAGCACCACAGTGTTGTGTTGTGTCTACAGTACCAGCAATATGTATTTAGCATGCTATAGATAGCACTGCAGTGTTTTGTTGTGTCTACAGTACCAGCAATATGTATTTAGCATGCTACAGATAGCACCATAGTATTGTGTTGTGTCTACAGTACCAGAACATGTATTTAGCATGCTACGATAGCACCACAGTGTTGTGTGTGTCTACAGTACCAGCAATATGTATTTAGCATGCTATAGATAGCACTGCAGTGCTTTGTTGTGTCTACAGTACCAGCAATATGTATTTAGCATGCTACAGATAGCACCACAGTGTTGTGTTGTACCTACAGTACCAGCAACATGTATTTAGCATGCTATAGATAGCACTGCAGTGTTTTGTTGTGTCTACAGTACCTGCAATATGTATTTAGCATGCTACAGATAGCACCACAGTGTTGTGTTGTGTCTACAGTACCAGCAATATGTATTTAGCATGCTATAGATAGCACTGCAGTGTTTTGTTGTGTCTACAGTACCAGCAATATGTATTTAGCATGCTACAGATAGCACCATAGTATTGTGTTGTGTCTACAGTACCAGCAACATGTATTTAGCATGCTACCGATAGCACCACAGTGTTGTGTTGTGTCTACAGTACCAGCAATATGTATTTAGCATGCTATAGATAGCACTGCAGTGCTTTGTTGTGTCTACAGTACCAGCAATATGTATTTAGCATGCTACAGATAGCACCACAGTGTTGTGTTGTACCTACAGTACCAGCAACATGTATTTAGCATGCTATAGATAGCACTGCAGTGTTTTGTTGTGTCTACAGTACCTGCAATATGTATTTAGCATGCTACAGGTAGCACCATAGTATTGTGTTGTGTCTACAGTACCAGCAACATGTATTTAGCATGCTACCGATAGCACCACAGTGTTGTGCTGTGTCTACAGTACCAGCAATATGTATTTAGCATGCTATAGATAGCACCACAGTGTTGTGTTGTGTCTACAGTTCCAGCAGCATGTATTGGGTAAGTGACACGTAGCACAGTACCAGTAACATGTACTGGGCATGCTACACAGAGCACCATATAGAAAGAGTATTTTTTTTTTTTATTTCTTCTGGAGCTCCCCAGCTGCAAGCCTGCCATCTGTTGTCCCCAGCGCCAACCCCAGAAGGTCAGAGCCCTCCTGCACCCCCAAGACTTATCCTTCATGGCAGGGTGGTGGGGTGACTCAACCTACCCTAACGGATCCATGCCAGGAGGTGCCTTCTTGGAGTGGCTGATTCTTTCACTCTTCTGGGGGCTATTTTCCTCTTCTCTGTGTGTGTTGCAGGTGGGGCATGCAATGACACCTGCGGTGAGATAGTGCATGCTTCCATATGCACTCTCTCCAAGTGTCAGCCCCATCGCCTCCCCTTAACTGCAGTGTCGGCGTGCTGTTCCCCACAGCCGCTAGGGGTCAGTGGAGTGCCGACAACTGGAATCCCCCCACCCCGGAGAAGGAGAGCAGTCCAGTGGAAGCTCAATCCTTCTCCTCCCTGCCGACCCCCGACAGCCTGTGCTCGTTCCCGAACACGGGTCGCCGGCATGGCTTGAGGTAAGGCGTCCAGTGCCTCAGCCCTCAGTGCCACCTGGCTGGCTTTAGAAAGAGTATTTTTAAATTTTTCAACACATGCTCATAACTGGTATTTTTTAATATTTTGACCTCAAATGTTCAATACAGCCATTTTTTCACACCTGCGCATGAATGTGGCAGCTATCATTTTTCAGATCCTGGCTAAAATGTGTTTTTGCACTTGTGGTGCAAAATCATCTTTTGGCAGGATTTGAAAATGTTCTCTACTCTTGTTGATGAGGTGGGGTCTTAAGAAGGCTATGTGGAAAAAATATTAAAAAAACAACAAAGCTATGAGTGTATGTTGAAATTTTTCAAAACGCGCTCATAACATTGGTAATTTTCAGTATTTTGATCCCAGATTTTCAAAATAGTAATTTTTTCACACCACCTCATTAATGTCACAACTATCATTTGTCAAATTCTAGCCAAAATGTAATTTCTCACTTGTGGCCAAAAATGATGTTTCAGACATTATTTTATAAATGACACAAGTCATTTTCAGAAAGAGTGGTCATAAAAAGATTGTGTTGAAAATGTGGGGTAAAAACGGGGAAACACAACTAAGTTATGAGAAAATGTTGAATTGTTCCAACATTTACTCACAACTTTATTTTTTGAAGATTTTGGCCCACTCCTGGACAAGGGAGATGTCATTTTTTCAGATTGTCTCTGAAATTTGTTTTCACAGTCACACTTCAAAATCACCTCTCAGATGGGATTTTAAAAATTCCACCTGTCTTTTTCATGCAGTCAGGTCATAAAAAGACTGTTGGAAACTTAGGGTCAAAATGTGGGAGCCTACTGAAAATTAGGTATTGCTTCTCATCAGCCCTGTTCTGGGTACTTACAATCTAACAATATATAAATGCAGGATACCACTAAAAATGAGATACTGCATCTCATTTGCCCTATCCTAGGTAGATATATAGTAAAAATATGTACACACAAGACCTGGTACAACAGCAATGTAAACAGTGAACATTCGGCATTGACAAATGCTTGTTTCTTTATAAAGAGCAGGTTTTCACTTACTTGTGAGTAGTTATTTGGCTCAATTCTCATGTTTTGTTAAACACTAATCTGTCACTCAGTGTTGTGGTACCTTTTTTTAAAATAATCCAGCAGCCTAGGATCACCCTGGTTGCAGTTTTGAAAAATATCCATGCTGTGAAGCCCGAGTCAGATTAATGTCAGTTACAGGAAACTGACTCAGGTTTCACAAGATGAGCTTTTACTGCATCAGTAAGAATCTGCTGACATCTACAGATGTGCATCCACGTGAGCTTAGTTACTGGCTCACGGACAGAAGCCCTCAAATGGAAGTGCGACGACTACCCATCAAAAGAGCCGCTGATTCACTGAGTGCTGCGGCGTTTCGCTTGTTTCACTACACTTGCTAAATTATCTTTGTTTCCAACAATTAAAAAAGTAAATAAACTTGCTGACTGGAGACAGGAGTAGAAAGACTGTCAAAGGGTCTGATTCACTGAGTGCTGCGATGTTCCATCACACTTGCTAAACTATCATTTCTTTATTTCAGGGAAGGAAGGAAGGAAGGAAGGAAGGAAGGAAGGAAGGAAGGAAGGAACTTTATTGACTGGGTGCAGAAGCAGGAAGATTAGTTGTCAAATGACAACTGATTTCACTGAGCACTGCCATGTTTCTATGGGTGGTGTGGCAAAGGGAGAGACTTCTGTAAATTTGTTTTGAGTCCCTTGACTGGCTAAACTTTCTAAAGCAGTGTTTCTTTGTTTCCTATACATATATGAATGAATGAATGAATGAAACTTTGCCTCACTGGAATAGGCATAGCAGCCTCTCTCTAGTTCTGTGGAAAGGGGCTTTTCTCTGCATTTTGCCTTCTGCCTCTAATGTCTTTACTTTTTGTTTTATTTAATTGTTGGGAAAGAAACACTAGTTTAACAAGTTTAGTCAGTCTGGGAAACTAAACGAGTTTACTCAACATTCCCAGTCAGAGGACTGCAACAAATTTACTCTACAGGAATCTTATTCTTTACCACACTGCCCACTCTGGTAGCAGAAACACGGCAGTGCTCAGCGAAATCAGCTGTCATTTGACAGCTAGTCTTCCTGCTTCTGCACCCAGTCAGGCAAAGTTTCCTTTATTTATTTTTAAATTATGTGAAACAAAAAAACATAGAAACATAGACTTTGACGGCAGATAAGGACCACTTGGCCCACCTAGTCTGCCATTTCCCTACCTATTGGGTAAGCTGCAGATCCTAGTTAACCAAGATCCGACTTCTTCCTACCCCCACAAGAATTGCCTTATGTCTGTCCTATGCATTCTTGAATTCCTCTACTCTTTTTGACCCCATGACCTCCTCATGAAGGTTGTTCTATGTGTCCACCACCCTCTGTGTGAAAAAATACTTTCTCACATTGCTCCTGAGTCGTCCCCCCTCTGTCTTCAAATAGTGTCCCCTCGTTCTTGCACATCTCTTTTTCTGAAAGATGCTACCCTCTTGGACTTTGTTGAGTCCCATGAGGTACTTAAAAGTTTCTATCATGTCCCTCCTCTCCCTCCTTTCCTCGAGGATATACATGTTAAGCTCCTTTAGTCTCTCTTTGTATGACTTCTGTTGCAGACTCTGCACCATTTTAGTTGGCCTCCTCTGGACTGCTTGCAGCCTATCTATGTCCTTGCAGAGATGGGTTCTCCAGAACTGCACACAGTACTCCAGATGGGATCTCACCAACTGTCTGTACAGAGGGATAACAATTTCCTCTTTTCTACTGGTGATGCCTCTCCCTGTACATCCCAGTATCCCCCCCACCATCCCTACTGCCTTCTCACGTTACCTGCTTACCTTTAGGTCATCTGATATGAATACCCCAGGACCCTTTCCATTTTTGTTGTTGTTACTACCTTTCCCCACTGTGTACTCTTCCCTTGGGTTTTTGTTTCCTAGGTGCATTATGTTGCACTTCTTTGCATTGAATCAAAGCTTTCATACTTTTGACCATTCCTCCAACCTTGCCAAGTCCCTTCTCATCCTTTCCACCCCCCTTGTGTATCAACTCTGTTGCAGATCTTTGTGTCATCTGCAAAAGGGCATACTTTTACTTCCAGTCCCTCTGCAATGTCACTTATAAAGACATCAAAAAGGACCGGATTCAATACTGAACCCTGTAGTACCCCACCAGTAACCCCCTTTCTTCGCTGTGGACTCTGTTTACTATTATCCTCTGCATCCAGTTGTCCAGCCAATGTTTTACCCAGGCTACCACCCTGGAGCTCACTCCCAGGCTGGCTAATTTGTTTATTAATCTCATGTGTGGGACTGTGTCAAATGCCTTGCTAAAGTCAAGGTAGGCCATGTCCACAGCCCCTCCCTGGTCTACTACTTTGGTCACCCAGTCAAAGAAACCTGTAAGATTTGTCTGGCATGACCTTCCCACTGTGAATCCATGCTGCCTTGGGTCCTGTGCCCCACTGGCCTCTAGGTACTCAACAATTCTTTCCTTGGGAAGTGATTCCATCATTTTCCCTACCACTGAGGTCGGGCTAACTGGTTTGTAGTTTCCTGCCTCTGCTTTGCTCCTTTTGTGAAGGGGACTGAAGCTGCCCTCCTCCAGTCCTTAGGTACTAAACCATCCTCCCATGATTTGTTAAAAAGGGTAGTTTGTGATGTCACTAGCTCTCCCCTTAGTTCTTTTAGAATTCTATGGTGAATCCCATCAGGCTCGATTGCTTTGTCCACCTTCAGCTTTAGGAGTTCTTTCAGAACCCTTTTTTTTGTGAATGGACTTGTATCAGGCCCCCTATCCAGAGTGCTTCTATTGATTGGATTGGGTACCTCCCCCTGCTCTTCTTTTGTGAATACTGAGCATAAATATTCATTCAGTATCCCTGCTTTATCACTGTCCCCCTCTGCCCACCCACGCTCCCTCCCATTTATTAAGCATCACTATCCCTCCCTTGGTCTTTCCTTGCTCCCTAACGTACCTATAAAAGGTTTTATCCCCCTTCTTACCTGAGTTGTCTCTCTTTTCCTCGGTTTGGGCCTTTGCTATTCTGAAATGATGATTTAGCAAGTGTAATGAAACATGGCAGCACTCAGTGAATCAGCTGTCCTTTGGCAGTCTTCCTGCTCCTATGTCCAGTCAGGCATTTTTTTTTCTAATTGCAGGAAACGATGATTTAGCAATTGTAGTGACACACAACAGTGCTCAGTGAATCAGCTGTCCTTTTGATGGGTAGTCATCCTGCTCCCTCTTGAGTGCTTCTGTCGGTGAGCGAGTAACTAAGCTCACATGGTTGTACATCTGCACATGTCAGTAGATTCTTACTGGTGCAGTAAAGCCTCCACTTGTGAAGCCTGGGTCAGTTTTCTGTAACTGACATCAATCTGTCTCAGGCTTCACAGTGCTTATTTTTACAGCTGTGGGCAGATCCTACAGCCATTTTGAGAATCGATCTGTTGCTCTAAAAACAGCCAATTGTGGCACCTTCTGTTGGACTTTTGGAAGTATCCTTCCAAAGTCAATAAACCAACACTCCACCATGATAGACTGCTACGGAGTAACAGCCACACTATTTCGGTTGTTATTTCCATATTTCAGGACAAGAACTGTGCAAGCATGCATGCATGCTTCACATGCATGCACAGTTCTGCTGGTGCCACCATCTTGTGAATGGCATTCTGACATTCATCTCAACTATCACACAGCTATGCATGTGCAAATACCGTGCATGTGCAGTTATGTCACCTCCACCATCTTACGGATGGCACTCCTCCTGCACCTTCCCACTGCTCCTGTCCTCCCTGCTCCCTCCATTCCCTTACTGTACCGGTGGGTAATAAAACCCTCCCGCTTCCTCTCAATACTGCTGTCCTCCCTGCTCCCTCCATTTCCCATCCCCACACCAACATTGGGGTGCATGATCCCCATGTCAGCATCATGTAACCCCCCCCAACTCATGTGGCACACAGGGAGCCCAACCCAGTGTGCCCAAATTAATTTTTTCATTCCCCCCACCAACATCTGGATACCCAATCTCCATATCAGCATCATGCACCCCCAACTCATGTGGCACATTGGGAGCCCACCCCAGTGTGCCCATATTTATGTTTTTCCTCTGTAAATAAAGAAAACCATCCCCTAAGTCTTTTGTTACCTGTAAAAAAGAAAACAGTCCTTCGTCATCTCCCCAGTCCCCTCTCCTCCATCCCCAACCTCCTAATGATCACCCACTTCCTCTTACCCCATATTTACCTCCAGAGGTCAGTGCTGTCACCTTCTCTTGACTGAGACACGTCTGCACTCTTCAAAGCCAAACCACAAACTGAGCAATCAAGGTAAGTGCAGTATAATGGCAGGTAATGGGGTTTTCAACTTACCTCTTGATATATCAGTCATTTTTAGGAATTTTGGCCCCAAATTTTCAACATGGGGTTCTTGGGACCCACCTCATGAACACTGTCACTGTCATTTAGTTACTCAGTCCTGAAAGATGATTTCATGGTCGCTGCGTGGACTCACCTTTCAGGACCGATTAATGAAATGACAGTGCCACTGTTCATGAGATGGATCCCAAAAAGTCCATGTTGCAAATTTGTTGAAAATAATTCCAAAAAATGACTGCGTTACGAGCATGTGTTGTACAGTTTCTACGCATGCTCCTAACTTCACCAATTTTTAATATTTTCACTCCAGATTTTCAACATTGCCATTTTTGCACACCTCCTTATTAACAGTTATGCTGTCATTTTCACATCATGCCAGAAATGTATTTTCACACATGTTGCACAGAACTGCATGGTCACTCTGAAAAATCACCTTTTGGGACAAGTGAATGAAATGACAGTGGCACTCTTCATGAGGCGGGGTCCCAAAAAGGCCATGTTGCAAATTTGGGTGAAACAATTCCAAGAAATGGCTGAGTTACACCCCATCATTCAATATTTTCTAAGCACATGTATAACTTTGGTCATTTGGCAGCTCACCACTGCTGTATTGTCTCTGGTTAGAGTTTGTTTTCAAGATTGCAGTCAGGTTGATCCTAGAGCTGCTGGATCTAGAAGGCGAAATGATATTGGGAGTTAAAATTACTTAAGCAAAGACACAACATAAACCTGAATGCCAGATAAATGTTTAATAAAACACAAAGCAAGGCAAGGCACATTTATTTACATGGCGCTCAATCCTGGAGGCTGTGGGCACCTTAACATAAATGAAAACCAGCAGGGTTAATATAAATAAAATAAAGTACAAACAAATACAGCATATAACGTATAATACAGCATTAAAACAATACCTATAATCTTAAAAATAGGCCCTTGGTGGAGGAGCAGAGGGAGTGGACTGAGGTGGCAGTTGTGAGGAGATCAGCCAGGTAGCCAGTACCTGATCCATATAGGACATTATAGGTGAGCAAGCCCACCTTGAAGATGATCCTCCACCTAACAGGCAGCCAGAGCAGAGCTTGCAGGACTGGGGTCACATGACTAGACCTAGACAGGCCCGTCAGTAACCTGGCCACTGCATTGTGCACCTGCTGCAGCCAGCGGAGGGTACCTCTGTTCCTTGTAAAAAGGCAATAAAAGGTGAACACTTTAGGGAACGGGCACTTGGACCCTCTGAAAGACACCCAAAGAGAATAGCATTTGTGATCTTTATTTAAAACTTTTTATTCACAATCTTGTTTTTACAGGGTGCATAGAAATAAGGTACCAAGGTGCATAGTATAATTACTATACAACACCGTCACATCTGTATGTCTTATAGATATGTACAAATCATTCCTTAACATTAACCAGCCCCAACCAAATACCCCAGCACTTTTGCTCTCACCTTCCTCAGTGGAGGGTACCTATACAGACCCCGGAGTATAGAGCTTTACAGTAATCAAGCCTGGACATAACAAAGGCATGTACCAGTGATGACGGGATTCGATCGAATGCAGGCGGTCAAGATGGTCGCACTCTGCTGAGCTCCGTAATGTTCCCGGCCTACCTGTCACTCACACGAATTATTTTGAATATTTTATTTCGAGTAAAAATATGTTTTATTAGTAGTTTTTATTGTTTGTTGTATGAAGTATTGCTATTTTTAGCTCGTTATCCAGCCGATCAGATGTCTAAGTTTCTCATGTCAAGAAAAAGAGCCCCACTATAATTTTACTTGGTTTACTCATAATCGACTGAAACATGATATAATAGAAAAGCCTCAATTCTTCACATCCAGGTCTGACAACTTATGTTATTACTGGCTTAAAGAAAGAAAACATGCAGTTTATTTAGCCTGATTATACACTGACCAGAGCAGCTTCCTCGCTTCCTTGATACCCCCTTTTTTCTCATCATCTCATTAAGGGGCCTTGTCTGCTGCATCATAGGGACATTTTTTCAGGAAGTTAACAGTTTTAAAGAGACAGAGATTTATTTTATTTCTACTTGTCAAGCAATAGTCTTAAACATATAAAAGCATAAGCACATTTCTACATACTGTGACGGTCACAATGGATTGTGAAAAAATGGAATATCAACAGGCACATACTTACAGTAATAGCATTCCTATCCCTGAGAAAAAGATAGGAGGGAAAAATCCATCTAAGAGACAAATATCTGAAGTAAGCACAGACAGTGACGATAGCTTAGAAACTCAGGAAATCTCCTCACAAGTCTCTACACAACCACTGACAATCATTCATTTTAATCAGATTATGGCAAAGATGGAAAATATATGTGTTACAATTACTGATATGTCTAACAGCTTAAAACAATTGAGAAAAGAGTCTGATGAGCACAAAATGCAGATTTCAGATGCTGAGTCCAGAATTAGTAGCGTGGAAGATAAAATTGAGAAAGATGTCAGGGAGGTTATAACTAGCAACAGAAGAATATCTAAACTGGAGGCAAAAATAGAAGACTTAGAAAGTAGGAGCAGACAAAATAACCTATGTATCTTTGGGGTCAAAGAAGGACTTGAAGGAAATGATGCCTTGGCATTTATCAATAAATTACTTATTTCAATTGCTGGTCCTCCACCTGATTGTGCTAGATATGTGTTAGAAAGGGCACATAGATCATTAAAACCAACTCCAGGACCTAATGCATGACCTAGATATTTTGTTTTCAAATTTCTGTACTTTCAACACAAAATACATGTACAGCGTAAGTTAAGGGATAAGATCTCTATTGACTATGAAGGCTGTAAAATCAAGGTCTTTAATGATTTGCCCCCAGAAGTTATCAAGAGACAAGATGCTTTCTTCCCAATTAAAAGAAAACTTAGGGATGCGAATATTAAATACAGCTTACTCTATCCGATAACTCTAAGAGTATGGTCAACTGAAGGTCCCAAGGATAACAATGGATATGAGGCATCTAAAACTGGTCTTAAAAGGGACTTTTCTGCCCTTTTTGTGGATTTCACATTCTAAACTGATGCTAGCCCTTTACTGATGCATTTGCATATAGATGGGGCGGGCTATTTGGCAGCAGTCCGGATGCACATAGAAAATCGAAATGCAGTTTTACTAACAGATGTATGTTTTTTACATCGCTAACATAGTTCTGTTCACCCCCTTTATTTTCATTTTCAGTTCCTCTATTGCATGGCCATAGTGTGGAAAGGTAAATGCACTGCCTAAAGTTGCTATCTTCTTTTGCTGAGATCTGATGTTGCGTAATGCTCAATCAAGGAACCGTCTGAGCACCCTTATGGCTTTATCTCTGCTTACTTAAAGAAACACATGCCCTGCCTATTAATTTGGCTAGAGAGAGTCGCCCTTACTACTGACGTAGAAAGCGAAGGCTTGATACTGTCAGAGGGTGCGACTTCCCTCACTCAACACATGAAAAAGAGGCAGATGGAGAAAATAAAATAAGGGCCACACATTGCTGATCCTAGGTAAGGAAGCTCCCTTATATCTTCAAACCAGGCGGTATGTGTCCTAAAAGTGTTAAGCAGATGAGCGTATTGGTGTTATGGTCATATAGAGATAAGACTAACTCGGGCTATGCGTATTTTACGCATGTGGTTGCATGGGGGTTCGGAGTGTTGTTAGAGTGGGGACATAAGTGTTGGTGCTGTGCATTATTCTGCAAAGTTTTTTTTTCACTGTGCTATCTGGTGCTGCTTGCTTATTTCTCTCTCTCTTTTTTGGTTTTCTCCCTGTCACGAAGTTACTTGTATTATCCAATGCATCCCTTTGTACATCCCCTCATATTTTTATGGATTGCTTACTGTCATACTCGCTCATTGTCAGATGCATGCGATGAATGGAGAGAGCGATGCGAGGCATGTTTTGGAAAATACGCCATCTTGTTTCTAAGGGTTTCTTTATACAGTTGGCATTTCAAAACTCTCTAAGAGAGATTCTCGTGCAGGCTATGAACGTTCTACTGTGGCATGGTTATGTATTCTGAGCATGCGCTTTATTTTGAGGGCTTATGGGAAATGTAGTTTTTAACACTCTGTCATTCACTATGTTGTGCCCAGAGTGAATGATTACTCACAATGTACTTTACTCCCTTTTAATTCCTTTTTTTTTAAGGAGTAGTTGTGATATTGCGTTAAATATCCTTACACTTAACCCACATAAGATTGACAGTTCACTGTTGCCTCAACATCAGTAATACTTTAAACCTGGAGGTATGGTGATTGGGCTTTTTTTTTTTTTGGTTTTGCAAGGTGCAATCCATTCATGTTCTCATCTTGCTTATACACTCTATTTAAAACATGACATACATCTCTTAAAGGAATGTGGAATTTGGTTAATACAAATAGGAGTTCTTATGCAAGGTTTTATTAACCTGATACTTAAATACATAAAGAATTTAATGACAAGATATATGTTCTGTTCATTAGTACTAGTAGATGTTAGAACTCGTTGTTTTGCTTGATGTATCTACATTGGTATTATAAATATTACCTGACTATATTGTTCCTTTGATTTGGGTGGTGGGTGTCCGGGGACTGGATTATCTCAGCGATAGGCACCTTTGATGTCCTAATTCAGGAATGGACTGGGGAGCGGTTGGGGGGGATGGATCATACTATACAATATATTATAAGAATAGAACTTGTGGTTTCTTTTCTCTAACCTTCTTCCTTCTACTTTATCTGTTTTCCCCACTTAGCTATCTGAGTTCAATATTTTTACTGCAGACTCCAACTGATAGATTACATAGTGTGTATAGAGCAGACACTAAAACAGAAATATACCCAACATTATATAAGCACCGAGCAATGTGGACTTCTACTATAACGAGATATGACAAGTAGTAAGACTTTTAATTTAATTACATGGAATGTAAGAGGTCTTAATCATAAACTTAAAAGATACTCGGTGCTAAGGCATTTAAAAAAAATGAATCCATCCATTGTATTTTTACAAGAGTCCCATTTGCATGATGAATATATTTATTTAATGAGAAGAGAATGGGTAGGACAAGTATTTGGTGCAGGTATTAATTCCAAGAAAGCAGGCATCCTAATTCTCATTAAAAGAGGAATTAATTTCCATATGGATAAGGTTATTACGGATCCTCTTGGACACTTTATTATAGTTCAGGGTAAATTGGATGACGAGAGTGTTACGCTAGTTAATGTGTATGGTCCAACCAGTCTCTCACATGGCATTTTCAATGTTCTTTGCTCAAAACTTACACCATTCTTACAGAGCACTATTTTGCTTGCTGGTGATACCAATAGTACAATTGATCCATTACTGGATAGAAGTAATATGAGATACAGAAGTAATAAAAATGATAAAGAACTTCAAAATATGATAAGTACATTAGGCCTGATTGATGCATGGAGACTATTTCATCCTAAAGAAAAGTCTTTTACTTTTTGGTCTGAACATTGTCATTCCGGCTCAAGGTTGGATCAAATGTATGTGCCGGAAACCTTTGCAAACAGGATAGTATTTAGTAACATATTAGAACAAGTCATTTCAGATCATTCACCAGTGTTATTGTCATTTTATCCAGACACTGGAGGATTAATAACTTTTTGTTAGAATATGTGGATTTTATTAAGGGGCTTAAACAAGAAATTAAGTTATTTGGGGAATGCAACAAACCAGAAGACACCTCCTGGTTGAATACCTGGGAATGTTTTAAATGTTATATAAGGGGATATATAATTAGTGCTACATCCAGACTTAAAAAAGAAAGCAAAATCAATCAACAAGAGATCCTTAAAAAAATAGCAGAAGTTGAGAAAGATTTATTATCTGATGTATCAAATGAACAGTGGAAGCTATGGTCTAAACTTAAAACCGAATATGTTGAACTAATTAGAGAAGAAACAGAATTTGCAATAAGGAGATCTAGACTTAACTATGTTGATTCAGGCTCCAAAGCTACTAAATTGCTAGCTATTAGACTAAAACAAAATGCCAGAAGTACGAGAATATGTAACATCAAGAAATTAGATGATAATTGGTCAAAATAAAATTAATATGGAATTTGTGAAATATTACATGGAATTATATGACTCTGACGTAATTCCTACTCCTGATGCCTTGGGAACATTTTGTAAAGATATACAAATCCCCAAAGTCCCTGAGAAATACAAAAATGCCTTAAATATGTCCATAACAAATTGCGAAATAGATGCAGCTATTAAGGCTCTTAAAAGTAACAAAGCTTCAGGACCTGACGGTTTCTCATCTAATTTTTTTCATAAACTTAGAGATGAGGTTGTACCAATTCTAAATAATGTATATACGGAAGCATGGCAAAAGGAATCCTTTCCTGACAATATGAAGGAGGGTTTAATTACCCTTATTCTTAAACCAGGAAGGAATCTGATAATTATAAAATTATAGGCCTATCATTTATTGACACAGACATTAAGATTCTGGCTAAAGTTCTTGCTGATAGGTTAGAGCAGGTTATACCCTTTCTAATTGATACTAGACAGGTGGGTTTCATGAAAGGGAGAATGGCAGCGGATAATACTAGAAAGCTATTTCATATTCTAGAAGTTACAAACAAATCTAACATCTCAGCTGGCTTGCTTGCCCTCAATGCAGAAAATGCCTTTGATAGGGTGTAATGGCCCCATATATTTAGCACCCTTGATCTATATGGTTTTCCATGTAATTTTTCAAAATGGGTCAGACTATTATACAAGAATTTGTCGGCTTCATTTATAACAAATGGTCTAGTCTCAGCCAGTTTTGCTCTCTTAAGGGGAACTAGACAAGGATGCCCTCTTTCCCCACTGCTATTTAATTTAACAATAGACCCATTGGTTAGAAAATGAGGGGCAGACAAGTATATAGAGGGGATTCCTATACAGGGGAAAAAATATCTTACTTCCCTTTACGTAGATGATATTATTATTTCAGTACAAGATCCAACAAATTCCATTCCTAAGATTCTTCAGATAGTGAATGATTTTGGTAACATTTCTGGCTACTAACTAAACAAGGAAAAAACTGTCTTTTTACCACTTAATAGGTTTTGTGAAAGAAAAGATATCGAAAATATGGGTATTAGGTGGGAAAAAGAAAAATTAGATTATTTGGGTATTACTCTTCATAAAACAGCAAAGAAAACAGGTACAGAAAATTTAAAGAAGCTTAAACTCGATGTTACGAATTCTCTAGCCAAATGGAATTGCTTGCCATTAAACTTTTGGAGTAGAATGGAAGCAATTAAGATGAATATTTTACCAAAATATTATTCATATTTCAGATGCTTCCTGTGGTTCTCTGAGTTACAAAGTACTGTTAATAGATTTCTGTGGGATGATAAAAGATGCAGGATGGCTCATAATAAATTATCTAGACTCAAAAGGAATGGAGGGTTGAAGTTCCCTGATTTTTATTTCTATTATTTAGCATGTAGGATGTCCCAGAATTTGAAATGGCTGTATAATTCAAAAGGTGGACTAGAGATACCAGAATGGTTATCTATGGAAACTGATATACTGAACATGCAAAATATTAACATCTCAACTTTAATTTTTGCTAAACCTTTTAAAAGCATCAATAATAAAATAATTTCAGATAGTGTGCAATTAATATCTGTGTGGAAAAATATCTTAAAAATGGACATCAGATTCTCTGCTGTGCAATCCTTATGGGGCAACTCAAATATTCTGGTTGATGGCGCCTTAGTGCATTTTAAAGACTGGCATGAAAAGGGTGTAACTAACATTAAAGACATTATTATTCATGGTGCAGTGATTCCTTTTACCTCCATGATACAAAAATATAGCTTAAAACCTCAAGATTACTGTAAGTATGTTTCTCTTACAACAGGTATATTAAGTCATTATCATAATGGCTTAAACAGAACTAAAACAAATGAAAATATTGAAGCTTTTCTTGCATGCATGCAGATGCATTCATCTATTTCTGAATTTTATAAATTAATAGTAGAATGCATAAGGGGCATGGATCAAGAAAATATTAGATGGTGGTCAAACATCTTAGGGAAAAATTTAGATAATTGGGATTGGGAAACCATTTGGAATAGCTCTTTAAAATGTTTTAAGACAGTCAATATGAAACTAGTGCAATTTAAGTCCTTACATAATTTATATTACATACCATATCATTTATTTAAAATGGGCGTCTGTAACTCTTCCATCTGTAATAAATGTGGAGAAGGAAATGCTAACTTAATTCATATGTTCTGGCAATGCGACAAAACCCAAAGCCTATGGCAGAGCATTATCAGACTATTTGATGATATACCAGAACTCCAGAACAAACTAAACATGGAAGCTTGTCTTATAGCACACTTTGAAAATGCTCTTCTCTGGACTAAAGAACACAAATACATTGTTCAAGTCATATCAGCTTCAGTTAAAAATGTCATTCTTAGGAATTGGGTAGATGATAAAACACCTTCTTTGTCGGAATGGAGGAATGAATGCCTAGAAATCTTACGTCTAGAGAAGATAGCACACTCTATAATAGGGCAGAAACATATCTTTGAAACTAAATGGCGAACAATATCTTCATATCTCATTGGCAAATAGGTTTATTCACATAACACTTATGTAATTAGTAACAGAACAAAGATTTGGCTCCCTCATGTTATATACTGTATGTGTTTCTGTTTCAGAGAAAGATTGAAACTCATGATAGCCCTTTGTATTTTCTCTTTTACTCATCTTCTTATTTCTCGTCCTAGCTTAACTTTTTCTTTTCTCTCACTAAAGAATGGATGTTACTTCTGAGAAGAATAACAGGGGAATCACATAATATTTAAATAAGTATAGAGAATTATTATGCAACTTTTAGGTAATATATGCATGATTGCTTCTTCTGATTGCATAAATGTAAAATTCCATATGTCTTTCTAATAACTACAATATCAGTAGAGTGGTTGACACTAGAATATGTAAGAGGTGACAATCCTTCGTTACAGCGTATTAATTAATTTATCGCCTTAGATTAGGATGCAAATGATAAAACTTCGAGGTTGTTCTCCAATATGATTTATTATATGTTCTGTAACTGGATAACTGTTATTATCCTATCTAATGTAAGTATTGTCTGTAATTTTGTTTTCTTTTGAAAGAAAAATCAAATAAAAAGATATTGACAAAAAAATGTACCAGTGATGACATATCCTTGGGTGGAACTAGGGATTTAATTCTGATGACATTCCTTAAGTGGTTAAAAAACACTTTGGACCACAGATGACACCTGAGCATCAAGTGTCAATCTGTCATCCAGGCTGATGCCGAGATTTCTCACCCTAGGAGAAGCCATCAACAAAGTGATCCCCAGGACCAATCCTGTCACCACTCTGGAGGCACTCCCATCATGCCTGTGACCCAGCTCAATCACTAGGACCTCAGTTTTGTCACGGTTCAGTCACAACCAATTGGAGGACATCCAGTCATTGATCTCCACCAGGTAGATGTTAAGCACTTCCATATACAGTTGAGTTTCATTTGTATAGCAGGGAAAACCCAAACCGTAATGCCTACTGAGCTCACCCAGGGGTAGTATGTACACCACAAATAACACTGGTAACAAGATCAAACCCAGAGGCACTCCACATGGCAGGAGCTTTGGGGAGGAGGAGAAATTCCCCACCATCACCCGTTGCTTCCTGCCCAAGAGGTAGGACTCAAATCAGTTGATGACAGTACCAGTGAGTCCACAATATTCTCTAAGGCAATCTAGAAACAGTGTCAAATGCTGAAGAGATCTAGATGAACAAGACTTGAACTGTCTCCTCTGTCTCATTCCCTGAGGAGGTCATTTTGTACCCTAACCAACACCATTTTGGTGCTATGCCTAGCTCTGAAACCCAGCTAGAATGGCTGATAGATGTCAAAGATCATGAGGTGCTCCTTGAACTGCTGCACTACTATTTTCTCAGCAACCTTTCCTAAAAATGGAAGGTTGGAGATTGGATGATATTTTGCCAGGACATCAGGGTCGAGAGATGACTTCTTCAAGAGGGGTCTCACCAGTTTCTTTTTCAAGGCATCAACGTAGTTTCCCTCAGACAATGAACCCCGGATAATCCTGGTGAACACCGGACGAACAGTCTTGACACATCCCATCAAGAAATGCGTCGGTGCCGGGTCCACTTCACAATAAGTGTGCCTCAGCTTCGAGGTCACCTCCATGACCTTGGCCACCCCCACTGGTCTAAACTCCTCCCAGACAATAAGAGCACCTTTGCTCCTACCAGGTGGTACTGCAAGGCAAAATCTGCCTCACTGGTGAGATCCTCGACTGGATAGATGACACCCTGTTAGAGAAGAAATGAGCAAAAAAGAGACTTGTCACAAGGATTTTTGGATCATCCTCGTAGTGTGTATTGAGGACGCGTGAACAGTGCCACAACCGACCAGACATAAAAGAGGATCTGTGTCATTTAAATTTGCCGCTTAACCCTGAACAACATATGTTGACGTGCATACGGTTCGATATGAACTCACTGCCTTTTGCTGTTCATTTTATGTGACTGAGATATCTGAAGCTGAGAAGAGGGAGTGAGATTCACTGGGAAGAAGCTGTATTGCGGAGTGGAGTTTGTCCATTGGAGGATCTTTTTGTATTCTGAATTGGCCAAGAGTGTGATCTAGCCCGAATACTGGAGCAGAGCCTGAGCCTTGGACTCTGAATCTGACTTCAGCGTGGTCGGCTGTGGGGTTGTGAGCGGGCCCAACATCACCCGTTGACCAATAGCCAGATTTGCTGCTACACGGGGGGGGGAATGGGCTCTTGATCAGCCATGGAGTGGGCTGATGAGCCTGAAGTTTTCCTAGATTCTCAGGTGTTGGTTACTGGGTGGTCACTGCCTGGGAATCAAAGTGGGGCTGTGAATACTTCTGGCAGTGATCTCCGTGGATGATGTTTTGTGGGCCCTTGTCTGCTTCTAATTGTTGACCCAGAGTTTGGCCATTCCTGATCAAATTGGATTCTCCATTTGGACTGTTTGCACTTCCTGGATTACTCCCTATCTGATTTATGATCAGACCTTGCACTTTGGACAGTGAGAGTGTCCTTTTGTGGATTTTCTGGTGGTGAGAGGACCTGGGGCATCCACACTTCATTTATTTTCTGTGATTCTTTGAAAGAAGACTTCAGATTTTTAATTATTTTGACTCAACTTGATTAGACTCTGGACTTAGAACTTCGGCAGTGAGAGTGCCTGATTTCTTCCACTCCCAGGCTGTGAGAGGGCCAAGAGGGGGTTATAACCTTATATTCTGCATACCCAGTGAGAGGGGAATGCAGGAGGTTTTATTTGACTTTATTTATTGCTGCTACTACTTTCCGTTTTATCTTCTGTGAGTCAAGTGTTGGATTGAGCCATCCATGTAGTGTGGGAAAGGTTTTTTTTTTTTTTATAGCATCTTTATTTCTCCTCCTTGCGGAGTGGATCCCTTGTGATCTCCAGCCGCCGATTCCCATGTCCCCCGGGTCCGGTCTGCTACCCCTTCACATGTAAGGGGGCAGAAAAAACATAACAAGTGGCAGAGCCATGAGTGAGTTATGTAAAGCCTGCCCCTCATAAGAGATGATAAATGTCCTATTCTGAGTCAGGCCACTGTGTGTCCAACGTATATGTAAGTAAGAGGCCATGCTGGGGTGTGTATTCAAGAATTAACCATGCATGTCCCAGGGCCATGAGGCTGAAGGCAAAGTGTCCTTATGCTCCTGGGAAGTGCATGGTTAATCCTTTAATGCACACCCCGGAGTGGCTTATAGCACTGATAAAATAGCTCATCGTAGGTAATGAGGTTTTCCAGCCTGCATAATAAGATCTGGTTTCTGACCGTGCATCATTAGAATTTTAATACACGTTCATGTGACAGCTGTTATCCAAAGAGGTTTCTGGATTTAGCCTTGCCATTTTATAACATGTATTATTAACTATGAAACTTTTAAATTTGAGTGTTTTATAAAAAAAAATGTAGCTGTTTCTCTTTGATGTCACTGGTCTGTTTGAGTGCAGCAGGTGCGATTATAGCGACATAAGGGCTTTGTTCAAGTTGTTCTCACATAGGTTTAGGGTTCCTTTGCAACCCGTCTAAAGTGAGGATAAATTATCAAAGGAAGGATTACTTATTTATCATTATTTAGACTTTTCCAGTGGCTAAAATAAATCCTGTATCCATAAGGTTTCACTCTGACATACATTGCATGCATTTTGTTATTACTAAAAGAATACACCTAGCATGCTGTGTTTCTCGATACTCCTGTTTGCGTGTTGTCATTACCCTATATCCTTCCAACACATTGAAATAAAAGTCTTATTTTAAACTAAAAAGGCAGAACTTGTAACAACTAATTTTCATATAACATGTCGCCTATTGTCCATTCTCAGAAAACTATTTGCATTCATGTTAGAGCAACAAAATCATGTACTGTTTCACATCCTGGCTCATAACACAACAAACCAGGAGTTATCACATCATTTGCAGAGAAGACATAAAGGTAAGGAGGACCTTCAGTTCTGGGAATTATTTATTGATTTAGTTTTTGTTGACTGGGAAAGGAGGGCTAGACAAGTCTGCTTGTTTTCAAACTCATCTGGGAAAGGGGAGGGACTACAGATGGAAACCAGATGAAAATAAAACAGGTTAGGCTGTTGGCAGTATTTTTTTTTTTTTACTGAACTGGGGAAATTTGACCAGACACAGGGGAAATTCTCTTACTCCTTGCAAGAAGTACCATGGGATCTTTAACATCCACCAGAACAACCAGCAGAACAGGTAGATAAGACCTTGGTTTAACATCTCATCCAAAAGGTGACACCTCAAGAGTACAGCATCTCCCTCATGCTGCACTATTGTGTCAATACTGGGTCTTACCTCAAGTTCCTGGTGTGGGGCTAGAACCCACAACCTTCCAGTCTTCCAGCCTCAGAGGCTAATATGCAGCCTGCTGAGTCACTGACACCGCAACATTGAAACACCTGTATTTCTTTTGCTGTGACCCAGTGAAGCAAGATGTCGTTCCTCCTCAAAGTGGGGTACCTACCACTAAATCTTCCTAATATTTTCATTTTGTGCTACAACTGTATTCAGAGAGGCAGCCAATTACTTTATGAATTAGAAATTCTTAACAGGCCAGCAAATTATTTCACTTCATCCCCTTGCCTTTTGCTTTCATATAGGCAAACTAACCTTTCTCTCATCTGGAGAAACATGCTGTATGTTAGGAAACAGCAAGATAAAAGTCCCAGAATGCACGCTGTCTTAATTATGATTACATTATTCTGAAATGAAGCCATGACTGTGAGTCAGGCAACTAGTGCTGGAATGTCAACCCTGCTTTCTAAGGAATGTAAAAGATTATGCAGCATAGATGAGTTTTTTTTTTCCTCCCTTTAGTGTGGTGACCTGTAGCATAAAATAATTGTCAGAGGCCACTGCAATTTCTGCACCTTTAGTGATGGTGTCAGCATGGTGGGTTTGCACTGGTAGGGCAATATGCTTAGGGAGTTCACTGAAGAATCAACTCATGCTCACCACCTTCATCGCTGATCTGCAGATGTTACTGCAGAGAGGAGGGGAGGGGAGAAAAGAAGGAAGGGGAATAAGCTTTTAAATTTCTCAAATAACCTGGAGCAGTTGATTGTGTTACTGTGCTCACAAGACTACCAGGGTAGGGTTTAGATTTTTGGGGGACCCCAGTGAGATAAGTGAAGGGAGCCCTTATCCAACTCAAGCTGACCTCATCCTTTACTTTGTCCAAAATGCGTAACATTTTATTTTCAATGTGACCAATTACATACTTGTGTTTTTTTAAGGGTGTGGTAGCATTGTTATTCTTTGGGGC
The DNA here is from genome assembly GCA_016271365.2 of Neoceratodus forsteri. Taxonomy (NCBI): domain Eukaryota; kingdom Metazoa; phylum Chordata; order Ceratodontiformes; family Ceratodontidae; genus Neoceratodus; species Neoceratodus forsteri. The sequence continues at coordinate 229,096,842 of JADMNL010000029.1, read as the reverse complement.
CCCACTGCTTATCCGATTCATCTCTGTTCATCAGCCTCTGGTTAGCTGGGACATACTTTAGCGAGTGTTTTTATGATGTTATGAAACCTCATGAGAAGGCTCCAGAGAGTTCAGTGATGCACTTTAGTGCTGTTTTACTTTAAACAAGAATAACAGTAATTAAAACAAATTAAAACTAAAGTGCTACTCTGGATCTGGCTTAGGGGCCCCCCCATTAGCAGAGGCCCCCAGCAACCTCAGGGTTTGCAGATGCCTAAAACTAGCTATGAGGACTACATTGTGTACCTCTCTGCCCCATGCATGTTTTTCCCACAGTTGTGTACTCACAGTCTGTTTTCACCTTATTTGCTCGCCTTCAGGTAATTAACTATTGTATACTGGTACATAAGCATATATTGGGGCTTTCATATTTAAATTTAAGTTTCTAACCCAACGGTTCCAAAGTTAGCCATTTGTTATAGATAATTTCTTTGAAAATGGCCATTTGGAATCATTAGAGCTGGGAGGTGTTTATTCTCAGACAGTCCTTTTTCAGATGTTGCCTGCAGAAGTTATGATGCCCACTTAGAAAAAAGAATGATGTTCTACCTCACAGGGAGAAAGAAAGAAAGAAAGAAAGAAAGAAAGAAAGAAAGAAAGAAAGAAAGAAAGAAAAAGAAAGAAACAAACTTGGGTAGACTGCATGGACCTATGGTCTTTAACATAGAAACATAGACTTTGATGGCAGATAAGGACCGCTTGGCCACCCAGTCTGTCCATTTCCCTACCTATTGGATAAGATGCAGATCCTAGTTAATCAACAGCCTACTTCTTACCCACAGCAGAATTGTCTTATGTCTGTCCAATGCATGTCTGAATTCCCCCACTGTTTTTGGCCCTACGACCTCCTCAGGAAGACTGTTCCATGAATCCACCACTCTCTCCATGAAAAAAATACTTCCTCACATTGCCCTTGAGCTGTACCCCTTCTATCTTCAAATTGTGCCCCCTTGTTCTTGCACATCTCTTTTTCAGAAAGATGCTACCCTCCTGGACCTTGTTAATTCCCTTGAGGTATTTGAAAGTTTCTATCATATCCCCCTCTCCCTCCTTTCCTTGAGGGTATACATATTAAACTCCTTTAGTCTCTCCCTTCGTATGGCTTCTGGGGCAGGTTCTTCACCAATTTAGTTGCCCTCCTCTGGACTTCCTCTTCATGCAGAGATGGGGTCTTCTGAACTGCATGTAGTACTCCAGATGGGGTCTCATCAACTATCTGTAGAGAGGGATAACAACGTCCTGTTTTCTCCTGGTGATGCCTCTTCCTATACATCCCAGTATCCCCCCTAGCCCTTCTTACTGCCTTCTCACATTACTTGCTTACCTTTAGGTCATCTGATATGACTACCCCCAGTCCCTTTCCATTTTTGTTGTTGTTAGTAACCCCCCCAATGAGTACTCTTCCCCTGGGTTTTTGTTTCCCATGTGCATTACTTTGCACTTCTTTGCATGGAACCTAAGCTGCCATACTTTTGACCATTCCTCCAACCTTGCCAAGTCCCTTCTCATCCCCCCCACCACCCCCCTTGTGTTTCAACCCTGTTGCAGACCTTTGCGTTGCCTGCAAAGAGGCATACTTTTCCTTCCAGTCCCTCCACAATGCCACTTATAAAGACATTAAAAAGGACCAGACCCAGTAATGAATCCTGCAGTATCCCACTAGTAACCCCCCTTTCTTTGGCGTGGACTCCGTTTACTATTACCCTCTGTGTCCTGTTGTCCAGCCAATTTTTTACCCAGACTACCACGTTGGGACCCACTCCCAGTCTGGCTAATTTGTTTATTAATCTTTTATATGGGACTGTGTCAAATGCCTTGCTAAAGTCTAGGCAGGCCATGTTCACAGACCTTCCCTGGTCTACTACTTTGGTCACCCAGTCAAAGAAATCTATTAGCTTCATTTGACATGATCACCCCACTGTGCATCCATGCTGCCTTGGGTCCTGTGCCCTGATGGCCTCTAGATACTCAACAATTCTTTCTTTCAGAAGTGATTCCATCATTTTCCCTACCACTGAGGTCAAACTAACAGGTCTGTAGTTTCCTGCCTCTGCTTTGCTCCCACTTTTGTGAAGGGAAATCACATCCACTCTCCTCCAGTCCTTAGATATCACAACATCCTCCCATGATTTGTTAAAAAGGGTAGTCAGTAGTGTCACTAGTTCTCTTCTTAGTTCTTTTAGAATTCTGAGGTGAATCCCATCAGGGCCCATTGCTTTGACCACCTTCAGTTTTAGGTGTTCTTTCAGAACCCTTTCTTCTGTGAATGGACTGGTATCAGATATCAAACTCCCTATCCAGAGTGCTTCTATTGATTGGCTAAGGTACCTCCCCTCCTCTTCTTTTGTGACTACTGAGCAGAAGTATTCATTCAGTATCCCTGCTTTTTCACTGTCATCCTCTGCCCACCCACCATCCCCTTTATTAAACCTCACTATCCCTCCCTTGGTCTTTCTTCACTCCCTAATGTACCTACACAAGGTTTTATCCCCCTTCTTAATTGTGTTGGCTATCTTTTCCTTGGTTTGGGCCCTTGCTATTCTGATTACCTTCCCCACTTTCTTCTGCTTTAAATGGTACAGTTCTCTGTCCTGTTCCATCTATGTTTTCTTATACTTCCTGAATGCTATCTTTTTCTCCCTAACCTTCCCCGCCACCTCTTTTAAAAACCATAGTGTTTTTTCCTTCATTTTGATTTGTAGATTTGCTTCACACAAAGACTTTTTGCCTCTGTGATGGCAGTTTTCATGCTTCCCCATTATTCTTCCACCCCTTCTTCTTGCCCATTTGCTAGTGCTTTTCTGAGACAATCTCCCATTTTGACAAAGTCAGCCCTTCTAAATTCCAGTACCCTCATTGTATGGCTTTACTTTATGGCTGTGTTTATCATGAACCGCACTATTTGGTGGTTGCTTGTTACCAGATGGCTACCCACTTCTAAATTTGAGATCCTCTCTCCATCCCCATTTGAGAGTACCAGGTTCAAGACTGCTCCCTCCCGAGTGGGTTCCAACACTAGCTGTCTGAGGCAAGCCCCCTGTAGTGCATCGAGAATGATCCTGCTGTTGGATGTGGCTGCAGCAAAGGTGCTCCAGTTAACATCTGGCATACTCTGCAGTTATTGTCTAAGAAAGGAAGAAAGAAAGAAAGAAAGAAAGAAAGAAAGAAAGAAAGAAAGAAAGAAAGAAAGAAAGAAAGAAAGAAAGAAAGAAAGAAGACTGGTTAGGGGTTGCATGAGTATTAGGGAGCAAAATCTTTGCAATGCAATTAACAGAAAAAGACGATGATACGGACGATTAAAATGGCTCAGTTCATCATGAAACAGGCTAACATGAAACCAAAACTGAGAAAAGATTGAAAATATATTTCTAATTTAAAAAATGTTTAGTTTTCTATTTGTTGATATATGAGAGAAGCCATGACAAGATATTTCAATTGTTAAAATGTGTATTGATATGCAAGTAGAGTATTTTTGGTCTAGCTTACTAAAATATATATTAATAGTTGTAAAAATATAACAATTATATAGCAGTACTATATAATATCATGTATGTAATAAGATATGACAGATATGTAGCATTGTGATATATTAATGTACTGACTGGTGGGTTTGAGTACATGGTGCAGCTGAGGGCTTTAGTTACTAGGAGGTACACTGACACAGCATCATGCCCCGTCTGAAAAGCCTAATTCTATTTACAAAATAAACAGTTTTTGTAATGAGAAATGACTCAAGTCTTTTAATTGTAGTTGGGAAGTCATTTACCCATTAAAAATTGGGTCCCTTAATGACTGAGCTGTGGGCTCCACTTATCCTGTTGGCTCATATTAGAACCTTTGCTTCTACAGCATGTTGTATTAAGAGAAGTGCCCTTTTAAGGAAATGTCGCTTCAGTTCAACACAGGCTAGAATCTGTTTGAGCTGTTCATGAGACCTGCTGGAGATGAAGAAATATGGAAACATAGAAATGTTGCAGGCAGAAGAACACATAGAGTTCCTCGAGTCTGCATTGGTCTAGCAAGAATACACCGGACTGAACTCCTTCTCTACATGTTTATCTTAAACCGGTAGAAAATGTCACTTTTACTTCATATTAGAGCACTATACATAGACTTTTGGTGAAATGAATCTTGCTGTGTATTTCTGTGTGTTCTCACATGTGTAAAATTGTATTTTAAATGATTTATTGGTATAGATTTGGCTTGTGTTGTGAGCAGTAGAACCACTGGGGCGTTTGAGGTCTGATTTTTATAAAGTATCATAAAATGCCTGTTGTATTTTGTTTCTGTTTTGTTGGTGGCAATTGATAACTTAGTCACTGTTTTTAGTAATATTTCTTGATGGAGTTTCTCTGCAATGCTTTTGTGTCAGGGGATGTGGAAATGTTTGCCATGTGGCTGTTTCATTTGATATAGTATACAGTGGCCCAGATATTCAAACTGCACCCCAAAAGTGTGCAATAGCAGGAGCAAGTGCAAGTCCATTGCGCCCATGCGCAACAGACGTGATATTCAAAAAAGGAGCAGGCCAAAATGCACCTACAACCAACGTCTGAATATCACACAACCTGCGCCATAGCGCAACTAGGGAGGGGAAGCTGAGCAGATATGATGCGCTATGGCGCAACAAGGGATGTTCAGCTGAGCAGTCCAAGAGTGCCATAGCTGCAGGGAGCCCCCCAGCTGCAGAGCAATGTAACTGCACAATCAGGAAGGTAGGGGCCCACCACACATGCCACAGATGGGCACAGGAACACACAGCGGAACAGACATCGCCCCCCCACCCCAAGCACTGCACAACCAGGGGAGGGCCGGAATAACCAGTGGTTTATGGAGTCAAGCAACCATTCCACAACCTGGCCATGGTGCCCCATCACACCTACCGGCAAGCTGTGACTGGCACACAAGGAAGGCGGACCACCGTGTGCCACACCATCCCCTCCCAGTGCACAGTGCACCCTGCACCGTGACTCCTAGACAACCCCCCATGAGTAGTGACCACCACTACAGGAATCCCCATGCATGCCACCACCCCCACAGTGGCAACGCAACCCTGTGCACCACAGAACCATGCAAGCCAGCCCCACCATGATCACCCATCAGCAGGTTGCAGCACACGGCAATGTAACAATGGCAGACAAAGTGCCACCATGCACAGTCCCCCGAGGTACTGCTGAGACACCGACCATGTGTTGGCACAAGAGTGACCCCATATTGGATGGTCGTGTAAGTGACACCTCCCCCAGTGGTACAGCACTCCACACAGTATTCCAGTAACACACCCCGGCCCACCGCTGGCCACAACAGCCAGCACAGACACCCACAGTGGTGCGTGGAAGCATGCACCACACCAGATGCCACACAGGGTCTGGACAGACACACACCCATACCCAAGGGCACAACAACACAGGGACACAGTGGTGGGGCAACCAAGCCCCCATCGTGGGCCCATGTAAGCCGTATACACACAACCTGCAGTCCACCATGGCACTGGAGTGCCAACCACCCTGCGCCGGTGCCATGGACCAATACCCCACCATGAGTCACCCGGATCACAAGCCACAGACAGTGGGGCACTTCCCCTGCAAAACACACAAGCCACAGCATGGAGGTGGGACAATGACCATGTTGCCCACAGTGCCACCTGAGCCAGGCATGCACCACACCAGTGACATGGGCAACCAAGCACAGCAACGGGTACAGTGTCCACCATGCAGGAAATGCCACCACTGACAAGCCAGCAGATCATGCAGGTCACAGACAGGCATGGGTGTCGGCTGCACAGGCCATGGACGGGCCAATGGGTGCACCATGGACACAGATCTCACGCCATGGACCCCTGCACACAGTCATCCAGTGCACGGGGAACAACACACACAACACAGACACTGACTGATATCTACCCCCACACCATTGACACCTCCACATGGACACACACACATACCCATGACTGCATCACCCCTGATGCCATGCACACCACTGCTGCTGAGCACCTATAGCCCACTGCAAATCAGAGACCACCACGGTATTCATAGAAAAGTCAAATGTATTATAAATATATATAAACTAGTTACAAGACCAATGACAACTATATACAGGTGGTAGGGGACACAAAGAGTGAGGGTGGGCAGGGGAAGGGATGAACTACTGGGATGGGATAGGAAGGGTGGGAGGGTGGGTCCAGCGGGGATGGGAGGTCAGAGACAAGGGACTACTGTTGCCCGTGCTGGTCCAGGCTCTGGCTCTGCTTTGCACATTGCCTCCTTAGGACCCCCGCCTCATCAATTCTCCGGAGGATGGCCACCGTCTCCCGGGCTAGGGCGAGTAGCTCCCTCAGGGTGTCTCGTATCTCCCTCAGATGTCTCGCACCTAGGACAAGGGAGCACAGTCAACATGTGTGAATGCACAGCCCCATACAGCCCGTCCACTGTGCATGGCATACGGCCATGGGACATACCACTGTGATGGTGTGTGACCAGCCGCAGTGATCACGTCCACAGGACATGCCCACCCAGGTGCATACAGCCATGTGGAACGCTGCACACACCCACCAGCTAAGTCATGCACAGCACCACCGTGCCTGTCCAGTGACATGGCTATGTGGTGGAAAGACAGTGGCACAGCCATGCACCTGGTGCACGCATGCACCACCAGTGACACACACCCAGACATGCATTGCCACTGGACAGTGTTGACCATAACCAGTGGCATGCATGGCAGTGATGTCAATGAATGGTGGCCATGCCCCACTGCCCACCCTGTCACATAGCATGCAAAATTAATCATGGATGTCTGTCACTCACCCTCATCGGGACGGTCGGGTGGCCATTGTGGACCCTCGGCGCACCTGGCTGTGGCCTCCACTGTCCTCTGTTCTGCCCGCAAGTGGCGTACCTCTTCCGGGCCTGTGGGGACAAAAAGGAGAGAAGAACATCAGTGCACTCCTGAAGCAAAGCACCCCTGCCCCAAGGAGTGTGCCCCCCCAACCAGCCAGACCACCCACCACACACCCTGTGAACACTGCCACGGCCAAACCCAAACAGTCCCTCCCCATGTGCTGGACACAAACAACAATGTGACTTATATGGGTGACAACAGTGTGTTGACGGAACCCCTACCTGGTCGTGGTACTGTGCCCCTCCTGGCACGTGACCTCAGTCTGGCCAGTAAATCTGGCTCCCTCCTTTGCAGGTCACCATAATGGTGTCTGCACTGCTCTGCCATCCTGCCCCTGCCGGTAACTGCCTCAAGGGCTGTGGCCACCTCCTGCCACACCTGGGACCTTGCCCTATCCAGGGGGGCCTCCCCAAACAGAGGCCCATGGTGTGGCTCCACTGTGGCCACCAGGTTTGCTAGTTCAACAGCAGACCAGGGAGCAGCCCTTCTCCGTGCCATTGTGAATATTATAGTAGGCAATATGGCGCTATGCAGCGTGGTACCCCACATGCATATGCTGTGCAGTACAGCGCTGCCATTTCCTATTGCGCTGTTACCGAACAGCATGATAGAGGTGCACCTATGCCTGACGCATGACACCAAAGGGGCAAAACACACAAGCCACAGGGTCAAGGGTCCCTGGCACAAGGCCACACACAGCACCATTGGACGACAATGCATGTGGCGCGATTGGCTGCCTGTGTGCCAGTGCCATAGCGGATTATTGGGCAGTTGTGCCATTGCGCCTATGAAGGCCCATTGTCACAGCTCCATGTAGTGACTTTCGCTATAGCACCAATGGCACAATGGTGGCCGTGCCCTGCATTGCCTACCGTGCACAGCACATCAGCAGCACGGCAGATGCCTGCATCAGCAGCCTGGGCATGCGCAGTGAGGTGTACTACGCATGCCACAGAACTGCGCCATTGGCTCAGCACATTCCACACAATTGCACAAAGCGCAACAGCGCGATATTCAGCCATCATATGCTAATCATCCGATCAGCCATTCAATGGTGCAGCACCGAGATTTGTATCTAATTAAAGTTGCTCCTTACCTAATTTGCATGGATTGCACTATAAAGGTGCGACAAAGTGCTGCAGTGGCCATAGTCAGTTACTACAGTTTATTGGTGAGTTGCATGCTGTGTGGGAGTGTGGACTGTGGATTCAGGGACATGCATGGGACTGCACAGTCACAGGTAACAACTGCCATCCTAACAGGCTACATAATGACTGACCACATTCTGGGAGAGGAGGACAACAATGGTGGGAGGAGGAGGAGGCCGAATTTCACTAAGGCCAAGACCAAGGCCCTTTTCGAGGTCTACCTGGATCACGAGCCACTGCTCAGTGGACGGTGGGGCACCCCTCAGGCCCATGCTGCTGCATGGGAGGAGGTGGCACATGCCGTGAACCTGCATGGCAGCCACCATCGCTCCATGCAGGAGTGTAAGAAGAACATGGGTACAGACAGTAGGAGGGTAAAGGAGAAGGTGGCTGCCATCAGGGCGGCACGTGCTGCAACAGGTGGGGGACAGCCGGAGGTGGTACAGCTCACCCCAGCAGAGGACAGGCTTGCTGCAAGCATGCACCACAGTGCCATAGAGGGAGTTCCGGGCGGTGGCTTCCAGACAGGTGGTGGCCCATCTCTGCATGGTAAGCCATGGTCTGCCTTGGGGGGGCCGGGTAGGTAACACGCAGTAACACGACTTTGCTTTCCCTTACAGATCCTAAGCATCTGCATGGGTCAGCGGTGGTGGGCCTGTCCACTGCGGACAGTTGGATGGAGTCAGAGTTGGGACCATCCACCTCCACAGGTATATGTGGATCAGTACGACAGTGGAGCCTCCTGGCTGTCCACACTGATGTCGTTGAGACAGATGTGGGGGAAGCCCTGCCTGTGTCTCAGTGTGCTGGCATCCATGGATGCCAGCACGCTGTGGCTGTGGCTGGGGCAGAGTCCAGCACCAGTGATGATGACACGACTGTCATGGGTAGTGACACGTGTGTGTGCCACAGGATGGACACACAGCAGGGCAACTCGCACCCATGGCTGTGGCTGGTGCCGCTATGGGTGCCAGCATGTCAGCACAGTCCCAGGCTGTGCCTGTCAGCACCAGTGGGGCAGCACTGGTGTCTGTTCAGGACAGTGGGACTGTTGCGGCCACTGCGGTGGCACCACTGAGCCCTGGGGTACGGCAGCCGGAGGGGCAGCAGCAGCAGTCACCCACCGGGCCTGGGGGTACAGGGTTCAGTGGCGGCATCTGTGCACCACCTGTGGACATGCCCATACCTGGTCCTGGTGCGCAGCACCCACCCTCAAGGGGTGCTGAACATCAGGCCCTTGCACGCCCTGAGGGACAGGATGCCGAGAAGGCTGATGACCTCTTGGATGAGCACACTGCCTACTGCGAGCATCGGTCCAGCAGCAGATGCAGCTTGCAATGTCCATGGAAGCACTGTGTGTGGCTCTGGAGTAGGTGGAGGAGCCTCGCAGCAGGGACACCGAACAGTTCCTGGCACGGATGGACCATTTGCAGGAGGATGTGACCGCTGCCATTGACAGGCATGCACAGGCGTTCATTGCTGTCATGGCCACAATGGGCACACAGTCAGGTTCCCATGCATTGCAGACACCACACAGTGCACTCTCCACTCCACGTTCCCGGCGTCGTGCGACTCCCACCCTGTCGATGCCAGGTTCAGCTGTGAGCATCCCGAGCACTCCTGGTGCAGGCATGTTTGGTGTGCTGCAGACCCCTGCGTGGGCACGGTCATGTTCATGCAGTGGAACTCCTGGGTGACCATCGGCGCCAACCCATGAGGCCAGTGGTCGGCCAGCCAGTGCTTGCATGTCTCAGTGGGGCCACCCACGCATCCGTGGTGGCCATGGCACTGTGGCATGAGACTGACCTGTCTCCCAGCGTGGCTACTGTCTGGTGCTACCCTGTGTGCATTGTGTGTTTCGGTGGGCAGTGCACGGGTGGGTACCCGGCCCTGCACGTGGACACACAGTGCACCTGCACACCCTCCTGGCTGCTGTCTGCAGTTATGTGTGCATGATGATGCCTGCATTGTGCTGTACACCAAAGCGCAATTGTGCCCAGCATCTGACACACGCACATGGACAGGCAGTGGACGTGGTGGCCTGTGGGCATGTGTGTTGCTAGGGTTGTGTTCCGGGTCGGTGTGCCTCCTGCCCTCTGTGCACATTTGGTGCATTGTGTGTGTGCGTGTGTGTGTGTGTGTGTGTGTCCATCCACGTGGTGTGTTGATCCTCACCCATCCCTGGTTGTGTGTGTGCTTCTGTGCCCTGCCACTTCCCTTGGTGGCATGCACCCCTGGTGTGTGTCCATGCATGTTTGTGGGTTGTGCCTTATCCACTGGTGGTTGCACATGGCCCCATGACTTACCTGGGTTGGCTGAAGTGCTCCTCTGTGATGGTGTCCCGGTGCATCTGTGCCAGCTGGATCAGTCGGGGGTCCCGTCGGCCAAGGGGGGCTGCCCATCACTATCGTCAACGGCGTCCCCATCGCTGTCCCCCTCTTTGACCTGTACAGCTATCCCACATTCACTGGCCATGTTGTGCAGTATGCAACAGGCCAGAAATATCCCACAGGCCTTTGAGGGGCTGTACTGTAGGGCACCGCCAGAGGTATCCAGGCAACGGAAATGTGCCTTCAGCATCCCAAACACCCACTCAATGACATTGCGTGTGGTGGTGTGTGCCTCATTGTAGTGTTGCTGTGATGGGGTTGTGGGCCACCAGTAGGGTGTGAGCAGCCAGGGACGGAGTGGGTATCCACTGTCACCTGTGTGCAGAGGGTGGAGGTTAGTTTAGTGATCAGCTTCGGCCTGCCCCAAGCCATGTAGGCCACTACCCATGGCACCTCTGGCCATGCCCCCACACCCTCGATATATCCATTTGGTTTGCATACTCACCCACTAGGTGTCCCGTGGGGATGCCCCCACTCTCAAATCTGTGGCACAGTGCCGACTGGTGCCAGATGTATGAATCGTGTGCTCCCCCAGGGTGCGTGGCACAGACATTGACGAAGCACCCCTTGGCATCGCACACCACCTGGCAGTTGATGCTGGAATAGCCCTTGTGGTTCATATATGTAGCCCCCTCATGGCCAGGTGGTGTATGTATGGCCACATGGGTGCAGTCTATTGCCCCTAGCACACCAGGCATACGTGCTACCCTGTAGAACTCCTGTATGTTTGCTGTGCGCTCCGCCGCTGTGCTGGGGAAATGGATGTACTCCTCAGCATGTGGCAGCAGTGTGCTGAGGAATTGGGTGAGGTGGCGTGACGTGGCTGACTGGGTTATGCCTGTGGTGTCCCCAGTTGGTCTCTGGAAGGTACCCGTGGTGAGCAAGCACATGCAGGCTGTTACCTTGGTCTCCACTGACAGGGCATGACTCCGTCATGTGGGTGCCTGCATCACATCACTGCACAGCTCACAGAGTCACCTCAGTATTGCCCTGTTCAGGCAGCACCAGCCCACAATCTCGGTATCTGTGTACATCTCAAAGCTGGTGCGGGCTCAGTACTGCCTGTTGAGGGCTTACCACCGACGGGCCCTTCCACGGCCACGTCCCCTTGCCACCCACCTTCTCACCCCCCTCATTATGGCCTCCATGTGGAAGGTGGCACTGGTCATGTCCCTGGCTTCGTGCCCCCGCAGCTGTTGCTTTATTCCCCCACTGTCCTGGCTGCACCTCCCTACACCGGTACACCTGACTGTGCTGGCCTCTGAGTTGTGTGGCTCCCCACACCTTCCCTGTGCCTGTCTTTTGCTGTGGTGTTTCCCTGGCCTGCCCTGTTTCTGCCACTTGCCCTGTCTGTGCCTCTGCCTCTGTCTCATGTGGCTTCCCTATAGCGTTCTTGCGCCTCTTCCTTGCTTCTTTTAATTTTTCTCTCATTTCCACTATGGTGCAACTTCCGCTTGCTCCACTGTTGCGTATTACGCAAGTCTTTGAATATCACACTGCGCCATTTATGCATGGTTCCTCCCCCTTCAGTTGCACATGCCTTCATTATCATTGCGCTGTTGGTCAGTATGTTTTCGGGGGTGCAACTGCCTCCTGCTGAATATCGCAGGATGGCGCAATTTCAGACTTGCGCAGGCGCAACCCTATTGCGCATGGCTCAACTCTTTTGAATATCTGGCCCAGTATTTATAACCTGCTTATCCCAATGAGCAGTACTGCCCATCTTTATGGGCAATCAGGACACAAAATACAAATACAAAAGTTACACAAGAATGAACAAATATAAAAACATAATTACATAAAACAATTACAGAAGCTTCTTAAACATAAACACTGTTTTAGCTCACTTTTAAAACAATAAAGTGTTGCAGTTTATTAATGACTGTGGTGCAGAGTTGTCTATCAGGAACCCCAAATATTTATACCACAATGAAAGAATTGGATGTAATAAATACTGTTTCCCAAATGAGTCATAATGTCGCAGATGATACCACGCATATGACCACCGCGCAGAAAGAAACAGCGTCCGGCAACAACAGATAGCTGTTCTTTTGCTTTGCAGGGGTCTTTGCCTCTGCACCGCCCATGTAGGGGCCTTTGCCCTCTACAACTCCCGGAACTAATAGAATCAGCTCCAAGAGGGAGTGGATACTGGGGCAAGGAAAAAAAAAAGAAAACTAAGAGATTCCCTACCAGGGAATCAAACTGTGATTCCCCCAGCCCACACACTGCAGGGTCAGGTGGCCTAGCCACTCCACCATGGAAGCGGCTCAGCTGAGCAACCAACTGGCAGTGCCTACATATACTTCCTCCTTCCTGGTGAGTGACAGGGGATAGCAGTAGTATCACATTGCTGATATTCCCATGTCACTCTAATCCCCTACATGCTGCCTGTAATGTGTGCCTGCTTTTTGTGGGTTAGCGTACGTGGTTATGACCACGTACCTTCCCAAATATATCACCCCAATAGGAAACATGAGTTATACAGAAAATCCTTTAGTAGAAGATATTGGTAACTTGGAAGAAAGTTAAGGAAAATTAGAAGGGAAATTAGTGAATGGTTTTGTATCGGTGTTAGGGTATGTGAGTCTATAAAATAAGAGAACCAGAAATCATATCAAGAAAAGGGTTTTTCAACGTGTGGTGATGTCACCAAACATGGAGCAGTGAGAACAGAGGAGTGCCATGCAATCCTTATGTAACCTAACTCAGTCCTTGCCTTTACCTGTCTCAAGCTGCCTCCAAAGTGGAGGTGGCCATAAGGTTCAGGAAATCTGTTATACAATGGCCCTACCAATCTTATCTACAGAGGCAGTATCAGAACAGGAGATAGTGGAACATATCAAACAGCTCAAGTCAGTAAGTCCCCTGGATTGGATGGTTTTCTATCAGAATTGTAAAACAAAATAAGAAGAAGATGTCATCTCATTATTGCAGGGTGTCTTTGCAGAGATTAGTGGAGGGGGAGATGCATCCCTGTCTCTTGGAGACATATGAAATCAGGCAAATATCCTTTGTTATGTGAGCCATATAAGCCTATTTCTCTAATTAATGAAGATTTCAAATTATGGCTGGAATTCGTCCTGGGATACTCCAGTGATATAGTTCTACCATAATTCATCTGGCCTAACCAGATGTAAAGCAGGAAGGCTATTACAAGACTTTTAAATTTGACCCTAAATGTATAAGTAGTATTATGGCCTTATATGAGAACCCAGAAGCTTTGACCAGTGCGAATGGGGTCAGTTCTAGATGTGTGTGAAAAAAAACTTCCACCAGCAGAATTTCCACAAAAGGCGGATGCATGCTTCTGTGAAAGATTGGAAATCAATTTAGCAACTTTTGTGGAGATTTCAACATAGAACAGTGGAAAAATGTTTAAATTGTAGATTATTGCATTAAACTGCAGAGAAAAAGTCCACAGAATTGATCACTGAACTGCAAAATAATTACATGTACTGAGGAATAATTCATTAATCTGTGGGAACATTTTTTTTTCAGAACTGTTGTTCTGCAGTTTATGTGTATTATTCCGCAGTTCAGCCAAAAAATTCCACAGAACAAGGCAAAAATCTGCCAAACACATTCAGAAGATAACAATCTTGCCAACAGCAGAAGTTTGGAAAATTCAGCTAAATTTCTGAATTTCTGTGAAAGTTCTGCAAAAGTGGAACCTGTAACTTTCACCCACCTCTAGTCAGTTCTGGTCACTTTCTTTTATCAAGGGGTACTAGATGGGGCGGAGGCTCCTGTCCCTGCTGTAGTTTAACATTTTTTTTTAGCTTCTGGCGGCGAGGGTCTGGCAAGACCAGGAAATTGTAGGTATAGCAGTGGTAGAAGTGGAACAGAAGGTATTGTTGTATGCTGACAAGAGGTATGCTGACAACTCTGTGTTCTTTATCAGCAATCTGCAGAGGTCTATGCCCAGACTGCAGCAGGCATTGGGGGAATTTGGCATGTTGTCTGGGTACAAATTTAACAATTGAAAATCTGAAACACTAAGGTTTCGTAGACATGGAACAAGATAACGGAAAGACAATTTCCTGTTTTCTCGGGCTCCACATAATGGAAAATGTTGTCTTGGTATACTGGTTACTGCAGATTTGTCCAAGCTTTGTGCATTGAATTATGCAAACTATTAGGAGTTCAATGGCCTAAGCAACCAGCTTAGTGTTATGATTGTGCAACTGTGTTACTTTGGCTGTTTGCACTCTCTATTCCATGAGGAATTATCACCCTGTATGGGTGCCAAAGGCAAAGAACCTTCAAAGATGGTTCTACCCCTAGAGGTGCCACAGGAAGTTTCCCTTGGCTAAAGGTACCTTAGGAAGAATCCCCATAGCAGAGAGGCAAGCCACTGGAGGAGGAGGAAGAGGGGAGGATGGTGGGGCAAAGAAAAAAGTATTTCAGAAAGAATCTGGGAGGAACTGCTTATAAAGCTCAGGATGGGGGAGTGGCTGGCTGCTTGACCATTGAACTACAGGCAAAGCCTTTCAATTCAATGGCCTACACAACCACTGTAGTGTTATGCTTGTGGAACTGTGTTACTTTGGCTGTTCGCATGCTCTATGCCATGAAGAATTACCACCCTGTAGGGGTGCCAAAAGCAAGGAACCCTCAAAGAGGGTTCTACCCCTAGAGGTGCTGTGGGAAGTTTCACTTGGACAAGGGTACCTTAGGAAGAATCCCCAAAAGAAACTGTAGCAGAGCCAAAGAAACATTAGCGATTGGTGGCCACGAGGCAGAGAGCAGAGTGACAGCAACAGGCAACATGATAATCAGAACTGATATATGCAGGTTAGCAGCATAGCATGGGTACTGTTGATTGCCTTGACACCTGCAGGGGGCTTCCTAAGGAGAAAGGGAACGGCAAGTAGGGACCCCATCAACCTCCATCCAACAGCAGAACCTACCTAAGTAAACTAGGGAGTAGTAACTAAGGCTAACTAAGTAGGGCCTTTAATGGTCAGGTGGATTGAAAACTGGCTAGCTGGATGCACCCAGAGAGTAGTGGTCTGTGGGGAGCTCTCAAACCCTAGAGTGGTTGGTAGTGGGGTACCGCAGGGCTCGGCCCTGGGTCCGATCCTGTTTAATGCATACATATCGGACATCAGGGAGGGTATAGGGTGTGAAATGAGTCTCTTCGTGGATGACTCCAAGATGGGAGCAGTAGTTGAGGGAGAAGAGGGAAGGTTGGCCCTGCAAGGGGACCTGGACACCCTGGAAAGCTGGGCTCACACATGGAAATTAAATTTCAATATCACCAAATGCAAAGTGTTGCATCTTGGTTGCGGAAACCCTAAACACAGGTACACCCTGGGAGGGGAGGCACTGGAGGCCTCAATAGGGGAAAAAGACCTAGGGGTCATGGTGGATGCATGTATGAATAACTCTGAGCAGTGCAGGAAGCGGCTAGCAAGGCAAACAGGATGTTAGGATGCATCGTGAGGGGATCACCTCTAGGACAAGGAAGTAATTCTGCCGCTGTACAATGGACTGGTTAGACCACACCTTGAGTACTGTGTACAGTACTGGAGACCACACTTGAAGAGGGGACATACAGCTCCTGGAGAGGGTACAGTGGAGGCAACTAAGATGATACGAGGGCTAGGGATTTGACGATGAGGACAGACTTGAGGAGCTCTGCCTGTTTTCATTGGAGGAGAGGAGAGGAGAGAGGGGGCATGATTGAGGTCTTCAAGTACCTCAAGGGAATAAATAGAAGTAAACATAGAGGATCTTCAGACTAAAGCAGGGAGGTATCACCAGAGGGCATGGTTTGAAGTTGGAAGGTGGAAGGGTGAGGGGAAAAGAGGAGGAGGTTTTTCACTGAGAGGGTGGTGGACCCTTGGAACGCACTGCCTGGTGAGCTGGTTCAGAGATCCACAGTGGAGGGCTTCAAGAGAGGGTGGGACAGACACAGAAAGTGGATGTATCAGATGATGGCTTGTCCCAGGGGGGTGGGGATGGATGATAGGGGTTTCTGGAGCACAAGGGATGGGAGGGCCTCGGCACCCAACTAAGGATCTGAGGTTCAAGCAGACTCGATAGACCATAAGGCCTAATCTGCTGGCAAATAGTATGTTAGTATGTTAGTATTATGACCAGAGGTATGGAGGAAAGAAAAAAAACACTTTGAGGAGGAAATCTTTGGGGGTCCAAGGCCTACATCGCCTTCCTTCCGGGCATGAGATAGTTTATTTATTGATGGGCTCTGCTGCTGCAATTTGACGACTCGGTAAAAGTGGGGTGGAAAATATTCCAATTTGGAGGAAGGCGTTCACACTATCCCTCTAACAGGCACGCTGTGAAGGGTTGTGAGTGAACTCTGTAACACAAATCCTCCAAGGTGGGAAGAGGAGGGCGACATCTGCTGAGGTGCTCAGCTGGCTTACTGATCTAAAAACAAACCAAGTGAACCAGAGGCAGTCATGGAGAGAATAGCATAGAAGGTGCCTTAGGCAGCTAATGCTGAAGCTAAAGGATAGCAAGATATCTTCCCTTCGCAGCTTAGTCAAAATCTGACATCAAGAGGCTCCACTGTGCATACATGGTTAAAGCTCCACTATGTTTGTTTGTTTAAAAATTTATTTTTATGCAGGTTAGTTTGTTGGAGAATTAAATCCCCATTTACACCAAATTCCTGTACAGCATAGTTGCAACAACAAAAGCAGAATAATAAATAAGTGCATACAGTACAAAGTCACTTTCAATCTAAAAACATCTACAACCAACACTTAAATAATCATGTAATTCAAATTTAAACATGTGCAACACTTGGATTGGGGACATTCTCACTGTGGGACAGAAAGGAAGGACCACACACCAGGCATCACATAATAATAATAATAATAATATTAAATGTTATTTCACAGAAGCGCATTTCAGGCCATCAAGGCGCTGTACAAAAAGATAAAAACCGGTTGCAATTATATAAAACAATAAACATTGTGATAAATAACTAACATACAAAAATAAAACAGTGGATCAAAATTATGTGGTGCCATCATAGGCAAGATTCCATAAAAAGGTTTTCAAAGCCTGTTTGAACCCCTCCACAGTCATGCACTGCCAAAGCTGATGGGGTAGAGAATTCCAGAGGGTAGGGGCTGCGTGCATAAATGCACGGGCCCCAGAAGATTTCAAAGACACCCTCGGAATCTCCAGCAACCCCTCATCAGCCGAACACAGCTGTCACACTGGATGATAAGGCACAAGGAGCTGTTTCAAGTAGTGTAGGGAGTTGCATCGAGTAGGACATAGGTTAGAACGGCGTTGCTGGAAGTCCGTGTAGGGCTTTGTAAGCCAGTAAACCAACTTTAAAGGTGATCCACCACCTAATCAGCAGCCAGTGCAGATCACACAGCATGGGAGTAATATGGGATGCTTGAGGAGCCCCAGTTAACAATCATGCTGCTGCGTTCTGCACAAGCTGCAGGCAGTGGATTTCAACCCCAGGAAGCCCTAAGTACAGGGAGTTACAATAATCAAGGCGCAAAGTCACAAAGACATGGACTAATGTAGGCAAGTCCCCAGATGGAACCAGGTGCTTAATCCTGGAGATATTCCTAAGATGATAAAAGGAGGACTTGACGACAGCTGACACATGAGATCATAGTGTCAGCCCATCATCAAGCACTACCCCCAGGTTTCACACCCATTCAGAGGAAAGGATCTGAGAACCCTCGAGAAAAAGTCCAGAGGGCTGATCAGCCCTAAACCCCTCTATTCGGTGACCTGGGTCCACTACCATCACCTCCGTCTTTCTGGCATTCAACTTTAACCAGCTCAAGTTCATCCAGTCCTGGATTTCAACAAGGCAGGTATCAAGTACCGAGATAGCTCTATCCTGGTTGGGGGAAAAAGACAGGTAGAGCTGGGTATCATCAGCATAGCAGTGAAACCTCAGCCCATACCATCTTACAATGTCTTCGAGGGGCAGCATATACACTGCAAACAACATAGGGGACAGCATTGAACCCTGAGGAACCCCACATGGCAGGGAGAAAGGGTCAGAGGAAAAATTCCCAGACACCAGTCTTTGACTCCTGCCAGTGAGAAAAGATGTAAACCACCTCAGGACCATACCTGACAGTCCACAGATGGACCTCAGATGTCCAAGCAGCACCCCATGGTCTACAGTGTCAAAAGCTGAGGAGAGATCAAGGAGCACCAAGATAGAATGGTTCCTCTGATCCCTCGCCATCAGGAGATCATTGATCACCCGAACCAGCACCGTCTGGGTACTATGCCTTTTATAAAAACTGGACTGGAGAGGTACATAGATTTTATGGATGGTCAAGTGGTCATCCAGCTGTATCGCCACTACTTTCTCAATCACCTTCCCTATAAAGGGAAGGTTTGAGATCGGTCTGTAGTTAGCCGGAGAGTCCAGGTCCAAAGAAGCTTTATTCAGGAGAGGAATTACCACCTCCTCCTTCAGGGAGCTCAGAAACTCACCGGATTCAAAGGAGCACTAGTCTATCTGAGCTAGGACCAAGCCGATCATATCCCAACAACTCATAATCAGGGAAGTTGGGCCTGGATCCAAACTACAGCATGTAGGGCACATACTCTGGACAAACCACATGACATCCACAAGCTCGGGCAAGGTAAAGGTACTCCAGAAAGCTCGAGGTGAGGTGACTATGCACCGATCATCAGCAACCCCCACTGAATGAGTTGAGCGAACCTCCCACCTGATGTCTGCCACCTTATCCGAAAAGAACTGAGCAAGCTCATCGCACTCTACTTGCGAAAAAGGTCTTCAGAGCTGTAGACAGGTTGGGTTGCACAACCTGTCAACAGTTTGGAAGAGCTGAGCTGGTCGATTCTGAGCAGCAGCTATCTCCCCGGACAGGAATTCTGCCTTCTTACGGGAGATCGTTGATTGGTAAATCTTATAATGCTCAACCAATCTAAGGTGGTCGGCAACCAGGGTGGACTTCTACCAATGCCGTTCTAACCTACGTCCTACTCAATGCAACTCCCTCAAAGGCCCATCAAACCAAGGGGCCTGAGGGCAAAGGGGGAGAGGAAAATCACGGACGGGAGCAATCAAGTCCAGGGCTGAGGAGATGGCCTTATTAAAGGCCACCACCAAAGTCTCTGGACTCAAGCTGGCCACAGGAAACTCCGTGAGGTCAAGCACTGCTACAAGGCCCTCGGGACTCACCTTCCATAAAGGGCAGTAACCATCTCCACAGGGGCAGGCCTCTGAAGGAGGACACAAAAGTTGAACTTCATGATGTAGTGATCAGACCAACTGACTGGTTCCGCCTCCAAGTCAGAGGCCTCGATTCCCAGGAGGAAAACCAGATCAAGAGAGTGACCATATTTATGTGTGGCAGAGGTAACAACTGGTGTGAGGCCCAGAGATGTCATAAGCTGGAGGAAGTGTTGTCCAAACTGCGAGAGATCATCGTCGACCCAGGCATTGTAGTCTCTTAGTACCATCAACCTGGGAGACTTCAGTGCCATGTCAGCGACGATGTCCGCTACTTCCTGCAGGAATCGCATTTCGTCCTCGGGTGGATGGCAGACAAGAGCTAGCCTGCAGCCTACACCAGCCACCATGGTACACTCAAATGATTTGACTTCCTCAACTGGTACATTCGTGAGGCCCAACTCAGTCTTAAAACAGACCGCTACCCCCCCGCGATCCAATCTCGAGCCATGTATCACCGAGTACCCAGTTGGAACTGCAGCATCCAAAAAGGGGTCAACATTTTCATCCAACCAGGTCTCAGTGATGCAAGCCAGATCAGTTGTTTCAATAAGATCTGCAATAGTTGCAGTCTTATTTTTAATAGATTTGGCATTGCATAACACCGCTCGAGTTGGATGGGCTTCAGGGGCTGCCCCGGCTACTTGCCTGCCACATGAGACAGTGCCATTGGATATGGGGACTAGATAAGGTGCACCCTGTTCCAGACTCCATTTCACCCCAGGGCATCTTCTAGGCCTGACGAAACCGATGTGAGAGGTGCATTCACTCATCCTCCAATGTCCACCCCCCCACCCCGCATCTTATGATAAATACCCAATGCTTGACAGCACTGTTAAGTTAGCAACAACAGAGGAGGGGGGAAGGGCAAAGGGCCCGGAGAGTGGAGGATGAGTAACGCATGACCGGGGGGAACCTACACATTTCACAACAAGAATTATTACCAATGTAAACAATATTCAGGCACCCAAACTAAGAAGACCTCCAAAAAGCAACAATAAAATTAAACAACAATGCCCACCCACTAAAATATACATAAAATAACAACCTACTCCCCACTGTTTGGTCAATTTCAATCCCAGAAACTATTACAATCCCCTCTCACAGGATGCAAAAACACAAACACAAATATAAATTCACTCCCCCAAGCCCTCTCACAGCCAAGTAAAAGGGGAGTTTCAGGCACTCTCACTGCCCAGAATAAAATAAATCAGTCAAATACAAATAAATATAAACATAAACATGACATTCAATAAAGTAAATAAATAAAACAAATACAATGTGGACACCCAGGCCCTCTCACCACCGGGAGGCCACAAAACAGTTGAAATGTAGATAAAGAAAAGAAAATAATCCAGGAGAGAAATCATCCAAAGTGTAGGTTAATCCAATGAAAAAATCCAATCCGAGGTAAATCCAGCAGATAGAATTGGATAATCCAAAATGTACAATAAATCCAGCCAGTGAATCAAAGCCAGGAAGAGTCCAGCCAAGAAAAATCCAGGAAATGATCAGCTGCAATACAGGCCCACCAACTTCACACCTAGAGGACCCCAACCAGAAATATTCCACTGTACCACCACAGCTCCCGGATCAAAGCCACACAGTAGCCAGTCCCAGGGGTGTAGGGGCTCCCCAGGATCACCAGCCAACTCACAGACTAAGGATCTCCCGAGCCCCGTGAATCAGCAGAATCTGGTCGGTGATACCCTGCAGAGTCAGGCCAGTCTCACAGAGCACAACCTTCAGGCCCACAAAACACAGTCTAGGGCCCACCACTCAATTCCTAGACCCAAACACCAACTGGCACCTTCACATGCAGTCTTAGCTCCCAAAACTCCTTCTTGAAATGAGCTCCCACACATGATCAATTCAAACTCCCACAGCTCAGACAGCTCCGACAGCTCCTCAACAGCTCCTCCTCAGACGGACACCTCAGTAGGGTGGAAGCCCATATTAAAATCCCTCAGCCCTTCTACACTTAGGTAGGGGTTAACTGTCTTCGCCGTCGACCACACGGCCAGACTTTGCCCAAACCAGGATCGGCTACGCACAGTACTGAGGCATCGATACAATACCTCAAGTCAGTCCTGTATTTCCCAATGCAGCGGCGGCATCCGATAGCACCACCACAAATGGCAGGATGAACAAAACAACCAGACAAACAAATCGAATGAGCAGACGGCCATCTTGCTCCAGGCTTTGCTGAGCCAAAGCAACTTGCAATAAAAAGAAAAGAAAAGGAAAAAACATGCTCAGGATACAGACTAGGGTGCAGAGCAAGACCATTGGTTGCGAGCGAGCTCAAGCCAATTTGATGGGCATGGTCGGCTAATCTCATGTAGCAATGGAGCAGGCCACACATGGCACTGGATAGAATATCAGGCACTAAGCAGCAAAGGAAACACAGTAGGTATGGTACAGGCAGCAATGAGTAGTATGGTAAGCATGTGTAACAATGGAAGCACTGAATGTCAGAGACGATCATGTAGGTCGTACATGTTTTAAAGCAAGCTTCAGCTCAAGGTAACCTAGGCTTTTAGTGGTGTGAGGCTAGCCAACCAGTTCATCAGTGAGTGCCAAATAAAGGTGACAAATACTTGGAGGATTTGAGCGGAGGAGGCAGTAGCCGAACATGAGGTATTTGGGTCACACAGGACCACAACACTTCACTATGACTCCTCAGTCCTCTGCCATAGGAAAAACAAGGATGCAACAGTAAAGCGCTGTGACACACATGCAGATTTAAAACTAGTTTACAGCAACAGCTGTATCTGGGCTGACCTCCAGAGTATAAAGAAGCAGTGTACAAAAGTAGGAGAGCAGCATCTAGCAGCAATTAGCTATAGCTTCCAAGAGCAGCTAGGTTGAATAAACAAAGGAATTGATGGGATTATAGGCAGAGGCAATGCACTAAAAACAACAGTAATGATAGCTTGGTAAAATTGCATGAAAACAGTTTTGAATACCATGTGCTAGCTTTGCAGAGTGAGCCTGAATGGGTGGAATGAATTAAGGTGGATAAGCATTGAGACAGCAGAAGCAGAGAAGCTGCAGCTGAGCTGAAACATATGGATAACAAGTGCAGTTGCACTGAGGGTTTACTGAAATCCGGTGAATAAATGGACAGTAAACAGGAAGTAGTTATTAGCTAGAGAGCAAAGCCATGAACCAGGTATAATCAATTAAGTGAAACAAGGCAGCAGACTGCAGTGTGAGCAGAATAATGCAATAATAAATGCAGGAACTGAGGATTGCTAGGCAGAAAAGCAGGTCGAGCTTAAGTATCCAGAGAACCATGCAGTGGACAAAGGCCGCTATATCAGGTGAGAAATTGAGTCTGGGGGTACAGGCACAGGGCAGCTTGAGGCAAGGAAACAAGTGTGTAACCTGAGGCACAATTAACAATGTATACACAGAGCTGCTAGAAAACAAAAAAGTCCAAAAGAAACATACAAGGCAAACACAAGGACAGGAGCAGGAAGGAAAGCAGCACACATGGAAGCACGGAGCAACTGGAGGCCAGCAATACAAACCAAAATCAGGAGAACAGAAAAACAGAAGTCCAGCACAAACCAAGTAGAGTCCAAGCAAGCACAAGGGTGGGGGGGGGCAAGGCCCCAGCAAGCCCCAGGAGAGGAAACAAACCAACAGAACCTTCAGCTGCAAAAAAAGTGCTTCTGAAAGAGGCTGTGAGGAAATGCTTTTATAGCTCAGGAAGGGGAGTGGCTGACTGCTTGGCCATTGAACTACAGGCATAGTCTTTCAAAAATCCAGGCAAATCTGTCATGCTGAGCTGTGTTATCTTTGTCGTTATGGGATAGGGAGCTACATTAAGAATGAATATTCTTCCCTGATGTACATTTTTTTCTTTTTCACACCCTCCCACTGCCTGTTCCAGTGGGGTTCTGGAATAAATTTCAGAAGGGTCTGCATAAATTTATATGGAGTGGCAAGAACATGCAAATGTTCCAGAATACTTTAAGTCTGCACAAAGACAAAGATGATTTTGGCTTAGTCATACTGGAAGCAGTATTGTTTAGCTGGGCAGCTGGCACCTGGATTAAGCGGTGGATAGATTCTGAATGGAATACATTAGAAGAAGCCAGATTAAGTTCCATGCCACTAAATTCTAAGCCTTGTGTTATTACTGACTGACAGGTATGGCAAGATGTTAAGAACCTTTGGATAAGGTTGACCCGGTTGCGCTGAGGGCTGAAGCACTGGATGCCTTACCTCATATCACACAGGTGTCCCAGGTTTGGAAATGAGCGGGGTCATCGGGTGCTGGCCAGGGGAGGAGGAGGGATGGAGAAGGACCAAGGAGCCAAAAGGCAGCTCTTTCCTCTCCTCTCCTCTCCTGGGGAGGACACCCATCACCCACCGTACTTCCACTGCCCTCAGGTGGAGGTCCGAGGGCAGGTTCAGGTGGGCAGCAATGTAGAGGGAGGGTACTTATGGTACCACTGTGTGCACATGCCTCCATATGCGGGCACAGGGATGGGACCAAAAAAAACAGGGGGAAAAAAAACCTGGATAAATCACACCCTTAGGTGCATTATTAAGTGCAAAAATGCTGTTAAACCTTATGAGTTGAGATGACTATTTCCTATAAGGTGGCACACAGAAATTCTTCATCCCAGGCTAAATTAAAAATATGCTTTGTGGGGAAGGGGGACCTAACGAGGTTCACTGAATGCATGGGTGTGAGTGGGTAACCTTCCCTATGCACAAAGAGCAATTCTCTCTGCAGAATTCAGACTTTTTCAGGTCTATGCAGGTCTGGCATTTTTTAGCGGCTACAGATCATAAGGAGAGTAGATTACTTTAATTGGCTTGCCAAGCACAGGGTGAAGCAGAGATATATTTCTGGTCTGATACAGTGCTGAAGGCTACAGGTATGACAGTGATAGGTCATATGAAAAATAAGTGGGACCAGGCATCCCAAGAGGTATTTGGACAGGGAGATAAAGAGCATACGTTGAGTGCAGTACAGACAGTAATGCCAAACATTGCAACTTAGTGCCAAATAAATAGCAAACGAAATCAAAAACTGTGCAAACAGGGTAAATTCAAGAAGTACAGAGACCCAGATAATGGTATGTGAAACCAGTGCTGAGAGGTGGGAAAGGTAAGGAAGGGTTAGGGGAGAGGGCAGTCCTTATTGCAGTACAGGGCACCAAGTTTGGGGTGGAGTTTGGTATGGAGGGTGTTGATGTAAGCCAAGAAGTCAAGCCTGCTATCTAGCCACACTGAGGTACTTGAAGGTTGGGACAACCTCACGTAGGAAGCCATCTAGTGTGGAGAAAACAGGGAGGGAGGTGAGCCAGTCTAATTTCTGGCTGGCATCAAAGGTCATAAATATAGTTTTTATGTTTGCTTGCATGCATGTGCAAGAAACATAGTGTCATCATCCGAGATTTCAGAGATGTGTCACCTCCTCCTCCAATTCAGTCAGTGTGTTGGCAGGCTCGGACCCTGTAAGCCAATGCATGCTGGAGCTGTCTATGACAAGCTCCAAAATGCAGTGGCATACAGTTGAAAGGGGGAGCTATGCTTCAGTGAGCAGCGATCAGATATCGCCTGCTCATCGCAGCTCCCCTACACACACACACACACACCATACATGCATGTTGCCCCCCACGCACACACTCTATAGCCCAACGAAATTTTAATCCCCATCGGCTGTACTGCGCTCCCATACCAAAAGCCTCCCAATGCCACGCTGGGTGCCCACCCCAGCATGGCAACTCGATGGAATAGCCGACGGGGTGCCCAATCCCCGTCTACTTCACTGTCTCTCCCTCCCCATGCTATCGCCAACGGGGTGCCCAATCCCCCGCTGGCTTCCACTCTCCCCCAGTACAAGGTGCCATGCTGGGAGCCCACCTCAGTGTGGCAAGTGATGCTTTGGCCAACGGAGTGCCCAATCCCCCATCGGCTGAACACCCCCCCAACCATCCTTGTGCCACTCTGGGAGCCCACCCCAGCATGGCAAACATCCCGCGTCATCATTAAAAAAAAAAACCTGGAAAGAAAAACAATCCCATGTAGTCTCCTGGCCCCCTCCCACAACCCGCACCCACCCACTGCGCACCCTGCCTCCCCACACCCCCCCTCACCCCATACTTACCTCCGGAGCTCGGCGCAACGATCTCCGGTGGACCGGGAACACGTCTGCACTCTTCAAAGCCGACTGCGAACTGAGGAAATGCCGGTAAGCTGTATAATGGGCTAGATTTGGGGTTTTCAACTTTATTGCATATCTCAGGCATTTTTTGGAATTTTTGCACCAAATTTTCAACATGGGGTTTTTGGGACCCCTTCTCATGAATGATGTAACTGTCATGGCATTATTCAGGCCTGAAGGGTGATTTCGCAGTCACTGCACGAAATCACCCTTCAGGCCTGAATAATGCCATGACAGTGACATCGTTCATGAGAAGGGGTCCCAAAAACCCCATGTTGAAAATTTGGTGCAAAAATTCCAAAAAATGACTGTTTTACTAGCGTGCATTGCGCAGTTCCTATGCAGGCTCATAAGTTCGTGAATTTTCAATATTTTCACTCCAGATTTTCAACATTGCCATTTTACCACACCTCCTTATGAGCAGTACAGCTGTCATTTTTCACATATTGCCCAAAATGTGTTTCCCCCCATGTAGCACACAATGGCGCAGTCGATGTGCAAAATCAATGTATGGGACACATTAAGAAATTAACAGTGACACTGTTCATGAGCAGAGGTCTTAAAATGGCTATGTTGAAAATTTGATGAAAAAATTGCTAAAAATGACTGTTTTACGAGCGTGCGTTGCGCAGTTCCTATGCATGCTCGTAAGTTTGCGAATTTAATATTTTCACTCCAGATTTTCAACATTGCCATTTTATTACACTTCCTTATGAACAGTACAGCTGCAATTTTTCATATGTCGCCCAAAATATGTTTTTGCACATGTAGTGTACAATGGTGCTGTTGGTGTGCGAAAGCATTGTTTAGGACAGATTAAGAAAATCATAGTTACACTGTTCATGAGCAGAGGTCTTAAAATGGCTATGTTGAAAATTTGGTGACATAAGTCCATAAAATGACTGTGTTATGAGTGAGCATTGCGCAGTTTCCATGCACCCTCGTAAGTTCATGACTTTGTAATATTTTCAGTCCAGATTTTCACCAGTGGCATTTTTCCACACTTCCTTATGAACAGTACAGCTGTCATTTTTCACAGCATAGCTGAAGTGTGTTTTCATACTTTCAGCGCAGAGATGCGTGGTCGCTGTGGGAAATCATTGTTCGGCACAGATAAAGAAAATCACAGTGACACTGTCCATGATTGGAGGCACCAAAATGCCTGAGTTGATAATCTGCTGTAAAAATCCCAACCTAATTATATTACGGTGTGCATTGCACAGTTTCTATGTGCGCCGTGACTTCACCATTTTTAAATATTTTTACTGCAGATTTGCAACATTGCCATTTTTTCACCTCCCACGAACAGTAATAGCTGTCATTTTTACATCCTGTTCGAATGTTTTTGCACCTGTGGTGCTAAATGCCGTAGTCACTGTGCATAAGCAGCTTTCGACTAACAAACTGATATTCCCCTGTTCATGAGTGGGGTCACAAAAACATGTTGAAAATTTGGAGTGAAAATACCAACGAATGCCTGAGGTATTAGGGTTTCCAACCATAACTCCCAACCCTGTAGAGAATGACAGGCATCAGGGGTGTGACTTGGGATTCTTGCCTGTGATGCTCATACCATTCCACACCCTGCAGCCAGTGAGAGGCATCGAGGTATGCCTTGGACTCTTCGGCCCCAAAGTTCACCCCACTCTCCTATATCGCACCCATCTCACCATATTTTCTAATGAAATGGGGTGCGCATAAGGGCCAAAGACCCCAAGGAACACCGTGACACTTGTCAGTGTCTGCAGGGTGGGGTGTGGTGAAATGGCATGGCTGTTATGCCTGACGACCAAAACGCACACCCCAATGCCTGTCACTCTCATAAGGGTGGTGGTGGGGTTGGCTTCAGTTCAATACTTCACTGCCATTCCTATTACGCAGCTCTGTAACTTCTACACTACCACTGCCAATGCCAGCAAGCAAACATTCGGCATTGACAAATGCTTGTTTGTTTTGTTTTTTCTTGTGTTGACCTGAAGCTGACTGGACTGGAACCAACACAGAAGAACATTATGAGTGATGCTGCAGTGAGACTTACATATTTACTACCCCCTGTCACAGTGCATTGCATCCTGCCGCCACCACCCTTTCAGTGCAGACAGGCCTTCTGGCCTTCTTCATGTAAACCTCCCCCCCCCCCCGCAATTTGCAGCTGTGGCCTCTGGTGTGTCCATTCTTATCTTTGCAAAATGTTGAGCTTATTAATGCCTTTAAGGTATTTGAAGGTCTCAATAACATCCCCTCTCTATTTTCTCTTCTTCAGTGAATACATGTTTAGGTTCGCCAGCCTCTGCTGATATGTGATATCCTGCTACCTCTGAACCATCTTGGTTGCCCTCCTCTGAATCACCTCCAGCTAGTTTCTGTCTTTCTTAAGGTAGGAGCTCCAGTACTGCACACAGTATGCCAGATGCATGCACACCATGTACCTGTACAGAGGCAGAATGATCTTTTTCCTTCTGCTGCAGAACCTCCTTGATGTGCAACCCAGCATCCTGTTCATCTTCGCCACCACCTTTTTGCATTGTGCTGACGGTTTCAGGTTGCTTGTAATTGCTATCCCCAGGTCTTTCTCCTCTTCTGAGATTGTGACCTTCACCCCCCACAACTGTACTCATCCATGGGGTATGTACACCCCACATGCATCATCTTACACATTTTTTTTAACTATGCTTTTTGGTGGTTTCTTAGCCATTGGAACTATCCGCCTCTGGTCACGGACCTCACAGACCTCCCCGATGATGACCTGCCCCCATTCTACCCCTCACACCCCCAGAGGGCGGGGGGTTGCGGCACCGTCCCTAACGCCGCAAATCTAGTATCTAGTAGGAGGGGAGCCATTATTGGAGGCAATGAGAGGTCCAGGGGCAGGGCATCACAAACATGTGCCAGGCCCCAGTGTTTTTAGTCCTTGTAAGCAGGGGCAGGGACATGCAATGATGTGCAGTGTCCGCTCCACCCCTGAGAGGTGCAGGCATCGGTGTGCGTTCGGAAACCCAGCCTCCACTGGGTGTCACTCGACACCAGTCACACACACACACACACCCACCCCCCACCCCCAGAGAAGGAGAGCAGTCTAAGGACGCTCGATCCTTCTCCCCGGGCCAGCCCTCCGACGACGCAGGTCCGTTCCCAAACTTGGATCACCAGAATTGCAAGCAGAAATCCAACCACTGTGCTGGCAGGCCGGCTCACCTTACATTATTTATTGTTAAACCCCAAATGCCAGATTGCAGACCACATCTTCAAACTTGCTAGGTCTTCCTTTAGATTCCTTACGTTCTCCTCCATGTCCATCCTCACACAGAGTTTGGTATCATCTGCATAAAGATATATCTTGGCTTTGATGCCATCCCTAATGTCATTGATGAACTCATTAATTGTGACCAGATCAAGCACTGACCTCTGTGAGATCCTGCTAGTAACTTCTAACATCCTAGAATGCTGCCCCCACCACCTGCTGCATTCTACCCCCTAGCCAGTTTGCTACTCACCTGGTGAGTTTCTCCTTTGTCCCCATAACTGCTATTTTTTTGATCACTGTCTTCCTGGGGACTAAGTGAAAGTCCTTGCTGAAGTCCAGGTGTACTAGTATGTCCACCACTTGGCCCTTGTCCACTGCCATAGAGACCTAATCAAAAAAGTTGACCATATTTATTTGGTATGACATCCCTGCTGTGCCCCCATGCTCTCTGCTTTCCTGGAGCCTGTTTACCTGAAGGAACTCAACCAATTTTTCCTTTTTAATGGTTTCCATTTGTTTGCCAACAATTCATGTTAAGCTGACTATCTGTACCGTAATTCCCTGCCCTAGGTCCACTCTTATGCAGGAGCACCACATCAGCAGTCATCCACTCCTGCTGAGCCACCCCTGCATCCAGCGAGCAGTTGAACAGGGCAGCCAGGGGCACTGCAAGGATTGCTACCAGCTCTCTCAGCACCCTCGTGTGTGTGCCATGCAGCTCTCGGGACATGCCTACCCCGAGGGTCTTCAGGCCTCTGAGGAATCTGTCCTCCATTACTGTTTCCTCCCTCATCCCCAC
This sequence comes from Neoceratodus forsteri, assembly GCA_016271365.2. Taxonomy (NCBI): domain Eukaryota; kingdom Metazoa; phylum Chordata; order Ceratodontiformes; family Ceratodontidae; genus Neoceratodus; species Neoceratodus forsteri. The sequence goes on along the minus strand of JADMNL010000029.1, from coordinate 229,066,909 downwards.
TGTCTGCCCATCCATTGTTCCCCCTCTGTGGTAGTGGCCCATCCATCTCCTTAGTGAAGGCTGAGGCAAACTATTCATTCTGTATCAACATCTTCTCCCTGTTTTTCTCCAGCCACTCCATTCCCCTTCTCAACTTCACTGTTTACTCTTTTGTTGTTCTTTCTTTCTAAACATATCAGAAGAAGGTCTTGTCATTCTCTTTCACCCCCTCAGCTATTCTTAGTTCTATCCTCCTCATGGCTTGCCTTACCACCATGCAAGTTGATTCCAGCTACCTTGTGAATTCTCAATTCTGCTCCATCCTCTTTCCTCTGGGACTTTGTGTATTTCCTGTAAAAAGCCCTTTTCTCCCTTACTGCTTTGCCCACCTCCTCTGTAAACCACAGTGGCTTCCTTTTCTTGCTCCTTTTTTCATTCTGCTTAAGGCAGGTTGTGGTCATTGTCTGAATCTCCTATCTATGGCCCATCTATCCTCTACCCCCATATCCTCCCTAGCTTTCCTCACTCCTTCACTCAGCATTGTATACATGTTTAAAGAATCTGTCTTGTTGAAATCAAGAACACATGTTTTCATGATCAGCACTTTGCATCCCATGTCCACCTGAAATCACACAGACTGGTGGTCACTCCCTTCCAGGGGCTCAGTGATCTTTATGTTTTTGCTGTTAATCAGAACTCGATCTGGGATGGCCCAATCCATTGTCAGCCCCATTACCACTCCAAAGCTGACCAGGAAAGCATCTAAGATCACTTGGCACCTGCTGGGCTGTGGGATACTCCAATCCCTATCAGGTATGTTAAAATGTCCATCAACTACCATTTCTCCCACCTCTGCAGCCTTTCTTATTTCATCCTTCAGCTCCCTGTCTGTGGTTTTGTCTTGACTTTGCATTCGCTACACTACCCCTAACCCTACCCTTGTTTTCTTCCCCACCCTTATGGTAGCTGTACCCATAGCATCTCTGTACCCTCACTCCCAGGTCCTCTCTTGTGACCTTTTTCCATTCCCTAACATAGATAGACAACCCTCTACCCCTTCACTTTGTTCTGTCCTTCCTATAGAGGGTGTATCCTGGAACAGACAGATACCACTGATGATTCAGGGTAACCCAGGTCTCACTGACTACCAACAGATCTGCTTGGCCATCTGTCATCATGGCCTGGAGGGCATCCACTTTGTTCCCCAGACCCCTGGCATTAATACATATTACTCTCCTCATCCCATGTTTCCTTCACATCTCCCTTACCTGCCCCCTCTTTCCTCCGGTTGCCCTACCAGCTTGACCTGCCTCCTTTTTTTTCTCCCCCTTCCCTCTTATTTCTTCTCCACTATGATCACTCTTCCACTCACTCCCTGCCCCTTTCCTATTTTACTTGCTATTAGGGAAGGCCTTTCTGCCTCCTGTTGGGAACCCTGGGTTCTACTCTCCTAGGTAGTTCTCCCCCACTGAGTTTAAATTAATTCTATTCTTGACGTATTTCCCTAACCTGTCACATAGTACCCTGGTTCTCTTCCTGCTGAGGTGCAGCCTATCTGGCAAGTACAGGGATTTCTTATCCAAGACACTTCCCTGCCCCCCCCACATAACCAAAGTCCTCCTCCTTCCTCCAGTCCCTCATCCACTAGTTGAACTCGGAGATCCAGAGTTTCATAGATGAGCTGACCATGGATACCAGTTGGACCTCCAAAATGACATTTCCCAAACTTTCCTACCAAGCTCCCTAAACCTATTCTGTACCTCTCCTACCTTACACCCTGCCAGGTCATTTGTGCCCCGGTTGAGGATCACATCAGGTTTCCCACCTCCTCACTGCACAAGCGTGTACATCGTAAGCATGCTCCTCTCTGCTGTCATACCCTGGAGGCACACAACATCCCTTCTATATTACCCCCCGCGAATGTGATTAAATACTATAGATACATAGATACACAGACAGTGTCGGCAGATAAAGGCCTACGGCCCACCCAATCTGCCCATTTTAGCTTGTAAGTTCACTTTATGTTTTCCTAGAAGTCTGTTGCCTCTTAACCCTGATCTCCAGAATTCATTTATGTCTATCCCATGCATTTTTAAATCTTGTGATTGTTTCAGCCCCCACCACTTGCTCTGGCAGAGTGTTCCACTTGTCCACCACCCGTTCTGTGAAGAAATTCTTCCACACGTTTCCTCTGAATCATCCTCCCTCCAGCTTCATCCCATTCCCTCTAGTTCTGGAACATCTTTTTCACTTCAAAAAAGTGTATTCCTGCAGCTGTTTCTCCCTGTAAGATACTTGTATGTCTCTATCATATCCTCCTCTCCCTCCTCTCCTCCAGGGAGTACATATTCAGTTCCTTCAACCTATCCTCATAGGACTTGTGATGCAATCCTTGTACCATCTTTGTTGCCCTCCTCTGAACCTTCTCTACCTTGTCTATGTCCTTACGTAAGTAAGGTCTCAGAACTATACCTGTACTCCAGGTGGGGCCTAACTAGTGTCTTCTTGTATGGTGGAATTATGACCTCCCTTTTCCTGCTGGTGATGCCCCTGCCTATGCATCCCAGCATCCTATTTCTTACCTGCTGCTTTGTCACACTGTTTTCCTACCTTGAGGTCATCAGAGATGATAGCCCCAAGATCCCTTTCCTGCTTGGTGCATGATATATGCCCCCCTCCAACTGATATATTGTGCCAGGGTTTCTGTGCCCCATATGCATTATCCTGCACTTCTTTGCATTGAATTTCAACTGCCAAACCCCTGACCATTCTTCAAGTTTCTGCAGGTCCCTTCTCATTCTGTCTACACCCTCTGGTGTGTCTACTCTGTTACAGAGCTTTGTGTCATCAGCAAACAGGGAAATTCTGCCTCCTAGGTCCTGCTCAATGTCACTGATGAAGATGTTGAATAGGACTGGTCCCAGCACTGATCTCTGTGGCACCCCACTGGTCACTCTTCCCTCTGTGGAGTGACAGCCATTTACCACCACCCTCTGTGTCCTGCCGCTCAGCCAGTTACCTACCCACCACACTACCGTCCTGCCCACACCCTTATTCCCTAGTTTGTGTAATAGTCTTCTATGTGGCACAGTGTCAAAGGCCTTGCAGAAGTCCAGATAGGCCACATCCACTGCCCTGCCCTGAGCCCCCTCCCTAGTCACCCAGTCAAATAATTTAATGAGGCTGGTCTGACATGACATCCCCCTGGTGAAACCATCCTGCCTTGGGTCCTGTAGTCCATTGACAACCAGATGTTCCACCAATCTCTCCTTCAGTAGTGCTTCCATGATTTTCCCCACTACCAAGGTGAAGCTGACTAGTCTGTAGTTCCCCGCTTTCTCTTTGTTCCCACTTTTGTATAAGGGGACTACATCTGCTTTCCTTCAGTCTTTGAGAACCTCCCCTGTTTCCAGTGATCAGCTAAACAGGATTGCCAGAGGTTCAGCCGCTACCTCTCTCAGTTCTTTAAGGACCCTGGGGTGTACCCCATCTGGCACCATTGCTTTATCAACTCTTATTACTTCCAGTTCCTTCAGGACCCTTTCTCGTGTAAAGGGAATTGTGTCCATTTCTGAACCATTCACACCCCTTGTACTCCCTTCAGACCCATTACCTTCCTCTTCCTCAGTAAAAACTGAGCAGAAATACCTGTTCAGTATGTCAGCTTTACTATTGTCATCCTCCACGCAGCCCCCATCCTCACCCTTCACTCTCACTATCCCTCCCTTTGCCTTTCTTTTTTCGCTTATGTACCTGTTAAAGGTTTTGTCCCCTCTACCCACTGATTTTGCAATGTGCTCTTTTGTCTGAGCTTTGGCTTCCCTTACTGACCTCCCTGCCTCCCTTTGCTTCTCCTGGTACTTCTCCCTGTCCTCTTCTGCCTGTGTCTTTTTGTATTGCCTAAATGCAATCTTTTCGGCTTTCATTTCCCCGCTATCTCCTTGGAAAACCAGAATGGCCTCCTCTTTCTTTTCCCCTTGCTAACCTGCCTAATGCATAATTATGTTGCTCTTGTAATCCCCATTTTAAATACTGCCACTGTTCCTCAACCCCTGATTCCTGACCCATTCCCCTTATTGCCTCTTTCAAGCATCTCCTCATTTTCCCAAAGTCTGCCCCCCTAAAATCCAGGATATGTGTTTTGGTGTGTTTTGGTTCTGCTCCTTCTGTGATTTCAAACCACAATGACTGGTGGTCACTGTTTCCCAGGTGCTCCCCCACTGTTACCCCCATCACACTGTCCCTGTTTGTGAGCACAAGGTCCAGTATTGCCTTCTGCAGAGTTGGTTCCATGACCAGTTGCTTGAGGAAAGCACCCTGAAGGGAGCCCAGGATTAATTTGCTCCTAGTTGATGCTGCTGCTGGGATGCTCCAGTCCACATCTGGAATATTGAGGTCTCCAACCAGCACTACCTCACCCTTGTCTGCCATCCCTTGGATAGCTAGCGTCAGCTTCCTATCTGTTTCTTCCTCCTGGGCTGGTGGTCTATAGACCACACCTGTGCAGATGGCTGGCCCCATTTTCCTTTCCAGTTTAACCCACAGTATCTCTCCCCCATTTTGTTCCTCTTGGGTCTCTGTGGCCCTTATGTAAATTTTCACATACAATGCCACTCCTCCTGTCTTCCTACCTGCCCTGTCTCTTCTGAATATATTGTAGCCAGGAATGGCCATCTCCCACTCGTGGTTATCATTACACCAGGTTTCTGTGATGGCCACAATGTCCAGGTCTGACTGTACCATGACATCCTCCAGATCCTCCATCTTGTTGCTAAGGCTTCTGGCATTGGCACACATGGCTTTCCATGATTTGCCCTCCCTAGACTGTTTATCTGTTCTACTCCAGTCCCTTTTCTGGCTGTCTTCTATCCCTGGTTCTCCTTGCTGCCTGCCCTTGATCTGAATGAATTTAATTTAATGCATGTCTCTGATAGCACCTTTGCCATAAAATACTTATTTAATGATGAAGTGTTTTATTTCCAGTCTTCACACTGAAGAAACTTCCTTAAAATGTATCATTTATAATATTTATTCACTCAGCAAAAGCAGTTCTTAAAATAAACCTGAAAGATACAAAATTAGATTTTTCAGTAGCTCAAAATAAAAAAATTCCTAAAACACAGAAACATTTCTGAAGGGTTTTGAAGTTTTTAAAACAACATATGTAAAGAAATTAAATTTAGAAGGCCAGAAAATGACGACTGTACCACATCCCGGGTCATGCCTGAAAACGGTGCCCTGGCTCAATGCACTTACCCGGTTATCCAAGTCATAAATAAATAAACAAATAAATAATCAAATACAGTATATGGACCTCACAGTATAAGACAGATTTGTGCAGTGTGGATAAAATAAATGTAGAGAGAACTGAAGGAAGGTAGATGGGAAATTTATGGGAATCTAAGGCTAATTGGGAAAAGAACTTGCTCATATTTAAAAAAAAAAACTGGATGGAAGTCTCAAATATGTACTTATGGGGTATTACAGATCTGTTAATCCAGGCGGTAAAGTCAGAGGCACGTAAAGTAAGAATGAAAGAGAAGGAAACATATCTGAATTTGCTGGTTAGTTTTTATCATCTACTCCCTCTGACTCCACCAATTTATGAAAAGGTAGCCCTTCTTCATCTAACAGTAGATGCTGATATAGAGAAGACTAAGGATAGTTTTAGAAACAAAACAGGTAACTCTCAATAAATGAAATAATGGATCAGATAGTAGGAAAGAAAGAAAAATAAATTACTGATCTGCTATGTAGTGCTGCACAGAATTTCCAAACACTGACAGAATGGAACTTTGCGGAATTTCTGAAAATTTCACCTAATTTGTGAAATTCTGTCCGTAGCGAGATTCTAAAATTTCAAAAGCAGAATGTTTTTCACAGACTAGTTATCTGCATTTTAAATAAACCATGGTTTCCTTTCCTGCAATCGGCAAAAAGTATTCTATAGTTTACATAATCTGCAAAAACTTTACACAGAGATGATTTTCCAGAATGCCATGGAAGTCCAAAAGAAATTCCAAAAAGCATTTCAGATGTGTAATTTCCTCTACTGGAAGAATTCCACATCGTGCACAGCTCTCCTGCTATGTAATCTGCAGCAGATTAAAAAAGCAAAACCAATGAATGTGACTGCCAGGAAAGAACTGGATTAAAGAAACATTAATATAAATATTTCGGGAAAGAATAAGCGATTGGGTGTAGTGGACAGTGAACAAAGGAACCACAGAGAGAGAGAGACAGGAGCAAATAGAAAACTGTGACCAACTAAAAATGGACATACGAACATACGAAGAAGCCAGCAAAATTAGGCCTTCTGGTCTATCTAGTCTGCCTGCTGTGCAGGGTACACAGCTCAGGCTATGGTCCCTGTCCCCCCAACTTTTCCATCCCTTTCCTCCTCCCCCATGACCTTTATCTTCCCCGTATCTATTCCAGCCTCTCTTGAAGCTGTCCAACATTCTCACTGAGATCACCTCTTCTGGCAACACATTCCACTTGGTCACCACCCTTTCAGTGAAGAAATGTCTCCAAACCTCCCTCTTAACCCCCCCTCCAACTTGAGGCTGTGTCCCTTCATGGTTTTGCTGCAGCCTAGCCCGAAGAGACACTCCTTGTTTCCCCTATTAATCCCATTCAAGTATCTGAAGGTCTAACTCATGTCTCCCCTGTCCCTCCTGTCCTCCAGGGAGTACATGTTCAGAACCCTCAGTCTCTTCTCGTATGGTTTCCCCTGCTGCCCTGTAATCATCTTTGTAGCCCTTCTCTGGACCATCTCCATCAGGTTGATATCCTTTTTAAGGTGAGGGCACCTGATCTGAACCATATACTCCAGATGTGGCCTCACCAGTGACCTGTACAAGGGCAATACCACCTCCTGTCACCTACTGCTGATCCCCCTGGCTATGCCCTCCAGCATCTTGTTTGCCCTTGCCACTGCCTTGTTGCACTGCATAGAGTGCTTCAGGTCACTAGTTATCATCACTCCCAGATCTTTCTCCTCCTCTGCGGAAGATACCCTGACCATTCCCAGGTAGTACTCTTTCCTTGGGGTTTTGGCTCCAGTGTGCATGACCTTGCACTTCTTGATATTGAAGCTCAATTGCCAGATCCCGGACCACCTTTCAAGTCTTCTTAGGTCCCCTTTAAGGTCCTCTATCCCCTCGTCTGAGTCCACCCTCCCACAGAGCTTGATGTTGTCCATGAACAGACACATTTTGTCCTCGCTGCTGTCCCCAGTATCATTAATGAAGACATTGAATAGCACCAACCTCAGCACTGAGCACTGCAGGACATCAGTTGCGACCACCCTAGTACTAGACAACTCTCCTCCCACCATCACCTTTTGGGTCTTGTTCCCTAGTCAAATTTTGACCCATCTAACCATCTTTTCACCAACTCCAAGGTCCACCAACTTCCTGATCATCCTCCTGTGGGGTACAGAGTCAAAGACTTTGCTGAAATCCAGGTAGAGGATGTCCACTGCTTGACCTTGTCCATTGTTTTGGTTTCCCAGTCAACGAAGCTGATCAGAGTCATTTAACAAGACCTCCCTCCTATAAATCTATGCTGCCTTGCATCCTGGAGACCATGCTCCTGTAGATGTTCTAACAATTGTTCCTTCAGTATGGTCTTCATTAGCTTGCACACTATCAAAGTGAGACTGACCAGTCTGTAGTTCTCCGGGTCATCCCTGGGACCACTCTTATAGACTGGCACCACATGTGCCATTCTCCAGTCCTGTGGTACCATGTCTGACTCTAGTGAACACTGAACAGGTCTGCCAGTGGCTCCGCAAGTTTCTCTGCCAGTTCCATCAGCACCCTGGGGTGTTCTCCATCTGGGCCAGGTGATTTGTCTATCAGAGAAACATAAAAATTGTTTTATCTTTATCTTTATTTAAATCTCAGATTACAATACCTTTGAGCTTGGGGCAGCTCATTTACAAAGGTTCCGTGTCAAAGAAAAGGGTTACGATAAGGTAGGGAGGTACAGACAACATTCATGGTCTCAACAGAGGTACAGATAACATTCATGGTATCATCGGAGCACAGCAAGTCAACTGGTAAATAAGTAGGAGCAGTGCTACACACTCAAGATTACAAGCAAGCATAGAAAGCCATAAGGTGCATTTGAAGTAACATTGCTAGTCAGAGGTGGGGGGAGGGGAAGAGTAAGGAAGGGGTAGGGGAGATGACAGAGCAGAGTCCAGATAGAGAAGGAAAAGAAAAATGGCAGCCAGAGGCCTTGTCATAAGGTGAGAGGATGGGGAGGCTAAGGTGGGAGAAGAGGTAAAAGAGGGGAAAAGGAGGGTGGATGAAGGGGAAGAAGATAAAGGAGAGTGGGGACCAGAAGGCCTAGACAGGTCCAGGAAGAGGGGGGTCATTGGGATAAGAGCAGGGAGGGGGTGAGGCAGATAAGGATTGCTAAGCCCATCCAGTCTGCCTATAAGTCCTGTACTTGATTACAGCTTTGGATCCCCCCCCACTTAACCTCTATCGTTCCCCTATGCCTGTCCCATGCATGGTTAAATACAACCATAGTGTTCGCTTCCACCACCTCCTGTGGCAGACCATTCCATGCGTCCACCACCCTCTCTGTGAAGAAAAACTTCCTCACATTCCCTCTTAACCTGCTATCTTCCAATTTCATGTCACACCCCCTAGTTCTTGTACTCCTCCTGTATTAGAAGATCCCCTCGCACCCTGTTTATGCCTCTAAGGTACTAGAATGTTTCTATCATGTCCCCTCTCTCCTTTATTTCCTCCAGCGAGTACATATTGAGGTCCCTTAATCTCTCCTCATAAGTCTTGTGGTGCAAGCCCTGTACCATCTTAGTTGCCCTTCTCTGGACTGCCTCCAGCCTGTTAATGTCCTTTCAAAGGTGTGGTCTCCAGAACTACACACAGCACTCCATGTGAGGTCTGACCATGGTTTTGTATAACGGTATCACTACCTCACTCCTGCTGGTAATACCCCTTGCTATACACCCCAGCATACCACTGACCCTCCCTGCTGCCTTTGTGCTCTGCTTTGACATTTTCAGGTCATCTGAAATAGTAACTTCCAGGTATTTTTCCTCTTTGGTGACTGTCAGCAACTCCCCACCCAAATTCTGTAGCTCTCCCCAAGGTTTCTGTATCCCAGGTGCATAATATTGCACTTTTTTGAATTAAACTTCAGTTGCAACTCTGCAGACCATTTCTCAAGCTTCCCCAGGTCCTTCCTCATTTTCTCCACCCCTTCAGGAGTATCCACCCTGTTACAGATCTTTGTGTCATCTGCAAACAGGCAGACCTTTCCTCCCAGCCCTTCTGCAATGTCACTAATGAAGATATTGAACAGAACTGGTCCAAGGACTGATCCCTGAGGTACTCCGTTGGTCAACCTCCACTCCCCAGATTGTACTCCATTTACCATCACTCTCTGTCTCCTGTCCATTAGTTAGTTCCCAACCCAGTTTACCACCTTGTCTCCCATGCCCAGACTACCCATCTTGTTATCCATCCTCCTATGTGGGGCGGTGTCAAAGGCTTTGCTGAAAATGAAGTAGGCTATGTCCACCACATCTCCCTGATTTATTTCCTTCATCACCCAATCGAAGAAGTCTATGAGATTTGTCTGACACGACCTACCTGCTGTGAACCCATGTTGCCTAGGTTCCTAGGCACTAATGGCTTCTAGATGTCCCACTATCCTTTTCTTAAGTAGTGCCTCCATGATCTTCCCCACTACCAAGGTGAGGCTGACTGGCCTATAGTTGCCAGCCTGCTCCCTACTGCCTGATTTGTGTAGAGGGACGACATGTGCCCCCCTCCAATCCTCTGGCACCACTCCTGTGTTAAGTGACTCGGTGAACAATGCTGCCAGAGGTTCTGCTAGCTCTCTTCGCAGCTCCCATAGTATCTTAGGTGTATGCCATCTGGTCCCATTGCTTTGTCCACCTTCAATTTAGTGAGTTCCTGCAGGACTCTCTCCCCTGTGAATGGACTGTTTTCCACCTCTTCCCCCTTTGGCATCTGATGTTTGGCTATGGTTCCTGTCCCTCCCCCTATCCTCAAAGCTAGCAACCCTTTCTTCACTCTTTCCCCTTCTATTTGTCCTCCTCTCCCCCTCTGGTCCCCCCACCCCATTGGCACTGGTCTTTCTTTCTCCTTCATGAAAACAGAGCAGAAGTATTCATTCATTAACTCTGTTTTCTCCCTATTCTCCTCCACCCACCTGTCTCCCTGACTTAGTCTAACTATCCAGTCTTTCTTGTCTCTTTTCTCACTTATGTGGTGGAAGAAATTATTCTCCCCCCTTCCTAATATCCTCCACTAAATGTAGTCCCTTCCATGCCTTTGCTCTCCGAGCCACCCTTGCTGCCTTCCTCACCAGCCCTAAGTATTTTTCTCTGTGCTCCCCATTTGTGAGCATCAAGTCAAGGATTGCCTCCTCCCGGGAGATTCAGTAATACCCTGAGCCAGGAATGCATTCCGAATCGCTTCCACAATTTTCTGACTTCTGGTACATGATGTGGTCGGTACGCTCCAGTCCACCCTGGGCAGGACATATATCTACTATATTTTTATGAGGATTTCCAAGGCAAAATCTGAAAGCAGAATTACTCTGAGGATAGGGGTATATAGCATTATTAAGGGACTACTAAAAGTTTAATTCAGTTAGAACGATATAGTGCATAACAGGGGTTCAGTGAATTTATTTTTAGTGGAAGTCTAAAACTTGCATGAGTCAAATTCTGGAAGTTATTCCAGTTTCTTGGAAGTCAAAATATTTCAGAATCCCACTTTTGGAAAATACAGCTTCTTTCAGAAAAATCCATCATTTCTGACTGCCATGCCTGCAATTTTGGAAGTCGTCTAAATGCTGATTTTGCATGTGGAAGTCAACGACTTCCTGCCACTTTATTTTCAAAATGTTTGCTTTATTTTTGGATGTCAAATACCCTCAAAATGTATCCCTGGTGAGCACATATAGATATAATATTCCCTCAGCAAAAGGAACAATGTGTACGTCTTTAAGAAGTGCTTTGCTCAGAAAGCAGATCTTACAAAGTGCACACAGATATGAAAATACAGTATTGGGATTTATCTAGATCAGGGGTGCACAACATGTGGCCTGGGGGCCACAAATGGCCCCCACAGCAGGTGTCTGTGGCCCCCAAGGACCAAGCAGCTTCCACTTGCAGTCTGTGTTTATCTTATTTTGTTGTTGTTTTTAGTTTCAGTAACATGTTGATAAATAAACAAATAAATAAATAGATGAATATATGTCTTGATTTGTTTTATGTGTACATTTAATAATGTCTTGCTAGACATTTGTCACCTCAGGCCATTTTAAAGTGTCCATTGGCCAGTGGCCCTTGGCCCTCAGCCTTGATTCAAGTCTTCAATCTGGCCTCCAAAAAAAAAAGTTATCATCACCGATCTAGATACTGTAACACAGTCTTTCAAAATCTGCTGGTATGTCAGGTGTCTTTAGGGTGTCCTGGGCTGATATGGGGTACATCCCGGCCCTGTCCGGAGAACGAGAAAAGAAAGAAAGAAAGAAAGAAAGAAAGAAAGAAAGAAAGAAAGAAAGAAAGAAAGAAAGAAAGAAAGAAAGAAACCCATGGTATGACAAAGAATGTAGGCAAGGTAAAGTTACTTTGCACTCAGTAGGCTGAATAAGTAGCAACAAACACAGGCACATATAAGGCATTAAACGCAGGTAAAGAGAACATGAGGACATTTTATCAACAAAAAGACAAGAATATAACGTAGGGTTGTAGAATCTATTTTAAGAATCAGTTATGAACAAAGATGATAATTTTGGCAGATGGTGGTGTTTGGAACGAGCAGTGCTGGGGCTAACACTGATGCCTCTGGTTGGACTTAACATTATCTGTGCCTGTATGGTGATAGGCGTCAGCTTGTGTATGTTCCTGCAGTCTCTGAAACTGAACAGAGTAGGGGCAAGATGGCCAAGTTGCAAGCAGGTTAGTTTCATGCACTTCGATTAGCTCCTAGTGTTTGTTTACCTGAGATTCTAGAACGCTTTATTGCGAAGATGGCCATTACACTGATTTCATATCAATGTGTGCACCTCCAATAATTTTACTTTAAGTAGAAATATTTTTTAATTTTTGCCTAAAAAGCTTCTGTAATGACTATTTTTTTATTGTTTCTCATGTTATAAGACTTTTCTGATGATTTTGTTACTGACAAGTACCTGTTTGACCAGCTGAAGACTGAAATCTCTTGGGCTGTTTGAAACTACCAGTTTGTTGATTTTCCTGTGTGGTTGTGACTGTAGGCCAACAGTACCTTTGAATATCTGTGGTGTTCCTGCATGGCTAATGTTGCTGTTTCAAGGACTTGGCTATTGGACCTCACCACCTGCAGTTTTTACCAAGATTTGTTACCATTTTGATCTTTGTTTTGCTGGTCATTATCCAGTATTTGCTAAATCTTGCATTATTCTCTACTGCTGTCATCTAATTGGAAATCAATTTTTGCTTGATTTCCGCTGTGTAAATGTTTACATTTTAAAACTAAAACATTTTCTGTGTTGCAAAGAAACATCCTAGGTATCATGTTTGAAATCTTATAACATCAGTCCATTGCAATCATTTGTTCACAATAAAACAAGAGAAGTTAGAAAGAAGTTGCAGTCTTTTGAGACACTGAGTTTTAAACTTTCCTTTTTTATATATTCAATAATTAACCTCCCTTTAGTAAGAGTGAGGACAGTCTTGATGCTGAGTTCATTTGGTGACATCAGGGCACAAGAGCAAAGCTTGAATTGAAGATCTTAGGGCTCGGCTCCGGGCAGCATGGGCAGAGATTGCACGCCTCAAATTTCATATTGAAGAGGAAATACATTATAAAAACCACCCGCCATTTCCCCAGCATCCAACAGAAAAACCTTGACCGCAGAGGGTAGTTGGACCAGGAGGTTGGCAGGTGGTTAGGAGGGGCAAATCGGGTGCCCCATCACTCTGTGCTCTCCAACATAATACCTCCAAAAAACATATAAACACTACAAACAGGTATCTGCCTCTATCTCTGAAATCAAACAAAGAGGCAGAAGACACTGCAGAGCAGAACACTGCGGCACAGGAGCTAGCACAACAAAACTCACCCAAATCGGGAACCAAAACAAAAAAAGCAAAAAAGGAAATTCAAAAACGTCTGATCATAGGAGACCTGCATGATCTGGGAGTAGTTACGATCTCCAGCCAGGGTAACGGTCAGACGCCTCCCAGGTACATCAGCATGGAGAGACACTGACTGCATTGCTAAAATTGTTCACAAAGCAGGAGAAAACATTGATGTCCTAGTACACATGGGGACTAATGATCTCGCCAGCCGGTCAGTTGTGGAGACCAAGGAACACCTGACCAGGCTGGGTGACAAACTATCATCCATTTCATCCGGCATCTCCTTCTCTGAGATCCTGCCAGTCTGGGAGAGGGGAGCAGATGGACGGAAGGTCAGAGAAGGGGAGATACAGGAGCTAAACACGTGGCTCAAGGGCTGGTGCCAGGAAAAAGGACACAGATTTGTAGGGAACTGGCAACAGTTCTGGGAGCGAAAGTTCTTTAAATTTGATGGACTGCATCTGACTAAGGAAGGAGTCAGTGCATTGGGGCAGAAGTTTGACGTCTTTGCAGAATATTTAAACTAGCAAATGGGGAGAGGGGTGCAGTACCCCATATATCGAATGGGAAGAACACCCCTCCCCACTCAGCTAGTGGTCAAACAGGGATTCAGCATGTTTGCAGTTCATTTGCATCACCAGGTAAGAAAAAAGGTTTGTCTCCCCATACGATGCACAGGGGTAATACCAAACCTCACCCAACAACTAACACACTGAAATCTGGCCAATGGAAAATCATGTACACAAATGCTCACAGCCTGGGAAATAAGATCCCAGACCTGCAGGCAATAATGTCAGAGGCTAAACTGGACATAGTAGCAATTAGTGAGACGTAGTTTACCAGTAACCACACTTGGGAGACTTCAGTACCTGGCTATGTATTGTTCAGAAGAGACCGAGGTGAAAAAAAGGGGAGGAGTGTCCCTGTATGTCAATGAAAATATCAAAGCTACAGAAATTCAGAATACACATAAGGAGCCAGAAGAACTGTGGGTCACCTTGGAAACAGGAAATGGGACAGCCATAAGAACTGGGGTTGTCTACAGGCCCCCAGACCAGGGGGAGGACATAGATACATTACTGTTAGAAGATATACAAAACATGACAGCTAAAGGGGAGGTTCTGATAATGGGAGACTTCAACATGCCGGATACAGATTGGTCAATACCAGCAGGAACATCTGCCAGAACTAGACACATAATGGATTCCCTGCAGGGGAGGGCCTCAAACAACTGGTACAACAACCCACAAGAGACAGGGCTATCCTAGATCTAGTACTGACTAACAGGGAAGGGATCACAGATCTTCAGGTAGAAGGTCACCTGGGGCCAGTGACCATCACATGGTATGGTTCAATTTGGCTACTACATCTAAATCATCCCATTCCAAGGCAAAATATGGGACTTCAGAGAAGCTGACTTTGATAAGATGGCCAACAGAGTTAAGCTAGCCCTGGCAAAAAGAAACACATGTGAGGGGGTACAGGCAAAGTGGGCAAGCATTAAGGATGCAATACTTGAAGCAACATCCCATTGTGTTAGACAGAAAAGGAAGTGCAAAAGAAGAAGGAAACCACTTTGGTTCTCAAATACAGTAGCAGAAAAGGTCAGAGCCAAAAGGCTGGCCTACAGGAAATATAAGGGAACACAGCAGGATGAAGATAGGGAGGCATACCAAACTGCCCTAAGGGAAGCAGGGAAGGCAGTAAGGCAGGCAAAGTCCCAAACTGAGGAAACACTAGCATGAACAGTAAAAGAAGGTGACAAGACTTTCTATAGCTACATTAGTGAAAGGAGAAAGTCCAGATGGGGTATTACTAAGCTTAATGGAGAAAAGGGAGCATGTGAGGAGGAGGACCATGTAAAAGCATCTATCCTAAATAGATACTTTTGCTCAGTATTTACTGAAGAGAAGGTAGGGCAGGGCCCACAGTTCAGCACCATGGACACAGGGGGAGGAGGTGAGCACTACTCCCTTCACAAAGAAAGGGTCCTACAAGAGCTTGCTAAGCTCAGGGTGGATAAGGCAATGGGACCTGATGGCATACATCCCAGGGTACTTAAGGAGCTAAAGGTGGAACTAGCAGAGCCATTAGCAGAACTGTTTAGTGAGTCTCTGAGCACAGGAGAGGTCTCAGAAGACTGGAGAAGGGCTCATGTGATCCCGCTCCAGAAGAGTGGTAGCAGTGAGGAGGCAGGGAACTACAGACCAGTCAGTCTTACCTCAGTAGTGGGCAAGATTATGGAGGCACTCCTTAAGGAAAGGATAGAGCAACACCTGGAATCCATAGGGCACAGGATCCAAGACAGCATGGGTTTACAAAGGAAGGTCCTGTCAAACTAATCTCATAGATTTCTTTGACTGGGTAACCAGAGTGGTGGACCAAGGGGGAGCAGTTGATGTTGCCTACCTTGACTTCAGCAAAGCTTTTGACACTGTTCCACATAGAAGATTGATAAATAAGCTGGGTAGGCTCGGGGTGGGTCAGAAGTTGGTCAACTGGGTGGCAAACTGGTTGACGGGCAGAAACAGAGAGTGGTGGTAAATGGTATACAGTCAGAAGAGATGCAAGTCACAAGTGGGGTACCTCAGGGATCAGTCCTGGGGCCAGTCCTCTTCAACATCTTCATTAGTGACCTTGCAGATGGACTAGAGGGTAGTCTTGTCTGTTTGCAGATGACACCAAGATCTGCAACAGAGTAGATTATCCAGATGGGGTGGGCAGAATGAGAAGAGATCTGGATAAACTAGCAAAATGGTCAGAAGAGTGACAACTGGGATTTAATGCAAAGAAGTGCAAGATCATGCACATAGGGAAGAAAACCTATAGGCTGGTAGGGGAGTTACTAGCAGTCACAAAGGAAGAAAGAGACTTGGGCATCATCATCACTGATGACCTGAAATCATCCAAGCAGACCTCTAAAGCAGTAGGTAAGGCTAGGGGGTGTTACGGTGCTTGTGTAGGGGTATCACAAGTCATAAGAGGAGGTAATAATCCTCTTTACAAGACACTAGTTAGGCCCCATCTGAGTACTGTGTGCAGCAATGGAGCGCTACACCTTCACAAGGACATTAACCAAATTGAGGCAGTCCAGAGAAGGGCAACCAAAATGGTGCAGGGACTGCATCAGAAGACATATGAGGACAGATTAACAGAGCTCAATATGTATACCCTTGAGCAAAGGAGAGAGAGGTGATATGATCGAGGCATTCAAACACCTTAAGGGCATTAACAAGGTGAAAGAGTCTAACATGTTTAAATATAAGAAAAATAGCAGGACAAGAGGACACAGCATGAAGATTAGAGGGGCGATTAAGGGGAATGTGAGGAAATTCTTTTCACAGAAAGGGTGCTGGATGCATGGAATGGCCTACCTCAAGAAGTGGTGGCTATGAATACAGTGCAGGGCTTCAAACAGGCATGGGTTAGGCATAAGGGAGCAATACAAATGAGTATGAATAGATAGGCCACAGACAGAGCAAAGGCCGATGGCACATTTATAAGGTAGAAAAAGAAATGAGCAGACTGGATAGGCCTTGCGGTCCTTATCTGCTATCAACTTCTATGTTTCTATGTTTCTATGAATGCCTTCCTCTTGTCACTGAACTAATGAGACATTGAGAATCTGACGAGTTCTCAATGAAGGTGGATTATGTTTATTTTTTTTAATAACACAATTTGAGTCTGCTTTTCAGTAGGGAAATATGGTTTACTGAGGTTCAAACTGCCAATTTTGAATTGACACGCAATGCTGTC
This sequence comes from Neoceratodus forsteri, assembly GCA_016271365.2. Classification (NCBI taxonomy): domain Eukaryota; kingdom Metazoa; phylum Chordata; order Ceratodontiformes; family Ceratodontidae; genus Neoceratodus; species Neoceratodus forsteri. The sequence goes on along the minus strand of JADMNL010000029.1, from coordinate 229,050,030 downwards.
TGTGGTCCATGACAGCTCAGCTGAGCTCATGCTATCATAATGGAACTCGTGAGCGGTGTTGTAATTGGTTTAGAGAGCAACCTTGTTCTTCATGTTCCAAAATGTTAAGAACAGCAGCTTCTATATTCAAAAATGTGAAAAGCAAAGTTTTGAAAACACCAGAAAAACAGGCTCAATGTGTATTATGAAGCATTTCTTTTTTCTTTGTCATAAGAAACAATGTACGAGGCTGCAGCACGTGAAGACCTCTTAGCCTAGTATCACATATTAAGTAACTTAGGCATATAGCAAAGGCATTTAGCTGACTAGAATGGAGCACAGGATGAGAAACATAAAAAGTGTGCCAGCAGAAGAGGACCCAGGGTCCATCGAGTCTGCCCAAGATTTACATGGAGCTTAAGGATGCTCCAGGGCCTGATCCCTGCCACCCATTCATCCCCCCTCTCCACCCACTTGGACTTTGAGAAACAGAGTGAGTGAAGTGAAGTGAGTGGAGAGGTATTTAGCTGTGGGGATTGTGGGATACTCGTCTCCAAGGTTATGTTTTGGAGAAGGGGTCACCGACCTATTTGCAGGACCTTTGTGGAGCTCCATACTCAGTTGGAAGCAAGAAGGGAAGAAATATTCCAGCTGTGACTCCAATTAAGCTTGTGTCCACCCCTGCACCCCCCTCTTCCTCAAAGTCCAAGGGGTGGGGGGGGGAAGGAAGGATGAATAGATAGAAACAGGGATGGTCACGCAACAGTCAACTCTTCCCATGAGGTACCAATAGCAAACAGTGTTACACCCCTGGAAGAGGCATAGGTGTCTGACTCAGGCAGAGGTGACCAATGATCATTTGGAGCTGATGAGAAGGGAGGTATGGTGACACCCAGTGTGGTGAGGGGGGAGAAGTTAACAAGGAGGATTATAGTGATAGCAGACTGTATGGTTAGAGGGGTGGAGAGGGTGGGCAGGTAAGGGGAGTGGGTGGTCAGATGCCTGCCTGGAACATCAGCCATCTGAGACTGGAATATGATAGGGAGGCCAGGGGAGGGAGGGAGGGAGGAAGGAAGGACAGGGAGTGCTAGTATACTTTGGTACCAATGATCTGGAAAATTGGACTATGGAGATGATGAAGAGGGACTTCCAGAGGCCGAGGGACAGACTGAAGAAATACATGGCTTCCTTAGCCTTTTCAGAGGTTCTTCCTATCTGAGTGGGAGGAATGGGAAGGATAGAGTAAGGGAGGTAGAGACTGAGGAGTTCAGTGGGTGGTTGGAGGGGTGGTGTCAGGAAAGGTGCACCACTTTATAGGGGATTGGGGAGTCTTCTCAGACAGAAAGCTGTTCAAAGGGGAGAGGACTTGTGCATTATGGCAGAAGTTTGACATCTACATTTGCAAACAGGTAAACTAGCTACAGTATGGTGGAGGCTGGGGCTGGGGATTCCACTGTAGAGGGAGAAACAGTGGGGAACTTAGACAAGACTCCTCCAAAGATTGGGGTAAGGTGTTCAGGGAATAATAGATATTAGGAATAAGTCCAGAGATGGGAGGGTAGAATCAGTAAACATGAAAGGAAGGGGAAACACAAGACTAGAGAACAGTGATGGGGGAGGCAAGTGAGAACCAATTAGGAGTGGGCACATGTTGGAGGGTGGTATGCCTCAGTCCCAGAAGTCTGTGTAATACGATTAGTGAGCTCCAGAATTTGCTAGCAGACTCTGGGCTGGATCTAGTGGCCATTGCAGAAGCTTGGGGCAGTGTGGACAGCAACTGGGACATAACAATCCCAGGCTACACCTTATAGGTCCATGTCAAAAGGTTGAGTGTAAAAGGGCCACTACAAAAAGGCGACGGCAAAACAGAATGGACACAAAGAGCGACCGGGAAATAACAGCTATCACTGAAATGGCAAAGACACTGCCACAATGGGTGTCTGCAGGGGGCTTCACACCCCGCACCTCCCTTTGTGGGGGACTTCATCCCCTGCACCCCTAATTCTAGATATAATCGACTCAAGGGGGTGCAACTTGGGAAGGGGGAGAAAGTCATAGGTCACCGTTTTGGTGATCACTGTTTTTCCTGGTTGCTCTTTTTGCCATGCTGTTTTGCTGTCATTGTTTTTGCAGTCGCAATTATGAGGTTTCACATTTTACAGGATATCCACCTGGTATAGGTGTGACAGAGGGACAGGTAGAGGTAGAGGACTGGCTATCTACATTACAGAAGGGACAAAGGCAGTAGATGATGCTACCATTTAGGAGGGAATGAGGAGGTAGAATCACTGTGGGTTCAGCTAACAGAGTCACCAGACAGGAAGACTCACTTAGGGGTAGTTTACAGGTTACCAGGGCAGGGAGAAAAGAGAGAGAGAGAGAGAGAAGGAAATAGGTGTTGCATTGGGGACGGGGCGGTACAAGGAGTGGTTGTAACAGTGCGAAATCTCAACCTACCAGACATTGACTGGGACATCCTAGTGGGCAGGAGTACCAGAAACCAGATCCTGCTTCATGTCTTGCAGGACTACATGTTGGTACAACAGGTCAAAGAGCTCTCTAGACAGTCAGCCATTCTAGATGAGGTACTCACCAATTTAGAAAAGTAGGTGAGTACAGGTCAGGGAACCACTGGGGTCCAGCAACCACAATACTTATGATAAGGGGTGGCCCTGGGCACCACTGAGCCTTCATCTAAGGCTGATGTGCCAGACTTCAGGAGGGCAGATTTGAACTGTATGTGGGAAATTGTGCAGGACAGGTTAGCTAGGGTAGACAGCATCAGAGGAGTAGAGAAAAGATGGGGAGGTTATAAAAGGGGCCATTCTGAAGGCAACAAAAACATGCATGAGAACAGTCATCAAGAGAAACCAGTATAAATTTGCTTCTCTGAAAATGTCAGGGAGGCAGTGAGGGTTAAAAAGAGGGCATTTAAAAGGTACAAAGAAAATCAGGGGATGAAGAACTGGAAGAGTACCGTGAGAAACCTAAAGTGGCCAGGAGGGCAGTCAGGATCGTAAAGACAGAAACAGAGCTGCATATTGCAGAGAGGGTCAACGGAGGGGAAACAACAGGTTACTCACCTATAACAGTAGTTTTAGGAGTGGTATGTGATGTACATCCACACTTCTGGCAGTATTTCTTTCCATATAATGCTTGCCAGAACATCTTCAAGCTGGCTCCTCCCACCCACCCAGGTGGTAACTCCCTCAGCACCACCCCATGACATCAGATCCTATCCACTGGAAGCAAGACTGGTATGACACTTGCCACCAGGATCATCTGTTCCTTGTCCCTCCTGGTCTTGATAAACACTTGTGAATCAAAGGAAATGGAGGGAAGGCATTGAGAAGACCTGGGGTCCAGGCCCTTGAGAAGGCATCCCCATGCAGCATTCCTGCTGAGGGGGGGTGGGCACAATACAGCCTCAGCTTTGCATTCTCCCTATAGGGGAACAGGTCCACCAGAGGGGTGCCATAGTGGTAGAACGGGCTGCATACTACCTCAGATGGAAGGATCATTCATAAGATGCCTTGCCGAGGCACATGGATGGCCAGGAGATTAGCGCCCAGGCTGTGCATGAGGGTCCAGATGTGGAGAGCTTCCATGCACAGAGGAAGGGAGTGCATCCCATCCTGTTTGTTGAGGTAATATATGGTCGTGGTGTTGTCCATCTGGACCTGAATGACATGACCCCGAATGTGTGGAACAAAGGTTGTCAGCACCTACTTGTAACTTCCCTTGTTCCTGAGAACTCCACCCAACCACTACCTTTTGGGTCCCATTACTGAGCCAATTTGACACCTATGTAGTTAATATGCTGCCTGCCCCTAGGTCCTCCAGCTTCCTGATCAACCTCTTTTAGGGCACTGAGTCAAAGGCCTTGCTAGAATCCAAATATACCATCTCAACCGCATGACCCCTGTCTACCACCTTTGTTTTCCAGTCAAAGAGGTTGATCAGGTTGGTCTGACAGGACCTTCCTGACATGAGCCCATGCTGTCTTTTGTCTTATAGCCCCATGGCTTCAAAGAACTTAAATAGTCTCCCCTTCAGAATGGCCTCCAGCAGTTTACCCACAATGGAGGAAAGACTGATTAGCCCATACTTCACAAGATCATCCCTGACCCCACTCTTGCATGCCACATGTACGATTCTCCATTCCTGCGGTACCAACCCCCATATCTAGACAGCTGTTGAACAAATCCTCAAGTTACCTTTTCAGCTCCACTGCCATTTCTCAGTTTTTACTGGTTCACTCATGCCGCAGTGACATGAATCTGGTCACCATAAATTAGGGCACCAGGAACATGTCTCCTTCAACCACCGCTCCCATACATTCCACTGCAACCCAAGTAGGGCAACAAGGGACAGCAAGGCAGGACAGTTCTCCATGTGGGGGACTCCACCCACCCCACCCCTTGACACTAAATATAACCTCCTCCTGGTATGGGCATGAATGTACCAGAGCAAAACAGTGTCAGTAGCAAAAATGGTCATGAGTGCAGGCCACTGTGAAATTCAGCATGTCCCTGTCACTCATGCCCCTTTCCCATTGCTCTAATTGCGATGCCCTAATTGTATCGCTCACATAACGGTATACAGTTTTTACCACCTCAGTTAGATCCTAGATATCGGAGACAGGCAAGCAGAGGGACTGTCCTATTTCCTCCAGTTCAGTGAGACAGATCAGATTATTGACTTTGCAACCCTTAAAGACAAAAATTTATCTCTGTTATTTATTATAAAATTGGTAACTTGCCTACAACGGATCATATCCATTATCGACATGTGAGATATTATCTGCAACCTCTTCTAATGAGAGGCTGAGGTGCTCAATGTCTGCATCAAAACTTCCAACTTTTGCAACAAACAATAACTGGTCCAAAGGCCCACCATCTTATATCAATCCTACATCAATCTCTCTCAGCGCAGTGACAAGCCACCATGACACACATCTAACAAAAATGGTCTCAGGAACTTAATACAAAACAGAGCAGCACTGGGCCAGAGCAGTGACTAAATCTCGGAAGGCCACATCCTCCCTGACAAACAGGGAATTTCCCTAGAAACTTAAAATATGATTTTTTTAAATTGCCACAAATGCAAGCAGAATACCAGACACAACTGTCTGCATCATGCTGGAGGTAATGTGGTGAACAAATTGCACATCACACACATGTCCTCTGGTTCTGCCCAATTCTCTGGCCCTTCCGGATGGAAATACACTGCATCATAACATAAATTCAGCCTCTCAACCTCCACCAGGAGGGCCATATAGTTACCCTGCTCATGATCCCACCAATAGTTAAACCCCCCAAACTAAAGCATCTCCTGTGTAGTCTGACTCCCGTGACCAACAATGCCATCATAAAAGCATGGCTCCAAACATTGCTCCCCCCCCCCGCTCATTGATAACTAGCACTCATTAGTGAACTGCACATACGTGATGGAAAAAAACATGTATGGACTTAATGACAAAGCAGATTTTATTGACAAAGTGAACCCCCTGGGTGCATTAGGGATGGCCTTGGATCTGTTATAGTTGGCCTCACTTCTCCAGTGTAGCGTCATCTGCAAAAATAATCCATAACTGGTGTGAGAGTGTGGAATACTCTGTCTACACAAAAATAAACTTAAAGTGTGTCACAGAAGTTTTACTACCCTGTTAGTACTCCCTTACCCCCAGTCCCCCTTCCTTTCTTTCTTTCCTTTCCTTTCCTTTCCTTTCCTTTCCTTTCCTTTCCTTTCCTTTCCCTCCCTTCCTTCCTTCCTTCCTTCCTTCCTTCCTTTTAGTTTATATCTGCATTTATATTTAATAATGTGATATTGGAAGAATTTAGACATGTTCCTGGAAAGCTCAGTTACACATATAGTTGGACTCTTTGACCCAACAATTGAATTAATTAGAGAACTTAATGTATGTACTATAACATAATGCAATTCTTCAGTTTACTGCACCAGTGTTGCAGTTCCAAGCAGAGGTTATTAAACCCCCTCTGGATAGGACTGAGAACTATATATACTGTCTTAAAAACTGAATAATATTAAAAAGACCAACACAGAAAAAAGTAAAATGACCTGTAGTCGAAAGTAGTCATCCAGTCACCAAATAAATAAACAAGTACCTGAATACCACCTGTACGGTACTGAGTACTAACGCTGTGTTGGCATCTTTTAAAGTAAAATAAACAAAATAATACTGTTATCAGCCTTCTGCATTAGCTTACACACCTGGGGTAATACATTAAGACAGATGGCAAAAATAGGAGAAGTCCCAAGGATCCCTTAAGCAACACATTTCCATTTGAATAAAGAGAGAGATTTTGTTTTATATTCTTATTTGCTTTTATTTTTACTTCATTTGTTTGGTTTCCTGATTTATTTCATTTATCACTATGTTTTGTTGCTTATATTTTTGTTTATTTTTTTCGATTTGCATTTTATATTTTGGCAGTAATTAGATTAGGGTTAGTGAGTGAGGTAGCTAGGTTAGTGCGTGGCGGGGATTTTGTTTTATCTGCCTGTCCCTATCTGCATTATCTGGTGGACGGAGAGTCGAGGAGCAAATCTACCGTTCGTGGGGGCTGAGTGCCGGACCTTCAGTTGTGTTCCTGAGGCAGGAGCTGGGCGTTGGACCTGAAGCCATGTTTCAACTATCTGCCACTCTTATTGTTGGAGGAGATGCTTCTACTGCTGAAAGAGACAGGACGAGAGAGTGTGTGGAGCTTTGTGGGTTCTGCAGCAGTTGCTGTTGTATTCTGCTGGAACTGGTCTTCATGTGAGGACACCGCCTGAACTTTACTGGACCGATTGAGAGAGGTGTCGGAGAAGGCTCTCAGTCTCCTACTTGGGGGTGGCTGTTTCTTGACTGTGCCTGGGACTGGGCAAGAATGCCCGCATCACTGAAGAGTCAGTGGGGGAGTGTGGGGTTTTCCTAAGCTGCCTGGGGGTCGGCTTGGTGACCAATCTTCCTGGGTGCCTGTAGCTGCTGGTCATGGGTCAAGAGGGGAGCACCGGAGTCCTCAGTAGCATGGTTGAGGGCTGTTGGATCTTTTCCCATTCATCATGCTCTCTGGGCTTTCACTGCTGGCTTTCTCCTGCAGGCTGGGTGCCTACCTGTGTGGTAGTTAGAGCTAGTGTAGAAGCCCTGGGAGCAAGGAAAAGCTTGGCTGAGGACATTGGAACTTTTTCTGGTGGCTGTTGTTTTGTTGAAGACTGGCCCTGTTTCCATCAAGTGGACCTTGTAGGGTCTCATCTGCAGTTTCCCTGTCTCCACATTCCCTTTGACGGGCCATGTACTTTTTAAGAACTGTGCCTCTGGGCTCCATCGCCCATCTCCTTCTTTGATCTCACAGATTTCAGAGGGTTGGTGAGAGTACTCTGCACCTTATTTTACTATAATTCTTAAGTTTCTGTTAATTTCTTTCCGCACTAGGTGAGAGGTAGTGTTGGAACTGAAGTTTACCTGGTCATTTACCTGGAGTGGTGGGAGCTCTCCGGGTCCAGACTTCATTTTATTTTCCAGTAGTGTATAGTGACTGGTTGTTTCTCCTCAACCTGCTTCCACTAACGTTCTGCAGTTTTATGGACCAGCAGCTTATTTGTTTTTGCTGTTTATCTGGTTTTTGTAATTGTTTGGGGTGGGTGGGGAGGACTGGATTTGATTGTATTAATTTTCTTAATCTAATCTTTTTATTGTTTGCAATTCCTGGCTATTATTAGGATATGCTGGCAGTTAGCTCTCCCGGACAGGCGCTACTCCTCCTCCAAGCTTTGGAGCCTCCACCTCTTTAATTGCCCTCCACTGCCAGTCGCAGTTTATGGGCGATGTAGGGCACTGGGAATAGTGAGTAGGAGGTGAAGGGAGTACAGGTGCCCTGAACCTTGGGTGAGGGCTGAGCTGGGGGGGGTGGGATAGGCTAATCAGGTCCAGGAGACGTCCTGAGGTGAAATGGGTTCCAGATCATGGTTTTCCATATCTGGTCTCCATACCCAAGGATTCCTGTGTTACAGGGCTGGTAGCCCGGCCGGCTCCAGAGTCTCAACCATCTCAAGTGGTGTAATGCAATGCCATGTCTATAAAGAACAAGACAGCTATTATAGCTGATCTTGTTGGGACAGCAGATCTGACATACATCACCAAGACCTGGCTGGATGTGAATGCTGGCCCAGTTTTGGAGGCTGCCAATCCTGCCGGGTTCTCAGTGATACATCACTTGAGATTGGACCGTAGGGGCGGGGGTGTAGCCATTTTTTTTTGAACGGAATTGGGCCTTACAGAGGTTCCAATTGAGGTACCCAGTTTGTTTGAGTGTACTGCAGCTGCAGGTGTGGTGTGCAGGATCATTTTCATCTACCGTCCAGCTGGGGGTGAGAAACCACTCCTGCAGGAGGTCGCAGACTTCGTTGCCGACATGGCATTGGAGTCGCCCAGATTGAGGGTTCTGAGTGACATCAACACCTGGGTCAATGATGAACTCTCGCAATTTAGTCAGGATTTCCTCCAATTCATGAGTTTGTTGGGCTTCACACAGGTAGTTGCCTCTGCAATCCATAACCAGGGTCACTCACTTGACCTGGTTTTCCTCCTGGGGATGGAGGCCTCCGATTTGGTGGTGGAACCAGTTGGATGGTCTGACCATCACACTGTAAGGTTCAATTTCTGGGCTCCCCCCTATAGGCCTGCCCCTGTGGAGATGGTTCGATACCACCTTTTGAGGGATGTTACCCCTGTTGGCCTTTTGGTGGCATTGGACCTATCAGGATTGCCGGATGCTAGTGAGGGTCCAGAGAACCTGGTCTAAGCCTATAATAAGACTGTGGTGGGAACTCTGGACTCTATTGCTCCTGTCTGTGTTCATCCTCTCACTCTCCGCCCTCGGTCCCCTTGGTTCAATGGGACCTTGAAGGAACTGAGACGAGTTGGAAGAAGGCTGGAATGGTGCTGGTGGAAATCTGTCCTGGATGCTAACTGCCTTAGATTGATGGAACATTATTGTGTCAATCAATCGGCAATCTCCCATAAGAAGGCAGAGTTCCTGTCCAGGGAGATTGCTGCAGCTCAGAATAGACTGTCTCAGTTCTTTCAAACTGTGGACAGGTTGTGCAATCCAACCTGTCTACAAGTTTGAAGAGCATTTTCACAGGAGAAGTGTGATGAGTTCACTTGATTCTTTGCTAATAAGGTGGCTGACATCAGGGCAGAGATCTGATGAGCCCATTCTATGGGGCTGTCAGTGGTCAGTGCATGGTAACTACTCCTCGGCTTTCCTGGGCATACTTCAACCGGCCAGAGATCTCTGATGTTGTGCAGATTGCCCAGAGCATGCAGCCAACTTGCTGTAGTCATTCATTCACATATTTGTGAATGACTAGCACAGTGTGCATGGCAGGCCCATTGGTCCACAGTGTGGACCAATGGGCTTACAGCTGATATTGTAAGCTGTCATTCAGCGGGCAGCCATGGCGGTATGCAGGTGGGTTTGCAGCTGCCTGCCAATGATGGGGTGGGGGAGCTGGGTGGGCAGGGGGTCCTGTGTGGGTGGGGGTACCACTAGACTACCAGGGCTGGTGATTTTATTAATATGCAGTGATCAGAGCATCAGGATTGGTGGGGGTACTGCTAGACTACTAGGAATGTATGTTTACATTATTCTAGGTGATCACAGCTACAGGGAGGGACGGGGTGCCACTAGACTGCCAGGGATATCTCTTTCTGTTCTGTTAAGTGATCGCAGTTACAGGGAGGGTGGGGGTACCCCTAGATTTACTCTGGTGGCATAACATGCTGTGCAGGGTGCCATCCACATTTTGCTGGCCAGCCCTGCAAAACTCATGCAAATGGGGCCATAAAGTCATGCAAATGACCCCCCTTGCACCTTGCATACATTATGGCCCCATTTGCATTCTGCTGGCTGAATATCAGGAATTTGCGCACAGCGTAACTTTGTTGCACTGGCACAGTCCCATTCCTGGTATTCAGCCCTGTCTGGGGGGAATGTGCCGGTGCATCCTATTTGTGAGTGTGCATTACCTGCTATATCCAGAGGAGATGCAACATGGCTCATCTCCTTTGAATATGTCCCTTATTGCACCACACCCATTTGAATTGCACCACCACCGCGGCTCCATTCCAGGCGCAGGTTTGCATATCGGGGCCATACATCTTTTACCAGCATTCTATATCTTATCCGCATTGTTGAACTGTAGGTAGAAAAGATTGTGAATCGTGATGCCTAAGTGAGTAGCAGCCAAAGGATCAATTTATTTCCAATAGAAAGACAAACTATAGAAATGTGAAGTCAAATGGGCTGGGCTGTCAAGCAAGTGGAGTAATGTAGGTGTCACTTAACTTTAAGATCAAGATTGGCATGCTATATGACCAAAGAGTTTTTTTTTTCCTGTGCACCTACTTGGTCAGGAACTGCTGTTGCTGAGGGACGATGCTGTACTCTGCGCGTGACTGGGTAGTGTGTCATTTCAAAGTGAAATACATACCATACAGGCAGTGCTTACACAGTATGCAGGCTTTAGAAGATGCACACAAGCCATACCCCTCAACTGTCCGTGATTAGGAACTAGGGTTGGGTGGACTGTTCCATGGGAGATCCAGACCCCCGTATCAAACCCACAATCCATGGACCCAGATAAATACAGACTTCACAGTAGAAGTCTGGTCCCAGGTATGTGGAGACACCTTTTCCCCAATTTTGTTTTCTGTTGCCATGGGGATGCTGTCGGCATGTTCAGGTGCAGCAGCATCCAGTCAGGCAACAGAAGGTCATGGGATGCACTCACAGTATATAACCATGCTGAGTGTGCCATGCATCCCAGAACAAGGAGGACAGGGAAGAGAGAGGAGTGGAGGAGCTGCGCTGAGGAGCAGAGCCAAGACAAAACCAAAAAAAAGGTACCCCACCCCAAAAAAAAAAGAAAAACAAGAGTTTCTCCAGTTGGAGGAAAGGAAAGGAAAAGGAGTGGGACAAAGAAGAAGTGGGGGGAGAGAACTGATCATGGGGGTGGGTAAAGGCAGTCGGGGTCAGGACTCTGGAGGGAGCGTCAGGAATCAGATTGGGAAGGTAGTCGGGACTGGGGAATAGTGGTGCAGGGTGGGGAGATGCTGGCAATGCTGGGCTGGTGACTGTGTGAGCAAGGGCAGGCTGACAAGATCTGACATGTGCCATTCCAGAGGGGAGAGAGAGAGAGAGAGTAAGACTAGTGTGGAGAGAGAGGGAGACTCGAGTACTGGGGGCCCATCAGAGTTACAGAAACTCCAAAATGGAACTTTTTTTCTTGGCTTTGGACAGTAGCTGTGTGTACAAAAAGGGCAGGCTGGCAAAATCTAACTTGTGCCATTCCAGATCCAGAGTATTGGGGGGCCCAGAGATTACAGTTACAGAAAATCCAAAATGAAAGGTTTTTCTTCTTGGCCCCAGACAGTAGCTGTGTGTACAAAAAAGGCAGGCTGGCAAAATCTTTGACTTGTGCCATTCCAGATCCAGAGGAGAGAGGGAGAGACTACTGTGGGTACCAAATAAGTTTTACAGTTACATAAAATTACCAATTTTCATTCCAGGCTTCAGTGTAGTTGTGTGCACAGAGTGTTTACAGCACAACACAAGTAAAGCACAAGCACTACACATGTGTCATCATCATCACTCATTCCCCATTATTCCTTATTATAAATAGTTTTATAGTATATCACGTTGCAAACTTACATTACGTATAAGCATTAACCAATACCAGACTTCCCCCAATGAGGTAGGGGAAAGGGAGAAACCCCATAGGTAATGATCGTGGAGACACTCCGAGGAGAAGATCCTCAATGTAATATCCTAGACAACATAACCAACTGCGTGGTCCTTAACCTTTGGTGAAGGTCAGTGGGAGACTGCAGGGGTAGAGGATAGTCCATCCTGACCAATCTCTAAGGGGGAATGAAGGAACAAAGGGTGTGGAGCTTCTCCCATCTGGCCTGATATAGCAAAGACCTGCCACGGGCCTGGCAATTATTTCTTCAATCCTGAGATTGTGGAAAAACTTGTTCACCCACTCCACATAAGAAGTAGCATCTTGAGCCTTCCAATGGTGGAACACAAGTTTTTTAACTGTTAAAGACACCAGAGCCATATGGAAACACCTCTCTTTAACTGAAATAGTGGTATAATCACCTAATATGCAAATCTGTGATGTGAATAGGTCCAGTAAACCTAATAACGGGTCAGCCTTAGTTTGAATAAGGTGTCAAAGGGGGGCTACTTTGGTACATTCCCAAAATATATGGAGTAAAGAACCTGGTTCCTGGCCATACCTAAAACAGGCCTGGCTTGGAATCCTGCCCATCCCATGCATTTTAACAGGGGTAAAATAAATGTCATGCAAACTATGGAATTGCATCAATCTTAACTGATCGTTGGCTGTATATGAGCAGACTCCTTGTCAAACCTTTTCCCAGTGGAAACTTTCATTAGGGAAAGCATTGGTTCAGTAATGGGAATAACCCGACACATTGGGATTGAGCTTAGAAAATAAAGCAGAGACCAGATGAGAGACTGCATGAGGCTGTTTAGTTAGTGTAAGAAATTCCTGGAGATGAACTACTTGAGAAACATTCCAGACACCAGACCCATACCATTTGATCAGCATATGTCTGATCTGAAACACAAAGAAGAAGTATTTCTTGGAAAGGTGAACAAAGGCCAACAACTCAGGAGTAGCCCCTAATTTATTGTGCACTAAAAGTTCGCTAACTAGGGCTTTCGGTGCAGCACAATCCTTCTGGGTTGATATCATACAGTCACCCAGCCTAAAGTTTGGATTACCAAATATCGGTTGTGCTAATTCTCGCTGGTTGTCATATTTTAAATATTTACATAGTTGTTTATGAACCTTCATTGAGACATATATATATATATACATAACCGGGTTAAAAAAAGAGACTGGCAATTTTTTAGGTATTGTATACAGTGATCTAGCAGGGGAGAGTCCTGATATCATTAACATGTCCTGCTCCAGTTGCAGCCAGACAGGAATGTAAGGGAGGGACCCCATCTCCTGAGGGGTGGTAGTGCAGTGCATGTATTTTGCCATATGGCTGGCCAAATAATAATAATAAAGGTTAGGATGTTTAAGACCTCCTAAATTCCTTGGAGCACTTATGCAGTTGTATGACCTCCATGGAGGTTCATTCTTCCACAGGAATTGGACAATTATAGCATGAAGCTTACGAAACCAACTCAGGGGAAGATGGACATTCAACATATTTAGGGGTAGAACACTCTTAGTAAAACATTCATCTTAACCACACTGACTCTAGCCTGGGGGGAGACCTATAGAGGGGACCATCTGTCTAAGTCCTGCTTCATATTCAAAACAAGATTGTCCAAATTAAATTTTTTCATTAAAGATACTGAGGTAGACAGTGCTATCCCCAAGTATTTGAGATGGGTACACCATGTCATGGAGAATGAAACAATCTCATTTTTGGATACCAGAGAGTTAAGGGGCATCACCTCAGATTTACTGAGGTTGAGCTTGTAATTGGAAACCTGACTAAATTTTTGGATAATCTGCAGGCAGACACAATGGATTTATGAGGCTCAGTAACATGCAGGAGAATATCATCATCATATACTGACAATTTCATGTGAAACGGCTCTATCACAGTACCCTGAAGGAGCGGGGAGGCATTCAGTTGGCGTAGTAAAGTTCTAGGTATAAATTAAAAAGCATCAGTGACAGGGGACTGGATTTTTGGGGGAAGACAGATGAAAAAACTCCATTGCAGTACACTTTAGCACTAGGACAAGAGTATAAGGAGCTGATCCAAGTTCTAAAAGAATTTAGAAATCCAAACTTTGCTAAGGTATTAAAAAGAAAGGGACAGCTAACTCTATCAAACACTTTCTCTGCATCCAGGGACACGAGGGCCATTGGTTGCTGGACATCCCTGGATACAGAGAAAATGTGGGCAAGCTTACGAATGTGACCTGATGAGGATCTACCCTGCACAAACCCAATTTGCTCAGGGCTCAGGAGATCTTCCCACACTTTTATGATTCTAGATGGTAGTATGTTAGCAAAAATCTTAATATCATAAGGCAATTCTAGGGGATGGGGGTAGAAAGAAGTAGGCTGCTGGTTAACTAGGATCTGCAGCTTATCCATTAGGTAGAGAAATGGACAGACTGGGTGGGCCAAGCGGTCCTCATGTGCCGTCAAATTCTATGTTTCCATGTTTCTATAATTCATCAGTGAAATGTGGCGATAATTGGTGACTCTGTTCTTGGGTTTGCCTGGTTTCGCGAGAACAACTATAATTGCTTCTAGGAGTGTCAAGTCTGTAATCCCATGTTCACTGATGAATTTAAACAGACTGTGGAGAATAGGGGTCAGTTCAGCCTCAAACATTTTATAAAAATTGGATGGAAAGCCATCTGGACCTGAGGCATTGTCCCTAGGAAGGGATCGGATGGTTTCTCTGATCTCCTGTTCCAAGATGTGACGAACTAGAAAGTTTTGCTGAGCCTCATCAAGGGAGGGAAGAGGAATTGCATCCAGAAAGTCCCAAAGTTCCTTGTCTGAAGGGACATTCTCAGGGGGACTGTAGAGCTGTTTGTAGTACTGCTCGAACTCCTTTGCAATTTGTCTGGGGGAAGTCAGAATTGCATCTGAGGTCAGGGAAGACTAAGAGGCAATGAGGTGAGATTCTTCTTGCCTCCAAAGCCTCATCACTAAAAGGTGGCTGGCTTTATCACCCTGCTCAATATACTTCACCTGGGTTTTAAAGAGAGCATACTCTGCTTTTTCCCACAAAAGCTCTGAATACTGAATTTTAAGCACTGCCAAATGCAAGACCTCTTCTTTTGAAGGAGGATTTGACAAGGCAGCTGCTAGAGCCATGATATTGTCTAGCAGGGATTTAGATTTCCCCTCCTGTTGGCATTTTCTAGTGGCAGAAATCCTAGTGAAGTTCCCCCTAAGCACACATTTTAAGGTGCTCCATATTTGATCAAAGGCTGGAATTGAACTTTCACTGTGAATCATGAAATTCCTTATGAGGTCTTTTATATGATGTACTGTGTCCTCATGGTCAAATACTTGCAAATTTAATTTCCAAATAGTATCTTTTTGAGTATCTGGGGTCAGAATACTGTCCAACCAGATATGGGACTGGTCAGATAGGACTCTAGAAGTTATGCCGCAGCCCACCAAACTGGTGATCACCTTCGCCGGCATATTCAGCGGGGTGTATTTAAGTGAATCTCATTTCATTTCCACGTCCATCATTGACTATTTGTGGATGAAACACGTTACCGGAGGTAACTGCAGTGCTATACAGTTCAGTCACGGGCACTAGAGCAGTGGAATCAGGTAAAATAGCTGGTTTGAGTGGGAGCTATGAAGGAGCCACAAGTTTGAGCCACCTAACAGGCAGTCATCACACCAGAACAGTAACTGTATTGCAGGAACCAGTCCAGAAATCTTGAAAGGAAGTGGTGGTGGACTGCAGTGCTGTTGTTGTGCTGTGTTCACTGTACAGTCATGAGCCATGACAGTAAATTTGTTCCTGGCCTGTGGGTGGAAGTCATCAGAAGGACACCACGTTAGAGGGATCTTTTGTTTCAAAATGGATCAAAGTGTTGATGAGGCACATGCTATTTCTCAGGTAGGCAGTGGCACTGCAAAAGACAGCAATCAGCCTGAAAAGGGAAAACAAAATCCAACCCCCAAAAGTTGTTTTTTCATGCCTAAGTTTTCGTCTTCCAAGTGAATGCTTGAATACAAAAAAGGTGAATGTCTTGGATCATCATCAGTCCCAAGTAAAACAAGCATTTGTCAATGCCGAATGTTGATTGCGTTGGCCTGTTGAACTTGCTCAGTGGCCCTCTGTCACTGGCTCAGTCTGTTTGTCCCGGTGCTGCAGGCTGCACTTTTGTACTGGGTTGCTGCCTGTGTTGGCACCTTGTTCTGCTGAGGAAGAAATCCGCAGCTGTCCCAACAGAGCTCCATTGAGGTTGCTCACTCCCCCCCTCTCTCACTCGCTCATTCTGTTTCTCCTTGTGCTGCAGGCTGCCCTTTTGTACTGGGCTCCTGCCTGTGTTGGTGGCTTTTTCTACCCACAAAGAAATCCACAGCTGTCCCGACAGAGCTCCGTTGAGGTCGCTCACTCCCCTTCTCTCACTCGCTCATTCTGTTCTGCCGGCACTGCAGGCTGCCCTTTTCTACTGGGCTCCTGCCTGCATTGCTGCCTTCTTATGCCCACAAAGAAATTTGCAGCAGTTACAATACAGCTCTGTAGCTCTCACTCACTTGCTCATTCTGTTTTTCCTGCCACTGCAGGCTGCCCTTTTGTACTGGGCCCCTGCATGCACTGCTGCCTTTTTCTGCCCACAAACAAATCTGCAGCAGTCCCAACAGGGCCCCGTTGAGCTCATGGACTCCCCCTCCCTCACTCTCTCATTCTGTGTCTCCTGGTGCTGCAGGCTGCCCTTTTGTACTGGGCTCCTGCCTGCAATGGCAGCTTTTCTGGCCAGAAAGAAATCTGAAGCAGTCCCAACACAGCTCCACTGAGCTCGCTTACTCTCCCTCTGTCACTCTCGCATTCCGTTTGTGCCGGCGCTGCAAGCTGGCCTTTTGTACTGGGCTCCTGCCTGAGTTGCCTCATTTTTTGCCCACAAAGAAATCTGCATCAGTCACACTAGAGCTCCGTTGAGCTCACTCACTACCACTCTGTCACTCGCTCGTTCTGTTTCTCTTGGTACCGCAGACTGCGCTTTTGTATGGGGCTCCTGGCTGCGTTGGCACCTTTGTCTGTCCACAAAAAATCCGCAGCTGTCCTGACAGAGCTCCATTGAGGTCGCTCAGTCTCCCTGTCTCATCGCTCATTCTGTTTGTCCTGGCGCTGCAAGCTGCCCTTTTGTACGGGGCTCCTGCCTGCATTGGCGCCTTTTTCTGCCCACAAAGAAATCCCAGCAGTCCTGATAGAGCTCCGTTGAGCTCACTAAGTCCCCTTGTCTCACTCGCCCGTACTGTTTCTCCCACCACTGCAGGCTGGCCTTTTGTACTGGGCCCCTGCCTATATTGACGCCTTTTACTGCCCACAAAGAAATCTGCAGCAGTCCTGAGATCGCTTTGGTGAGTTCGCTCACTCCCCCTCCCTCACTCGCTCTCTCGTTCTGTTTCTCCCAGTGCTGCGGGCTTCCCTTTTGTATGGGGCTCTTGTGTTGGGGCCTTTGTCTGAACACAAAGAAATCCACACCAGTCCCAACAGAGCTCAGTTGAGCTCGGTCACTCCCCCCCCACTCAGTAGATCTTAATCAGTCCCAAACACTGATTTCCTAGAGTGACCATGCTACTGTCCGACAGGAGTGCAAAAACATATTTTAGCCAGGATGTGAAAAATGACAGCTGTAGTGCTCATAAGGAGTTATGTAAAAATGCCACAGTTGAAAATGTGGCATGACAGTATTACAGATTTGCGAAGTTACAAGGGTCCGTGGAAACAGTTCAATGCACGCTTGTAACACAGTCATGTTATGCAGTTTCGTCACCAAATTTTCAACATAGGGATTTTAGGACCTCTGCTCATGAAGAGTGCCACTGTCATTTTCTTAATCTGTCCTGAACACTGATTTCCCACAGTGACCACCTTATTCTGCGCGAGAACTGTGAAAACACATTTCGGTCAGGATGTGAAAAATGGCAGCTGTACTGCTTATAAGGAGGTGTGAAAAAATGGCACTGTTGAAAATCTGGTGTGACAATATTACAAATCTGCAAAGTTACAAGGGTGCATGGAAAGTGCACAATGCACACTTGTAACACAGTCAATTGATGGGCTATTATCACCAAATTTTCAACATAGGCATTTTAGGACCTCTGCTCATGAACAGTATCATTGTCATTTTCTTAATCTGTCCCGAACAGTGATTTCCCCAGCAACCTCTCTATTCTGCGCCGCAAGTGCGAAAACACATTTTGGTCAGGATGGGAAAAATGACAGCTGTACTGTTCATAAGTAGGTCTGGGAAATGGCAATGTTGAAAATCTGGAGTGAAAATATAAATTTGTGGCCTTACGAGCATGCGTGCCAACTGTGCAATGCATGCTTGTAACACAGTCATTTTATGCAGTATTGTTACCAAATTTTCAACATAGGCATTTTAGGACCTCTACTCATGAACAGTGTCACTGTCATTTTCTTAATCTGTCCTGAGCACTGATTTCCCCCAGCGACCATGCTATTCTGCTCCGGAAGTGCGAAAACAATTTCAGCCATGATGTCAACAATGACAGCTGTACTGCTCACAAGGAGGTGTGACAAAATGTCAATGTTGAAAATCTGGTGTGAAAATATTATAAATTTGCGAAGTTATGAGTGTACATAGCAACTGCACAACGCACGCTCGTAAAACAGTCATTTTTTTGAATTTTTCCACCAAATTTGCAACATAGGCTTTTTGAGAGCCCACCTCATGAACACTGGCACTGTCATTTTGTTAATCTGCCCCAAAGGGTGATTCTGCACAGTGACTGCAAAACCACCTTTCGGGGCCGATTAACGCCATGACAGTTCAAGAATTCATGAGGAGGGGTCCCAAAAACTCCATGTTGAAAATTTGGTGAAAAAATTCCTAAAAATGCCCGATATATGCACTAAAGTTGAAAACACCCTATTTATTACATTATACAGCTTACCAGCATTTCCTCAGTTCGCGGTCAGCTTTGAAGAGTGCAGACGTGTTCCCGGTCCACGAAGATCGTTGCACCGAGCTCCGGAGGTAAGTATGGGGTGAGGGGGTGTGGGGAGGCAGGGTGCGCAGTGGTAGGTGTGGCTTGTGGGTGGGGGGGCAGGGAGGCGCCAAGGACAGTTCCTTCTTTTCAGGGGAAAAAAAACAAGACATCACTGGACTGTTTTTCACTTCACAGGGGCATCTGGCACGGTGAGGTGGGCTCCCAGCATGCCAGCAGAGGCTTCAGTTTGGGGGCCAGCAGTGGCCAATGGGGGATTGGGCACCTCCATCGGCAGGAACAAAAATGGGGGGGTTCATTGTGCTGACGGGGATTGGGCACCCCCATTGGCAGGAACAAAATGGGGGGGATTTCACTATGCCAATGGGGATTGGGCACCCCCATCGACAGGAACAAAAATGGGGGGGTTCATTATGCCGATGGGGATTGGGAACCCCGTTGGCAGGAACAAAGCGGGGGTTCACTATGCCGATGGGGACTGGGCACCCCTGTCAGCAGGAACAAAATGGGGGGGTTCATTATGCCGATGGGGATTGGGCACCCCCGTCGGCAGGAACAAAAGGGGGTTTACAGAATGCTGATGGGAAGTCGGCAAGTAAACACGGTTGGGGAAGGGGGTTATATTGTTTGTGAACAGGGCAGCATGCCACTGCCATGTTCACAAACAATATCAGGGGTTTCACATCCCGCCCTGCAATGACGGGTCGCTCCCTCATTGCAGCAGATGGCTGACGCTGCAATGACGAGGAGGCCCCTGATTGCAGCAGCTAATTTTTTAGAAAGTTGTGGCACACTGGCTGAACTAGTGTCAGCAGCAGCATGCCATGGCATTGGGGGATGGGGGACAAGCCTTTGCAGGCTGTAGGGGCATTGGGCACAACAGTGCCACGCCTCCACAACCTGCTTGTGGAGAAAGCTGACTCAACATGTTTCTTGTGCATGTGCGCAATCAACATTAAAAAAACAGTTATGTAGTTAAAAAAAATCAAAGGTGTGGTGGGTACTACCCACAGAGGCACCTAAAGGTATGGAACAATTGCATACTATGCTACTGCCAGTCCCTCATCCAATTCTTCTGAGGTTGAACCAAACAAGGATAATACTAATAATAAAGATGAAGAGAATGATCAGGCAGCACAAGATTTACTGTAGGGGATGGAAATTGCAGATGAGAAAGAAACAGGTAGAAAAGTTTTGCTTGTGGACGGGGGTAGTGGGAATAAATCACAAGAGGAACAGGCCCATCAAAATTCTGGGGAGGGGGAGTGCTGAAAAGGTGACCGAGGTCTTTGTGCCTTCCTGGGAAAAAAACTAAAAAAATATCATCTTTTGTTTGGTCATACAGAACTTCTCTATTATTGCTTCCAATGCGTTGAAAGCAACATGCACTATTTCTAAATGGCCAATCAGAAGGAGTAAAAGAAAGGCTCATTGGAAACTTCAGCACTGAAAAGGCACCTAGACAGATGTCATAACATTACTGAGAAGCTCAGTTGTGAGTCTCGAAGAGAACGTGACAGTAATAGCTCACTACACTCAGGGGTAACACCCATAGATGAAAGTTATGGCAACCCCAGCAGGACTGCACCTCCACTACCACTTCCTGCCATTCGAAGGACTCCTCCAACTATTACTGAAAGTGACCATTTGTTCAAAAGCCCTCCTTCTTCAAGGAGACAGCTTACCATCTCAGAAACATATGAGCATAAAGCCAAATATGCTCCGACTCACCCTGTTGCTGCTACAATAACCAAAATAATTTCAGAAATGATAGCTGTCGATTTGCTACCAAATAACGTGGTTGAACATATAGGATTCAGGTGGCTGCTTGAGTACCTCGAACCTCGATATACTATACCATTGCAGAAATACTTCTAGACAACAGGGATTCCAGATGTTTATGATGTTATATGTAAAGAATTAAGACGTATGTTGTGCAGTGCTGTTGGGAAGGTGGTGCTTCTCACAACAGATATCTGAACAAGCTGTCAGCCTGAACCCTCCATGTCTGTCATGGCACATTGGGCATGTTTTGATAATTCATGTAGGACTGGGGACAGTGAAGCATCACAATCTGCTGTTCTATAAATGTTTTATTTTCCATTTGAACATACCTCATACAACATCAATGAAGAGCTCCAAAGACCAATACAGCAATGATTCACTTCACAGGGACTGTCAGTTGGCTTCATAGTTGTAGATAATGGGTCCAACATAAGGAAGGCCTTGAAGGAGGGGAGCTTTGTTCACATCCGCCGCTTTACGCATTGCTTAAATTTAATAGTTCACAGTTTTCTCAATGACGACAGGGAGATTAAGGCTCTCATTAGCACTGGTAAAAGAATATGCACTCATTTCAGTCACTCAAGCAAAGTCTATCACTTGTTTGAAAAAATACAGCAGGAGCACAGTTTACCTTTGCACAGACTGATCCAAGACATTTCTACTTGATGGAATTCAACCTTTTATATGTTCCAAAGGGTGCTGGAACAAAAGAAAGCTGTCAGGCAGTACACCTTAGAAAATAAAATTGGTGATGCAGGTGTCTATATTACTCCAGCACAGTGCGCCACACTGGAGCTTCTAATTTTCCTGCTCCAGCCATTTAAAGAAATCACCAGGGAGGTTAGTGTAAATACAGCAACTCTGAGGCAGGTGATACCCCTAATAAAAATGTAAAAATTCAGATTGAATCTGATTAGGGAAAAGTTAGAGAAGCAAGACAGTTCCATGACCACATAGGCTGCCAGTGGTGCTGACACATGCAGGTTGCCCTCCAGAATACCAGATCTAACGATACGTATGATCAGAAAAGTCACAGAAGATGACAAACTATGTAAAATGCTTAATTCTGATTACTACATTAAAGCAAAAATCTTGGACCCACTATACAGATCGAAGCAACTATTGAGTGATGATGATGATGATGATGCTTGTTTCGAGAGAAACAAACTAGAAGTAATTAATGAGATGCATGCTGCTATGGAACTGAGTACAACAGTAGCACCACATTCAGAATCTTCTCCATGACACAGCAGCACAGCATCAGGTTGCCCATCCTCTACTGTTGCAGCATTTTCTCCCTCTTCCTCCTCCTCAGCCACTACAGCTGAATTGTCTTCTTCACCACCAGCCAAGCACAGTACTGTCCCACAGTCACTTGGTTCAGCTTCATGTCTCTGGGGTCACTTAGAAGATGTTATTGTAACATCTTCATCTGCCTCTTGTAACACAGCCTCAGCACAGACCATTGCTGAAATGTTCCTGGCAGAGCCCGCTATCAGCTGGAATGCTGATCCTTTGAAATACTGGAAATCCAAACAAAATATGTTGCCTGCTTCAGTAAACATTGCAAAAAAGTATATGAATATGCCCTCCGACTAGCGTCTGTTCAGAATGATTGTTCAGTTTAGCTGATAACTGTCACGGGATGTGGGAAATAATCAGACAAAGCAATGTGTCAGGATTTAAAACACACAGATATGTGACTTTTATTTACAAATAGGAAGATAAATAATTGAACAACTAAAGAAATTGCAGTCAGAATGATCACTTGACATCAGTGGTTTCTTGGAATACAGTCTCAGATCAGTAACAACTCTGATCTTTTACCTTCTATATCATTCTCTTGTCTACCTGCACTGCAGACCTTCTCACTCCACATCCAAGACTCATCTGATAAGGCTGCCTTTAACAGGGGTTTATATAGGAGAGGCAAGGGTCACCTGACCTGGTCGTTAACTTATACAGACAATTTTCTACTGACTAACAACATCAAACAGGTGGGAGGACCCAAGTCCAGTACTATTATAATAAACAACATTGTATAAATGCACACTGACAATTTTAGATCCCCTTGGAAGCTTTGAACACCATTTTCCATGTTAAATTGGTCCCAAATGAGCTCTAAGGTCCTCCCATTTATATTTGATCGACAGCATGGTCCTATAAAACTAGACCAGAGAGGGCGCTGATCTCCCTATACAATACAGTTTTCTGGTATAATCACTGGACAGAGGTCTGCCTAGGGGAATTGGTAGGACCTGGAAAATGGATTGTCCCAGAGAGAAAGGAAAACACCTTTGTTTAACAGCAGTTTCAGTTTTGCTGGAGCCCTTCTGTCTTACCAGTACCAAGAACTATGTACAGGCACTCCTTTATGAATTAGTTACAGATATTTATATTGGGGCTGCTTATTTATTCAGATGCTCTCTTCCTAACTGGCAGAGCATTTATTCCTACTGTCAGCTATAGAAGAAGCTAGGAAAAGGTGTTTCATGCAGTACAAGGAGAGATCGGCTGAAATGGTCAAAATGCTTCCTCAGCCACTGACTTCTCTAACCTGCTGTACAAGCATCTCTGTTTTTAAGTTTCCAGGCACTTACTCCCTGCAGACATTACCTCAGGTAGTAACTCTTTTGTACACTTAACAGTGACGTGGTATTTGTCTTGCAGCCCTCTATTTTATTCTGAGGGTTGCTACCCTTAAACTGCATACTGCTTCACAGACATTTCTGCATAGTGACATTCCTGTTTCTTTCATTTGTAGGGCTCTTTAGGTTGAAGCAGAACAGCAGGCTGCAAGAAAAAGACATGCACTCGCCGCTGTGCTGTGGGATTGAAAACCTCTCTGATCAGTCCCTGTATATGTCATTGAGGTTTTTAGGAACACCACTGTCCCTTGCACTGTAGCGTATGTATTTCTTTGCCAGCAGCCAGGAAATATGAATACATTTTATCAGAGTCAATGGGAAGGGGGGTCTGTCATGTACTAAGCAGTGGCTGAAAGTAAAGAAATGCCTCCCGATTTAACCATGAATCCTGCTTCGATGCAGGATGTATTTAAACACTATACAACAGAGCGGTAGCTAAATTAAATAACTATATCCATACATGCCACTCTGTTTCACTCCTATAATTATTGGCTTTACTTATAAGCCCTACAATGCCTTTTAGGCAGCTTAGCTACTTGTTTTAAACCCCTCACATATTTATTTATTTATTGTGCTGCATTTTACTACATAGTTTCTATTGGCACTGCAGCACTTTAATCACACAATAATCACTGTACATCATTTCATAAAAAAATATATTTAAACGCACTGTTGCATTTTACTTCATTCTTCAAAGTATATTTAAAGGCACAGATGCACTTTATTGAAACCCAGGCAGGAAATGGGTGTTTACTCACCTGGTAAAGGTGATTGTGTTGGTTGGCATCCATGGCACTCCAGACATTACCTCATGGGTTTCAGCCCACCTGATAGGCTAGTGATGCACTGACCCAGATCAAATTTCCAGCATATCCAGGTCCCAGAAACCCCTGCTCTCCAGTTCGAATCTTCCATAGCTGAAAATAAGGTTAACTAGGATACAGCAAGACATACAATATAACATTTTAGCATAGATGCCAGAAGTGGGAACAGGATACAAAAAAGGAGTCGGGCTACGACGTGACAGAAAGACGGCCCTGGGGCCCGAGCTTTATTTCCCTCTTTAAACAATCTAATTCGAACCCAAGGGTTCAACAGGTCACTGTTATGTCCACAGTAAGTGCATCTGATTTCCAATAAACTCTGAATATTGGTATCCCTTTCTTTTCTTCCTATCCTTCCTGTCTTGACCATTCTAGCCGCTCTGAGGAGAGGCAGGTGCCATGGATGCCAACCAACACAATCACCTTTACCAGGTGAGTAAACACCCATTGTGATTGGTTGGCATCCATGGCACCTGGACATTACCTCATGGGTAGATAAGAAGCAGTTAATCCTCCGGAAGGGAAAGAGCGGCTATGAGTGACCGGCTGAGGAAGCTGCAGCTAGAACCTGGGTTGTGAAGGAGGGGTGGACGGCCCGAAGCTGTTCCAGCCTGTAGTGTCTGGTGAAGGTGTGAATGGAGGACCAAGTGGCCACCCTGCAAATGTCCTCCGTGGATACGCTGGCTCTCTCTGCCCAGGAGGTGGCCATCGCTCTGGTGGAATGGGCCCTGATCCCTGTGGTGGGGTCATTTGGTTTAGCTATGTGGCGTTCTAGGCGACCCGCCTTAGCCATCCAGCAATGGTTGACTTTGAAGCGGTGAGCCCTGCCTCTGGCCCCTAGCAATGATGAACAGCCTCTCTGTCCTGCGGATGGGGCATGTTCTGGCCAGGTATACCATGAGGGCAGATCCCACGTCGAGGTGGTGAGGGGTCCCGCCTTGACTCTGCGTAGGATCTTCGGCAAACGTGGGTAGTTCGATAGGTTGTTCCCTGTGAAAATTGGTAGGGACTTTTGGTTGAAAAGCCGGAACCGTCCTTAGGCTAACCCCCAGTGGTGTGAAAACCGTATAGGGTTCGGCACAGGACAGTGCGCCAAGCTCTCCAATCCTCCTGGCCGAGCAGATGGCTATCAGGAAGCAAGCCTTGAGACCGGCCCAAAAAAGATCAGATTCTCGGAGGGGCTCGTAGGGAGCCGACTTGAGGGATTCCAGGACCAACGGGAGGTCCCACGGGGCGATCACCTTCCTTGTTCTCGGACGCATGATCTCCACTGCCCTCAGAAAGCGAATGGAGTCCGGGTGTGCGCCCGGGGGGTATCCTTCCATGAGACCTATGGCTGCCCTATGGCCGAAAGCTGTACCCTGAGGGATGAAGGTGCCAGGCCCTTGTCCACCCCTGCTGGAGGAAAAACAGGATGTTGGCCAGATTGGTCTGTTCGGCACCGTCCCCGTTCTCACACCACTGGCGTGAAGGTGGCCCATTGCCTCCTCTGTATGTAGACGGTGGAGGTCCATCTGGACTGAAGTAGGGCACTGATCACAGATGGCTGGTACCCGTTGCTTTCAGTCTCCTCCTTTCAGGAGCCAGGCCGTGAGTTTGTGGGTCTGGAGAGGAGCTGGGTGCAGCACTGGTCCCCGCGAGAGTGTGCCTGGCCGGTAGGGCATCCTGAAGTTGTCCACGGTCATCTCTCGCAAGAGTAGAACCATGCTCTGCATGGCCAGTATGGGGCCACTAGGATGACCGTGAGGCCCGTTTCCCGGATCTTGGCCAGGACCTGGGGGATCAAGGGAAGAGGAGGGAACACGTAGGCGTTCCTCCCCCTCCAGGTCTGTGACAGGGCATCCGTCCCTAGGGCGAGCCCATCTTTGAAACGTGAGTAGTATTTGCTGACCTGGGCGGTCTCCCGAGACGCCATGAGATCCATGGACACGGGACCCCATGCCGCCTGGATTTCCTGGAATAGCGCTGGGTGTAAGCGCCATTCCCCCGTGTGCACTTGTTGCCTGCTGAGCCAGTCCGCCCTGACATTCAGTTTCCCTGCGAGGTGAACTGCGCTCAGGTGGATGAGGTGAGTCTGTGCCCAGTTGAGGACCGCCGTCGTCTCCCTCATCATGGCCCTGCTCCTGGTCCCGCCTTGTTTCGAAATGTAGGCTACCGTCATGCGGTTGTCAGAACGGATTAAGACCGCCCGACCGGTTATCAGGTGCCTGAATGCCCTCAGGGCATGGAACACGGCCCTTATCTCCAGGATGTTGATGGAGAGACTCGCCTCCATTGGTGACCATCGGCCCTGAGCCGTTGACTCTCCCAGGCAGGCTCCCCACCCCGAAAGGCTCGCGTCTGTCTCTATGGTGACTGGGCGGGGTGGTTCGAGGGGAACTCCCCTGTTTAGATTTCTTTCCAGCATCCACCAGACTAGGGAGGATCTTACTGCCTGGGGGAGAGGCACCGTGCAATGGAGGTTGTGCTCGTCCGGCGCACCTCTGGATAGGACGTGATTTTGGAGTGGGCGCATGTGCCACCTGGCCCAGGGCACGAGGTCTATGCAGGAGGCCATACAGCCCAGCAATTGGGCGATTTTTCCCATCGTGGAATGTGGACTGGCCTTCATCCTGCGTGCTAGTTCCTTGAGGTTGGAGACTCGCGTTGGGGCCGGCTTTGCCCATCCTTCGGCTGAGTTGATGATCGCCCCCAGATGTTCGATCTGTTGCGTGGGGCTGAGATGGCTCTTTTCTGCGTTCATCACCCAGCCGTGGTCCGCCAGTGCCTGGATGGTGATCTCCGTGTGCGTCCGGGCCTGGACCTCGGATCAGGCACGAATGAGCCAGTCGTCTAGGTACGGGATGATGTCCAGTCCCTGTTCCCTGAGTCTGGCCACCAGGGTTATCGAGACCTTGGTGAAGACTCTCGGGGCTGACGACAGTCCGAAGGGAAGCACCTTGTACTGGAAGTGATGGCCCAGTACGTGGAAACGGAGGAATTGTCTGTGCCTCCGTATGATGGGGATGTGTAGATAGGCATCCTTCAAATCGATGGACGTCAGGAAGTCGCCTACCTGGATGCAACGAAGAGTGGACCTTATGGTCTCCATCTTGAACCGGTGTTGGACTATGTGTTGGTTTAGGAACTTCAGGTCTAGGATTGGCCTGAGCTCGCCCGTCTTTTTGGGTACGAAAAAAGATGGAGTAGATTCCTTCTCCCTGTTCCGGAATCAGTACGGGCTGGATGGCTCAGTTCTGGATCAGTTCTGATAATAGTTGCTGGACCTGGTGGGGGGACGCCCTCCTCCTGGTTATGGGAGAAGAGACAAACCTGTGAGGCATGTGTGTGCGGGTCAACTCTATGGAGTAGCCCTTTGAGACCTCGTCTCGAACCCACCTGTCCGACGTTGTGGTCATCCATCGGTGGGAGAAGAGGGCCAGTCTTTGCCCCACCGGTGGGTAAGGATCTTGGCTTTGGTGCCGAGGTGGGAGGCAGTCACTGCTGTTTCCCCTGATCCTCGACCTCTTCCTCCTGGTCTTTGGGTCCGAGCTCGGAATGCTGGGGTTGGAAGTTCTGAGCGTAAGGGCCATAGAACCGTGGAAGAGCTTCTTCTCGAAGGGTTGAGACTCTGGAATGAGTCTCGTGGGTTGAAGGCTGCTCCCCTCGAGATCTCCATCTAGAAGTGGTTGGGTAAGCAGGCCTGTATCTATTCTTGAGGAGGTCCCTACCCTCCTCTTTCTGCTTTAATAGTCTTGCAACCCCTCCTCAAACACATTTCCCCTGTAGGGGTAGGTTCTGCAACAATGATTTTGATTCATGGTCTGCTTCCCAGAGCTTCAGCCACAGGGCCCTACGGGCCTGGTTTGTGATAGCGGTGGCTCTAGCTTGGAGATGCAGAGAGTCCACTGCCATGTCAGCCAGATACCTGGCTGCATCCAGAGTGCACTCTAATAGCTCGGCCTCCCTTGACTTAGGGGTAGCCTGTTCTTGGAGTTCTTCGAGCCAACGGATTTGTGCCTGAGAAGTGTAAATGGCCGTGGTAGCTGCCTTGGTAGCTATGCCCCCAATTTCAAAAACCCTCTTCAACATGTCCTCAACCTTTTTATCTGCAGGGTCTTTGAGAGCTATCGTGCCTCAAGGAAGCATGGTCTTCTTGCTGAGTGCCGCCACCTGGGGGTCGATGGTGGGAGCCCTGCACCAAGCGTCCGATTTTATCCCTTGCACTGGGTACATCCTGTCCAGGTTCTTGCGGTTTGACATCCTGCCGGGGTCCGACGATTGCCATTCCGTGTTAAACATGTCCTCAATGGCCGGGCAGACAGGAAAAGTCTCAGTGGTGACTGGTCTTAGCTGGATCATTGGGTCGAGCTTTGATTCGGGTCCGCTTTCTTCGGGTTCCTCAGAATCAAACCCCATCGTTGCCTTGATCACCTTCATGAGCCCTGGGATGGTGTCGAAGGGGCATAACTTCGAAGTTAGTGAGGGGGCCGACTGGAGCTCGGTGTCCTCAGGGTCCGACTCCACGTCCTCCTCGTCCCCAGCGTCCTCTCTCTCTCCGTCCTCATGCGAGCAGTCGACAGGGATGATCGGGAGAGGGTCCTCAGGAATCGGGAGTTCTTCCGGCTGGCCCCCCGCCTTTTCAGGTTCCGGGTTGGATGGTCTCGTCCTACTTTGGGTAAGGGACTCCAGCTTCTCCATGATCTTAAGCATAAAGTTCTGCTGGCTTTCCATTATGGCCACCGCGGCCTGTTGATTCTGGATCAGGAGGGAGCCCGGGTCCATCCATGAAGAGTTGCTAGGGCCAGGGTTACTGGGGGCCAGAAGCGGTGTCTGTTCTAGGGATGAGTCGTCATCATCTAAAAGGCAGGCTGCGCAGCGGGGGCCCGGGGTTTGGGGGAGGAGGATGGCGCTGCACGTGGAGCATTTCTTTGCTTTCACCATCTGGAATAGAGAGAGGTAGATTTAGGAGGCCGTCCTGCTTCCCCCCCCTTTTTTTTTTTTGATAAGGTATCCCGCATCACAGAGGCTGCCGATGGTGTGCCCGAGGTTAGGGGGTGCTATGTGAGGACCCCTGCAATGTCGGGTGGTGGTCTGGTGCCAGGGCCCACTATGTGAGGTGGCTGAGGCACCGAATGATGACCATAGGTAAAAAGCACCTGCCGGGGTCGCTGTGTGAGGGACCTGGGTGGTGTAGTGGAACCCTGGCATGTAAGAGAGTAAGGGCCCCGATCCTTCTTTGTCGGTTACTCCCGGAGCCAGGTTCCGGTCTTGCCTCACCCCTAAGCCTCGGGAACACAACAAAATTCTAAACCAAGGGGTACTAGGCAGTACCTCGTTCAAGCTACTCTGACCGTTACTCATGTTAAAAACGGGTCAAGAAGCAGATTTTACTACCCCAGGCCGTCCTCTGAGAAAATCCATTGAGGGTAGATACCCCTGATCCTTACAGCGAGGCAAAGCTAAGGGCTTACCATTATGAGCCTATCTCCCTCGAACGCCGCACTGCCTCTGGGAGAAGGTTAGGTGGCCTGCTCAGAGTAAGCCAACAACGTTCACGTGGGGACTGTGGGATTCAAACCCAGGACTCCAGGTCTGTAGGACAGAGCCCTAGTTCCACTATACTGCCTCTTTAAAAAACACACTGCTTGCAGAGGACCGACCTGGGTATGAGTATTTCATTCCTCTTCTCCCCCCCCTTCCCTTCCCGGAACCCTGAGGGCATAAGCATGGCTCTCAGGGGTCTTGGTCCTTTCCGATTCTCTCTCTCTCTCTCTCTCTTCCTATCTCCCAAGCTGTAAGGGAGATTATCCTCGCTGACCACCCCACCTGCCATACGCGAGAAGCGAGCGGTGACCGGTGGTCGAGCGAGAGGGAGAGAGGAGAGGAGACTGAGACCTCCCGCGCGGCGCGAGGGAACTGCCAGGAGCATCGCTCCGATGGAGAGGAGGGTGATCGGATCTCCCTCGCAAGAGCGAGGGAGGCAGCGTGGGTGGACGTCCGGTCGACTCCCGGAAGGCCTAGTGGAGCCTAGGCGGGTGCGCCAGTGCGAAAGGGGCGAGGCCCCAAGTGAGGCCTAGTGAATCCTGCCCCTCTCGCTCTATGTCCGCCCACGCAGAGGACCGCGGCACAACAGTGTCGAAGAAGGACACGGGAAAAAAGCGCCGGGAAGGCGACTGCCATCGGGTGGCGGATGAGAGAGGGGAAGGGTGTTGGAAGAGAAAGCAAGTGCTGACATGGGGGGAAGGCCGTATGGTGGCCATGCTGCAAGGGCCTATGGCCTAGGCGGAACGCCCTGAAGGCCAAGGGCAGGAGAAGCAGCGCAGCTGGGTCCCGCTGCAGGCGGGGGACCTCTCCCCAATAGAAAACAGCAAACGCTGGGAGAGAAACCAGTCAGGGGGGAATACTAAGCGCTCGACCACGTGGGGCTTAGGCACAATACAGCACATGCTAAGGCATGATAAAACACAAGATAAAAACAGCAATAAAACGCAAATAAAGGCAAATAAAGGCAATTAGCTACCTTAAGCAACAAACGGTGCTAGACAAATGGTATGTGGATGTTATATGCTAAACAGCAAACTCAGACTTTTTCTTTTTTTTTTTTTTTTTTAAAAAGGTTCTTACCTTGAGGAGCAGACAGGGGTCCTGGTGTGCTACTGCCTTGTTCAGATGCACGATTCAAACTGGAGAGCAGGGGTTTCTGGGACCTGGATATGCTGGAAATTTGATCTGGGTCACTGCATCACTAGCCTATCAGGTGGGCTGAAACCCATGAGGTAATGTCTGGAGTGCCATGGATGCCAACCAATCACAATGCGATATAAGCACCTTAATTGTTTTCGTTACCAGCTGGCATGTTGGACCTGAACATGATGCTAGCAGGGAATGGTCGTGAGGGATGGATGTAGGGAATAGGAAAAATAAGGCAGTAGGAAAGAGACATGTAGAGCGAGGAAAAAAAAAGGCTGATGTAGATGGCCAACCTACGCCAGGGCTAGAAAGAGGTAAAGAATAGGGCAAAAAGATACTGTTGCGCAACAGATGTACAGTGAGAAGAAGAAGAAGAAGAAGAAGATACTAAAGTCATCCCTCCACCAGGGTCTAGGAACTAGCGGAATGCAAAACTATCACAATAACGTCATTAGTGACACACGATTCTGTTTGACACCAGAAAATGATGAGCACTTCACGTTTCTCAAAGTCAACATTCCTCACTTTAATTTCAGATATGATACCTGAATAAAACCTACACTGACTGCTGTGAGCAGTCCCTATGCACAATTGAAAACCTTTTGTGAATAGGGTCTACTACATGAGGTAGCAATTAATTGCAACAAGTCAGGTCAGGATGGACTAGGCCAGGACAGGCCACTATGATCACATGAGCAGCACAGAATAGTAAAAAAATAACATCAGTGGGTTCAGAGT
This sequence comes from Neoceratodus forsteri, assembly GCA_016271365.2. Lineage (NCBI taxonomy): Eukaryota > Metazoa > Chordata > Ceratodontiformes > Ceratodontidae > Neoceratodus > Neoceratodus forsteri. The sequence continues at coordinate 229,018,628 of JADMNL010000029.1, read as the reverse complement.
CCAAATACCGCAAGCAACTCAGTTTCATGTCAGAAACTTACTTGGTGGTACCTGGTACCACTATCTGATCTGTAAGGTAGCATACTGCTGTTTACTACTACTGCTACTACTACTACTACTACTGCTACTTACTACTGCTACTGGGACTACTACTACTGCTACTACTGCTACTGCTACTGCTACTACTGCTACTGCTACTGCTGCTGATACTGTTATTACTGCTACTACAACTGCTACTACTACTGCTACTACTGCTACTTACTACTGCTACTACTACTACTGCTACTGATACCAATACTACTGCTACTACTACTACTACTACTACTACTGCTACTTACTACTGCTACTGCGACTACTACTACTGCTACTGCTACTACTACTACTACTACTGCTACTTACTACTGCTACTGCTACTGCTACTACTGCTACTGCTACTACTGCTACTGCTACTACTGCTACTACTACTACTGCTACTACTACTACTGCTACTACTGCTACCACTACTACTACTACAGCTACTTACTACTATCAGTTTTTGCCCTCTCGAGTCACGACTACTTATTATTTATCACTTTTATCCTTACTCCAGTCTTCTCCTTACTACTACTTGTCACTTTTTTCTGCCTCAGCAGCTGATCCTGAGTCCTGACTGTATTGTTTTAATTTTTGTACAGTCATGGCTTAGCAGATGCCTGAAAGTTCAGAAACTGAATACTCTTTGTATATTTCTCACGTCCCCAGTATTTGGCTGCAAATACTTCACAGAAAGAAATGCTACTAAATAGAAAATTCATTTAATTTCTTTACTGTTTGTGTGTGTGTGTGGTCTGCTAGCCTGGTTGCATCTCACTTACAGTAACTGGGCTGAGATTATTATATTACTATATTTTATTTGGGATACTTAAATTACTTGGCAGTGGTTAGCAGCAAGCAACTGTGGAACTAGGAAGGATGTCATTGTGTTGTGTTGTGTGTCATCAGGTCTTCAGGTGGCAGTGGCAAACTTTTTTTATGACTGCTCTGCAGTTGACCAATGCAATGTGTGACTGGCTGCCTGCCTGGGTGGTGATCACTATGTCTTTTATTTTTCTTCTTTAAGGATTCAGCATCCTCAGCGTGTTGATCAGATTCAGTAGAAGTAGTCATAGTACTAGAAAACATGACCACCTCTTGGACCAGGTAGTGTACCATATACCACAGTACACTGGGGCATGTGAAGCAATTGCATCATTCACAGGGGTAGAGTGGGTGGGCTTTCTCAGTGCTGCTCATTTGATCGTTCATATCCATTTATTTGACATGTTTGACTCTGACTGGAACGTCCATCAAAATAATACCCACACAGCACCATTAGTAAAACAAAATCTTAGCTGCCTGGCAGTGCCTGCAGTGCTTGGTGGTGCTATGATATAGGTATTTGCATCTGTCTGTCTGTCTCTCTCTCTCTCTGTCTCCGTCTTTCTCAGCACACTCATGTCATGGACGCAAGCAGGAAATTCCATCATTATAGGCCAGCCATGAAGGGGCTAATAGTGACAGACTGCTTTTTTATTTAGCAGTTTTACTTTAATTTTTATACAAATAATCCATTCAATTATTTTCTTTGCACCTATGTGTCAAATGTGAGTGACTTTGGCCACTTTTATGCATTTTTTCAGATATTGGTCAATAAATCAGAACTAATCAGGATAAATCAGAACGTTGCTGTGTTCTGGTTCTTATCTAATAAGGGTCAGAACTTCACCAAGTTCTCCCAGCCCTATTAGGAACAAAGTACCTATTTTACCCCTCAGAATGGTTTTGTCCCTCATACTGTACGTCCCTCATGGAAAATGTGCTGTCGACATAAAGAATGTCCTTTAAATTAAGCAGAAATGCATAGAAACATAGAAACATAGAATTTGATGGCAGATAATGGCAGCTTGGCCCACCCAGTCTGCCCATTTCCCTACCTAATGGATAAGCTGCAGATCCTACTTAACCAACAGCCTACCTCCTCCTACCCCCACCCCCTAGAATTTCCTTATGTCTGTCCCATGCATTCTTGAATTCCACCACTGTTATTGACTCCACAACCTCCTCAGGAAGGCAATTCCATACATCCATAACCCTCTTTGTGAAAAAATACTTCCTCACATTACCTCTCAGCCGTTTCCCCTCTATCTTCAAATTGCACCCCCTTGTTCTTGCACACCTCTTTTTCTGAAAGATGCTACCCTCTTGGACTTTGTTGATTCCCTTGAAGTACTTGAAAGTTTCTATCATGTCCCCCTCTCCCTCCTTTCCTCGAGGCTACAGTTTACATATTAAGCTCCTTAACTCTCTCTTCATATGTCTTCTGGTGCAGACCCTGCACCATTTTAGTTGCCCTCCTCTGGACTGCCTCCATCCTGTCTATGTCTTTGCAGAGACTGGGTCTCCAGAACTGCACTCAGTACTCCAGATGGGGTCTTGCCAGCTGTCTGTACAAAGGGATAACAACTTCCTGTTTTCTTCTGGTGATGCCTTTCCCTATGCATCCCAGTATACCTCCAGACCTTCTTACTGCCCTCTCACATTGCTTGCCCACCTTTAGGTCTTCTGATATGACTACCCCCAGGTCCCTTTCCATTTGTGTTGTTGTTAGTATCTAACCCCCCCCCATTGTGTACTCTTCCCCTGGGTTTTTGTTTCCCAGGTGCCTTACTTTGCACTTCTTAGCATTGAATCTTAGCTGCCATACATTTGACCATTCCTCCAACCTTGCCAAGTCCCTTCTCCTCCTTTCCACCCCACCTTGCGTATCAACTCTGTTGCAGATCTTTGTGTCATCTGCAAAGAGACATACTTTTCCTTCCAGTCCCTCTGCAATGTCACTTATGAAGACATTGAAGAGAAAAGGTCCTAGTACTGAACCCTGTGGTACCCCACTAGTAAACCCCCTTTCTTCAGAGTGGACTCCGTTTACTATTACCCTCTGTGTCCTGTTCTCCAGCCAATTCTTTACCCATGCTACCATATTGGGACCCACTCCAAGGCTGGCTAACTTGTATATTAATCTTTTGTGTTGAACTGTGTCAAATGCCTTGTTAAAGTCTAGGCAGGCCATGTCCACAGCTCCTCTCTGATCTACTCATTTGGTCACCAAGTCAAAGCATAACATTGTAATATGCTTAATACAAAGTAAACTTTGTTCAAGTAAACACACTAGTGTCCTCATTGTTCTAAGCATGCACCTCCAAGCTTGACGATGTGTCCCTCATTGTGAGGGTCCCTGCCCCTCATTGTCCCTCATTTTGAGTGCTGGTGTCCCTGACTTCGGTGGCACAAGGTTGAGAGATATGACACAAATTAAAAAGTCTTTAGTCAGTTTAGAAATGAATGTAGCGCAGTGCTATGTGTATCCTAAATTGCCGGTAGGTGATATACATCAGGAATTGTGCTGGCAGAATATGAATATCCAGCCACTGGTGGGAAAAAATATCAAGACTTGAACAGGGAGCCTGATTAGTGTAGATCAGATAAAGGGGCTGTTTTACATGTCTGGCACGTGTCTAGCATTGCTGTTTCCTGTAATAATACCCCTCTATTGCAGAACATGATTTTAACTCTTTATGAGAGTGAGAGAGAAAGAGGCAGACAGACAGAGAGAGAGAGAGAGAGAGAGAGAGTGAGACAGAGACAGAGAGAGAGAAAGAGAGAGACAGAGTGAGAGAGAGACAGACAGGCAAATGGAAAGAAAACAAGCATTTGTCAATGCTGAATATTGATTACATTGGTCTGTTGAGCTTGTTAAGTGGCCCTCTGTCACTGGCTCAGTCTGTTTGTCCCGGTGCTGCAGGCTGCTCTTTTGTACTGGGCTGCTGCCTGTGTTGGCACCTTGTTCTGCTAAGGAAGAAAACTGCAGCTATCCCGACAGAACTCCATTGAGATGGCTCACTCCCCATCGCTCACTCACTGATTATGTTTCTCCTGGCACTGCAGGCTGCCCTTTTGTACTGGGCTCCTGCCTGTGTTAGTGGCTTTTTCTACCCACAAAGAAATCCACAGCTGTCCTGACAGAGCTCCGTAGAGGTTGCTCACTCCCCCTGTCTCATTGACTAATTCTGGCTCTCCTAACGCTACAGGATGCCCTTTTGTACTGGGCTTCTGCCTCTGTTGGCACCTTTTTCTGCCCACAAAGAAATCTGCAGCAGTCCCGACAAAGCCGTGTTGAGCTCGCTCACTGCTCTTCTCTCACTCGCTCATTCTGTTGTGCCGGCGCTGCAGGCTGCCCTTTTCTACTGGGCTCCTTCCTGCATTACTACCTTCTTATGCCCACAAAGAAATTTGCAGCAGTTACAATGCAGTTCTGTTGAGCTCACTCACTCATTCTGGTTTTCCTGCCACTGCAGGCTGCCCTTTTGTACTGGGCCCCTGCATGCATTGCTGCCTTTTTCTGCCCACAAACAAATCTGTAGCAGTTCCAACAGAGCCCTGTTGAGCACACTGACTCCCCCTCCCTCACTCGCTCATTCTGTGTCTCCTGGTGCTGCAGGCTGCCCTTTTGTACTGGGCTCCTGCCTGCATTGGTGGCTTTTTCTGGCCAGAAAGAAGTCTGAGACAGTCCCGACACAGCTCCACTCAGCTCGCTTATGTCCCCTCTGTCACTCTCGCATTCCGTTTCTGCCAACGGTGCAAGCTGACCTTTTGTACTGGGCTCCTGCCTGCATTGCCGCATTTTCTGCCCACAAAGAAATCTGCAGCAGTCACACTAGAGCTCCGTTGAGCTCACTCACTACCACTCTGTCACTTGCTCATTCTGTTTCTCTTGGCGCCGCAGACTGCGCTTTTGTATGGGGCTCCTGGCTGCTTTGGCACCTTTGTCTGTCCACAAAGAAATCCACAGCTGTCTTGACAGAGCTCCGTTAAGGTCGCTTAGTCTCCCTGTCTCATCGCTCATTCTGTTTGTCCTGGTGCTGCAAGCTGCCCTTTTGTACAGGGCTTCTGCCTGCATTGGCGCCTTTTTCTGCCCACAAAGAAATCCCAGCACTCCTGATAGAGCTCCGTTGAGCTCACTAAGTCCCCTCACTCGCTCGTACTGTTTCTCCCAGTGCTGCAGGCTGCCCTTTTGTACTGGGCTGTTGTGTTGGGGCCTTTGTCTGTCCACAAAGAAATCTGCAGCAGTCCCAACAGAGCCCTGTTGAGCTCACTGACTCCCCCACCCTCACTCGCTCGTTCTGTGTCTCCTGGCGCTGCAGGCTGCCCTTTTGTACTGGGCTCCTGCCTGCATTGGCGCCTTATTCTGCCCTCAAAGAAATCCCAGCACTCCTGATAGAGCTCTGTTGAGCTCACTAAGTCCCCTCACTCACTTGTACTGTTTCTCCCACCGCTGCAGGCTGGCCTTTTGTACTGGGCCCCTGCCTGTATTGATACCTTTTTCTGCCCACAAAGAAATCTGCAGCAGTCCTGACAGTGTTTCGGTGAGTTTGCTCATTCCCCCTCCCTCACTCATTCTGTTTCTCCCAGTGCTGCAGGCTTCCCTTTTGTACTGGGCTGTTGTGTTGGGGCCTTTGTCTGTCCACAAACAAATCTGCAGCAGTCCCAACAGAGCCCTGTTGAGCTCATTGACTCCCCTTCCCTCACTCGGTCGTTCTGTGTCTCCTGGTGCTGCAGGCTGCCCTTTTGTACTGGGCTCCTGCCTGCATTAGCGGCTTTTTCTGGCCAGAAAGAAGTCTGAAGCAGTCCTGACACAGCTCCACTCAGCTCGCTCACTCCCCCTCTGTCACTTTCACATTCCGTTTCTGCCAGTGGTGCAAGCTGACCTTTTGTACTGGGCTCCTGCCTGCATTGCTGCATTTTCTGCCCACAAAGAAATCTGCAGCAGTCACACTAGAGCTCTGTTGTGGTCGCTCATTACTGGTCTGTCACTTGCTCGTTTTGTTTCTCTTGGCGCCACAGACTGCGCTTTTGTATGGGGCTTCTGGCTGTGTTGGCACCTTTGTTTGTCCACAAAGAAATCTGCAGCTGTCCTGACAGAGCTCTGTTGAGGTCGCTCAGTCTCCCTCTCTCATCGCTCATTCTGTTTGTCCTGGTGCTGCAAGCTGCCCTTTTGTACGGGGCTCCTGCCTGCATTGGCGCCTTTTTCTGCCCACAAAGAAATCCCTGCACTCCTGATAGAGCTCCGTTGAGCTCACTAAGTCCCCTCACTCGCTCGTACTGTTTCTCCCACCACTGCAGGTTGGCCTTTTGTACTGGGCCCCTGCCTGTATTGATACCTTTTTCTGCCCACAAAGAAATCTGCAGCAGTCCTGACAGTGCTTTGGTGAGTTCGCTCACTCCCCCTCCCTCACTCATTCTGTTTCTCCCAGTGCTGCAGGCTGCCCTTTTGTACTGGGCTGTTGTGTTGGGGCCTTTGTCTGTCCACAAACAAATCTGCAGCAGTCCCAACAGAGCTCAGTTGAGCTCGGTCACTCCCCTCTGTCACTCGGTCAATCTTAATCTGTCCCAAACACTGATTTCCCAGAGTGACCGTGCTATTGTCTGGCAGGAGTGCAAAAACATATTTTAGCCAGGATGTGAAAAATGACAGCTGTAGTGTTCATAGGGAGTTGTGAAAAAAATGCCACTGTTGAAAATGTGGCGTGACAGTATTACAAATTCGCGGTTACAAGGGTGTGTAGAAACAGTTCAATGCATGCTTATAACACAGTCATGTTATGCAGTTTCATCACCAAATTTTCAACATAGGGATTTTAGGACCTCTGCTCATGAACAGTGCCACTGACATTTTCTTAATCTATCCCGAACACTGACTTCCCACAGTGACCACGTTATTCTGCGCCGGAACTGTGAAAACACCACAGTGGGTTCAGGAAGTGTGAGGTGGTGGAACAGAGTTGCATCCCTCGAGTTGTACCTCTCCACAATTCCTATGCCATTCTGGCAAAGTATGGTTCCTCTATGGAGGCACCCGCGTGGAGACCAAGGAGGATGCTGGGAACCTCCACAAAAGAGACCCACAGGAGGGTGGCAGGGGACCCCACAGGGGAAGGAAACAACTCCTGGCGGGGGACTCCATTGTTAGGAAGGTAGAACTGGGGAGGAAGGGGAGAGGGAGGTAAGGTGCCTGCCTGGCACCATGACTTGGAGGGACAGGGAGTGAATCCTCAGGATTGCTGGAGCAGCTGCACAAGGGAGGGGAGCTGGATGTCATTGTCCACCTAGGGACAAATGATCTGGCTAAGAAAGGGATTAGAGAAGTGCAGGAAGAGTTTGTGGAATTGGAGAGGGGCCTTAGACAAGTAGCACGCACGGTAACCTTCTCGGAGGTGCTGCCCATCTATGGTGTAGGAGAGGCTAGGGTGTTCCACACCATGGGATTCAATTAGTGGTTGAAAAACTGGTGTAGAGCTCTGGGATTTGGCTTCACTGGGGACTGGGGGTCCACCTGGAGTGATGCAAGCCTATACTGGCATGATGGGCTACATCTTTCCAGGAAGGGGAACCAGGATCCTAGGTGATAGGTTTAAATGTTTCATTGGCAAGCATTTAAACTAGCCAAGGGGGGAGGCACTGGAAAGGAGCAGGGAAATCCTAGCCCCCCCCAAAAAAAATCATGGTAGTAAGTGCAGTAAACACCAACATAGAGGTGTTGATAGGGAGAAGGGCAGGTGCAAATGGGGAAGTGACAAAGGCAAGAAGGACAGGGATGGGGCAAAAAAGGAGTAAGGCCATCAGGAAATGGAGGGTAATGAGTACCAATGCCCATAATCTGGGCAACAAGCTCCCTGAACTGGTGGCCTTGATGGAAGAGGGATGCCTGGATATTGTAGCAGTCACAGAAACATGGTACACAGAGAACCATGACTGGGATGTTAGCATACCAGGGTACATAACCTACAGGAGAGACAGACAGGGAGAAGAGGGGGAGGAGTATCTCTCTATGTAAAGGAAGGGATAAAAGCAATTGAACAAAAGAGTAAACAGGGAGGAGAGGAGGCACTGTGGGTCACCTTGGAGACTGAAAAGGGCACCACAATCTGCACAGGGGTTGTGTACAGACCCCCATGTCAGGGGGAGGGAATGGACAAGGATATGATAGAAGGCATTCTTAGGATGGCAGAGAAAGGGGAGATACTGTTGATGGGAGACCTGAATATGCCAGATGTTAACTGGAGCACATTTGCTGCAGCCTCATCCAAGAGCAGGGCTATTCTTGATGCCCTACAGGTGGTAGGCCTCAGACAGCTAGTTTCAGAACCCACTCGTGAGGGAGCAATCTTAGACCTCATACTCTCAAATGGGGTAGTGAGAGGATCTCAGATCTAGAAGTGGGTTGCCATCTGGGAACAAGTGACCATCAAATAGTGTGGTTCACGTTAAACTCAGCTAAAAAGTCAAGCCATACAAAAGTGAGGGTACTAGACTTCAGGAGGGCTGACTTTGGCAAGATGGGAGCATACCTCAGAAATGCACTAGCAAACAGGCTAGAAGGAGGGGTGGAGCAACAATGGGGAATCATCAAAACTGCCATCACAGAGGCAACAAGCCTTTGTGTGAAGCAAATAAACAAATCAAAATGAAAAAAAAGCCACTATTTTTTTTAAAAGAGGTGGAAGGAAAAGTCAGGGAGAAAAAGACAGCATTCCGGAAGTATAAGGAAACACAGAAGAAGCAGGACAGAGAGCTGTACCAGTTAAGGCAGAAGGAAGCAGGGAGGGAAGTCAGAATAGCAAAGGCCCAAATTGAGGAAAAGATAGCCAACTTGGTTAAGAAGGGGGATAAAACCTTTTATAGGTACATCAGCGAACGTAGAAAGACAAAGGGAGGGATAGTGAGGCTGAATAGAATGAACGGTGGGTGGGCAGAGGGAGACAGTGAAAAAGCAGGGATACTGAAAGAATATTTCTGCTCAGTATTCACCAAAGAGGAGGGGAAGTGCCTAATCCAATTAACAGAAGCACTCTTGATAGGGGGGTCGATCCCAGTCCTTTCACAGAAGAAAGGGTTCTGCAAGAACTCCTAAAACTGAAGGTGGACAAAGCAATGGGGCCTGATGGAACTCACCCCAGAATTCTAAAAGAATTAAGGGGGAACTAGTGAAACCACTGGCTACTCTTTTTAATAAATCATGGGAGGATGGTGTGGTACCCGAGGACTGGAGGAAGGTGGATGTGATTCCCCTTCACAAAGTGGGACCAAGACAGAGGCAGGAAACTACAGACCTGTCAGTTTGACCTCTGTGGTAGGGAAAGTGATGGAGTCACTTCTGAAGGAAAGAATTGTTGAGTACCTAGAGGCCAGTGGGCACAGGACCCAAGGCAGCATGGGTTCACAGCGGAAGGTCATGTCAGATGAATCTAATAGATTTCTTTGACTGGGTGACCAAAGTAGTAGACTAGGGAGGGGCTGTGGACATGGCCTACCTAGACTTTAGCAAGGCATTTGACACAGTCCCACACAAAAGATTAATAGTCAAATTAACCAGCCTGGGAATAGGTCCCAGGGTGGTAGCCTGGGTAAAACATTGGCTGGACAACAGGACACCGTAGGTAATTGTAAATGGAGTCCACTCTGAAGAAAGAGGGGTTATTAGTAGGGTACCACAGGGTTCAGTGCTGGGTCCAGTCCTTTTTAATGTCTTTATAAGTGACATTGCAGAGGAACTGGAAGGAAAAGTATGCCTCTTTGCAGATGACACAAAGATCTGCAACAGGGTTGATGCACAAGGAGGCGTGGAAAGGATGAGAAAGGACTTGGCAAGGTTGGAGGAATGGTCAGAAGTATGGCAGCTAGATTCAATGCAAACAAGTGCAAAATAATGCACCTGGGAAACAAGAACCCAGGGAAGAATACACAATGGGGGTAGTAACAACAACAAAAAGGAAAGGGACCTGGAGGTAATCATATCAGATGATCTTAAGTTAGCAAGCAATGTGAGAAGGCAGTAGGGAGGGCTGGGGTATACTGGGACGTAGGAGAGGCATCACCAGCAGAAAACAGGAAGTTGTTATCCGCTGTACAGACAGTTGGCGAAACCCCATCTGGAGTATCATGGCCCAGTTCTGGAGACCCCATCTCTGCAAGAACATAGACAGGACAGAGGCAGTCAGAGGAGGGGCAACTAAAATGGTGCAGGGTCTGCAAGAGAAGCCATATGAGGAGAGACTTAAGGAGCTTAATATGTATACCCTGAGGAAAGAAGGAGAGGCGACATGATAGAAACGTTTAAGTACCTCAGTGGAATCAACAAAGTCCAAGAGGGTAGCATCTTTCAGAAAAAAGACGGCAAGAACAAGGGACACAATTTAAAGATAGAGGGGGGGTGGTTCAGGGTCAATGTGAGGAAGTATTTTTTCACAGACAGGGTAGTGGATGCATGGAACAGCCTTCCTGAGGAGGTTGTGGGGTCTAAAACTGTGGGAGAATTCAAGAATGCATGGGACAGACATAAGGCAATTCGTGTGGAGGGTAGGAAGAAATAGGCTGTTGGTTAACTAGGATCTGCGGCCTATCCTGTAGGTAGGGCAATGGGCAGACTAGATGGGCCAAGCAGTCCTTATCTGCCATCAAAGTCTATGTTTCTATGTAACACATTTTGGTCAGGATTTGAAAAATGACAGCTGTACTGCTTATAAAGAGGTGTGGAAAAATGGCACTGTTGAAAATCTGGTGTGACAATATTACAAATCTGCGAAGTTACAAGGGTGCATGGAAAGTGTGCAACGTACACTTGTAACACAGTCAATTGATGGGCTATCGTCCCCAGATTTCAACATTGGCATTTAAGGACCTCTGCTCATGAACAGTATCATTGCCATTTTCTTAATCTGTCCCGAATAGTGATTTCCCACAGCTACTGCTCTATTCTGCGCCAGAAGTGCAAAAACACATTTTGGCCAGGATGGGAAACATGATAGCTGCACTGTTCATAAGTAGGTCTGGGAAACTGGCAATGTTAAAAATCTGGAGTAAAAAAATAAGTTTGCGAAGCTACGAGCGTGCATGCCAACTGCACAATGCACGCTCGTAACACAGTCATTTTATTGAGTATCATTACCAAATTTTCAACATAGGCATTTTAGGACATCTACTCATGAACAGTGTCTCTGTCATTTTCTTAATCTGGCCTGAACACTGATTTCCCACAGCGACCGTGCTATTCTGTGCCGGAAGTCCGAAAACACATTTCGGCCAGGATGTCAACAATGACAGCTTTACTGCTCACAAGGAGGTGTGACAAAATGCCAATGTTGAAAATCTGGCATGAAAATGTTGTAAATTCACGAAGTTACAAGCATACGCAGCAACTGCGCAATGCACGCTCATAAAATAGTAATTTTTTGGATTTTTTCCACCAAGTTTGCAACATAGGCTTTTTGAGACCCCACCTCATGAACACTGGCACTGTCGTTTCATTAATCGGCCTGGAAGGGTGACTACACACGTGACCATGAAACCACCTTTCGGGGCTGATTAACGCCATGACAGTTCAAGAATTCATGAGGAGGGGTCCCAAAAACCCCATGTTGAAAATGTGGTGAAAAAAATCCCAAAAATGCCCGAGATATGCACTAAAGTTGAAAAAACCCTATTCATTACATTATACAGCTTACCGGCATTTCCTCAGTTCATGGTCGGCTTTGAAGAGTGCAGACGTATTCCTGGTCCACAAAAGATCGTCGCACCGAGCTCCGGAGGTAAGTATGGGGTGAGGGGGTGGGAGGTAGAGTCGCAGTGGGTGGGTGCAGGTTGTGGGAGGGGGGCCCCAGCGATTACGAGGGACCGTTTCCTTTTTTTCAGGTAAAAAAAAACAAAACGTTGTGGGACTGTTTTTAACTTTCATGGGGCATGTCGTGTCACCAGAGTCTTGCTTGGGGGAGGGCCAGCTGTAGCCGATGGGGGATTGGGCACACCCGTCGGCAAACAACAAAAGGGGGGGATTCCTTTCTGCCGACGGGGATTGGACACCCCATCGGCAGACAATAAAATAGGGGGCTTACAGTATGGCTATTAGGAAGTGGGCTCCCCAAATGGCAAATAAACATGGGGGAGTAGATATTGTTTTTGAATACGGCAGCAAGCCGCCGCCATGTTCACAAACAATATCAGACATCCTACATCCCGCCCTGCAATGACGGGTTGCTCCCTCATTGTAGCGAGCGAACGGCTGATGCTGCAATGACGAGGCGGCCCCTGATTGCAGCAGCTGATTTTTTAGAAAGTTGTGGCATGCTGGCTGGACTAGTGTCAGCAGCAGTGTGACATGGCATTGGGGGACGGGGGACAAGTCTTTGCAGGCTGTGGGGGCATTGGGCACAACAGTGCCACGCCTCCACAACCTGCCTGTGGAGAAAGCTGACGCAACATCTTTCTTACGCATGCGCGCAATCAACATAAAAAAATGGGTGCATATTTAATATCTATGGGGAAATGGCATCCTCTCTCTTTGATCTCTCTCTCTCTCTCTCTCATTCACTCTCACATCCTCCCTCCATTGGTAGTCTATGGTATTGTAAACAGTTACACAATATAGAACTGTATTTATATAATCAGACTTGCTATGGGTCTCAAATATTAAGCACAAGATAAAGCTAAATTCTCTTTTGTCCTATTTAATTATTACTTATTATCCTCCATTCCATCTCCCACCTGCCTCCTTGCATTGCCCCTTGCAACAAGGCCACCAAACCCCAAACCAACCCTCCTGCCGCCCATGCTATCTGCTTGTCTCCCATTACCTCCTGATTTACCCTCCCACCTCCTGCACTGGCCCCATTACAAACACATGAACATATGAAATTTGCCAGCAGATAAAGGCCTAGAGGTCTATCAAGTCTGCTTGAATGTGCAGCTAGCAGCCCTTATTCTGCAGCTGCCGCTCTCTTCCACCCTTCCCCTGCATTGACCCTCCCCCTTGTCCTGTCCCATCCCCTTTTGAAGCAGTCCACTGTTTTACTGGATACTACTTCTGCAGGTAATGCATTCCACCCGGCTACCACCCTCTCTGTAAAAAAGTGTCTCCTCATCTCCCTCCTGAGCCTTCCTCCCTCCAGTCTTATATCATGGCCCCTGGTGTCCCTCCACTCCCTTACTTTGAACAGCCCCTCTGTACCTGTCTTGTTTATTCTTTTCATGTACATAAAGGTTTCAATCATGTCCCCCTGTCCCTCCTCTTCTCCAGCTAGTACATGTTCAACTCCCTCAGCCTCCTCTCATATGGTAAGTCCCCCAGCCCCTTGATCATATTTGTTTCCCTGTGCTGCAACCCCTCCAGTAACTTAATGTCCCTCCTCAGATACGGGCGCCAGTACTGCATGCAGTACTCTAGGTGTGTTCTAACTAATGACCTATACAGTGGCAGAATCACCTCCTCCCTCCTTGAGGATATACCCCCTGCAATGCAACCCAGCATTTTGTTGGCCTTTGCAGCTGCCTTCCTACATTGTGCCGAGTTGTTCATTGACCCTGTACTGAGCACCCCCGGATCCTTCTCCTCCTCTGTCTGGGCTAGCTGCACTCCCCCTAGCAGGTAATTCCTCCTTGGGTTCTTCACCCCAAAATGTAGCACCTTGCACTTTTTGGCATTAAACCCCAGTTGCCAGGTGTCTGACCAGGTTTCAAGCTTTGCCAGATCATCCTGCAACCCCTGCCATCCTCCTAGGTCATCCACCACCGCTCCCATCTTAGTATCATCAGCAAACAAACTGATCTTGCTCTTGATGTCCAATGATATATCTGCAATGAATATCCCAAACAACACTGGTCCCAACACCGAGCCCTGTGGGACATCGCTTGTCACTACCCTTGGGTGTGAGAGCTCCCAACCCACCACCACCCTCTGTTGCCTTCCCTGAAGCCAGTTTCCTACCCATCTCACCTGCTTTGTACCCGCCCCTGTGCCTTCTAACTTACTTCCCAGCCTCCCGTGCGGCACTGAGTCAAATGCCTTACTGAAGTCCAGATACAGGACATCCACTGCATGGCCCCTGTCCAGTTGCCTATAGAGTTACCCAGTCATAGAACTCCACCAGGTTGGTTTGGCAGGATCTGCCATGTATGAAGCCATGCTGTCTGCTGTCCTGTAGTCCTTTGGCCTCTAGGAGGGCCACCAGCCTCTCCTTCAGGATAGTCTCCGTCAGCTTACCCACGATGGACGTGATTCTCACTGGTCTGTAGTTCCCCGGTTCATCCTCGGGGCCACTCATGTGGAGGGGCACCACATGAGCCATCTTCCAATCCTGAGGCACACACTCTGAGTGTAGTGAGGCATTAAATAGGTCTGCCAAAGGTCCAGCAAGGACATCTGCCAGCTCCTTCAGTACCCTGGGGTGGATGCCATCTGGGCCTAGCACCTTGTCCACCTTCAGTGCCTTCAAACTTTCCCGAACTCTGCCCTCCATGATTTCCCCATCTGTCACCCCATCCCCCCTGTTTCTGCCGTTCCTCCCCCCCTTGAGTATCACCCCTCTTCTCCTTAGTAAATACTGAGCAGAAGTAATCATTTAGCGCTTCTGCCTTATCGCACCCTGCTTCCACCAGACCCCCTCCTTTCTAATCCTTACTATGTGGTCCTTACAGCTCCTTTTCTCCCTGACGTACCTAAAGAAGTCCTTCTCCCCCTTCTCAGTGCTTTGTGCCAGCCTGAGCTTCGTAGATGCCTTGGCTCCCCTTACTGCTCGTGACACCTCCTTTGATACACAAGGAGGCGTGGAAAGGATGAAAAGGGACTTGGCAAGGTTGAAGGAATGGTCAGACGTATGGCAGCTCAGATTCAATGCAAAAAAGTGCAAAATAATGCACCTGGGAAACAAGAACCCAGGGGAAGAATACACAATGGGTGAGGAGGTAGTAACAACAACAAAACAGGAAAGGGACCTGGGGGTAATCATATCAGATGACCTTAAGGTTAGCAAGCAATGTGAGAAGGCAGTAGGGAGGGCCGGGGGTATACTGGGATGTATAGGAGAGGCATCAGCAGCAGAAAACAGAAAGTTGTTATCCTCTGTACAGACAGTTGGTGAGACCCCATCTGAATACTGTGTCCAGTTCTGGAGACCCCATCTCCGCAAGGACATAGACAGGATAGAGGCAGTCCAGAGGAGGGCAACTAAAATGGTGCAGGGTCTGCAAGAGAAGCCGTGATGAGGAGAGACTAAAGGA
Source organism: Neoceratodus forsteri (assembly GCA_016271365.2). Lineage (NCBI taxonomy): Eukaryota > Metazoa > Chordata > Ceratodontiformes > Ceratodontidae > Neoceratodus > Neoceratodus forsteri. The sequence goes on along the minus strand of JADMNL010000029.1, from coordinate 229,003,505 downwards.
GTTAATATGTATACCCTTGAGGAAAGAAGGGCGAGGGGGACATGATAGAAACTTTCAAGTACCTCAAGGGAATCAACAAAGTCCAAGAGGGTAGCATCTTTCAGAAAAGAGACTTGCAAGAACAAGGGGACACAATTTAAAGATAGAAGGAGGGGGTTCAGGGCAATGTGAAGTATTATTTCACAGAGGGTAGTGGATGCATGGAACAGCCTTCCTGATGAAGTTGTTGGGTCTAAAACTGTGGGAGAATTCAAGAATGCATGGGACAGACATAAGGCAATTCTTGGGGGGGGCAGGAAGATATAGGCTGTTGGTTAACTAGGATCTGCGGCCTATCCTGTAGGTAGGGAAATGGGCAGACTAGATGGGCCTAGTGGTCCTTATCTGCCGTCAAAGTCTATGTTTCTATGATTCTGTCGGGTACTCCTCCCTGTCCTCCCCCTCCCTGTTTTCTTGTACCTCCTAAAGGCAACTCTTTTGCTCCTTACCTTTTCCATGACATCCTTGCTCAACCAGCTCGGTTTCTTAGCCCTAGCCTTCTTGCTCTAGGCCTTGAAGCAGGTTTTGATTGCCTCCTCTATCCCAAGCTTTATGAGCTCCCACCTCTGGTTAGTGCCCATACTAGGTTGAATTCTGGCTAGGAACCCTTTTACCACTTCCCCCATCTTCCCAAAGCCAGCCCTCTTGAAGTCCAGCACTCTTGTGCCAGATTCCATTCCTTCTTTGCCCATATCTAATGTGAGCCATACTGATTGGTGGTCACTCCCTGACAGCGGTTCTTCCACCGTAAGTTCTCTCACAAACTCCCCATTTGCCAGCACAAGGTCAAGGGTATTCCTTAACCTGGTTGCTTCACTCACCATTTGCTGCAGGAAGCTGTCCTGGAAGGCATCCAGCAGTACCTGCTCCCTTCTAGTCCTGGTTGTTGGGGTACTCCAGTCCACTCCTGGCACGTTGAGTCCCCCACAATCACCACATTACCCTTCTCGCAGGTCCCCCTGCTCTGCCCCGCTGGTTCCCTGTGTAACCGCAGGCTGGTATGCCATTTGTATCTGACAGCAATACCAGGTGGGCTAGGTTCGGGGGAGGAATAGGCCACACAGCACAAAGAGCTAGGTTTGGCTACTCTGTACAGGGGCACCCAAGTAGCTCCAAACACAGGAAGCAATAACTCTAATGTCCAATATCAGAAGTGGGATTCTAAAGTGTGGCTTTTATTCACATCCAAACAGAATAAACAAAGCATAGATGGACCCCCACAGGGCTACACTCCTGGTAATGCAGATTAAAAGAGACCAGAACACATCCTCATCACTTTAACCCTCAGGCTCTACCACACACTGGGCACACAGCCCAGACTTGTACACTGCTTTGGGTTACACAGCCAGAACTTGTACACTGTTCTGGGTTTTGTCTGGCTCGGCCCCTTTGCCAGCCACTTGGACACCTTCCATACTTCATGAAAACATTTTCTGGTGGCTCCCTAAACCACCTAAAAGCACCACAGCTCCATCAGGGAATCTTTCTTTCAATACCATGTCTGGGTGCTTTCCTCAGGCACTGGCCAAGTACCTGAGAGAAAGCAAAAGGTGCCTCAGAGCAAATCTGTACAGGTGAATATGGTTACTACTGATGGGGGGGTCTCCCACCTCTCGCTCCCACAATTCATACACAGCCATTTCTCTGAACAGTAAACACCTCATCCTTTAGCACTTTGCTGTGTAGATTCTTGTTAAATGTATTTCACATTCCATCTACTTGCATTGCTTCCCATTTGCACTGGACATGAACATACTTATACATGGCTTTGTCCATTACTCTGGATGCCCCCACAAGGTTAAGCAGTCTAGTCACCACTTTCTTTCTTTCCATTTTGTGCTGGCTTTGAACATACTTTTAAGTGGCATTGTCCATTACTCTAGACCCCCCCCCACTGAGTTAAGTAGGCCAATCGCCACATCTTCCAACTGTACTTGGCTGACTTTTCCTGACCCCACAGTAACAGTCCCTTTAGTTTTCTTTCTGTTCAGGTGAAAACACTTGGCCCTTTTTCAGAGTGAACTCACCCTTTGATTGCAGGTGCCCCACAGGAGTTTCCTCCACAAGGAATCTTCCTCTCAGAGCTTCTGGTGCCTCAACACAAGTCAGACAGGCAGCTTCTTTCCCTTAGCTGGACCCAGGGGGGTTGCCCCTGGAAAACTGGCAAACATCTTCCCCCCATCCCCTCAAGGATGGGGCTCTGAACCATTGAAAGTGGTCTCCACCACTTCAATTACCAGTTCCTGTGTTCCTCTTCAGGTGGAAACACACACCTTACCAAAAGTAGCTCTTAAACAGAGCTTAAAGCTCTGAGAGCCTACACACTCTGCTGCACTACAGTCTCTCTCTAAGACTGCACACAGACTCTCTTCAAAATTCCCCAACATTCTACTGCAACCTCCAACTGCAACATGCCAGTGTGGCTTATGCAGCTGCAACAGTTCTAAAATGATGTCATCCTTCAGTCTCAGCTGAGGCTGAGAACAGTGAGACAGTGTGAAATCCATTTGACTGGAGTTTCACAAGCTGCCTTCCCTGACTACCACTTGGTATTACTGGGATTCCAGTAACCGTGGGTAACGGGGGGGGGGTTACACTTACCCTGGGCCAGGAAAATGACTGTCCGCAGTCATTAATCACCCGGCTTAGGCCATCTCGCCCCATGTGTTGACTACGGGGAAGTAGCGCTACCTTCTCCCCTACCATGTGCCAGCACAGGCAGACAACATTAAGGGCCTAGAGGCCTTCAGATGTCGCATCAGCCTGTACTCTACCCACTGACTATGGGTACCTAGTGGCTCTGGTAGAATTGCCCAGAGCATAGCCCTAATAGATCAGTACTACAATCCCCACTGCAGGTCAGGACCACAGCATGTCTATCCCCCCAGCCCTCTAGGGAAAATCTGTCTGCCTCTAACTCAAATCCCAAAACAAAACAAACAGGGGACCTCCCTGACCCTGGACACCATGCAACCACACACCGGGAGCTAATACCATACATTATACATTACTCCCACACTCCCCCACAACCACACCTATGGAAGGAAAAAATTACACACAGTAACAACAACAACAACAGTACTTTAAAAACTACACTCTAAAGTACTAGCAAGGGACTCCGATGAGTCCCTCTTCCTCTTCTTGTCTTCCCTTCTATCTTGCTCAGGAACGCCTACAAGAAAAAAAGAAAGACAACGCACACTCCTAATTTGCATACATAGTTCTATCTAAACCCTACCATGAAACACTGGAGAATCCCAAAAATATTTTTTTTTTAGAAAAGTAGAAAAAACAGTATAAACATTAGAAAACAGTAGAAAACAATGACATTATTTACAATACACCATTTGGGGATGGAGTGCCCTGAAATTCCTATCTAGTGACCACTGTGCCCGAAGGCAAGTCCATTAAAGAGTCTCTCCTGGGTCAAAGCCCGGTGAAGCACAGTTCTAGCAGGCCAAAGTCCTGAAGGGGAGAGTCTTTGAGGACAGTTCAAACATCTGGAGTCTGCTAGTGTAGGGTGTGTACTGCAATGTCATAAGAATAGAAAAGTCTGGACTTACTAGTCCCTTGTAGAATGGCAACGGCACCAACCTGGTCCTCAGCCGAAGACTCTCCCTGGCAGCATTACTTAGTTTGAGCAATTATTTCTGTTGGTAGTCACTGTTATCAGTAGCTGTTTGCTGCAATGGAAAATGGCCTACAGCCAGTCTTGGAGGCCTCTGGAAAGAAGCAGGTTGGCAGTCCTTTTGATCGTCCCTCTGAACACTGCACTCACAATCCAGTCAATTGTGATGAGGGTTGAGCCCGAATTTAAACAGAAAAGTTAGCTTTTTGAACTTTTTACAGTGCTTCCAGTCACTGCGACGCTCCTCCTGATAAGCCAGTTCGCACACTCCACTCCCTCTCCCTCTCGAATGCTGGGCAGTCGCTATACAGCTGGCTTGGGGGCTGGACTGATTGCAGTCTCACCAATCACTCTAAGCCATGCAAATGAGCCTCTTTCCTCTTCAGTGCTCTTTTCCTCATGGCGATCGTCGAGCAGGCAAATTTAAACTGCAAAAGCACACTCTTTTTTTCTCAACTGACTCCACGGCGGGAGCCTATTTCAACCATTTTTCATGGCCATTAAGCACAACCAGTCTTTCAGTTCACTAGAAAGCATTTCCAATGTCCAGGGTACAATTTTCCTTTTGCTACCCCTAGTTTTCCACACTTTTCTTTGTCACAACAGTTTTAAAAGCTGGCAAAATGCTGTAATTTTAATGCAGGACAAGGACATACACTCTCAGGCTTTACTGCTCCTTGGTAAACAGTTGGCATTTTAACAGCAGCACAAGGACAGCAGCACACAGTGGCACATTAGTTAATCTTGCTTCAGATTTTTGGGCTGCCCACTGCCAGATAGTCAAAACGCTAGCCCTTTGCCTGAGCACCTTTCTTGCATTCCTCCCTAAATTCCAAACCCAAATCCTCAGTGGTGCCTCCATTTTTGCAACCCCAGGCTGGTATGCCATTTGTTTCTGACAGCAATACCAGGTGGGCTGGGTTCGGGGAGGAATAGGAGGTCACTCGGCACAAAGGCTAGGTTTGGCTGCTCTGCACAGGGGCCCACAAGTTACGCCGAACACAGAAAGCAATAACTGTAATGTGAAATACCAGAAGTAGGATTCTAAAGTGTGGCTTTTATTCACTTCCAAACAGAATAAACAAAGCATAGATAGACCCCCATGGGGCTACACTCCTGGTAATGCAGATTAAAAGACACCAGAACACATCCTCAGCACTTTAGCCCTTAGGCTCTACCACACACTGGGCACACAGCCTGAACTTATACGCTGCTTTGGGTTACACAGCCCAAACTTGTACACTGTTCTGGGTTTTCCCTGGCTCGGCTCCCTTGCCAGCCACTTGGACACCTTCCATACTTCATGGAAACATTTTCTGGTGGCTTCCTAAACCACCTAAGAGCACCACAGCTCCATCAGGGAATCTTCCTTTCAATCCCACATCTGGGTGCTTTCCTCAGGCACTGGCCAAGTACCTGAGAGAAAGCAAAAGGTGTCTCAGAGCAAATCCGTACAGGTGAATTTGGTTACTACTGATGGGGGGGTCTCCCACCTCTCGCTCCCACAATTCATACTCGGCCATTCCTCTAGACAGTAAACACCTCATCCTTTAGCACTTTGCTGTGTAGAATTTTGCTAAATGTATTTCACATTCCATCTACTTGCATTGCTTCCCATTTGTACTGCACTTGAACATACTTATATGTGGCTTTGTCCATTACTCTAGACCCCCACACAAAGTTAAGCAGTCCAATCTCCACTTTCTTTCTTTCCATTTTGTGCTGGCCTTGAACATACTTATAAGTGGCATTGTCCATTACTCTAGACCCCCCCACTGAGTTAAGCAGTCCAATCCCCACATCTTCCAACTGTACTTGGCTGTCTTTTCCTGACCCCACAGTAACAATCTCTTTAGTTTCCTTCTGTTCAGGTGAAAACACATGGCCCTTTTTCAGAGCAAACTCACCCTTTGGTTGCAGGTGCCCCACAGGCATTTCCTCCACAAGGAATCTTCCTCTCAGAGCTTCTGGTGCCTCAGCACAAGTCATACAGGCAGCTTCTTTCCCTTAGCCGGACCCAGGGGGGTTGCCCCAGGAAAAAGGGCAAACACTTCCCCCCATACCCTCAGGAATGGGGCTCTGAACCATTGAAAGCGGTCTCCACCACTTCAATTACCAGTTCCTGTGTTCCTCTTCAGGTGGAAACACACACCTTACCAAAAGTAGCTCTTAAACAGAGTTTAAAGCTCTGAGAGCCTACACACTGCTGCACTACAGTCTCTCTCTAAGACTGCACACAGATTCTCTTCAAAATTCCCCAACGTTCTACTCTAACCTCCAACTGCAACATTCCAGTGTGGCTTATGCAGCTGCGACAGTTCTAAAATGATGTCATCCCTCAGTCTCAGCTGAGACTGACAACAGAGTGAGACAGCGTGAAATCCATTTAACTGGAGTTTCACAAGCTGCCTTCCCTGCCTACCACTAAGTCTTACTGGGAATCTAATAACCCCAGGTAACAGGGGGGTTACACCTGTCTAACAAATCCATCTGAGAGGGCGGCCTGTACACCACTCCCATTCTGAGAATCCTATTCTTGGAATCCTGCATTTGCATCCAAAGTGACTCCGTATTACCCTTCTCCCCTTCCTCCCTTACACACTTCAGTCCTTCCTTCACATATATTAGCCTGACAGTAGGAAAAAACACACATGAAGAATGGCCTGAAAATCCCACCTCCTGAGACCACCTCCCCCTTCCAATTGTTTTTCCCTAGACGACATGTGCAGCCCCAAAGGCCTATCTGTCAACCCTTTCCCCATGCTCTTCAGTGGCTGTATAGTAACAAAATGAACATTGACCTTGTAATAAGGAGCAGGGAAGAGAGAAACAAATCAAGAGAAGAGAGAAACAAAACAAACACACAGACTAGACATATATACCAAAAAAATAGAGCAGGAAACAGGATGGCAGGAGGAATGTGGAGAACGTGGAGCACAGCTTTTTGCCCTAGTCTGCAATTAATGTTATTTGTGCTGTGCATAAAAAACTAGTAGTACACACAGCCAAGCTCTGCAATCCCAGACTGTATGTCACAAGCCAAAAGAAGCAATTATTATAAACCCTCCTACTGTCACCGCCACTGTCTTGGAGATGGAACTCGGCGGCACTCACTCTTCGGGGCTTTGCAAGCTCGCCACAGCTGTGTTGGATCTAGCTAGAGTTTGTTAAATATTGTTTTTTGGTCTCTCCTTACTTCCCCACTCTCCTAATCTCTCCTCTTCTTATGCTCTTCACTGTAGTGACTCCCACACTTTATCCCATATTCCAAATCTGCTACTGGGCAATCCACTTTCTTCTCTTATCTTTCATTTGGAATTCCCTCTGCCCTACACTTCACCTGTTTCCTTCTTATCTTTGTCTCAAACAACATTTCAACCTTCTTTTTGCTCTGTCTTGTGCCTTCCCTGGCATTAACTAGTCTGCCCCATGTACTCCCACTTATCCAATTCACTCCTTCTGCCTTATTCTCTGTCCCATTACTGTGCTCTCCCTCTAAACTCTCAGGGAGACGTGGCCTATAATTGCTCCCCTGACCTCCACAAGGGTTCTACTCGGTCCCTGTGACACACTGCTGCCTCCTGGGCTTCACTATGGCCCCTTTTGGGTTCCCAACCATATTGCATGGGCTCTACAGTATCCAAGAGCACCAACTGCATACTCCTCTATGCCCCAGGGAGAGGGCTTGAACTCTAAGGCACTAAACAAAGGACTTGAGAAGAAACTCCTACATCCATTAGAGACACAGAAACTGTACATATAAATATCTAATAAATCATGTTAAAAGGGAACAGTCAGCACTAAGAGCCCCATGCCCACGTATAGGACTAGTCCCACTTTCCACTTTGTATGCAAAAACATTTGTTTGCTCACTGTTTTCTGCAGTATAGTTGATTGTATCAGGCTGATTCTGTTGACTTGCAAGCTGACATTTTCTATAAACAGAAATCCCAGAATCCCTTGGGGCTGACAGAGGAGGGCTGCAGTAGATTTTTTTTTTTTTTTTGCTGGTCCTGCAGTCCTCCCTAGGCTAACTAAAGGCACAGAGGTCTGTACTTAGCCCTGGGAGAATGGCGAAACCAGCATCCATCTGATCTGAGCTTACAAAAACTCTAAGATGCACTGCACAAACTTGAATTGTAAGTTAAAATCAAAATGGTTTGCTTTGCAGAATATTACAGAATCGCCTCTGTAGGAAATGGATTATAATGCACTTTGACCATGTGTTTCTGGTGTTTTCAAAACTTTGTTCTTCACATTTCAGAGTTTAGAACCTGCTGTTCTTATCATTTCAGAACACGAAGAACAAAGTTGCTCTCTAGACCAATTACAGAAGCAAGCGCAAGTTCCCTTATGAAAGGACAAGCTGAGCTGTCATGGACAACAGACAACATCGTGAGCTGATTCAAAATCGGCAGTTTGAACCTCAGTAAACCATATTCCCCTACTGAAACAAGATCAAATTATACTGTAAAAAAATAACATAGCCCCCCCTTCTTGAGAACTCACTGGATTCTCAGGCCTCATTAGTTTGGTGACACGAGGAAGGCACTCAAGCTTCGCTTTCATGCCCTGATGTCACAACTAACTCAGTGTTGAGGATCTGCTTGTTTTCAGTGAACGAGGGTTAATTATTGTATATGTGCCAACTGAACATAGCACTTCAGAATTTTAGAACTATAGCATAAAACACCCTCCTATAGGAGTACCTGGAATGCTGAGAAATAAACAGTCCTGATTGGCTAAGAATGATGTCACGGTGTATAGTTATTATTCTTGTCTTCTCTTATGCCTTGTGTCAGAGTTGTTTCTGTAGATGGGACTTGGTCCCAGTGAGTCAACCAAGTTTTTAAACTAAGGAAATAAAGTAATTAGTAAAATTGCAGCAGCTGTAGGGACTGCCTCACAGCATGGCACCAGGAGTATGATGCCCTGTCTTTGCCTGTGCCCTGAGATCACGGCGTGACAGCTGATGTAGTCCCACCTATAATGTACCTTAAGGCCCGCTTATGTACCCAGTGGTTTCACATTAATGGTGTCCGTCGCTGGCCACTCGTGGTGTTATCTCAAGTCCCACTCTGTTGGAAAACGTTTACAAAATGGCTCCCATGCTGCTGTGTTTACTTTACTACCCCACCCTGTCATAGCGGCAGCAGCACTCCTGGTTCATCGACGTTCTGTTTCTGACTCAAGCCACTGCACATCCGATTTACATGCTGTACTGATAAAGTTCACTCAAACTGCATAAACTGCACTGTTCATTCTTTTAGCACATTTATATGATTTTTACAGGACTTTTCATTTTCTTTTAATCACTGTTCTTGCTTAAAGTCCCTAAAGCCACAGTATTTCATTCCACAGGATTGCCTGTATTTCATTGCATCTATCATATAACCCACAGTCTCTCACTTTGCTTTGAAAATCACACTGTTGCTGAACCCACAATTATGCTCACAGTCTAATGCTTAAAGTTCCTGCTTAGCTTGATTAACTTGACACAGTCCTTCTTTGCAAAACAATCACACTGCTACACACAGATTCAGCTGGCTTTAATTAAAATCACACACAGTTTGAGATGCTTCTCAGGTTGGTACTCACTTAATCAGTAGCTTGCTATTGCAATGGAAAGTTCAGCCTACAGCTGGTCTTAGAAGCCTCTAGGATGAAGCGGGCTGCAGTCCTGCCAATTGTCCCTCCAAACACCTCGCTTTCTTCCCAGATGAACGAAATGTGAGTTGAGTCCGATTTTAAACAGAAAAGTCTGATTTTATTACTTTTATAACATTTTCAGTTACCATAACGCTCCTCCTGGCAATCCAGTTTGCACACTACTCTCTCTCTCCCTCTCGAATACTGTGCAGTCACTCTAGAGCTGGCTTGGGTGCGGGACTGACTGCAGCCTCACCAATCACTCGACGCCATGCAAATGAGCCTGTCTCTTCTCATGCTCTTCTCCTCCACGGTGATAGTCAAGCAGGCAAAATTTAAACTGCAAACCACACCTTTTTTTTCCAGCTGTGACTCCTTGGCGGGAGCACCATTTTGACCATTTTTCATGGTATTTTCCTCAACGACTCTCTGTCCATTCAACAAGCACTTCCAACTTCTAGGGCACAAATCTCTCTTGGTTTCCCACAGTTTTCCACACTTTTTCTTGTCACACATAACTTTAAAAGCTGGCAAACTGCATTTTTGATGCAGGACAAGGGTCATACTCAATCTGGCTTTACTGCTCCTTGGTAAACTGGTGGCACAATTACAGCAGCACATGGACAACAGCACACAGCGGCACATTTAGGTGGCAATGTTTCTGACTTTTTGGGCTACCTACTGCCAGGCAGCCAAAACGCTAGCCACAATCTGAGCAAAGCTTTCTTGTTTTCCTCCCTAAAATCAAACCAAATCCTCAGCGGTGCCTCTATTTTGTAACCACCCTCCTCGCGGTGCCTCTATTTTGTAACCGCCGTCCTCGCGGTGCCTCCATTTTGTAACAGCCCTCCTCGCGGTGCCTCTATCTTGTAAGCACTACTCAGGCTAGCCTAGGTTTGGAGAGAAAACAGTCACTCAGCATCATGGTTAGGTTTGTACTTCTGGTCAGGGGCACCCAAGTAACTCCACTCACAGGAAGCAATAACTGAGAATGTCCAAACCAGAAATGGGATTCTAGAGTGTGGCTTTTATACACTTCAACACAAGAATAACAAAGCAGGATGGGCCCCCACAGGGCTTTACTCACTGGAAATGCAGATTTACAGAGGGCAGAGCACATCTTCTTTACTACACAATACCCTCCGGTTCTGAACACAACAGGGATCACATGGCCCAAACTGGTACTTCTTCTACTTGGATTCCTTGACATGGCACCCTGGCCAGTCCTTGGACACTTTTCTATAAATCATGGAGTTTGATGGGGGCTCTCTCAACCACCCATGAGCACTTTCTAGCTCTAAAGGGAAAGCATCCTTAATCCCATGTCTGGGTACTTTCTGCAGACACTGGCCAAGTGCCTGGGAGAAAGCTATAGGTGCCCAAAGTGACTCTGTGGAGGTAAACCTGGTTATTCCAGATGGGGATCTCCCAACTCTTGTTCCAAAATCCATACCCAGCCAATCATTTGGATCTACACCTTCCCTCGAAACTACTGGTTGTAGATGCTATCTCAAAATGTATGACACATTTAACATTCTACTTGGTTTGTAGGTGGTGTCCTGACTCAAACACTTCTGTTAGTAGCTAATGTATGCCCATTCTTTAGACCCCCCCCCCACTGTCTCAGATACTTCCAAGCCATACACAAAGTTAAAAGCATTGTACTTGGCTAGTCTTCTCCTGACCCCACAGCAAGCAACTACTTTTACACAACTCTGTCTTGGTGGAACAATTAGGCTCTGTTTCAGAGCAGACTTACCGTGGTATGCAGGTGCCCCAGGGCTTCTTCCCAAAAAACGCAGACTCTCTGGTACCTCAGTACAATTTCTTCTGTCAGGCAGCTTTTTCCCTTTTCCAAGCAGGGCCAGGTGATTGCCCCTGAAATGCTGGATTTACCCCCATCCCTCCAGGGATGGTGCACTGAAACAACTCAGGGGAGCATTCTCTACCACTTCTTGCAGTCCCTTCTGTGTTCTTCTCTAGAGTGAGAACACACTACCCTCTCTCTGGTGTAGCTCTAAAGCAGAGCTAGGCTCTGAGGGGCTGCCAACTGTAGCACACCTCCTTCTCTCACTGCAGACTGCCCAAGACTGACTTTGAAATTCCCAGCATTCTAACCTAACTCCCTGCAGCCAACATTCCACTGTGGCTTATGCTGCTGCAATAATTCTATAATGATGTCATCCCTTCAGCTCAGCTGAGACTGAGGACAGAGTGAGACAGTGTGAAACCCATTTAACTGGTGTCTCACAAGCTGCCTTTCCCTGCCTGCCACTAGTTCTAAGTGGGATTCTAGTAAGCCCAGGTGACAAGGGAGTTACGCCAGGATCTGGTGGGCCCTTCTGCCCCCCCGACCTGCGTATTGCTCCATGCCACCTACACACCCACCTGACCTCTGCCTGGTGGGAGCAGGACTATGGGTGAGCAGGCAGCCATCCCTTGGAGGGGAGAGTGAGCTCAATCCTGCTCCAACCCACCCCTCCCCTGGCTGGCACCCAGCAACCAGAGGTTGTTCCCTAACCCGGGTCACTGGCGTAGCATGAGGTTAGGTGTCAGCATCTCAGCCCTTTGCACCATCAGGCTGGCTTACTAGGGACGAATTCTAAAAAGGATCAGTCTGACATTTGACTGCCTTTCTACAAAAAGCCATCCATCCAAATTGTTAGATCAGCTATTAGATGGTCTGTGTCCAAATTTCATATCCGAAAAAGACACAAGTGCAGTGAAGGACACAAATCCACATTTGCACAAGTGCAGTGAAGGACACAAATACACATTTGCATCAGTTTCTTCCAACAAATTGTGATTTTTTTTTTTGGTATCTTCTGAAAATAGAAGCAGGGCTGCCTGGAAGCAGTGAGGTTGATGCTGACACAACCCTTTTGGAAATCCAGCACCCCCTTGCAGCCTGCATGATTGTTCTGGGAGCAAGTTTCAGTCCCCACTTTTCCCTGTCTCTTTCATAGGACGGAGGCAGCAGTTCCATTTGGCAGAACACTGCCTCCCTCTGGTTAAAGGAGAACTGCATTGAATCTACAAGTTATTTTTCCCAGTAAAACTGTTTTTTAAGTACTGGTTTAAGTTCTGTTAGTGCTCTAGCTATCCACGCTTTTTTAGCTATCTTAGTGGGTGTATCTGAATTATATGCTGCTGCTAAGAACCATTTTAGAATTGTATGATGTAGTTTATATCCCTGTTCTAGTCTTCTATTCTTGGCACAATGCATCTGTGTTCTACAAAATAATTCTGTAACTGAGAGGGACATAAAGTACACAATACAGTTCTAAAATGGGACTTACCACCAGATTGGAAAAGAGAAACACCCGCTTGACATTACTAAAAGGCCTGTATAAAAGGAACAATGATAGAATGTTAACCATTACTTAAAAACAGCTTGTACTGGGGAAAATGACTTACAGGTTCAGTACAGTTCTCCTATAAGGCATCTTTTGTTATTTCCACCGCATTTGGATGAGCAGTCTGACATTCTCACCATACCCTGTACCAATGGCTAAAGACTGTGGCAAAAATGATTTCACTTTGCACTACTCTGTACAGGTGATCCTCTTACAACAATCAAAATAGTATTTTCTCAACTTTCCCAACAATGTAGGGATGTTTGTATGAAATGGTACCTCTCTGCAAAAGGATGTTAAGTTTCGCCAAGTAAAGGATACTGAATTTGATGTTGTTGTCATGCAGAATAGCTTTAAAGAGCTAATGTAGTAGTCACATGATGCCCTTGGTGGAGTAGACAGCACGGTGGTGCAACTTCGCTAAGTTCACTGACATTAACAGATTTTTCTACCTATGAAATCAATTGCAACAACCTCCTACTGATTCATTTGTCCACCAGATGACCAGGAACATGGAGCCGACTTCTCAAGACCAGCTACAGGTGGCAATCTGCCCTGCAGACCTAGAGGAGGATCAGGATGTTGTTGTGGGGCTTGAGGCAGAAAGGCCCCACAGAAGCTGATCACCAATTTTGGAAACATCTCGGCTCCCTCATGCTTCCTCTCAACACCAGAAGCAACAAGACATAAGTACAATTAAAACCACTGTATTCTCGCTGATATCCGAAGTTTGAGAATTTCAAAACACTCTGACAGGGCTAGTAGTTCATGTCACAGACGCAAAAGCGAGGATATAATCCACAGAAGACCAGCTTGCCAAAATGAAAAAAGAAAATGAATTCCTGAAATGGGCAGAAAAGAAACTTGACGACAAGGTGTATGACCCTGGAGGGTAGATCCAGGAGAATCAAACTTGTTCTGCTGGGTCTGCCAGAAGGCGATGAAGGGAGCAACGCAATACTATTTCTACAAAAACTCTGTGCGTGCACTGCAGGTCCTTCCCCTGATGGGCCTACCTATGTGATCGGTGGGCACACAGATCTATCAGACCCAAACCTCCATCAGAACTTCCGCCTCGCCCCATAATCTTTAAAGTTTTGAACTACCTAGATAGCGACCATATTTTTAAGGCTGCCAGAAATGCTGACAAGATTGAGTGGGAAGGTAAAAAATTGAGGCTAGTCCCCAACATGATGTTTAAGGTCCAGTAGGAAAGAGCTGCTTATTGAGCCATAAAAATTAAGTTGTGGGCCTCTAAAATTGAACATTGGATGTTATATCCAGCCTGTTTGGAAGCATCCCTACCTACAGGTGTGCAACATTATGAATCTGCAGAGCAGGCAAGCACTGATTTGGCAATTAGGCTTCCTAATTTATTTGGGAAAGGGGGCTGATAATATTCTAGACTTCCAATTAAAGGGTTTAGGGCTGTTCAGCCAGAAGACCCGTTGGAGCTTGTATGACAAGGTTTGATGCCAAACACTTTCCTGTATCAGGACTGGTGCTTTTCTTTGGACCAGGTCACAGAGACATCTTGGGGAGTAAGACCGGCCACTTAGAAGTTCTGGAAAATGAATCCCAGGGGGCCGATGTTCTTTTATGCACATGTTCTTTCCCTTTTCTTTTTACTTTTATGAACTGATGGCAAGGCTTGATATAGAGTTACATTTGAGAAAACCAAGATTGCAGTACCCCTACCTGTCAATGGGGTAACATTCCTCCTGTACCATGAATGACATTAGTAACTCTCTTTATTTTTTTCAAGGAACTTTATTTTTATGCTACCAATGAGTGAAGTTTTTGTTAGTAAGCACAAAGACGGTACAGGATCTTGTGACTATGGACAAGGCTCCCCTTCTCCTGGCTTCTCATTCAGTGTTTGCTAATGTGATTACTAATGTTCAGTATTTGTTGGGGAAAGTTACTATGTTTGAAGGGTGTTGGAGGTAAACTGTGAACCTCTACCGGTATGGAGGAGACTGAGGTATGCTAGTGGGGAGCCTGATAGGGGTTAAGGGGAATTTTCATGTTTACAACTCTCTTGCAGGGTTAATACATGATACAAGGACTCCATCTCCCTTATTTTTGATTGGAGGCAGTATTAAAACCTGGAGCTACCTGACATGGTGGGTAGATAGTTTAAGGCACCCTGGGGGACACCTAAAAAAATAGCGGAGGCTGTTCCCAGTGGGGCTAGAGGCCAGCATGTTTAGGAGTGAGCACAAGACCTGGGAGCTAGTTTTGTTTAGGGATTATTTGGGGACTCAGGGGTTCAGGGCACTAGCTACGAGGAAATGGGAGGTAGGAGAAATAGGGGGAGGGAGGTATACCATGGGTATTATCATTTTAGCAGGGCTTCAGTGTGGAATACATTTTGTAACAAGACTACGGTATACGCGCCATAGAAATATGGGGAGTTGGAATGTAATCATTTGGAACTTTAAAGGTGGGAAAGACAATGAAAAAAAAATATCATTCTTTGACATCTGTCCGATTTCACCCTCACATTGTCATGCTACAGAGACTCATATTAGTAAGGACCACCTAGACAAACTGTGCAAACTCTGGGTGGAGTCAAGTATATGGGGCGAGCACAAGTACCTGACAGCGGTGGCCATATTAATTCACATGGGAGTCTCCTTTAAGGAAATTAAATCATGGTGTGACCCAGAAGGGCGTTATGTGTTGGTTCATGGATGCCTCGAAGGGGTGGAAGTCCTTCTAGGCTCCATATATGGACCCAATACTGACACTTCTACTTTCCCCCCACTCTCCACTAAAATAGCTTTGGTTCCACAGGCAATTTGCCTCTTGGGAGGGATTGGAACCTAGTGTATGCAAATGACTTAGATCATTCCAAAGAAGAGCTGGTCTCTCCCCGGTGCAGTGTGCTCTCCGGGAATTCATTGAGAACACAGGTCTCACTGATACCTGGAGACTACTCCACACACAAACACAGGATTCCACCTTCTTTTCTATATCTCATAAGGTTTATTCCCAAATTGATTACTTTCATCTCAGTTCCATAGTATTAGAGGAGGTCAGAGATGTTTTCATTTGCCCTAGTGTGCACTCTGACCACTTTATGGTTTGGATGCAACTCCAGGTATCAGCATATCAGAAGTCCTCTAAATCATGGTCTCTAAACACCCAATTGCTTGCTGAGGAGAACATAGTGACACACATGAGAAACATTATTAGGTACACATGGAAGGGCAACTATTTTTCTATCCCAAATCTGGATGTGCTATGGGGTACTTTGAAGGTGATTTGGAGGGGGGAATTTATTAGATTAACTACTACTAGGAAGCGGGAGAAGACCAAAGAGGTGGACAACTGGCTGTCATGAATTAGAACTTTAGAGAATCACTTGAGCAAAACATCCAATAATCAGACCTGGAAGAAATTACAATCTTTAAGAGCTAAATATGTAGTGCATATTTTGGACCATACGTTACGTTCTAACTCAACATGGAAGGCCACCTATATTGGACAAGGGGATAAAACAGGAAAACTTTTGGCAAATAGACTTAAACAACAAAAGGAAGTGAGATGGGTGTCTGCTTTGATTGATAGGACCACGGGGAAGTTGACCTCTGACCCTGTTGTCATAGCCAGTATCTTTAGAGATTACTACCAAACCTTATATACAGCAAACCCCACAGAACCAGATTTCAACCAAAATATTTGTACATTCTTACAAGATGTAGAACTGCCCAGGCTTAAATCAGTATAATAAGATTCCTTGAGAGGAGAAATCTCCTTACAAGAGAAAGCAGACGCCATTGACCGATTGCCTGTAGATAAAGCCCCTGGACCAGATGGTTACCCCTCATGCTTTTATAAACACTTCAAAGAAGAGCTGATTCCATATTTAGGGGCTGTATTATATGACAACCCTATTAAGGAGCCTGCCCTAGTTGAGGCCAGGATTGACATTCTGCCTAAACCAGGCAGAGACCCCACTAGCCCAGATAACTTCAGGCCAATGTCTTTACCAAACATAGAGGTAAAACTGCTGGCCAGCATTTTGATGTTTCACTTAAAAAAGTTGGAGACAATCTAATTGGACGGGAACAAGTGGGTTTTGTCTCAGGGAGACACTCTAGTGACCACTTCAGAAAAATTTGCCATCTACTGCCCGTGTCTGGGGTGGCCAACTCCGAAAAGGTGCTGGTCTCCCTAGATGCAGAAAAAGCATATGACAGGGTAAGCTGGGCATTCTTTTGATTTTTGTATTTATATCTTATTGTACTGTCCCTTGAAATTTGAAAGTCGCATAGTAGATAAAGTATATTATTGTTATTATATTATTCTTATTTAATATTTTACCCAGATATGGTCTCCCCACGGAATTTATTCAGTGGATGGCACTCATATATGCAACCCCCATTGCAAGGGTAGCATGTAACAGGGCTATTTTCAACACATCTAGGCTGACCGGGGTACTCGGCAAGGGTGCCCTTGGCCCCCGATGCCATTTAATTTATATATAAAACCACTGGCCAGGAAAATTAATGCAGCGAAGGAGGTCAGAGGAATAGAAGTGGGGTCAGACATGTATAAAATTTCTATGTTTGCAGACGATATCCTCCTACACCTCTCATCATGGAGAAGCTCCATACCGGTGGCTCTGGGAATAATAAGGGAATTTAGCCTATCAGGGTATAAATTAAACCAGCATAAAACAACGGTTTTGTCTCTAACCTCCACTTCATAGGTTTCATAGGGTATCAGAGCAAAAAAGACCAAGGTCTGTATAGTTCACTAACATTTTTTACACATAGCCATTTATTGAATTTTCACATAGACAGCTATCAAGTCTTGTCTTAAAAATATCAATTGAATCACTAGTTACCACCGTTAAGGGCAGTTGATTCCAGACTCTAGTAACTCTTATTGTGAACCAAGAGCTTCTTTTTTTGTTTTACAAAATTTTCCCTTCAGTTGCAAATGATGTGTCCAAGTTTCATAAATGTTATCTCTGATATTTAGTACCAGTTTGTCCCATAAAACATCATAATGAAGTGCTCTAAAAAACATACAAAGGTCACCTCTCAACCTACGGTATTCCAAGGAATAAAGTCCCAACTGGTTCAAACGGTCATCATAATTTTGATCTTTTACCTTGTACATTCTCCTCGTTGCTTTCCTCTGTATTTTTTCCAGAGCAAATTTTGAGCCCTGGTCTTGTGGGGACCAAAACTGAGCACAATATTCCAAATGCAGCTTTAAAAGGAAGTATACAAGGGGAGTAACACTTTACTACTATTACTTTGGATGTGCTTATTTATACGGTGAAGTATTCCTCATGCTTTTTTAATAACTTGTTGGCAATGAAGTTTTGGACTTAAATCATTTTTTACCCTTACACCCAGGTCCCTTTCATCTTCCACCTCATTCAATGATTTATCTCCTAACTTATATTTAGCTAATAGATTATTTTTCCCAAACTGCATAACCCTATACTTATTTACATTAGAATATAACTTATTTTTATCTGCCCAACTTTCAAGTTCACCAAGTGCAAACTGTAGGGTATTTGCATCCTCTAGGTTGTTTATAATATAACCAATATGAGCGTCGTCTGCAAATTTGGTTTACCATACTCCAACTGAAGTACTTAATGAGAAAATACATATATTAAAGAGACATGGGCCAAGCATAAAGCCCTGTGGGACTCTGCTAGACACTTGTTCCTGTCCTGAATAAAAGCCTTTTATACAGACTTGTTGGGTTCTATTAGTCAACCATGATTCCACCCATTTGGTAATATTACCATTTAAACCCATGTCTATCAATGCATCTAACAGTTCACCATGAGGGACCTTATCAAAGGCCTTTGAAAAATCCAAAAACATGACATTAGCTGCCTCATTTTTGTCCAAGGCCATACTAACTTTACCATAGAATTCCAGCAGATTTGTCTGGCATGATCTGCCCTTAACAAAACCATGCTGGGAATAATCAAATTGAGCTACTTCTCCTATATATTCCTTGATAATTATTTCTAGGATTTTACTTAGGATAGACATCAGGCTAATAGTCTGATAGTTTGATACTTCACGTTTAGAACCCTTTTTGAAGATAGGCAGCACGTTAGCTTGCCTCCATATGTCAATAACTTGTCCTTCTTCAATGGATCTCATGAATAATGCTGCAATTGGACCAAATAAGGGAATAGCTAATTCTTTAAGAATATGGAGGTGAAGACCATCAGGACCTGCTGATTTAATAGGATCCAACCCTTGTACACATTTTTGGATGTCTAATACTGTAATAAGGTGTGCTTCTGGTATTATATGTAAATTATGATTTTTTTAGATAAAGATTTCTTGTTAAAAACTGAAGTAAAGTATTGATTACATAATACTACCATATCGGAATTTTCTAATATCAATTTAACAGTCAGGTCCTTTAATGGGCCTAAAGTGGGAGTGGCACCCCTTTTATTATTTACAAATTTGTAGAAGGACTTATAATTATCCTTGACCCTTGTCACTAATTTAACCTCATATTCCCTTTTTGCTTTTTTAACATAATTTTTAGTTTTCCTCAACAGATTTTTATAATATTCCCAATTTTTCTGTATACCACTAAGTTTTGCCATTTTAAAAACCCTATTTTTCTGTTTTATGAGTTTTTTAGCCTTTGCATTTATCCAGGGAGTTTTATGTTTAACTTGATCCCTTTTCTTCATTTGTGGAATATACTCCAATATTCCGGTTGATAATTTAACATTGAGTATATGCCACATTTCATTGAGGGATTTGTTCTTGAATTCCTTTTCCCAATGCCAAGATGTCAACTCTTTATTAAATTTCTTAAAATCAGCTTCTTTACAATTATAAATAACTGTACAACCTAAATTTGAGCCATAAATACCTTTATATGTAAAGTTTACCATAGAGTGGTCACTAGACCCAAGGGGGTGGGAAACATTACAATTAGTTACACTAGAACCCAAATTATACAAAACTAGATCTAGTGTATTATAACCCCTAGTATTTTGCTTCACTAATTGTTCCATATTGTTTAACAAAAAGGACTCAAGGTAAGCATTTTCTACTTGAGTTACAGTACTGACAGTGTTCCTGTTTATCCCTTGGAAGTTAAAATCACCCATAAGTATAACTTTTTTTTGTGGAGGAAACACTGTTTATATACTCCAGTAACATACAGTCTTCTTACATAGAAACATAGAATTTGATGGCAGATAAGGACCGCTTGGCCCTCCCAGTCTGCCCATTTCCCTACCTAATGGATAAGCTGCAGATCCTAGTTAACCAGCAGCCTACTTCTTCCTACCCCCACCCCCTAGAAACATAGAAACATAGAATTTGATGGCAGATAAGGACCACTGGCCCACCCAGTCTGCCTATTTCCCTACCTACTGGATAAGCTGCAGATCCTAGTTAACCAGCAGCCTACTTCTTCATACCCCCACCCCCTAGAATTGCCTTATGACTGTCCCATGCATGCTTGAATTCCACCACTGATTTTGACTCCACAACCTCCTCAGAAGGCCGCTCCATGCATCCACAACCCTCTCTGTGAAAAAATACTTCCTAAATTACCTCTGAGCTACCCCAGCTTCAAATTGTGCCCTCTTGTTCTTGCACACCTCTTTTTTTGAAAGATGCTACCCTCTTGGACTTTGTTGATTCCCTTGAGGTACTTGAACGTTTCTATCATGTTCCCCCTCACCCTCCTTTCCTCAAGGCTATACATATTAAACTCCTTTCGTCTCTCTTCATATGTCTTCCGGTGCAGACCCTGAACCATTTTAGTTGCCCTCCTCTGGACAGCTTCCATCCTGTCTATGTCTTTGCCGAGATTGGGCCTCCAGAACTGCACACAGTATTCCAGATGGGGTCTCACCAGCTGTCTGTACAGAGGGATAATAACTTCCTGTTTTCTACTGGTGATGCCTCTCCCTATGCATCCCAGTATTCCTCCAGCCCTCCCTGTTGCCCTCTCACATTGCTTGCCCACCTTTAGGTCATCTGCAATGACTACCCCAGGTCCCTTTCCATTTTTGTTGTTGTTAATATCTCACCCCCCATTGTGTACTCTTCCCCTGGGTTTTTGTTTCCCAGGTGCATTACCTTGCACTTTTTAGCCTTGAATCTAAGCTGCCGTACATTTGACCATTCTTCTAACCTTGCCAAGTCCCTTCTCATCCTTTCCACCCCACCCTGTGCATCAGCTCTGTTGCAGATCTTTGTGTCATCTGCAAAGAGACATACATTTCCTTCCAGTCCTTCTGCAATGTCACTTATAAAGACATTGAAGAGGACCAGTCCTAATACTGAACCCTGCGGTATCCCACTAGTAACCCTCCTTTCTTCAGAGTGGACTCCATTTACTATTACTCTTTGTGTCCTGTTCTCCAGCCAATCCTTTACCCAGGCTGTCATCTTGGGACCCACTCCCAGGCTGGCTAACTTGTATATTAATCTTTTGTGTGGGACTGTGTCAGATGCCTTGCTAAAGTCTAGGTAGGCCATGTCCACAGCCCCTCCCTGATCTACTACTTTGGTCACCCAGTCAAAGAAATCTATCAGATTCATCTGGCATGACCTTCCCGCTGTGAATCCATGCTGCCTAGGGTCCTGTGCCCCTCTGGCCTCTAGATACTCGACAATTCTTTCCTTCAGAAGTGATTCCATCATTTTCGTTATCACTGAGGTTAAACTAACAGGTCTGTAGTTTCCTGCTTCTGCCTTGCTCCCACTTTTGAGAAGGGGAATCACATCTGCCCTCCTCCAGTCCTCGGGTACCACCCCATCCTCCCATGATTTGTTAAAAAGGGTAGTCAGTGTTGTCACTAGTTCTACCCTCAGTTCTTTTAGAATTCTGGGATGAATCCCATCAGGCCCCATTGCTTTGTCCACCTTCAGTTTTAAGAGTTCTTTCAGAACCCTTTCTTCTGTAAATGGGCTGGTATCAACTTCTGTATCCAGAGTGTTTCTACTATAGTAGCTTCTTCTATAGTAATTGAGGGTGGCCTATAGACTACTCCTAGATTTATACAATTCGAGGTTTATAAATATATTTTAACCCATAAGGCTTCTATTATAGGCCATTTTAATAGCTTAATATTTTCAACTTTTATACTATTAGAAATGTAAAGCATGACTCCTCCACCTCTACTAATAGTTATATCTTTATAATATAGTGTATACCCAGAGATGTTTTTATCCCAAGGATCATCCACCTTCCACCAGGTCTCCATAACTGCACAAGTATGAACCTCCTGCTGTTTTAGGGTATATAATAACTCATCATGTTTATTATTTAAACTTCTAGTATTTATAAGAAGGATGTTCCAATCAATGTAATTTTGTGGACTGTTGTTATTTTGTTTAACCACAGGTGTAGTAACAACATCCCCCTAACATTTAGTTTAAAGTGTTTTCAATTTGCTGCCTAAGTTTACATTATTTCCAAAAATATGCTTTCCCTGTTTGTTTAAATGAAGCCCATCTGTAGTGTACAACCCCTGATTTATAAAACCTTCCCAATTATTCATGAAGGTAAATTTTTTTCTGTAACACCATCGTTTCAACCAACCATTTAGTGTTATAATATCTTGCATTTTTTGATGATTTGCTCTGGGGATTGGTAATAATCCACAAATAATCAAGTTGCCTCCTTGATGTTTAATCATATCCCCTATAGTTTCAAAATCTCTCTGGATTTCTAACATAAATCTTCTTCCTAAATCATTTATTCCAGCATGAATTAAGGTAACTGGGATCTGTGTATGCTCTTGGAGACCTGGAAGGAGTTGCTTTATATTATCAATGCCATCACCTGGTAAAACACTAACTGTAGTATAAGGATTTCTATTTTTATATATTATGTGATCTGTATAACGTATCATTGAATCTCCAATTACCAAAACATCTTTTGGAATATTCATAGATTTGATACTAGTGGAGTCAGTTTGCTTCATGTTATTTGTCAATGGAATATCTAGACTAACGGGGAGGGAGGGGGTGATAGACCCTTCTTTTGGAATACTATCAGTCTCTGGTGTAGGTTTAACACTTAGGTCATTTTGAAGTAAACTAAATCGATTTGAAATTTGAGTGTTTGAACTGCCTCCTATGTTTCTTTTCCCCTTCTTACCAGCCTTTTTTTGACTCAAAAAAACAGTCTCCTTGCACTAAAGCTGAAGTGGAAGACCTAGGCCTCTAGTGGGACCCTAATTCTATTACTTTTTTAGCCATTGAAATCCCATGAGAAATGGGCAAATTGAAAACTTAAAAAATAGACCTGGTAGTTTCCCAAATGCAACAGGATTTGAAAAGATGGCAAAGTTTACCGTTATCACTTTAGTGGAGAGCCAATATCTTAAAAATGTCCATCTTCCCAAGACTGATTTATCCCCTATCCATGTTGAATTTGGCTCTCCCTATGTCATGGTTCAAACAAACACATTCTATCTGGTCTGCTTTCTTATGGCTAGACAAGAGACCTAGAAAAGCTATAGCCAAGCTGGCAAGACAAAGAGAGAGAGGAGGGCTAAATATTCCACATCTTTTTCTTTATTACTTGGCCTTTCAAGGATGTAAATATTTGTGGTGGTTGGCCCCCCCAGGAGAATGACTCTCCAAACTTAGCTTGGCTCAAAATAGAAAGACATATTGCCTGTTCACATAATATGTCTCTCACCTCATTGTTGTGTATGCCCTCTTAATAAAGTTCCCCAATCCTGGAAGCACATCCCTTTAGTTATGGCCATGTTTGCCCATACTCAACTATGCAACCATTTTAAGCTAGATAAGAAGCAAGATTTAGGACAACCGCTCTTCTACAATCCAGATCTATTATTAGGGAATAAGGTTACCACACAATCATTCTGGCATGAGTAGTCAGGTTATCAGAACTGGTTGAAGATAAAAAAAATTTAGGCCTCTGAGAGACTTTAGACTCCATTTTCAACTCTCGCCAATACCCATATTTAAATATCTACAGATCAAACAGAGTGTTACAGCTGCCTTAGGACCATCTCCTTGGTCTACAATGGCATCTCTGTTTTCCTCAGAAGTACTAGAGTCAGCTACCTCTTCTAGACCCATAGCTGCCTTACATGGCAAACTACTTAATAAACTGGACTCTGGCTATACCTTGATAGCCTTTTATTGGCAAAATGCGGCTAATCTAGCATACGTTTCTACCGAATGGGAAGTAATCTGGAGTAATATCTATAGATTTATAAAACAAGATAGGCTTTGTCTAATTAGATTTAAAACTCTCCATAATTTATACTACACACCACTTAGATTACATTACATGAGTGACAACCAGAATTCAATCTGCCAGAGGTGTCAGCAAGAGATGGACTCACTCAAACACATATTCTGGGGCTGCCCCAAAATTCAGGGCTTTTGGCACTAAATAAAACCTTTTTAGACCCATTTTTCATGGGAGACAATTACATCACACTAAAAATATGTGTGATTGGTAACCTCTCAGTGGAAACTCGAGATATTCACAAATTTCACGTACCCATGGCTTTAGCTGTTGCCTTGCTCCTTATTATGCGATACTGGCTAAATAAGATCACATCATCTCTCAGAGAGTGGCTGCAGGAGCTACATACAGCCCTTAATGCAGAATAAGCAATAGCCATTCAATTTCACAATTTGGGTAGTTTTAACAGGAGATTGGAACCATTTAGGTTATTCCTAGGAAGGAGGTGAAAGATACCCCTAAAGCTCTTTCTACTAACTCCCTTTATTCTTAGAAGTCATATTGTATGAAGAGTTAGCCTTTATATATTAATTTATTGTTCCGCAAATTGGAATACTCCTTGGCACATCCTTAGCCCTCAATGAATGCTTAGGTCTGACTGAGGGGAGGCGGGGTTGGGGGATAGAGGGTGGGGGCAGGAGGGTAACCTGGAGGAGGAGAATGTTTCAAACTGTCTGATGAACATGTAAAACAGTATATTCTTGGGGAAGGGAGGACTGGAGGGGGTGGGTAGAGGGGAAAGGAGGAAGGAAGGGGGGTCTTGGGATGGATGCTTTGACATATTCAATGCCACAGTGCTGCACCATCTGTTTTGGAAATTTCAATAAAGCATACTAAATTGTAAAAAAAAAGGAGCTAATGTACTGCCCAAAACTCATATTAAATTTTAAAAGCAGCCAACCATTACCTTTTATATCTGAGGTACTTTTTCTTTTCCCTTTGTCTAATTAGAACATTGTTTACCTGATGTTAGTAGTTGTGATGTGTTGAACAGCTCTTGGCCTTGCAGATGACACATCTATCTCTACTGCCCCACACTACATCATCAGCACTGTGACCTCACTGACTGTGACATCGCTGCTGCTTAGGAACAGCAAGTGAGTGACTGCCAGGTCATTCACCTGTGATGTCACCGTCAGTGAGATCATAATGCTGATGATGTAGTGTGGGGCAGTAGAGTTAGACATGTCAACTGCAAGGCTGAGAGTTGTTCCACACATCCAGCACAATATTATCACATAGATTTTCTGATAAGCAAAAGGAAAAAGAAAAAGTAAAATACTTCAGAAATTCAAAATTACAACTGACCACTACTTATAATTGGTATTATTTTCCTGTCTGCCTGTTTTGGCTCCGCTGGCTCTTTAATATTGTTAGAGTCATTGTCCTTTTCTAAAGTACAGTATCGATGTCATGATCTGGAATATCTAAAGCTTTGCTCTGCTGTAACAAGGGGCACCTTTCTCCTAAGCTGCTCTCAGGCTCTCTCTGACATGGAGGGGCATCATGCATATCCTAGAAAGATCCACCCCTTGTTTACAGCACTGTCTTGCACACCCAGGCTGACAGACAATACATTTTGTGCACACAGCATTTGTATCACAGAAACGTTTGCTGCTCATATACGGCCCTCTAGTGCACATTGTACCTGTCAACCAGTGCATGCAGTTTACACTGTTAGCTGCAGGAGAACCAACAAATGAAAATGCACAGAACTCCACCCCCATTGACTCTCCATCCTCCCTCATGCCTCTCATTGCCTGCACCACTGTGTTTTTTATCTCTAAGCACCGGTCTGAGCCACCGCCCTCGTACCTATCCACACTCATCATTCCCACTCCATCTGCCTCTTACTTCCTTTGCTCCAGGGATCCTTGCACCTTCTTCCTCCCCATGCCTCACTTCTCTGCTGGGCAGTCAGCCTTCTCCTGTCATCTCTTTTCCCTTTGGAACCACTTCCCATCTTCCATCCATCTTTCATCCTCCTCAACTTCCCTGAAGCACCAGCTTAGACATCTGCCCTACCCTCCTCCTCCTCCTCCTCCTCCTGTTAGCTCCCTAACTGACCTGCCCTTTGTTCCTCTCCCCTCCCTGATTCATACCCCCCTCCCAGTAGCCAGCTTTCTATCCCCTAATTTCATTGCACTGCTATGTTCAACCATTTATTAGATTGCATTTTACTGTCACCGGCTTTTGTCACTTTGCACTTCCTCCATGTTGTTCTACATCTGCTTCTACTTTATTTGTATGGTTTACATCAATTCTATTGCATCTGCTCAATTCTTCTCCCCCCCCCCAGTTTGCACCTGGAAATGATGCTTAGCTCAGTGTGGCTTTCCCAGTTACCAGTTTTTAAATAAATAAACTGATACCATAAACCTGACACAATTGCCACACCTAATGTTTTCCCTGTGGCAGAATGTTGCTGCCTGGTCCTTCAACGGATAACAATAAGAACTGGTTAGCTGCACTGACAGCACTAATAACAAAACTCCCTAAACAAACTTTGAGAGTTGCCTATCACATTCTATAACCGCTAACTTACTATGCATTCTTCAGTTCTAATTCTCTTTTTTCTTTCTTTATAGGTTGAATTTCCTGTAACAATGACGAGCAATAAATTACTTTTCTTCCTATTTTCTGGTAAGTGAGCAGAGCAAAACAT
This sequence comes from Neoceratodus forsteri, assembly GCA_016271365.2. Taxonomy (NCBI): domain Eukaryota; kingdom Metazoa; phylum Chordata; order Ceratodontiformes; family Ceratodontidae; genus Neoceratodus; species Neoceratodus forsteri. The sequence goes on along the minus strand of JADMNL010000029.1, from coordinate 228,976,903 downwards.
GTGAGTGGTGTAAAATGTGTGATGATATGTTCTCTCATGGGGAATGTCCCAGGACAGATCACGAGTCAGTGGTTCAGGAGGTAGCAAGCTCAGCTCTGGGTCTGGAAGACTGGGAAGTTGCAGGGTCTAATCCCACACCAGGTACTTGGGGTAATACCCATAGCTGACACTGTAGGGCAGTACGAGGGAGTGCTGTAGTGTTGAGGTGTTATTTTGTGGATTAGACGTTGAACCATAGTCCCTTCTGCCCATCTCTGGTTCTTAACCTGGTGGAAGTTAAAATGATCCTATGGCACTTACCAAGAAAGAGTCAGGGATTTTTTTTATTGTAAAAATAATTCATGTAAACAAAACCTGAGAGGGTGTAAGGTATTGTTGGATACTCATAAGGCCAGGGGCATGTTAAAGCCTGATACCATCGACGGATATGTCAAATAGTCCCTATACAGATAGTTTCTACCTGTCAATCATTTGTCTTTCTGCATATACTGTAGAGGGTTTGTTTGTTTACCAATCAACATAAGAATTCAATATTCTACAGTATTCCTATACTAGATTGCTCACTCCCTACCCCCCACCACAAACGTGGAACACTAAAATAGAATGTATGAATTCAAAATTCTGTGGTGTTCCATTGGCATTATACTCACACAGACACACAGTCCTCATATGGAGCCAGAGGCTCAGTTTAATCTGTTGTAGGGTTGGCAGTCGATAATTCTCTGTCAAGATGGTTAGGCTGTGAGGGGATGTTTTCATAATTAGCAAAGAAACACCAGAATTGAAAAAAAAATCTGAATAGTACTCGATTTTTTTAAATATGTTTATGTGTTTAAGGAAGGGATCATGAAAATTCAATTATTTATTTATTTTAATTTAAAGGAGTTTTTAGTTTTAGGTCCTAGTTGATGTTTTTTATGTAAGAGTTCCTGCAACCATCCATTTACAAAGGGAACTGCATGTGCCAAAGTATACATCCTTCAGATCCATTTCAAAAATTAACCGAGATACCATAAATCTTCAGTACATTAAATAAATACTCATGGAACAAAGTCAAATGCTTTCTCTTCATTTAAGGCTAGCATGAGGCCCATAATGAATCCCTTCTTGTTTCTTTCAAAAATGCTGCTGTACACAAGAAGGTTATTCCTAAGGATCCTTTCAGGTACTACACATGCCTTAACTAGCGATAGCAAATCACATGCACACTGTGTCAATCGTATCTATAAAATTTTAGACAAGACTTTATAGCCCTTGTTAGACAAGCTAGGTGGTCTCAAATTTTCTAAGTTAGTCCTATCATCCTTTTTAAATAAAAAAAAGTCAAAGGTGATGAGGCCATTTAGTTCAGCAATTTTCCCTGGTTCAGTATGGTGTTATATACCCCAGCTTCTTTACGGTAGCACATTAAAAGAGCGAAAGCAGAATGGCGACTGTTAAATGGCTTATGGATAATGCCAAATGACAAATTCAGTGAAGTCTCTGTACCCCCCCTGAGGTTCCCCCCCAGAGTTAGTATATTTAGTAACGGGTGTGTGTGGGGGGGTACAGCAAAAAGAGACATCGCCGAATTTTCCATTAGGCATTATCCATAAGCCGTTTTAGCAGTCGCCGTTCCACTTTCGCCCATTTGCTTTACTTAATACTTCCATGAAAAGTTTACAGAAATGTGCTCTCAAGCCATCCGGTCTTGGGTGCTATTCTTTGTAAGCGTACAAATGGCTTCTATGTGTGATTTTGGGCTACACAGGAATACTCATTCGGCCTGAGTCATTACTGTGAGCCTTGCCATTTCAAAGCAAGCATTTTTCAGTGTTGATTGTTGGTTTGCATGTTGTGCCAGGTAGGTTTTGGTTGTCTTGTAGAGAATCATGAAAGCAGAGTAGTATGGTAGTAAGAGAGAGTTTTCAGTGGAGTCAGTGAGTAGTAATGTTTATCTTATGTATTTTCATTTCTGAAGCAAGATGCAGGATTTTTGAGGTTTTAAAAGTTCCCAGTGTCGTGCCATGGGTGCTATGTAAAAATCAAATATACTGGCATGGTGCTGTGGCATATACCATCACAAATATGTGGTAACATCATCCTACTGCATCTGGAGTATGAATCTAGCACGTACATTGAACAGGTAAACTCAAGGGAAGAGATTTTTAGAAACTACAAGTGGTGGTTTTGTTTAATGACATGATTGAGTAATTAATTACTAAAGTAGACCATGACATACATGGCAAACCATTGTAAGGGAAGCCAACCCCACCCATTATAAGGTGGCATTGCTTGTGAGACAGAACACCATGCAATACCTTCTCAGGTGTGGAGCAGTGGTGCACAACATTGTTGGCCCCTATCCTTGTGCTGCCCAGCTGGTTCCTCGAGCTCATCCCTGAACTCAAGTTACTGGCACTGGAACACAACGCGCTACCTGCTTGGCCAATGACTGGCTCAGCACACAATTTTTCTTCATAACTTTTTTTGACATTTTGAACCAAATTTTTAACGTAGACTTTTTGTGACCCCCCATTCTGAACATCACAGGTATTGTTTATGAAATACTGACTGAAACATAATTTTGCATCACAAGTGCAAAAACTCATCTTAGGCAGCATTTGAAACATGACACCTATCTCACTCATGAGGTGGTGTGAACAAATGGCTATACTGAAAATACGGGGTCAAAACATTGAAAATTACTGAAGTTGTGAGTGGACAATGAAACATTTCACTGTACCTTCATATCTTTGGGGCTTTTTTAAGATTTTGCCCCCCGAGCCCACTTCATCAACCTGGTAGGTGAAATTTTTTCAAATCCTGCCTGAAAGGTGATTTTGCGGAGGAATTGTGAAATCACCTTTTGGGCTAGATTTGAAACATTTCACCTACTTTGTTCATGAGGCCAGTTCCCAAAAAAGCAATGTTGAAAGTTTGGTTCAAAAATATTAAAAATAGCAAAGTTATGAGTGAACATTAAACAACAAGTCCACACTGAGTAGGGAAATGGACAGACTAGGTGGGCTGTATGGTCTTCATCTGCTGTCAGATTCTATGTAATATCAATGACCAATGATAACTTGGTCATTCTACCATATGTTTTCACCAACTTTTTATCATGGTCTTCTTATAACCCCACCTCATGAACCTGGTAGGCGAAATTTTTGAAAACCTGTCCAAAAGGTGATTTCATGGAGTGACCATAAAATCATCTTTCAGGATTTGAAAAATTTCACCTACCTTGCTCATGAGGTGGGGTCCAAAAAATGTTAGTTTGAAAACCTGGTAAACAAATATTAACTGATAAAGTTATGAGCAAAAGTTCAAAATGCATTGACAATACAGTGACCACACCTGTCTTGTTTCTTCAGTTCCCTGTCTGCATTGAAGGAGAGGGATGTGTTTTGTAGCAGAGAGGTGGTGGACAATTTCAAGAAGAATGAGGGTATGTTGTGGTGGGTGCTGAGTGGGAAGGGGGGTCGAGTGAGGTGAGTAGTGGGTTTGGGGATTGGGGTTGGCTTCAAAAGACATATATGGCTAGTTTCCTGCTTTTCAGGGTAAAATTTAGAAAACAAAAAAATATTACAAGAGAGCTTTTTGTCTTATGACAAGGGTGACATTGTGGACTGGGCACCCCAGTGTCACAGATGTTTGGCAGCACAAGGGGTGGGCTCCCCAATGTCCACACATTTTAAGGCTGTTGAGGGTGCACTACATTGGTGGTGGTCGGGGGGTCATGTGAAAGAAAGGGTGAGAGACAGGAGGAGTTTGTGCTGTCGGCTGCACCCTCACCAAAGGGGCTGGGATTGGGAGAGGCAGCAAACAGCAAGAGAGAGAGAGAGAGAGAAGAAGTTTGTGAGGTGGGCTCCTCACCTATGGATGGGGCTGGACTATTTGTGCAGTGAGTTGGACTCTAGCAACCCTTCCCCAATGTGACTGTTCCAAACACCAGCTTTGTAGCTCTTAGGGAACCAGGCAACTACTTCAGGGCTAGGAATACCAAGACTGGGTTTGAACTCTGGAAATACTGCACATTTGGGGAGGGGAGGAAATAAGAAAAGCAGGTTAAGCATGCCACCATTCAGCTGCTTGCTGGGCAATGTCAGGCAGATGAAAAGATCCAGTGGCTCTGTGATAGGAGTGTCTGGTTCCTTTCAACTACATAGAGTTTCCGCCTGTGAGCAGCAACACATCATCATGATCAGACTCACTGATCATAGGCCTGTTACCATCGAGACCCTTTTAACTTGAGCTGCATTGGATCTGACAGTGACATGCCTCAGAAGACTGCTACTGTGACAATATGGTCACTTCAAACATGCACGCAAGTAAACAAATGCCCTAAAATAAGTCTTATCATTAGACATTGGGAGCTACCCCTAGGACTGAAGATGGTCTCAGTGGGAATACATAATACAACATCTTATATAGTTAGATAATTTCTATGGTTAGCAGAAGACTAGATACATAAAATAGGCCCTATTGGCTAAAAGTTATGTGGCTCTACAGTGATATCTAAAGATATACAATATTCATAAAGTGTGCAAAAACTGAGAACAAAGAACTCACACAATGAGTAACTTAAGATAGGTATAGAATAGAACAATGGGGTGAGCACTGCGGTTCAAAATGCCAAAACACATCTGTCATTCCTGTTTCTATATGCACAGTGGAGGTGCAGTGTTACCCTTGGCAACCCTAAGGTTGAATTTCCCTACTTTTGATGTTGCAGCCGTAATGGTGCATTAATGCATTTTTTTGCAATTAATATGAAAATACATATTACAGTGGCACAGTAGTACCACTACAGTTAAGGTTGAGTACCCCATTTAAGGTTAAATCTGAAATTTGGCAGCTTAATAACTTTGCAACTGTATGACCGATCTGCCTGAAATTTGGAATGCATGGTCTGGTACCATAGATCTCAGGACCTGCCAAGTGTTGTTATGGTCGGCTGTACAGCTGCGGAGCTACAGAGCACCAGAAAATGCATAAATGATGGGTTTTTGCACATTTCTTTTCTCATGCCTACAGGTGCACAGTTTGCATGATCAGTCTGAAACCTTCAGGGAACAGGTACCCAAGGTCCCTGATGTGCCTTTCAAAGATTTTGTGAAAAAATATTCGGTTCAAAAGTTATTAAAAAAAACTGTTGCCTATTATAGTCTATGGCAAAAGTTAAAATATTCAAAAGTGTTGCAGATGCAGTTTTTACTGTTGCAAATGACCCTTTTATTTTCATGATTCGGCCATTTTTTTTCAGTTGGTGGTCAGAAAATGCTTGGCATTTAAATTTGGGACCCTCTAGGAACACAATTCTTGTTGATTCACCCAGTTGAGCCCTGAGGATGTTAGCCATGTCTTTTTTTGGGAGTAAAACATCCCAGAAATATATATTTAAAATTTTTGTAAAAAATAATGTTACAAAGTACTTTTGAATGTACAACATTTTCGTGATTTTATTTGTGAAAGTGTCATGATTTACGAAAGTACTTTGCGACTCTATGCTCAAAACAATAGGGAATGTTTTCCACCCCGTTGCAAAAGAGCAGTTTGGTCTTTTGGGCTGAAATTTTGAGGGAAGAATGGCAAGATCCCACAGATGTGCCTTTTGGTAGTTTGGTGACAAAATATTACTGGGCTGCAAAGTTACAGCACTCTGAAGTTAGTGATTTTTCCCATAGGATAACATTACGGCATCTGCTGCACCATTTGGGGCCCGTATCTCGAAAACGGTATGAGATACGGACTTTTCGTCTGAAAAATGTTTAGTCCCCCACTAGGGGCCAAAACACAAAACTAGCCTGGAAAGTTATAAATAATAGGACATTTTCCTTTTTATTCTACATCATACGGTTCCTGAGATATAAGCAATTTAGTATTCCAAGTGATCGTTTTCTGGTACGAGGGCCATTATTATTGCCACATTCTTTCTATTCACTGTGCTTCTGAATGCGCGTTTTTGGGACAAAAAGCATGTGCGTTTGCATTACTGTTAGCATTTGCTTTTATGTTTCCGCTTGCACTTCCATTACCATTTGCGTTACTGTTAACGTTTGCGTCAATGTGTGTGTTATCGTTTGCGTTTGTGTTACCATTTGCATTACTGTTTTCTTTTGCGTCACCGTGTTCGTTACCATTTGTGTTACTGTTACCATTTTGCGTTTTGTGCCAACTGTAACAAAATTAACATTAACGTTACCATTGCGCTTATGTTTCGTATTCATACCATTAATGTTACCATTGGCATATTACCATTTGCATTATGTCACCGTGTGCATTTCCACATTGCCATTTTGCATTTATGCTGCGTCGATTACAATCATCATTAGCGTTTTTGTTTATGTTACCATTACTGTTTCCATTTGTGCTTGCTTTTACGTAACCATTTGTGCTTGCATTTCCATTTGCATCATTGTTAGCGTTACCATTAGCATTTGCATTTATGTTTACATTACCATTTGCATTTGCGTCACTGTTATCTTTAACGTTTGCACTTGTGTTTCTGTTTGTGTTACTATTTCCTTTTGCACTGTTAGCATTACAATTATTTGCATTTGTACTTGTGTTTCCATTGCCGTATACATTTGTGTTAACATTTGCATCACTGTTACTGTTATCATTAGCATTTCTGTTTATGTTACTGTTACCATTTGCGTTTGCATTTACGTAACCGTTTTTGTTTGCATTTTCATTTGCATCACTGTTAGTGTTACCATTAGCGTTTGCATTTATGGTACCATTACCGTTTGCCTTGTTTTTGCACTTGCGTTTATGTCACCGTTAACATTTGTCTTACTGTTTACGCTTCTGTCACCATTACTGTTATTTGAGTTTCTGCTTGCGTTACCTTTGCTTTTCCGCTTCCGTTATCAATAACGTTTGCTTTTTCGTTACCGTTTGCATTTACGTTTCTGCTTGCATTTCTCTTACCATTTGCGTTATTGTTTCCATTTGTGCTACTGTTGGCGCTACTGTTTGTGTTTTCGCTTAAACATCACATTCTTTGTGTGATTATAACTTTACAACTGTTGAATGGATTTGTGTGACATTTGCAATACTTGGTCTACTATGGTACTTCAGTGCATTTACCAATTTTCATTTGACATCTGAATAAGTTTTCTGCACAATGAAGCACCAAAAATTTATTTTTTGGCACTCGTATGCAGTTTTACGCTTGTGCTGCTCTGCGACCATTAAAGAGATTTGGATAAGATTTGGTATACATGGAGTGGAATAGTACATCTATTTATTTACCAATTTCTATTTCACTGGTACACATGGATTTTGCACAGTGAAGTGCAAAAAATACAGTTTTTGCTATTTTTTTTGCACTTGCTTGCGTGACGCATAGAGCAGCCACTCTGTGGTTTATTGGTCTGAAACTTGGCACGTAAAAAACCCTTTGTTCAAGGAACATGCCAATGTTTATTTGGTGAAAAAACGTTCTGTTCCAGAATTATTGCCATTTGAAATTGGCATCCCTCGCAGTTGAAGATTTTTCATCCGCCAGTTCTGCCATTTTAGCACATTTTCAGCCACGAGTTCAGCCATTTTGTGGTGGAAGACTTCTTAAACGTGCACACACATTAAAATGGAATATCTCTTGAACAGTTTGGTCTTTTAACATGAGGTTTGGAGGGTGTTGAGTGGATGTCCTGGAGATGTGAATTATGCTGTTTACATATTGGGAAATTAATTCACTGTGGAGCTACTGCATGATGCAGGTAACATTTTGTGCATAGTGTTATGCATAGTGATAGTGACTTGAAATATATTGTGTAGGTAGACCTAGTGGTACGTAGGTATCTTTCAGTGGTTTGGTTCACATCACCCTTTGTGCTGTTACCTTGGAAATGAAGTGAGATACAGACTTTTTGCTACTGTTGGCTCACATCATCTTTGTGCTGTTATCTCGGAAATGAAGCGAGATACAAACTTTTCACTACTGTTGGATCACATCGTCTTTCTGCTGTTATCTCGAAAACTAAGCGAGATACAGACTTTTCACTATGAAGCGAGATACAGAATTTTCACTACTGTTGACTCACATCACCTTTGTGTTGTTATCTCAGAAATGAAGCTAGATACAGACTTTTCGCTACTGTTGACTCAGATCACCTTTGTGTCGTTATCTCAGAAACAAAGCAAGATACAGAGTTTTTGCTACTATTGGATCACATCACCTTTGTGCCATTATCTCATAAAAAAAGTGAGATACAGACTTTTCGCTGCTGTTGCCTTACATCAGTTTGCTGTTACTGTTTCCTTTTGCGTTTGTGTTTTCCTCACCATTTGTGTTACGGTTTGCACTTGCGTTTCTGTTACCATTTGTGTTTCTATTTACGTTTGTGTAACTGTTACTATGACTGTTATCATTTGCGGTTACATTACCGTTGAGTTGTGCATTTTCATTTACATCACTGTTTCCTTTATCCATTTACATTTGCGATAACAGTTGCATTACCACCTGTGTTTGCATTTCCATCTGCATTACCATAACAGTTACCACTTGTGTTTGCATTAACATTTATGTTATTGTAACAGCTACCATTAGTGTTTGCATTTCACTCAGTGTTACCGTTACCGTTAGCATTACCATTACTGTCATGGCTGTAATGCAGACATGGGCAGGATGGGACTGCCACCACCACATCCCATTCACTATTTATATTGCACATTCTCAAAAAGAAGGGAAATTCCTGGCAAAAAAAACTCTGTTTAATGCATCAGTTTGGGTTGTTTCACAGCAACAAAAGTAAGGAATTTCAGTGTTAGAGTTACCACCCCTTGCCCCCCATGCCCACTCTGCCCCACCAACAGGCATCTGGGTGTCTGTTGGGGTCATTGGGCCCTAACTCACACCCCATTCTCCTATACTGCACCACCTCAGCTTCCTTACACATGGAATGGGGTGAGAGTTAAGGTCAATGACCCCAACACACACTCCAATGCCTGTTGATGGGGGCAGGGTGGGCAAGAGGGGCAAGGGATGGTAACCCTAGCAATGAATTTCCTCACTTTTATTGTTATGGAACAGCCCTAACTGATGCATTAAACTGAGTTTTTGGATATATATATATATATATATATATATATTAGGGGCATGGTCACACCCCTATATTTAGGGTTATGAAGGCACTTCTATGTTAAAATTGAAATTTTGCATGTTAATAACATTGGACCCATTCAATGGATTTGCATGAAATTTGGGATGCCCAGTGGGGCATGGTAGATCTCTTGATTTGCCAAGTTATGTTTTGGTTGGACTTATGGTTTTTGTGCACCAAAATGCTGAATAATGCACTTTTTGCCAGTTGTGTGGGCAGTTTTTTTTTGGATTTTGTCTGTGGCACTGTACAGCTCTTGTGTGGTCTGCCAATCTGAAACTTGGCACATAGAAAGCTCTTGGGACAAGGAACATGCCACTTTATTTGGTGAAAAAATATTAATCCATTCAAAAGTTATTAAACTTTTTAGCTCCCATAAGTCTATGGGAAAATGTGCATGGTTATTTTGTGAAAGAAGAATGGGGTTTTAGCCATCTGGTCACTCTTCACAATCAAAGAAATTGCAGGCTCATGATCAAAGAATCTTTGATCATGAGAAATTAATTGATTGTGACAGCCGCCATCTTGTTTTCAGTTTGGGGTTGGAAAAAAAAATATCTCAGCCCAAGGGTGACTTCTGAAGTAAAAGTTTGATGGGTTTTGCTCAGGAGGCATCCCTCTATCAAGCTATGCCTGTGGTTAATGCACTTATGTCAAACAACAGAGTTTTAAACTTTTAAGTTCTTCGTTCGCGAATCATTAATGAGCTTTGGTCGTGAACTTGCATATTTTTTGATTGTGAGAGTCTTTGATCGTGATCTTTGTTCATCAGGGGGGATAAGATGGTCAGATTTAAAAATCAAATATCTCAGCCCAGGGATGACTTCTTTTTTTCATATACTTTATATTTTTATTTTATAATAACACAATCATACATGTAATTGTTTACCAAGTACAGACATTACAAGATACTTACATTTTCCCACAGAGGGTGCCACTCCTCTTAATAAGAACATTATGAACCATATAATGCTTTACAGATACATCATACGGAGGGATGACAGTAGAGAAAAATAATTATTTTCTCCAAAAACCTTAAGGAAAAATTATAATTACTGTAATGGACCCATGAGTGGTATGGAAATTATCCTGAATCATGAAGTCTAAAAGTTCCAAAGTCCTTCACCATACAAGATGGTATTGGTATCCATGCAAATACAAATTAAGGCACAGAGAGTGTGCATTTCAAATTCTGATAAAAAAAAGTATACAATTCAAGTGCCTAGCCAGCAAACCCTGGTTTTAGTATATAAATTCAAAGCAAAAAAAACACATACATTTGGCATCATTGCAGAACAACTTAAGGGAGTTACAGTCTCTATGGAGCACAAGAGAAAGGGTCTAGAAGTCCAACTGTGGGAGCATATAAAAAAATAACTATGTATATAACATATTGTCCAATAAATGGACCTCAGTGTAGAGGGTCGCTCAGATAAAGACTACCATGTCCAGATTAAGTTAATATCTATGTGATATTATCCATGTGTGTTCACAAGTACCTGATGAAGTGTCACCCACCTTCAGCTTTTACTCACTCTTATATTTCAAGGCTCCTCTTCATCTGAAGAGTATTGGTCCAAATCAGTCTGGTGAACAGGCGAGATGGCATTCTTCTGACCCCGTTTCAGGGCTTCAGCTGGATTCAAGAATAGGAAGACCTTCCCGCGATGGGCAGTCCTCAGTCACACAGGGAAAATCATTCCATGGGGGATAGAGGCCTCCCACAACATTGCTCTAAACCTATCAAATTGTTTCTGTTTCTGGCGGGTGGCATAGCTAATGTCTGGGCAAAGACTGACCCGCTGTCTATCATGAAGGAGAACTCCCTTACATCATGCTAGGGCCAACAAAAAATCCTGAGTTCAAGCTCCATCTGTCACCACAATGATAGTTCTGGGGATGTCTTGGCCTGCTATTCACCCTTATGGTGTGGCCTGGTAGGCCTGTTTAAACAATGAAACTTTTTTTGGTTTTCAGTACCCAGCTGCTGCCCAAATCACTCTTGTAGAAACATTAAAAGGCTATCCCCTTCACTTTTCTCTGGCATACCCAAGATTCTAATATTGGCAACTCTGATTTGATTTTCCAAAGTCTCAATTTGGGCTTTCGAGTGCCCACTCTCCTTAATGATGGATGACACTGCTCCCATAGCAGAGTCAGCTCACTTAGAGGCATCTAAGGCATTGTCTGAGCTCCCTCCATAGTTGCTTCCAGTGTGGTGACCCTAGTAGCCAAACCATCAAATTTGTCAGATAATGTGGTCACTGACTTAATCAATCTTGAAAGTTTAGCCCCTATAGTTTGGAGAATTTCCTCAGAGTCTGCCCCAACATTTTCTTTGGGCCGATTCTGCACTGAGCGAGTAGCTGAGGCTACAGGAGTGCTTTTGGTCTTTGCTCCCAATCCAGATTGTTGATCTTTATGTTGGTTTCCCATGTTGTTCCAGAGTTATACCATAAAATATTCTCATCTACCTTGCTGGACAAATATTTCTATATGTAGCTCTTTATTCAGAGTTTGTTAAGCCAAGCAGAGCAGTATCATCAGAAAAGTGCCATCTTGCTTGGGCTCCACAGTGCCCCCAGGGGTGACTTCTGATGTCAAACCAGGATGGGTTTTGCTCAGGGTGCTTCCCTCTATTAAACCATGCCTGTGGTTTAATGTACTTATGTCAAAAAATAGAGTTTTAAACTTTTTAATTATTTGATCACAAGCCTGCAAATTCTTGGAATGCAAGATTCTTTGATCATGATCTTCATTCGTGAGGGAGGGATGAGATGGCCAGATTTAAAAGTCAAATATCTCAGACCAGGGGTGACTTGTGAAGTCAAACTAGGATGGGTTTTGCTCAGAGAGCTTCCCTCTATTGAGCTATGCCTGTGTTTAATGTAGTTGTGTCAAAAAATTGAAGTTTTTACATTTTTTTAATTCTTTGATCATGAGCCTGCAAATTCTTAGGTCGTGAGCCTGCAAATTCTTTGATCACGAGATTCTTTGACCATGAGCTTCATTCGTGAGGGTGAGACAAGATGGCCAGATTTTTGCGGGACCAGATGTCTCTGGGAGGGACCAGATAGCCCAGATTTCATGACCAGATATCAGCTCATGATCAAAGATGATCTTTGATTGCGAATTCACTGTCGATTCTCAAGATCAAAAAATTTTTAAAGGTGCTAAAACTTTAAAATTAAATATCTCAGAAATGGTTTGCTGTTTTAACTTGAAATTTGAAGAGTGTTGAGGGGATGTGCTGTAGATGTGAATTGTTATGTTTAGATGTCAGAAAATGGATTTGTTGCAGAGATATTGTGTGACACACTTTACATTTTGCATTGTGGTAGTGACTTTAAATTAATAGGGTAGCTAGCCTTTCAGTGGTTAGGTGTGTAAAATGTAAACAGGTGTAGAATTATGCCACTCTGATGAATGAAAATCTTAAGCTTAGCATTAGATATCTCGGAAACAGTTTGGTCTTTTATCTTGAAATTTGGAGGGTGTTGACAGGATGTCCTGTAGATGTGAATTACGGTGTTTAGGTGTCAGAACATTAATTTGCTGTGGAGATATTGTGTGATGCAGTTTATGTTTTGTGGATAGCATTCTCCATTGTGGTAGTGGCTTGACATTTATAGGGTAGCTAGCTTTACTGCAATGGAGGTAATTTTCAGTGGTTAGGTATGTAACATGTAAACAGGTGTAGAATCTTGTCATTCCACCGAATGAAAATTTGTTTTGTTTCAAGCTGGTGGGAGCGGGCCCCATTCTCCCACCAATTCATATGATATTCAGCACTTGTACTGTTATGTTAGGCAAAAATTTGCAAGTTGGTGGGAGCACTGGGCTCGACCAGCTTGCTCAACATTGTACTTTACTATGCTTTCTCAAAAAGTAAGGTAATTCTTTGCAAAAAATTGTGTTAATGCATCATTTAGGGTTAAGGCACAAAAAGTCAGGAAATTTGACCTTTAGGGTTGCCCTCTATCCCCCTTTTGTGTATCCCCCTCCTCCACAGACTGCCAGATGTTGGGGTGTGTCATTGGGGTTGTGAGGCCTAAATGTGACCCCATTCTTCTTTACTGTGGCATGTCAACATGCTTATACATGGAATGGGGTGACATTTGGCCCTCACAACCCCAATGACAGGCCCCAGCATCTGTCAGTCTGCAGAGGGGGGACATGAAATGGTGGGAAGTGGGCAACCCTAAAGGTCTCATTTCCTTACTTTTTGAGCTTTAACCCTAAATGATGCATTAACACAGTTTTTTTGAAAAGAATATATATATATATATATATATATATATATATATGTTTACGAACATACAAATCTGCCAGCAGAAATAGGCCTTATGGTCTATCAAGTCACTCTGCTTGAATGCAGCTAGCACCCTTATATTGCAACTGCCACACCCTCCTCTCCCCCCTCACAGTTACCCCCCTTGCACCCTGTCCCATGCCCTTTTAAAACTGCCCACTGTGCTACAGGATACCACCTTCTTGGGTATAGTGTTCCATTTCTCCACCACCCTCTCTGTGAAAAAAATGCCTCCTCATCTCTCTCTGATATCTTCCACCCACCAGCTTCAGACCATGCCCTCTGGTGTCCCTTCCTCTCCTCAGCATAAATATCACTTCCATGCCCATTTTGTTAATCCCCTTCAAATATTTGAAGAGCTCAATCATATCTCCCCAATTCCTCCTCTCCTCTCCTCCTAGGTATATATACTCAACTCAGTCAACCTGTCCTCATAGACATTGCCCTTCAGCCCCTAGATCATCTTAGTTGCCCTAAACTGCACCCCCTCCAGCAAGCTGATATTGTTCTTCTGAAAGGGACACCAGAACTGCACACAGTACTCCAAATGTGGCCTGACTAGTGAACTGTATTGCAACAGGATCTATCCCTATTTCTATTTCTTTAAACTAACCGTCGTCAATTGGTGGGGGGGGGGCTACACGCCAGGGATTTTATTAATAAATATATGTTTTGTAAACTGGGGCTGGTGATCCACAGTGCGGGACCATGCAACACCAGGGATAGATAGGGGGTGGTGTTGGGGGATTCCCCATATGTAACCTCTAATTGCTTTGGGTTTTTTAAGTGTAATTTGCCCTTAAAAAAACCCAAAAGCAAGGCAAAGCTGCAAATGGTGAATTCCTGTTAATCTGAGACAATTTTGCGAACTGCTGCACGGAGGTGAATTTGGCAACTTCGCCGCATATTCACCCATGGAGTAAACCTTCACTGTATCTCCAATGTAATTTCAGTAATTTTTGGCTAATTTACAAAAGTATTCATCCAAACTGCATCACATTTGCTATGAGAAATTTATAAACCCCATAGAGAACTGTGCCACATTAAAGATATATGAAGGTAACTGAGTTATAAGCCTCCAAACCTTCAGAATTTTTAAAATGACATGTTGCAAATGTAACCCCCAGGTGGTGCTATCCCAAGAGCTACTGTCCCAGCCTGTGTAACTGCTGACAGGTTGAGGGGCACGGGTCCAATGGTGGGTGCCTCCACCCAGAGGTCGGGGTTAGAACAGTCAAGAATGACTTGGTCACAGCCCTCTGGGTCACTGCAACCCCCTTTCCTCCCACTAGTGGCCCACAAACATTACCAACAACACCTTTACAATATACACTTACCCCCAGGATTGGCTGATCAGCTTGACTCTGGGGACCCCCTGTAAAATAAGATGCAGTAACACAATAACCCCTGTACAGTATGTTTGCACACACAAGCAGTTCAGACAGCATGCTTTGCAAAACAACCAAATCTGATTTATTTAGGGAGGAAATAACAAGGGCGGGGGAATCTAGTTAATTAGCTTAACACTCTACTATTTCAGAGCACTGTGCACAGGCTAACTTCCCTATAAGTCACTGTCACTGGGTACCCATGCAATAAGGGGCTAGCCTATTCGATGCAGCTGGTTGGGGCCCTGAAGATGAAGACAACTGTCCAATACCCAGATTTGTAGTCAGGAGCCAGCAGGCTCAGTTCGTGTGGCCAGCGAGGCAAACAGACCAAACTTGCACTCAATAGAACATTTGACAGGGAGCTACCCTGATTTTGTACTCATGACTCCTGTAGCAGGATCCCTCTCACACCACCCCAGGACACAGGCCTGTGATCCAAACACTTCTCCACACATTTATATGTAAGACAGAGGGGTACCATACCAGGCAGCTGCTTTAAATCCTGACCGCATTCACTGCTTGACTGGGGGGTCACAACGCAGCTTCACTTTTCCTGACAGACCGAGTGCGTTGAAGCAGATTCTCCAGTCCTCTACAGGGTGAGCCTGGTAGGTAGCTGCAACATATACAGCCTCCTCTGCCTGCACACCATAGCGGATTCAGTCCAACTGCTCTGGCGGTACAGCCGCCCGACTTGTTGGCCTTCCACACGTGCTTCCCATGTGAAGACTCTACAGTGCAGGGGCCCGGAGCTCCTTGCTTTCTCATGGCCACAATGACTCTGCCCTCTCAGCTGTTAAGCAGAGAGTCACAATTCGGGTGCCATCTGACTCTATTGGAGGGCTTCAGATGTCAATCCCCTCTGCCTCCTTCTATTGGTGTAAAAAAGGTGCCACCTTCTAGACTTCAGTTCCCAGACTCACGGGCCATATCTTCCATAGGCAGCCAGCTCCTGAGAGAGTCCCAGCCTTAATTGGCTGCTCAATACTTCCATTTTAAGCACCCCTCCCTTCTGATTGGACCCAAAAGGCAGTCCTGGTCCAAAATGGAGGGGCAAGACACACAAAGTCCCAGCTGCAAGAGAAAACAGGTTAGATGAACTACATTTTTCAATACTCCATCAACGTATAGTACATCAACAATACAGCCCAATAAGGTGCCCGCTTTGCCTCCCTAGTGATGGCAAAGACAGGGCACATAACCAGCGGCTTGCGCGGGACTCAAGTAGGAGGACCCACAGTCCTCTCCCTTTTTAGCAAACTGAATGTGTTAGCACACTGGCAGTTCTTAAAGAGACAGACTAGAGCCGCTTTAGTAAACCCCCATTTGTAAGGGGGTTACACCCTTCCTGCCCTGAAAAAGCTTGACGTCTGCATCAAGCAACTACCCTCCAGCCTGCATTCAGTAGCCATTTAAACAGTTTTGCATATTAAAAGAGGAGAGGCTGGACCAGGGTGGGCTCAAGGAGGGAGAGGGTGGTGAAACAGAGTTGCATCCCTCCAGCTGTCCCTCTCCACAATTCATTCACTCTTCTGGTGGATAGTGGTTCCTCAATGGAGGCACCTGCAGTGGAGACCAAGGAGGATGCTGGGAACCTTCACGAAGGAGACCCACAGGAGGGTGGCATGGGATCCCACAAGGGAAGGAAACAACTCCCGGTGGGAGATTCAATCATTAGGGGGGTAGAAATGGGAGAGGAAGGGGAGAGGGAGGTAAGGTGCCTTCCTGGCACCACGGCTTGGAGGAACAGGAAGTGAATCCTCAGGATCGTGGGAGGAGCTGCACGAGGAGGGAGCTGGATGTCATTGTCCACCTAGGGACAAATGACCTGGCTAGAAATGGGATCAGAGCAGTGCAAGAGGAGTGGTAGGAGTTAGAAGGGGGCTTAGACAAGTAGCGCATACGGTAATTCTACTGGAGGTGCTGCCTGTCTATGGCAAGGAGATGCTAGGGCACTTCTCACCAGAGAATTCAATGAGTGGTTGAAAAACTGGTGTGGAGCTCAGGGTTTTGGCTTCATTGGGGACTGGGGAGCCACCTGGAGGATGCAGACCTATTCTGGTGCGATGGTCTGCATCTGTCCAGGGGGGGAGCCAGGATCCTAGGTGAGAGGTTTAAATGCTTCATTGGCAAGCATTTAAACTAGCCAAGGGGGGAGACACTGAAAGGAGCAGGAAATCTGAGCCTCCCCACAAAACATGGTGATTAGTGGATAAACACCAAGCACAGAAGTTATTAGGAGTAGAACATATTTAAATGTAAAAAAAGGCAAAGGCAGTAAGGACAGAAATGGGGCTAAAAGGGTAAGGCTATCAAAAGTGGAGGTGATGAGTACCAATGCCCATAGTCTGTGTAACAAGCTCCTGAACTAGTGGCCTTGATGGAAGAGGGTTGCCTGGATATTGTGCAGTCACAGAAACATGGTACACAGAGAACCATGACTGGGATGTCAACATACCAGGATACACAATCTACAGGAGGGACAGGGAGGGTAAAAGAGGAGGAGGAGTAGATCTCTATGTAAAGGAAGGGATCAAAGCAACAGAACTAAAGAGTAAACAGGGAGCAGATGAGGCACTTTGGGTCACCCTGGAGACAGGAAATGGCCCCAATCCAGCATGGGGTTGTATACAGACCCCATCTCAGGGGAGGAAATGGACAAGGAAATGATAGAAGGCTTTCTTAGACTGGCAAAAAGGAGATATTGTTGATGGGGATCTGAATATACCAGATGTTAACTGGAGTACCTTTGCTGCAGGCACATCCAAGACAAGGTCATTCTTGATGCCTACAGGGGCATGCCTCAGACAGCTAGTATTGGACACCCACTCAGGAGGAGCAATCTTAGACCTGGTACTCAAATAGGGATGGAGACGAATCTCAGATTTAGAAGTGGGTAGCCTTCTGGAAAGAGTGACCACAAACAGTGTAGTTCACGATAAACACAGCCATACAATCAAGCCATACAAAAAGCAAGAGTACTGGACTTTAGGAGGATGACTTTGGGAAATGAGAGAGTGCCTCAAAAAGCACTAGCAAACTGGCAGAAGGAGGGTGGAAAAACAATGGGAGTGATCAAACAGCCATCACAGAGGCAACAAGCCTTGTGTAAAGCAAATCAATAAAACACAACGAAGGAAAACCACTATGGTTCTCAAAAGAGGTGGCAGGGAAGGTTAAGGAGAAAAGGACATTCCAGGAAATATAAGAAACACAGAAGGAGCAGGACAGAGAACTTTATCAGTTAAAGCAGAAAGAGGCTGGAAGGCAGTCAGAATAGCAAAGGCCCAAACCGAGGAAAGGATAGCCAATTCTGTTAGGAAGGGGGATAAGACCTTTTATAGGTACATTAGGGAGTGAAGAAAGACCAAAGGAGGGATACTGAAGTTAAATAAAGGGGAGAGAATGTGGGTAGAGGGGGACAGTGAAAAGGCAGGGATACTAAATGAATACTAAATGAATATTTCTGCTCAGTATTCACAAAGGAAGAGGAAGGGGAGTTACCTAAACCAAACAAGAGAAACACTCTGAAGACGGGGGTCGATACCAGTCCATTTACAGAAGAAAGGGTTCTGAAAGAACTAATAAAATTGAAGGTGGACAAAGCAATGGGGCCTGATAGGATTCACCCAAGAATTCTAAAAGAACTAAGGGTAGAACTAGTGACACAGCTGACTAGTCTCTTTAACAAATCATGGGAGGATGGGGTGGTACCTGAGGACTGAAGGAGGGCAGATGTGATTCCTCTTCACAAAAGTGGGAACAGGACAGAGGCAGGAAACTACAGACCAGTTAGTTTGACCTCAGTGGTAGGGAAAATGATGGAATCACTTCTGAAGGAAAGAATTGTTGAGTACCTACAGGCCAGTGGGGCACAGGACCCAAGGCAGCATGGATTCATGATGGGAAAGTCGTGTCAGACAAATCTAATAGATTTCTTTGACTGGGTGACCAAAGTAGTAGACCAGGAAGGGGCTGTGGACATGGCCTACCTAGATTTTGCAAAGCATTTGATACAGTCCCACACAAAGATTAATACACAAGATAGCCAGCCTTGAGTGGGTCCCAGGTGGTAGCCTGGATAAAAAATTGGCTAGACAACAGGATGCAAAGGATAGTAGTAAATGGATTACACAGTGAAGAAAGGAGGGTTACTAGCGGGGTACCGCAAGGTTCAGTACTGGGACCAGTCCTTTTTAATGTCTTTATAAGTGACATTGCAGAGGAACTAGAAGGAAAAGTATGTCTGTTTGCAGACACAAAGATCTGCAACAGGGTTGATACACAAGATGGAGTGGAAAGAATGAGAAGGGACTTGGCAAGGTTGGAGGAAGGGTCAAATGTATGGCAGCTCAGATTCAATGCAAAGAAGTGCAAGGTAATGCACATGGGAAACAAAAACCCAGGGGAAGCGTACACAATGGGGGGTGAGATACTGACAACAGTAAAATAGAAAGGACCCTGGGGTAATTATATCAGATGACCTAAAGGTGGGCAAGCAATGTGAGAAGGCAGTAAGGAAGGCTGGGGGGATACTGGGATGCATAGGAAGAGGTATCAATAGTAGAAAACAGGAAGTTGTTATCCCTCTGTACAGACAGTTGGTGAGACCCCATCTGGAGTACTGTGTGCAGTTCTGGAGACCCCATCTCCACAAAGACATAGACAGAGTGGAGGCTGTCCAGAGGAGGGCAACCAAAATGGTGCAGGGTCTGCACCAGAAGACATACGAAGAAAGACTAAAGAGCTTAATATGTATACCCTTGAGGAAAGAAGGGAGAGAGGGGACATGATGGAAACGTTCAAGTACCTCAAGGGAATTAACAAAGTCCAAGAGGATAGCATCTTCCAGAAAAAGAGATGTGCAAGAACAAGGGGCACAATTGAAGATGGGGGGACGGCTCAGAGATAATGTGAGGAAGTATTTTTTACTGAGAGGGTTGTGGATGCATGGAACAGCCTCCCTGAGCAGGTTGTGGAGTCAAGAACAGTGGGGAACTTCAAGAATGCATGGGACAGGCATAAGGCAGTCCTAGTGGTGGGTTAGGAAGAAGTAAGCTGTTGGTTAACTAGGATCTGCAGCTTATCTGTTAGGTAGGAAAATGGGCAGACTAGGTGGGCCAAGTGGTCCTTATCTGCCGTCAAATTCTATGTTTCTATGTTACCCCTTCACATAGCATTCAACATATTGATCTCAGGGAAAATAGTTGCATTATACTAGGCATAGCAGTATCTTCACCTAATAATGCATACAGATATATATACATATATACTTATACACAGGTACATCTAGTATAAATCTCAGGATACCACTCCCTGCCTCGGGACCTGGGCTAAAGGAAGCTTATCCCTATCATTCACCCTGGGACTGGAAACAATAGGGGCACTGTATTCATAGGGCAAAACCGATACTCTGGAGTCATCTCCCAGGCTTAATTTGGATAAATAGCTCAGGGTCATATGCAGTCCCTTATGGACCACATTCAGGGGCAGATCCACGGGCTGACCCAGAGACTCATAACTCAATCTCACTACAGGCCATACTTCTCGGCCAGTCCGTCGAGGGGTTTCTGGCACTTTCTGAATGCTCAGACTCCACTCCAGCCCTACTTGGGGTTGCTGGGGAGACCTCTATGGTGGCAGGAGGACTAGAGTCCATGGTAATTTCAGTGTCTTGGTCCACCATTTCTGAACTCACAATGTTTGGATCAGTCGGGAGAATTTCTGGTACTGGCAGGGAACTATCAGGGCACTCAAAATATTGTTCTTGCTCTGGCATATCACCAGCTTGCTCCCCCACTTCTCTTCCTTCTTCCAAAAGGTCAGACAGTTCAGCCAGGCACAATGAACCCACATCTTCGGATTTGATGCCACTTACTTCATCCTCCGGGAGCATTGGCTCCAGAGACAGAGCTGGGGGCTCAGACAGTCCAGAAAGCCCAGCTCCATCCCCTGGGTTGATTAGGGGATTGCCCTGAAACAACTGACTCAATTCATAAGAGGGGCAGTACTCAGGATTACACTCACTGTCCTCGGACACAGACTGGCAATCGGATTCAATTGAGAGAGATGGAGGAGGCCCCTTCAACTCGATTTATGTAGGATCAGTCTGTCTTAGTTTTCTCCTGGCAGTGGCTCTAGTCACGGGCCTAGAGGGGGTGTTGTTTAAGTGTTCAGCCTCTATCAGAATGTGTCCGATTGGCAGTAAATGATTTCAGTGTATAGTTTTCACATCTTTCAAATTGTTCTCAGGTCGCACTTTGTATACAGGTAAATCTTCCAGTTTTCCTACGACACTATGAGAGAGGTGATGCCATCTGTCAGCAATCTTATGCTTGTCATGCAGCCCCAGATTCCTCAATAACACTCAATCTCCTTCCCTAAGTTCCATTGCTTTCACTTTTTTATCATATCTTTCTTTATTTGCTAGATTTCGTTTGGCATCCATGGTCTGGGCTAGTTGGTAGGCAGGGTTTAATTGGGCCTTCAGTTTCTGCACATACTGTAGATGAGTAGCTGCTTGAACCCCATCAGGAGAAACTCCAAAACAAACATCTACTGGCAATCTGACTTCTCTTCCAAACATCAGCCTATAATGGGAAAATCCAGTGGCATCACTTTTGGTGCAGTTGTAAGCATGTACCAGGGTGCTAATCTGCTGGCTCCATCTAGACTTCTGTTTTGGTTGTGGAGTGCCTAACATGTCGAGAAAAGTGCGGTTAAACTGTTCAGGCTGGGGATCTCCCTGGGGATGATAGGAGATAGTTCTTGACTTCTGTACTCCCCACAAGGATAGCATCTCTTTAATCAAATGGCTCTCAAAATCTCGCCCTTGATCAGAATGGATTCTTTGAGGGGGCCCATAGTGGACAAAGACATTTTCAATAAGTACTTTAGCCACAGTAGTTGATTTCTGGTCTTTAGTGGGGGAAAGCTTGAGAATAACGAGTGAAATGATCAGTAACTACTAATATTACTGATGTTTCTTTGATCTGGTTCTAGACTCAGGACATCAATATGGACCAACTCCATGGGGGCACTAGTGGTGATGTTAACCAGGGGGGCAGCCCTCTGAGGCAGGGTCTTTCACTGTAGGCATCGGCTACAAGTCTTGATGTGTTGTTCCAC
This sequence comes from Neoceratodus forsteri, assembly GCA_016271365.2. Taxonomy (NCBI): domain Eukaryota; kingdom Metazoa; phylum Chordata; order Ceratodontiformes; family Ceratodontidae; genus Neoceratodus; species Neoceratodus forsteri. Next base: position 228,954,977 of record JADMNL010000029.1, on the reverse strand, counting down.
ATCAGCCCCCATTTTTGTCCAATAAAACCGAGCCCTCACTAGGTCAAGGGTTCTGTCTATCCTGAGGTGTCCCATGTGATTATGCAGGGACTTCAACACCAGTTCTTGAAAAGCAGTGGGCAGCACTAGTTGTTGTTTGTCTACTTGCCCCCCTTTGTCTACTGTTTCTCTGTATAATAGTCTATTGATCAGTTTCAACTTGGGACCTTCTTTGTATAACAAAGCAGTTCTCAAATCAGTGGAACATAGTTTGGACACATCCTTCCCCGCATGCAGGGCCTCCAGAGTAGTTTTTATCATGGGGTCTCGGGACTGAGCCAGCTGAAGACTGTCATTATTGAATTGGGGCAAAGCACCAGTATCTAATGCAGAGAAATGGCAATAAGCAGCAGGTATACAGTTCTCAGATGGCCCCAAACAATCCACCATGCAGTCCACAGCATCAGGGGATACCTGTTCCTCCTTGTCAAATTTTTGGCAAAGTGCTTGAATATCCAGTTCTGACAACCTGACCCAGTTATTCCAGGAAACAGGCCTCCGAGAGAGAGCATCAGCATCTATGTGGTTCAGGCCTGCTCTGTTATTCAACAGCATAGTCGTATGTCGATAAAGCAGAAAGCCACCTATGGCCAGTGGCATCCAACTTGGCTGAAGTCTGCACATAGGTCGAAGGATTATTGTCAGTTTTTACCAATATCTTAGCACCATATAGATGCTCATGAAATTGATCAGCAATGGCCCACTTCAAAGCCAGGAACTCTAACTTGTGCACTGGATAGTTCTTTTCTGAGGGGGTAGGCTCCAGCTAGCAAAGGCTACGGGTCTTAGGCCATTAGTGTGCTCTTGATATAACCCAGCCCCCAATCCATGTAAACTGGCATCAGTATGAAGGAGGTACGGTCTGGCAGGATCAGCATAGGCCAATACTGGGGCATGGGTAAGTTGATGTATGATCTCATGGAAAGCCGTCTCACAGTCAGGAGTCCAGCGTGACCCAAATATATCATTCGGGCGAAAATATTTTTTTTCGGTCTCAGGGAGCACGGCTTTCTTATACTTTTTGTCAGTTGGAGGATACCCTTGAGTAAGGTTAAGTAGAGGGCGGATCACTCAGGAATAGTCCTTCATAAAACACCTATAATAACCACAGAAACCCAAGAACCTCTGAAGCTCTTTCAGATTTTTTGGCTGGGGCCAGATAGTTAAGGCCTTCACTTTACTGGGGTCAGTCTCTATGCCCTCGGTGGACACTATGTGTCCCGCATATTTCACAGATGTTTGAAAGAATTGACACTTATCAATAGACAATTTGAGACCAAAGTCTTCCAATCAGTCCAGGACTTTGAACAGCCTGCTTTCATGTTCCTCCAAGGAGCTGCCGAACACAGTGACATCATCCAGGTATTCTAAGCACTCTAGCAAGTTCATATCCCCCACTGCACGCTCCATCAGGTGCTGAAAAGTGGCTGGGGCACCCGAAGTCCCTTGAGGCATCCTCATAAACTCATAAAAACTGAGTGGGCATATAAAAGCAGTTTTTTCACAGTCCTCTGGGGCCATCGGGATCTGATAGTACCCACTGCGAAGGTCCAGGACTGAGAACCATTTGCTACCATTTAGGCAATCCAATGCAACCTGAATGCGTGGCATGGTGTACTGGTCTGGTGTAGTTCACTTGTTCAAAGTACGATAATCCACACACATCCTGACTGTTCTGTTCTTTTTCCTTACTACCATAATAGGGAAGGTATAGGGGCTTCTGGATTCTTGTGTCACTCCAGCTGCGAGCATCTCTTGCAGGTGTCATCTCACATCATCTATATCAGCAGGGGCCAGGCATCGAGATCGCTCATGGAATGGTCTCTCATCATGTAGCTGGATGTGGTGTTCAGCTCCTAGTACACATCCTACGTCCCACTCCTTCAAGGAAAACACCATTTCCCTCTGGGCACACCTTTCACTAATCCTTTTCTTCCATTCTGCTGGCAACAGGGAGTCACCAAAATCAAACAGGTCAGGGGTCACTCGGTCACTCTTCCCCAAGGTCTTGTTGCTGGGCAGGACAGCAGTATCCACACAGTGTACAGTGGCCAGGGTGCAGCCTCACTTTACCCGAATTTCTCGATCAGATACATTGTGGACATGAACCATTACTCTTCTGGCAAAAGCATTGTCTCAGGTTGGCAAAATACTGGTTTGACTAGTAGGCCCTCTGGCAATTTTCCATTGCCTGGCATATCCAGCATCAGTATTTTATTCTTAACATCTCTTCTAATTCAGACCTCTCCTTGTAGAACACACTGTGCATTTGGTGCTAGCAGTAAAGACTCCGGATCTTTCTTCCAAACAACACCCACCAGACCTTCGGGTTCCATTTGGCTAGCCTTTCTCTGGGTCTCATAGGCCTTTTGAATTAGGGCCAGAATTCTGAGAGCTCGCCCAGTCTTGGCCCTCTGTTTTTCAGAATACAGCTGCACTGGATGACCAAACATATGAGCATTGGTTCCAATCAACAAGGGCACCCCATCATACAGTCCAGTGTGGGGGGCACACTAACACCAGAGTCTCCACTTGTTCGGCCACCCCAGCCACAGAAGTAGGAAAAGATAACCAGATACGGATATAACCAGAGTAGGGGTAGGCCTTATCGCTCAGTCCCCAGACATGTAGTCCCTCTAAAGGCTGCAGGGGTACATCAGGCAAATGCTTCTGATACCAGTCCTGAAACATGATGGTCACTGGGGAGCCACTGTCCAACACAGCCCTGGTGGACACTCCATTCACTTTCACTGTAGTTTCCATTGAAGGACCCACAACTTCAGACCATTCAGGGGGCATTGTCTGAGAGGTCGCTTGGGCATTGACCAAAGTGGCGAAGCTGTTTTGAGGGGGACATCCTTGGGGCCAGGCACAGGCCTTGCGATGCCAGGCCACTAGCTTGCTGGTGACCCTCCTTAGGTTCTCTGGCAACTGGCACTCAGTCTGGAAATGTCCATCTTCTCCACAGTGGTAACAGAACTTAGTATCTCGGGGGTCTTTGGTGGGAGGGAGATATCTCACCTGCCGGGATACTTCAGGGGTTCTACATGGCTCTTCTTGACCAGGTTGTTTGCTCCGAGATTACTCAGGTTCACCAATTTTAGGGGGGTTGGCAGCAGTCTGTTTCAACTCTCTCACCATCTCCCATAAATCTCTAATCTCGGCCCTCAAATTACTCTCCACTCGGGGATCAGAAGAAACAGCATGCACTCCCACTCCACCGTGGGTCTCAGGGGATGCTTGGAACAAGTCTGACTCCTGATAAGTCTCAGTCATCCCTTTGATCAATCCTATCAATGGATGGGTCTCATCTGGTTCACTAGGTTCAGGAGTCTGGCACAGATTCACAACCCTAGCATAGGGTTCCCACCCCTCTTCATCGGTTTCAACTTCACAAATTTCTCTCATCAATTGGCAATACTCAGGAGGGGCAGCCCATCGGTCATGCAATTTGAGTTTCAGTAATATCACACTGCAAACCTGGCTGATTTCAAGATATGTTCTAGATGGACCTGATTCAATGCTTGAGCGGTTACCCCCCCTTTTCAGTGAGTCTTTTGCAGGGCATTTTCCATTCTGGTAACAAAGGCAGACAATTTCTCATGTCTCCACTGTTTAGCTGACTTAAACTTCCATAACAGGTCTTCCCCTGTTTCTGTACCACCAAATACCCCCTCTAAGGTGAAAAGGTACTCTACTGCTGTGGCCTCGGGACTAGTAACCAGCAGGAACCAAATGGCTTCCAAAGTTGGACCCCTCGGGCTCTCCATCAGTCTCTTTCATTTCTCCCCTGAGAGCACTGCAACTCTTGTACTGGGGGGTAGCATAGTCCATCCAAGTCTCCAAATCATCTTCCCTCGAGGGCACAGGCATAGTAACAGAAAAGAGTTTCAATCTCTGAAAGGAGTCTAACTGTATGGGAGGGACAACTATAGGAGGTGAAGCCAGAATGGAGCTCTTGGATGACCCAGGAGATGTACCTGCGGACGGCAGGGGGATGGGATCACTTGAGAGGTCTAACACCTGTAGTAATTCCTGAGCAGTCCTCCCTTCTGCAGCCAACAGTTTAAGTAACTTATCTTTAAAACTATTAGTTTTAGGGGATCCTCCTGGGGTGAACAAACCACTTCAGGCATGAATGACCCAACATCCCTTTTGAGCACCTGCAGGGAAAATCACTGGGGGAACCCTCTCAGGGTCTATTGTAACACCGCATAAGAGCAGCACCTGCAGGGTTTGGTCGAGCAGGTCAGCCATTCACCCCTTTACCTCTACCTTGCCCAAACATTTAACATGCTCAACCGTAGGAACAAGGCTGGCGTTTTTTATTCCCAGAGGGACATCCAACAGCAACACAGTTTTCTGGGAGTCCAATCCTTCAGCTTTGCCCCACCCTATCAGTTTATACACCATCATCTTAACAGGGTCTAGTCTGAGTTTGTACGTAATGTCCCCCACCAGTTTTTCCTTTAGTTTGGCCATGATGGGGTACTTCATCTACCTGGCCACTAGAGGATGCTAATCCCAGCGGTGCCTCAAAAATGTAACCCCCAGGTGGTGCTATCCCAAGGGCTACTACCCCTGCCTGTGTAATTGCTGACAGGTTGAGGGGCCCGGGTCCAATGGCGGGTGCCTCCACCCAGAGGTCGGGGTTAGAACAGTCAGGAATGACTTGATCACAGCCCTCTGCATCACTGCAACCCCCCTTTCCTCCCACTAGTGGCCCACAAATGTTACCAACACCTTTACGATATACACTTACCCCAGGATTGGTTGATCAGCTTGACTCTGGGGACCCCCTGTAAAATAAGATGCAGTAACACAATAACCCCTGTACAGTATGTTTGCACACACACACAGATCAGACAGTATGCTCTGCAAAACAACCAAATCTGATTTATTTAGGGAGGAAATAACAAGGGCAGGGGAAATCTAGTTAATTAGCTTAACACTCTACTATTTCAGAGTACTGTGCATAGGCTAACTTCCCTATAAGTCACGGTCACTGGGTACCCAGGCAATAAGGGGCTAGCCTATTCGATGCAGCTGGTTGGGGCCCTGAAGATGAAGACAACTGTCCAATGCCCAAATTTATAGTCCGGAGCCAGCAGGCTCAGTTCATGTGGTCAGTGAGGCAAACAGACCAAACTTGCACTCAATAGAACATTTGACAGGGAGCTACCCTGATTTTGTACTCACAACTCCTGTAGCAGGATCCCTCTCACACCACCCCAGGACACAGGCCTGTGATCTGAACACTTCTCCACATATTTATACATAAGACAGAGGGGTACCATACCAGGCAGCTGCTTTAAATCCTAACTGCATTCACTGCTTGACCGGGGAGTCGCAATGCAACTTCACTTTTCCTGACAGACCGAACGCGATGAAGCAGACTCTCCAGTCCCCTACAGGGTGAGCCTGGTTGGTAGCTGCAACATATACAGCCTCCTCTGTCTGCACACCACAGTGGATTCAGTCTGACTACTCTGGCAGTACAGCCGCCCGACTTGTTGGCCTTCCATATGGGCTTCCCGCACGAAGACTCTACAGTGCAGGAGCCTGGAGATCCTTCCTTTCTCACGGCCACAATGACTCTGCCCTCTCAGCCGTTAAGCAGAGAGTCACAATTTGGGTGCCACCTGACTCTATTGGAGGGCTTCAGATGCCAATATCCTCTGCCTCCTTCTATTGGTGCAAAAAAGGCGCCACCTTCTGGACTTCAGTTTCCAGACTCACGGGCCATACCTTCCATTGGCAGCCAGCTCCTGAGAGAATCCCAGCCTTCACTGGCTGCTCAATACTTCCATTTTAAGCGCCCCTCCCTTCTGATTGGACCCAAAAGGCAGTCCTGGTCCAAAATGGAGGAGCAAGACACACAAAGCCCCAGCTGCAAGGGGAAATAGGTTAGATAAACTACATTTTTCAATAGTCTGTCAACATATAGTACATCAACAATACAGCCCAACAAGGTGCCCACTTTGCCTGCCTAGTGACGACAAAGACAGGGCACATAATCAGCGGCTCGAGTGGGAACTCGAGTAGGAGAACCCAAAGTCCCCTCCTGTTTTAGCAAACTGAATGGGTCAGCATGCTGGCAGCTCTTAAAGAGACAGACTAGAGGCACTTTAGTAAACCATTTGTAAGGTGGTTACACAAGTATGTAAACTGTAGAGTTTTAAGCCCCTATAACTTCAGAACTAGAGAAAGAAATATCACCAGTTTTGTTATCTTCACTGACCCTAAAAATCAGATTGAGTGTTATCTGTCTAATCCTATGCTCAGAGGCTGGCCAAGTCATAAACAGCCAAAGACTACAAAATAACATCAGTAATGTTACTGACAATTAAAGTTGAATTTCATGAGTTTGTGTGAAAATTGTGGAATTTTGTGATTTTATCATAGCCATATCCATACATTTTGCCCAGCCATATGCTTGAGCTGCCTTTGTGGAGGAAGATAAAGGCTGGATAGACTGGCAGTGATGTAGCATTCATAGGAGGCTCCATAGTGCAAGAATAGTTCTGCAAAGAGCCAGGTCAGTGTGAAGAACCATGAAGAATATCCGTGGGCATCACTGTGCACTAGCCTGCCACCTTACAATATGCCAGGTAATCACTAGAGGTCTCTGACTAAATGACCTGTGGAAGCACATCCATGCACAGCATTGTTTCTGTACAATGGCAGATGCCAACTCTTTAACAACCCTATAGATAACAATGTATATTTTTTAGCATCTAAAAAGAGTGGCACCCATTGACACCAAGCATTACAACTTAATTGTGAGTGAGGCAAAGTATCTTTGGATATCTTTAGTTATGTTGGAACATGATACTGGACATCACTGTCACTGGAGTGTTAGAGGGAAATTCCAGGACCATGATGCTAGTTCAGATAAGGTGATTTGCCTACAGTTCCAAGCTGTGAGTCCATGATTCAAGGTGTAAGGCTGGTGCTTGTATAATGGGGTTGCCTATTGCCACACAAACTGAAAGCCGAAAGGTATATGGCACCATAGAAATCCAGTCATCCATGCATTCATGGAAACTGAGTGAGTACTTGCAAAAGTGCTAAACTTTATCTTTAAATGAAGTGCAGAAAAACTCACAGATCAGTTAACACAAATGGAGCTGCCTTCCACTCGCCCTAGGTCCCAGGCAGCTCTGTTTGCACTAACCAGTCTGTGAGTTTTTCTAACCTGTGCTGGAATGCATGCTATGGCGTGTACACGTACACACTGCATTAAGGCACAACAAACCGCTGTGTCTGCTCCCTGCCAACTAGGTACATGACCACTGCTGTACTACCTAGCCTCCACTAGGTGGCAACCAAGCAGTGGCATGTTCTGTCCCCCGTGTCTGAAGGAGGAGAGCCAACAGTGAATGCTCAATCATACTTCTCCCAGCCAACCCCTGAAACACCCTGGTCTGTTGCTGAACCTAGTTTGCCAGTGAGGCAGCAGATAAGGTATCCAGCACCACAGCCCTCCTTGCCACTGGTCAGTGCAATGTTTGCACAATGTGACAAATATTAAATTGTGAAATTATGAACTCCTACAAGTAACAGTTAACTGAACCAATTGCCTTCTGAATTACGACTTTCTAAGATTCTTCCATGAAAGTATGCATTTAAATGTTCAGTTATCTAGTTCCAAAGGTGGCTAAGTTTTAGGCAGAGAAATATTTTCAAAAAATTTCACAAAAACAATAAATTGCAAGATTTTGAGTGCCTATAAGTTTCATGTCCCTCATCCAAATGCCATGACACTCAGCATTATTGTAGGACACCTTACCAAACATAGGCATACCAAATGCCAGGTCTCTAGCTCTAAAATTCCTGAGTTATGACCAATTAAATAATTTAAAAAAATTCACATTTTATGAAATTTGCAGAATTTCACAGAAATTCTACAAAAGTGGAATTTGGAAATTTTGCACAGCCCTATATATGATCTAACACTCTCCAAATTTCTGGGCTTTACCCTGAAAGGATGGCTTAACTTCCCAAAGGATATGACTCTGACTTTTCTTTGACAAGAAGGTCCAGTTGTGCATGGATCAAGGTAGAGTTCTGTCAGGTGTCCGAGTTGTTATACCACCTAAATTCTGAGAACAGTTGCTTTCCAACTTCCACAAGAATCACCCAAGAATCTGTCAGATGAATCTTTGGCCTAGGGGTATTTCTGGTGGCCAGGCATAGATCAATACATCAAGCATCTGGTCAACTAATGAGCACCTTGTGTGGCTGTTTGCTGTCAGCCTGCGTTACCACCACTCCGTCCCTGGTTTTTGGTCTCAGTGCTGTGGGGGCACATTCATGTCAACCCCACTAAGGTGGATGCATTGTACTTCCTTATGGTGGCTGGTGGTCACTTGAAGTGACTTAAAAGGCTTCCACCCTAAGTGTCAACAACGGAGAAAATGGTGAGCCTCTTGTGACACCTGTTTGCATCATATTGACAGCTAAATGAGCTTGTATCAGACAAGCATCCCGAGTGCTTCTCCTATAGATTCATATTGTTCCTTAATAAAACAGAGTCTGATGCATTCTAACACCACTTCCTCGTCTTGTATTCAGTGGTGAAGTGCAACATTCTTCTTAGGACAACCAAGCAGTACCTGCAAACCAGTGATTGGTACATGTTCTGTCGGCATATATCATCACTCTTTTCGAAGTCCTCAAAGGGACACCTGCAGGAATGTTCCTAAAATAGCAACCACACACCCATTTCTCCCTGCTTAAACCAGATTTGTTCCACATCTTGGGGAAGGACCAATAGCAACACAGAGGCAGCATCCTGTAAGTTTCTAATCTGGTCCAGATGATCCATCCATGAGAGAGGGTGATGGTTCAAAATGTCCACTATCCAAAACATCCTTGGCTTCCTGATACTGTACGTGAGACTTGATGACTATTAACCAATGTGGTATGTACGGGCCATCATTTGTTTCATGTCCATGTGGATCACCAGTTGTATTAGAAGGTCCCATTTTCCTGTCCAGCAAATGATGTCTTGTCAAAATGTGAGATCAGTGCTGAAAACTATACCCTGCCCATGGGAAACTAGTAAGGTGCAGAGTATTGCAGGAATCCATGTTCTAACTGACTGAGAATTATTTGCTCCACCTGCAGAAGATATTGTTTCAAAACAAGGATACCCGATGTGTTGGAGAAGATTTAACCTTTAATTAAACATCTGTGTTGCACCTGAACTGTATTACTTGTTAGTTAAAATAGTCCATAAAAAGTTCTACAAAAGGGATAGAATAATTTCAATTACTTGCTCTTGGTCTAGAAAAGTCTACTCTCACTCCAGAGCTAGAAAATATTTTTGTTAGACTACTTTTAGTCTAAAGGGGAGAAATATAAAAAATATGATAGATTGCCTGTACCTGGAAGTTTGTAAGACATATGCCAGTTGTAGTCCATGGCATACAATATTGACAATCATAAATGTCTTCTGACTGAAGGCTGCTGCCTCTGTGTTGTCTATGCCCTCTCCCCCAATTCATTTCTTGTAGACAGAGGTTTTTAATTCAATTCAGTTTTTATTGTTCAGTTATTTGCCATTACAAAAGTTAAAAAGTCACTTAATCAAATGACAAAACATGCATTACATTAACAGAAACACTAATCACACATATGCGAATACAATAAGATGCTTGGTTAAAAATATCTAACAAGATAAACTTGTCCATAAATCAGGATAATATTTGCCTTATCAATATTATGCAAAAAGTAAAAGGTGGATTTACTTTAATTTTTGATTACATCTTGTAATAGTTATGTACAGATGTTAAAAATAACAGTTGGTTAATAAAAATGTCTTAGTTAATATCCTTAGCATAGTGGGTGACAACTGTTGGTTGTCCTTTAGCTAATTCAAGAATATATTACTTGTCTGGAATGAAAATAAAACACTATTAGTGTTCCATGTCCAAATGGCAATCACCAAACCGCAATCACCATTAGAGTGAGTGTACATCGCCAAAAAGCAAAATGGTGATGTACACTCCCAGCGAGAAGCACAACAACACAGGCAAAAAGCATCAAGTTTTGCCCCCCAGCACCCCCCTTACTTGCGATTGTCAGTTCCAGGGGGATGCATGTTGGGTATTGGGAGACAGTCATAAAAATTATCCCACTTGTGAAACACACAAAAAGTATAAATCTCTCCAGCACTGAGCCCTTAACCTACCTCACTGTAACCAGCCACCCTCACCATCAAACCACATGGCCAGCTCAGCAACACCATGCTGTACTACCTCAAATATACTTTGTTCCTTATCCCTCGCCTTCTGGTCAGCATCCTATATTTATTTATTTATTCAATTTTGGTAGCCGGGTAGGCCCACTGAGTCCCGGAGGTCCCTTTTCCAGGAGCAACCTGGAATTAGTTACATAGGTATAAAAGTACAATAAAGGAAGCAAGGTCACAGTGCAAAATAACACTGGTGGAAAATCATATATCATATATCATAGAAACAAAGACCTTGACAACAGATAAGTACCACTTGGCCCACTTAGTCTGCCCATTCCCTACATATTGGATAAGCTGCAGATTCTAGTTAACCAACAGCCTACTTCCTCCTACCCTTCACTATTTATTTATTTATCAAGTCTAGGATTACAAATACCTTTGAGCTTTGGCTCTTTTACAAAGGTTCCACGTCAGTAATTCCACTATAATTGCCTTATATCTGTTCCATGCATTCTTGAATTCCCCTACTGTTTTTGACCCCATGACTGCTTCAGGAAGCTGGTTCCCTGTGCCCACCACCCTCTGTGTGAAAAAATACTTTCTGACGTTGCCGCTGAGCCATCCCCCCTCTATCTTCAGACTGTGTCCCCTTGTTCTTGCACATCTCTTTCTCTTAAAGATGTTCCCATCTTGGACTTTGTTAATTCCCTTGAGGTACTTGAATGTTTCCATCATGTCCCCCCTCTCCCTCCTTTCCTCATACATATACATATTATACATATTATGCTCTTTCTTTGCATTTCATCACTTTTCTTCCCTCACTGCCCTATATCCTAGCTCTTCTTCCCTCGCTACCCTTTCAGGGTAGCTTACATAACAAATGCTAAAATAGAGTATCTCATATCTGAGTCACTCAATTTCATTTGCCCATATCACAGGATACTCACTACTGGGTTCGGATCTGGTTACCTACATCCCCAAATAGCGTATTGTGGCTTAACAATATGGGGGTTAAAGAGCACATGGGATAAGCATAGGGGCATCCTGCAGTTGGGTAGAGCAGGTGAGCCTCAGATCAAATAGGATCTGGGCTGTCACGCTGAGTAGGGAAATGGGCAGACTGGATGGGCCGAGCGGTCTTTATCTGCCATCAGATTCTATGTTTCTTAACGATTCCTAAAAGGAAAAAGTGGCTTCTCCAGCCAAAAAAGGAGAAACAATTAACTCCCATCCACATGTAATACAAACCATCAAATAGAAAAATGAACAAAAAATAATAATAAAGTTTTTCATGATATATTTGAATTTACAGTAGATATGTACTGTAGGCTAACAAACAATTAATATTGGAGTCATCATAAAAGGAAAATAGTTGTACAATATAGTAGTTGATGAGTTGAGGTATTATTTTGCAAAATATAACCATCAAGAAAAATCTTTCTTTCCCTTTCAAACTTTGGGCATCTTAAAGCTATATATTCAAGGTCATCGAGTTTGCCCTGCGCCCAATCACAGAACAGAGAAAGTACTCCTTCATATTTTTGTTTAAACAGTGGTTGTTTAGACTTACAAGTTTCAAATTGGAATTGTGTAATAAGGTATTGCTTTTCCTTATCTAGTCAGAGGTTAGATTTCTGGAGGTGTTATGGCTGACTTGCAGTTAATATTCTCACAGTATCTCTGCCTGCCCCTGAGGGACTTCTTCAGGGACTCCCTTTGACCCCAAAAACCCACAGAACAGATTGTGGCCAAAGCAGCTATGCAGAGACTTCTGTTCATTGCATTACTTCCCCTGCATGAAGAGGGCCAGGGGATCTAATGATTTTTTATTGTCATTTATGAGAAGACCCAGGGGTTCCACACAGTCTTGGAACTTAAATCAGTGCATAGCTCAGTCATGAAAGTGCATTTCAAAATGAAATTGAAAATCATGAAGGTAGTCTGAACATTGAACATCTATCATCCACAGATGTCAAGGAAGCATTTATGTCAACCAGAAACACTACCAGTTCCTAAACTTTGCAGTATATGGTCCTCCCATTCCAGCTAGCCTTGGACTCTAGGATCTTTACCAAAGAAATTGTGCTCCTTATTGCCTATCTCAGCAGCAGAAAATGTGGATCCATATGACCTGGATGGCTATATTGACAAGTCCATGTCCCTCACAGAGGCTCAGCTGATGCTCCCACAGTCACCTTACACTCTGCAATCCCATGAGTTCATGATCAACTGGGAGTAGAGCATGCTCTCCCTGGGCAACACTCTCCTCCATATTGTTGATGTTTTCCTGATGGATCATGGAATGGTGATCCTCTTAAAAGAGAGAAAACAGAGTCTCTGGGACAGTGTTGAGATCTAACTAAAATTGCAGCACCTTCGCTCTTCCTGTGCCTTCAGATCCTTATGAAGATTGTCCCTTGTTTGGAGGTGCTTCCATGGATCTTTTAGGACAGTATTGGACAGAGCCCTGCAGACCTATTGCTTTCAAAAAAGGACTCCACATTCCTTCTATTCTTTGTGAATGAACAACATGACCCACAATGGCCTCCATATCCATGGAGCACTCCCTTGCCCTGCACTATTTTTTACTACAAAAAGCATTGGGGGTGTCCTGGTTACGAGACTGGAGGATTAGGCACCCCCAGTGTCACTGTTATGTTTGTGGGGGGGGTGCTCAGAGGGAGGGTTGGGTGGAGGGATGTCTGTAATTTAAAAGACAAAAAAAAATTGGTGGTCAAGCACACTCCACCATCTCCAAGATGGCTGCTGCTGTCTACTGCACATCTGCAACCACTAGTGCATACGCAGTGGACTACAGCGGCCATCTTGGTCATGGCAAGATATGCTGGAGTCAAGCACTCCACTAAGTGTATGAATCTTTTATCACCACTTTTCACCACTGTTTTTTATCTTGATATTTGTATTTGCACTATTATTGTACTTGTTGATGATTCACTTAATGATTGTGACTGCAGCCTAAGAACAGTCCTCTGTGAAATGTACAAGTTGTAATTTGGCAAGTATGCCTTTAATTTCTCCATATAAAAGGAGTATGGTTACTTGTGAGCCTGCTCCCCGAGGGAGAATTTGCAAAGATTCAAAGTGCTTGGGTTTGGTGCTGCCTTGGAGTGCACAATAAACATTTTTGCAGGATACACCAAGTGTTAGCCTTGTTATTTTGCCCTCTCTACTTTATTGTTTTGTTCCACCTATAACTAGAGCTACTACTCACAGTTAGATTGCAAAGTAAAGGCAAATATTTACAAACCAACCTTCACATGATGCTCAAGGAAGAGATCAGGACAGATCAGCTGAGGAGCTGGAGATTGTGGAATATCACCCCCAGGACCTTTCCAAGCCACTTCAGGATCTGAAAGCTACCCCTGATGTCATGCCCCAGTGGAGTTTGATTCCTACAGGATCACAGCTGGGCCCTACCGTAACACCATGCATACATTCAAACAAACACATTTCAGGTGCCTGAAGATGTTGCCACAGAGAAAGTAGATGGAGATGCCTTGGATTCAGAGGAAGACATAGAACCCATTTTGGCTGAGTATATTCCTTAGCTGGTCAAGGAGATGAATAGTGCACACCTGAATTCCAAGGAAAAAGTGGTTGCTTCACTTCATTACCCTACTAGAGCAATCAAGACACTTATTTAGTTAGTTAGCTATTTATTTATTTATTTATTATTTACAGTGTTTGCTTATTTGTTTATTTAATGAAAGATTCAGACAATACTTTTGAACTCAAGTGCTCTTTACAAAGGTCCTGAGTCAGTTTACATTGTTACAATCAATACAGAGGCATAAACAATCAGAACAAATTCCAGAGGAAATGTTTGTGACGCAATCCCACATACATACATAGAAATTAACATTGTTCAGATTAAATAATAAGAAGTTCAAGGCAGCAGGCTGTATACAGAGACACAAGGTAAAAAATGAAGAGTGCCCGAGCTAGCTCAATAATGAGTGCAGCAGCACTGTGTTGCTGGCACAGCCCGCATGGGTCTTTTGAACTGGCTAATCCTGTGGAGGTTCACCATGGTTTCTGGCAATTCATTTAACCAGCTTGCAGCCCTAACAACAAAGGAACATTTACCCAACTGAGTTCTGTGGAGAGGTAGCAAGGGCATTCCTGGCCAAGCTTTATTACAGGCCACTTTGACTCTGTTTAGTGCCATGTTACATGCAGCTGTGGAAATGGGTCGGCCTTAGTCAACTATGGACAGGATGGAACTAGACACTATCAGTCACCTGGCATCAGCTATAAGGTTGCTTTGATTTCTGAAAAGGGCACACATCCTTCTGTTTACCAATGACACCAGGTTATCTACATAGGTGCAAAGGACAGAGTATCGTCCAGCACCACTCGGAGATATTTAAACATTTCCACCTGTTCTGCTTTCTGACCTGTATTATTGAAAATGTCAAGGGGGGTTCCCTTCTTCTGTGGGATAGTGAAAATCATTTGTTTGTGATTTAGGAGTAGTTTATTAATAGAGAACGCCTCTCACTCCAATCATGGGTTCAGAAGACTTCTGCACAGCTATTCAAACTTTAGTAGCTGACCAGGGAGCCACACCATGCTTCAGAGACTTTGGAGCACTTCATTATTCGCCCCAGAGAGGAGCATATAATCAGTCTCTGAAAGACAGACAAAGGGGCTTGACTAATGGGAAAGCTGTCTGCTGGTGAAAAGAGTGAGGAACTCTCCAGCACATCTATGGTCTGCGGGAGACAATAAAGGAGAGCAGACCAATCATGTGCTGGAATCAGAGCCTGCATAATTAGTTTTGCTGTGGTGTGTGGTGAGAAATAGATCTCTGAGAAGGGAACTGTGCAGAATCTTCAGAGGAAGCAGTATGTAATTATGGAGATACTAGGGTCAAAATTGTTGGCTGCAGCATGGAGGAAAACAAGGTTGAAATTCACAGCTGAAGGCTATCAACCTGAATTAATATGTTACACTGCATCGGAGCACAGTTTGCACTGTACAGACTTTTCCTGATAAACCAGACAGATCTACACTGTGGCTGTAGAAAGTAGGGCCTAAATCCACCATGCTAAGCCATCTAGCAGGATGAGCTGCAGAGGCTTGGAATCCTCAAGACACCTGAGAGAGAGAGAGAGACAGACAGACAGAGAGAGAAAGGTAGAGAAAGACTGAGTGAGATCCCATCTGAACCTGTGTGAGGTTACAAAAAGAATGAATAGCAGAGAAGAGCTGATGGAGCAATTGTAGGAGGCATCAGATTTCAGAATGAAGTTGTTACATAGCCAGGACTACAGCCAGAGGTGAGGCCTATTGCCTCTGAGCAGTTGTGAGTAACCAAACATGGCTGTTGGATCTTGTGGCACCAAATATTGTATAAAGTTCTACAAAGTCTTAAGTAATTTTAAGTAATCACAGGCTAGGCCACCCAGCCAGGAGTACAAACAACTATTTGGGGGATTTGTCATTTGTCTAAGTGTACCAGTACCTACCAACCATGTGCAACTGTGACTGCCTGCACCACTCCAGAGGCTGGGTACCCAGTGAGGCACCATGAGTTCTGTAGGACTAGGAGTTAATTTTGTGGTACTGATAAGGGATGGGTAAGGCCTTTAACTGGGTAATAAAATTACCTTTCTCAGGTTCTTGTTGGAACTGCACAAAAGTGAAGAAAAGGCAGACAAGTGGTGTCCAGCACATAAACTGATTTATTTCTGGTATATGAAGTAGGCTTACAACCAAATCACAGTGATAAACACCAGGGAGAACACCTCCAGTCTTTCTTACCTATAGGCAGCAGCAAGTCTCTTCTTCTCAGAGAAAAAGGTACAATGCAAAGGTTCTTATACCCCTGATAATAACCATAGCAACTACCAAAAAGATATATAAAAGTCTCATCATTGGATAATGGCAAATAACCTGACTTCTTACTAGCCTGGAAAGCATGCTGAGCTAGCAGAAAGACAAGCTAACTAAGCAAAGGACCTGTATTTGTGAAGACCACTTGTGGTTGCACACATAATTGCATAGGTAATTGCTGTTCTGCACTAGAACTAAAGATGGCAGTATTGTCTAACTAATGATCATACAACAGTATAAACAGAGGTGTCTCCCAAGTGGTATAATTAGAATGATGGCAAATGCATTATGATTCTCAGTAGAAATACAGTAGAACTCAGATCTTGACACTTATGCTTGTATGATAAGTGCCTGTGTCCTACATATTACTGTCTGTGAGGTAGGAGACCAATCAGGGGTGCTGGTCCATGGATAACACCCCCCCTTGTTGCCTCAGAAGGGGAAACAATCCCAAGTCAGTTGGTAGCGATGGAGCTAAAAAGGTCATTTATAGGCCCGATGCATGAGCCTTGTAAAGGAATTTGAGTTGTTCTTGATGTTGTTTGAGGGTACGTCACAGACAGTACAGAGTGACTATCAGAAAGATAATCAAAAATGCTTGAATTATAATAAAAACATTGAAGCTAAGTTCTACCCAATAGTTGCCAACAGCAAGACTTAAATCACCATCATAAATCAGATCATTAAGTACCTCATTAGCGTTAGATATATTATTGCTAATATAACTCAAATGAGCATCTTTTCTAGCTAAAAGAGATTGTATGGAGAGAGTCGCAGGATCAATGTATACATTAAAAATGGGCAAATATTGAAACAGGGCAAGCAAGTATTGGGGGTCAGTATCGATAACGTCTGGTTCAGGTAGAGGAACAGGCATGATCACTGTGTGATCAATGACAGTTTTCTGCTGTGGAGTAAAACGAAAGTTAGGTTTAGCAATATTGCAAGTACGAGTTCCATATGCAAGTGCCAGATAGTTGGTGACTACACAGAATTGACCCTCAGAGGTATAGAAGACTCTGAGTGTTGGTACTCACCAATGATGTAAGCATACAGGGCAGGTGAAGGTCTGATTTGTCAGCCGAGTGGTGAAGCGATGTATCTCTTCAAGATAGCTTTGAGATGCTGCTGTTTTGGTGTTGAATGCTGAAGATGCAGCAGGAGGGACGTCATCTGGATCAACGTCAGTAAGATTGGTCGGAAATTCTTCATCAAAGGTCAAAGCCCAGTCAAGATGTTCTGGCAAGGAGCCGCAAACTGGTTTCACAATTTCAAAGATGTCACAGCAGCACAAGAAGTAGAATCCTTTCTTGACACAACAGTTTGTGTGAGGAGCCACCCAAGCTTGGAGAACTGGGTGGTAAACCAACATAGAAGGAAGTTCAGTTCTATCATGGAAAATGTCATTTTCAGGATGTCCAATGGAGTGAATGTTTGCCAGCTTGTTGAAGACAGATGTAGCTGGATGAAAGTGTGGTAAGGAGACCATGAAGGTGGCGAACATATTGTCCCTAATGGAGCAAGATTTGGTTAGGTAACATGGCTCTTTGTTAGGAAACCTGGAAAAGTAACCAATATTATGCACTGTAGACATAGAAATGCAAGAGTATTCTTTAAACACATAGATATGCAACCAGTGGCTGTGCAATGCGGGCAATACCATCTACCCAATCTGAGATCATGAATAACATCTGGAATTTTGCCTGATTCAAAGTCTCCGAAGAGACTGTTTACGGTAGAAATAACATAAGAGCTATAAGCAGAACATAGAATTTCACACCCAATTTATTGCTTGTTTGCCTTGCAGTTATTTTGAAAAATAAGATAATAAAGTTTCTGTCTCGTGTCATTGAACCCTTGAGCAATCTCCTTCATATTATAAACTGTATAACATTCTTCCTCACTAAGAGAATTAACACCTTGCAAGATAGGGGGCATAACATCATTGCCAAGTGTTTGCTGGAACTTAAGTGTCTGTGCTTTAATGGAGGCAATATCTGCTCTATTCCAAATAGACATCCCTGAGCCAAAAAAGCCAGTAACAGTGCCAGCTACTCCAGTTATACCAGAGACAGAACCGACTGCACCAGTGAAGTCTGGGGCTGCATCCCGCTAGGTGCGTTTTTGTCCTGGTTTAGCATATTTACTGATGGGACTAAAAATACCAATATGGTCAGTGGTGTGAGGTCCACCAATAGGATCATTTGTGCATGTTTGGTAAGCAGCTACAATATCAGTAAGAATCATACTGTGAAATTTAGAAGTATTAGTATGCTGACATAAATCAAATTCAGCCATATTCTAATGTGATAAATTGAAAATAACTAGGACATGCATAAATTGCACATTGTTTATCAGAGCTCCTGGGAGTGATGTGGTGGTCAAACCACTAGGAGGGCTATCCTCCAGACAAGGACAGACAAGCAGTTCTTCCTGACTGGGTGGGACTACAGACAGGTAGAGAGATTAGAAGAAGCATAATTTTGAAGACAGAAGTCAATGGCCTCCTATGAAGGGAGTCCATCACTAAAGGCAGGATCTATGAGTACAGTAAGAGTATACTGACCAGTGTGTCATGGAGAAGCTTGTCTAATAGAGAGAGTACCATTTTGAGATAGATCAGTGTTAGGCCAGCCATGGAATGTACCTTTGGCCAGGTGAGCTACAGGGATTGTGTAGCCCATTACATCAGTTTGTCATTGAATAGAAAGTGAAGATTTATCTGAGGCAACAACTACAACATCCAGAAAGGTGTTTTTGCCTTGAGTAACCTTAATGTTTTTGTTTAGAATATTAATCTGAACACCCATGGGAAGTGAATGTTGCATTTGACCAAGCAAGTGATCCAATCGATCCTTGTGAGTCTGTGGGGGTTTGAGTGGGGGTGCTATAATGGTTAGAGGCAGTAGTCCCACCAGTAGGAGGAGAGGGTGCAAGATAGCCAATTTGCTGATATCTGAAGGAAATAGAAAAGGATTAGTTAGTTGGAAGTACTATTCCGCCCTATGGGGTCAGGAAAAATACATTTTTAGTCACTTTTATATAGTTTGAGTTGGTTAGCATGGAACCACTTATTGGCAGTCTTTTTCTGCTGCTGTACTCTGACCTGATATACAGCAGTGCTGAGCATGTTGACAATGGAATAGGGACCTTACCATTTACTGGCAAATGAGCATGTGAGTTGTCTATATTGGAAAAGCATTACTTGGTCTCCAACTTGCCAGTCAACTTCTTTGACATGCTTGTCAAAATGAGCTTTAACTTGTTGTTAGGCTTTGCCTATCTGCTTGGCAGTGAATAAGTGTGTTTTCATGATGTCATTGTGAAGCTTCTCTACATATTTGTCTACAGATACTGTATCTGCAGTGGGGGTGTGGAAGTCAATCAACGGGTGTTCAGGTAGTCTCATAGCTCTATGAGTCATAACCTCATAGGGTGTGCACTGAGTAGTAGCTGCAGGGTGCCCCTAATTGCCATTAGTAACAGTGACAAGAGGGAATCCCAGTCTTTGGGATTGTCATCAATAAATTTGCATACCATCTGTTTTATGCGTCTGTTAGCTCTTTCCACCTGGTCTGAGGATTGAGAGTGGTAAGAAATATAACATATTTGATCAACTGCAAGAAGTTCTAGTGTATGTTGTATTAGCTTGGCTGTACAGCCAGTGCCTTGGTCTGAGTCTACTTTTAAAGGCAGACCCCACCTGGAAAACAATTGATCTACCAGGATCTTGGCAGTTGTCTTTGCCGTGTTGTTCTTAATGGGAAATACCTCTACCCACTTGGAGAACAGATCAGTGACAAAAAGTGCATACTTGTTTCTACTAGAGTTGGTAAGAGGGCCAATGAAATCGATCTGTATCACCTTTAGGGCAGTAACTTGGCATTTTTCTTCACTGAAATGGGATTGTTCTGGGCACACACTATGCAGTTGTCCCACATAGTGTTCCACATCTTTGGCCATGCCAATCCACCAGATGACTGTCTTGAGTCTCTGGGGAGTGTTTTCTGTCCCCTGGTGTCCACCAGTGGGAGTGTCATGAACCATATAAATGAATTTGGTTCATAGAGATTGTGGTGCAACCCACAACTTGTCACCAGTATCTTGTTTGTGATACCAGATGAGCTTCTGATCACTGGATAAGTGTATGTTGTCTGAGTGGCTCTTATATGGACTGCCAACCAGCAGTGGCTGTTCAGTTCCTTTATCTAGGAATCTGAACACATCTCTGATCTCTGGATCAGCTTTTTTGTGCAACAGAGAGGTCCAACAGAGGTCCTGGCACTAGTTTCTTGCTGGCAACAATTATAGATGTCACAATAGCTGCTATAAATTGTGGGTGAGTCATTGTCCATGCCTCCCCCAAGCACCTGCTTTGGCAAGCGAGTCTGCTCATTCATTGAATTCATGGTAAGGGTCAGATTTGCAGTGAGCCTTTACCTTGTGAATGTACAACTTGTGAGTGAACATTTGTGTCAGTGTGTGTCTGTATACACAAACAGTTCCCTATGCTTGACGGGAGTGCCATCAGATGAGGTAAAGTTTTTCTTTTGCCAGAATGGAAAAAACTCAGTGAGTGATGAGCACACCCAATTAGAGTCAGCAAAGATGATAGCATCCTTGTCACCATGTGGCATGATCTCCAATGCACAGGCCACAGCAGCCAGTTTGGTGTACTCTGAAGATATAACAGTGCATTTTCTAGCAATGTGCCTGAAATCACCCTCATGATCCCTAATGAGCATTGTGAGCCCTGCTACTTGTTCTCCATCCACATAGGATGCAGAGCCATCTGTGAAGCTGCAGAACATTGTTTTGTCTTCCAGGACCTCAGGTGTGGCTGTCAGGAAGGGTCCTGGGTCAGGTAGGTCAGGTGATTGGAGAGCACAGTCATGGGGCTTACCAGTGTATAGTAGGCCATGGGCCAAGATTGATGGCATTTTGGCAGGCAGTACTTTGATGTTTCTATCCTGCAAAAGTAAAGACCAATGGGTGAGTCTGGTGTTAGAGACTGATCTATCCTTCACCCTGTCTGAAAGCAAAAAGTTAGTTGGAGTGTGACAGGTTTGCAGAATAATAGGAGCATATCCAATAATGTAGAGAAAGTGTTTGACAGCTCAGAACGTTGCCAAGAGTGTCCTTTCACAAAGTCTGTATTTTCTCTCTACTGGGGATAGCATCTGAGATGCATAGGCAATGGGCCTGTAATACCCATTGTACTTCTGTGCCAGCACTGCAGACATGGCCACATCAGAGGTGGCAGTTTCCAAGTGGAAAGATAATCTTGGATTAGGGTTGACCAGTGCTGGGGCTGAGGCCAAGGCCTGTTTGAGCTGTGCCACAGCTTCAGTATGTGTGGGGCCCCATGTCCATGGGACATCCTTTTTCAGAAGTTCATACAGGGGAGCAGCCTTCAAGGTAAAATCAGGAATAAAATCCCTGGAGTAGTTTATCATTTCCAAAAAGAGTCTGAATGTTGCAGTGCTAGTGGGAAGTAACAGATCTTGCAAGCCCTGGATCTTTTTGACAGCTGGGCTCCTTCCTTGGTCAGTGATGCATAGGCCAAGGAAGATGACCTCCTTCTCACAAAATTGTGCTTTAGAGGGGTTGCACTTGAGGCCTGCTCTCCTCAGGAGAGTCAGCAGTTCATCCAGAAGGGTCAGATGTTCTTCTTTGGTGGCAATTGCTAGGAGCAAGTTATCCATGTACTGCAGGAGGCACTGGGGAGTGGAAAACCCCTGCAGAGCAGCCACCATGTGGAGATGGAAGAGGGAAGGGCTGTTATGAAAGCTCTGGGGCAGACAGGTCCAGGTGTACTGGCACCCATCAAATGTGAAGGCAAATTTGTATTGACTTTCTTGTGCTAATGGGAGTGATCAAAACCCATTAGAGATGTCAAGAGCTGAGAACCACTTTTTGTCAGGTGTCAGCAACTTGAGCACATCAGGAGCTGATGCCACAGTTGGAGCATAGCTGGGGGTAACTTGGTTAAGCTTCTTGTAGTCTATTGTAAGTCTCCAAGCTCCATTTTGCCTTTTCACAAGCCAAATGGGTGAATTCACAGTGGAAACACAAGTCCTAATCACTCCTTGTTGTAGCAGTGATTGGATGGTCTCCTTCAATGAGGGTAAGGCTTCAGCAGGAAATGGGTACTGCTTCTGCATCACAGGATTAGGTCCTGGGATCTCAATGGTGGTGTGCATCCTCTCACAATCATGCTTGTTGGTAGCAAACACATCCATATGTTCCTGTAGCAAGGGTTCAAGTTCAGGAAACAAGTCATGACTTTCAAACAGAGCCATGACATCATACTCCTTGTTGCTATGGGAGCTGGCTGCCACTGCATGGGAGTCTGGTATGGTGACAGCATGACATTGTCCCTTGATCTGTAGCAATAACCTGTTTGCTAGATCCACCACACAGCCATGCTATGCAAGAAAATTAATTCCCAGTATGCTTGGATGATGTTGTAATACCATGAGGTCAAAGAGAAAATTAGTCTTAAGGTGGCCTACCTGCACAGGGAGAGACACAGATCAATAAGTTTGTAGTTGGGTACCATCTACCCCTTGTGCACTGGTCTTCCAGCCGGTAGACCAGGCAGACATGGTTGGGTTCTCATCATGGAGAACAGACATAGCTGGTTCTGAATCCAGAAGCATGTCTAGTTGGTGGCCCCCAACCATGGCCTTTACACAGGGCTGTCCATTTGTGTTGACAAGCACGTCACTCACAATCTGGACTGGGGCCTGTAACTGTCTATCAGTACTGCTCCCAGTTTCTTCTTCTTCATCCTCTCGTTTCTGTGACCTGAGGTCTAGGGTGGCTGGTTGGGCCTCCGTATTGCGGTTTACAGGAAATGAGTACTGTGCCTCTGACGTCAGGGCTGCAATCTCGAACTGTTCAATTGGTGGTTCTAGAATCACCACATCAACCTGGCCAGTGCCTGATGCCATGAAAGGGTTTTTTCCTTGGCTGCTTGATTGTTCGGTAGCTGAAGACCAGAAAGGGTTGGAGCTATTACTAGCCAGTGCCAGGGCCACCACGGAAAGATGTGGCCTCCTTTGCAGTATGGGCCTCCTCCAGCTGTTTATGGAGGGTCTCATTTTCATCCTTTAGGTCCTGATAGCTAGGCCCATTAAGGTACTTGCCACTGGAATTTGAGTATTTACCATTTCTGTTGTAGTTGTTATTCTTGTAGTTCTGCCCCCCCGCCCCGTGCGACTGTTGGTCATTGTTGTCTTCCACTATATAGTGGGTTGGGGCAGGATCTACCATGGCGACTTGGGCTGGGGTGGCCTGGGACATTGGAGTTTGGATGACAGCAACCTTGTTAGTGTTTTTACCGGAAGCTAGGTTACAGAGATAGACCTGAAAGACAAGCTCCGTCTTGGTGAGGATGTTGGCAAAGGTATCGGTCCACGGTTAGACAGTGATTTCAGCTTTCTCCCAGAGAGCCAGAGACATGTTCCAGATGTACAAATCCTTGTACTCAATTTGGTTTTGTCAGCATTCTTACCCACTAGGCCTTTGCCAACCTCGTAGGTGAGCCACAACCATTGATGGTAAGCCACAGGGCTTTCCTTCACATTTTGCTTGACCCCATAGGCCAAATGGGCTCCAACAATACCTGGGGAGTTGGCAGCAGGGAGTGCCTGTGTGATATCATTGTAGTCAAACATCTCGCAATTGCAGATGGCCTCTGAGAGTTTGACCCAGAGGGTAGGCTCGATGGTTTGTTGCAGGACTTGGACCTGGTACTCGGATTAGAGAGAAAGCTTCTAACACCTTCTCCAAATGACAGCTGAGGTTGTCAGTTGGGCCCATCTGTCCAATGCCTTGGGCAATTTGCTGAACAGAATGAGTGACCTGTAGGGGATTGGAGGTGGGTGAGCGGGGAGCAGTGTTTAGTTCCCCATGACCCAAAGCACTGCAAAGGGCAGCTTCTGCTGCCACATCAGTGACTGCTTTGAATGCATTTTCCTGGGTTACAGCATTTTCGAACATGTGTCCCATCTGCTCCTGCATGGAGGAGCTCCCCTCAAGGGTTGCTAGTCTAGTCAAGACATCCTATACAATGCCTCACACTTCCACACCATCTTCCTGGGAAAGGGGAGCCAGTGGAAGCAGGATCCAACTTGGAGGTGGTCGGCCTCCCATATCATGGGGGCCACCATGTTTGTTTTGACGTGGCAGTGTAGAAGGTGTACCAACATGACAAAGGGATGGGCTGTAATGGCCACCATCTTGGGAATGGCTGATAAAGGCCACTGCCCTGTGGGGTGGGGTCTTGAATGTGACGAGGCATCCTATGTCCTCGTAATCAGAGTCATCATCACCTGATGAAGTAATGTCAATGGGTATGCACTGAAAACCATTCATGGCTTTTACATGGCCAGTGAGAATATCTCACTGGTGATGCATTCTTGCCATCTTGTCTCTACATTTCTTGTGACAAACTTTAGCGGTACCCTTCTCAATACCCTTCTCAACCTCATGCTGCAATACTCAGTATGCGGCACCCAATTCGACATTTTCCCTAAGCTCTTTGTCTAGCTCATGCATCAATCTCACATTCTCTTCCTTCAATTCAATATTATCCTGTCTCAAACTCTTTTTCATGTCACTTAAAATATCATTCAAATAAGACAGTTGTTTCTTATCACAATTCAACCTCTCGTTGTCAGCTCTTAACATACACAATTCATGCTCAGAGTCTTGAGCAGTACAGTGCAACAGTCTGTTACTATGATCACGGAGTGACTGTGTCTCCTCCATGAGTTTCTGTTCCTTTTTCAGTAACTCCAATGCCTGCAAACCCAACTCTTTTTTTAGAGCATCATTTTACAGCTCAAGGGAGGCACATTGTGCCAGCAGACCTTCGGTGGCTGTATGTAAAGCTGCTACCAAGAGACCTTTGTTGTGGTATTTCTTGGCTTTTTGCTTGGACTCTAGATATTGATCAGA
The DNA here is from genome assembly GCA_016271365.2 of Neoceratodus forsteri. Taxonomy (NCBI): domain Eukaryota; kingdom Metazoa; phylum Chordata; order Ceratodontiformes; family Ceratodontidae; genus Neoceratodus; species Neoceratodus forsteri. Next base: position 228,929,911 of record JADMNL010000029.1, on the reverse strand, counting down.
GATCATAAGCAGAGGAAGGAAGGAAGAAAGAAAGAAAGAAAGAAAGAAAGAAAGAAAGAAAGAAAGAAAGAAAGAAAGAAAGAAAGAAAGAAAGAAAGCAGTAGAAAGACTGGAGCAGAATCCTTGGCGCCATCACTCAATGACTTTCCGTTCCCCCATGGGTAAATGGTGGTGCCAAGGTGGTATGCTGCTACTTGCAAAGGGAGTATATCAGTGGTCTAGTGTGGGTCTGCCATGCCCGAAACTGAAATGGAACAAGTCCATAAAAGAACAACCACAAGTTCGAGTAGGTCCAAGTGGGCAAAAATGCACCACACTACTTGACATTCAGTTCAAGGAACTCAAATGGAATCCTCACTTTGTACATTCCAACCTGCACATGGTCGCCAAATGTAACTGGGTAATAAAATGACCTTTCTCAGGTTCTTGTTGGAACTGCACAAAAGTGAAGAAATGACAGACAAGTGGTGTCCAGCACGTAAAGTGATTTATTTCTGGTATATGAAGCAGGCTTACAACCAAATCACAGTGATAAACACTGGGGAGAACACCTCCAATCATTCTTACCTATAGGCAGCAGCAAGTCTCTTAGGGGTGCTGGTCCATGGATAACAGGCCCAATAGTACAGATGGCCTGGGCACTGTGTATTGATTGGGGTAGGGTGTACCTGGAAGGGCATCAGGAGTGCTGTTAAGCATGTGATAACTACTACTGTATTATTTTAGGCTGGAACTAGAAGGGAACTCAAATGGGAGCCACTACAGTGCAATTGCATAACTAGTTCTATTGCATTCACCCTTTCCCTTTTTCTAAGACCTGATCCTGAGCCCTTAATAAAACTTTTGACAGTTATTTGTAGTTTGTGTTATGTGTGCATTGTTCATAGAGTGTTGAGAATTGCATTGTGCTGGAACTGGGAGGGTTGTGCCTGTGGGGATTGCAGTGGGTTGGTACTGTTTCCCAGGATATAGAACTAAAATTATATCTGGTCCACTTTCTTTTTCCACAGGTGAAGACACTGCACAACTTATATCTGAACTTTAGCTTGTTATCTTTGGGTAACCAGTCCCCATAGGAGTTATTAACCCAGGTTCCTCCACCTTATTCAAACAGTTAAGGCAGGGGTAGTGTACTGTCATCTGTGGTGACATGGTACATTCATGTTCTCATTGTGCTTTGTTTTATTTCAGCTCTCATCAAAGTAACGTACTGTGAAGCACAGACTCCAAACTGCACAGTGCAAGCAAATTTAAACCAGTCAGGAAATTTGGTGAAGTATTACAACATGCATTGCCAGAGCTGTGACTGCATTGTGATATCTGGAAGTATTCCAGTTGATAGCGACCCCTTCTATAGTGCAATCAGACAAATTTTAAATGAAGGTTGTACTTTGCTACAGAACTGGCAAGCAGAAAGTTTAGCTTGCAATTGTACCATTCAGAAGAATATCACATGCAATACAGGTAAATATGTATATTCAGTGGATTATAATTTATGGTTTCCAGGTAAAATGTCTTTAAATGTTATTATAGCTAGGTATGAAACTAGGACATGATAAATACAAAAGTCACAAAAGGAAATGACTGGGCTCAGTAATTACACAGATTAAGGGTGCACTATGGAAGGGAGTTATCAAATCCCAAACAAAACATCCGATAAACGGTTTGCTACCATGTAGCATTCATTAATCAGCTGGAATACCACACTGAAAAGATGCCAAAACTCATTTTCCTACTGTAAATACACTTTTAATCAAGCTGACACCACACTCATGCCCAGTGCCCCGCAAATTACAGTCACAAACTGAAATCAGATAACAGCTGCAGATTTTCTTTCTGAGGGCTCCATTTACTTGATGGAATGTCTTACCATACTGCTGATGTCACACTCCTTGAGTGTGGTGGCAATGTGAATAAATATTGAACTAAGCATACATGCCTGTGAAGGAAAAGGTGGTAATTTCATTAAGTGAAGCTTGGGCAGGATAAGGCACGATGCTCCAAACGGCTTCAGGCTGCCCATCCTCTGCTGAAGTATTCAAACAAACCTTGGGTGATCCACTCGAAACAAATCTTGCAATCCTAACAATCATGGATGAACTCCACTGAAAAGTCCATTTAACAATTATTTTATTCTTGTCTCACACAAATCCTAAGCAACGTTTCATGGCTAGGCCACTTCATCACACCCTCTGTGTTGTACTGTCAAAAGAAATTATAGTACAGAAAATTAATACATTGGTGTATAACTCTTCAATTTCACAATTCACAGCAGTAGTCCCCATATACCAGAGGTTCACCCTAAAAACTTGCAATAGTGTATAATTATGGTTTACCCACACCACTGTGTCATTTTTAAATTATTATAGTCTGCTAATACCCAATATACAGATGTATCACCCTTAATATTATACATCGAGCCAGCTAATCTATAGTACAGTATACCAAACATAACAAATGTTCCCTAAATGGTCTCTCAGATCCCTTTGATATGCATCAATACCTTATTTCCATAGTTTTTATGTCCCTGAATTCACTCAATCTCATTCAGAAAATCTGGAAATATCTCCATTTTGTTTTCAATATAATGCATCTACTGTGGTAAATATTTATCTATTTAAAACATATTTTCTCCTCAAACTTGTTGTCCCAGTCTTACCTCATACATATGTAACCCAGATTCATTTTTCTGACTCCACTTCCACCATTTAACATTCAAATCCTTATGCCTGCATGAATAGCAAAAAATCTTAAGTGTCTAAACTGAACCAGAGGTGAATTTCAAGCTGTCTGTCTCTGTTTCAATAGAAGGGCTACTTACTGTAATATTGGGTGATGCAAGTGGCCATCAGCCAATTTTCTCTGTGTTCAGGAGCTGCTGCCACCGGCAGATGTCCAGTATAAAGAGCCACCGATGCCTCAAGAAGAACGTTGAAAAACATATCTGGACTCAAAACAGCTTATATTTCTCATTAGGTCTGTATTTTTTTATATTCCCAGTATTTATTTCTGAGATCATATGCATAAAAACAGGAGAGTTGTTCCTTGAGGGTTCATCGGCTTCTGTTGCTTCTTCCTGACCTGATGTCATACTACATTGCTTGTGACATCACAGTTATTCCCATGACTACAGACTGATGTCACAACAGAACATTATGGGCCGGATATTCAAAAGGGTTGCACTATGCACAATAGGGTTGCGCCAGAGCAAGTCCAAAAATGTGCCATTCTGCGATATTCAGCGGGAGGCAGTTGCGCTACCAAAAACATGCTGAGCAACAGCGCAATGCAAATGAAGGTCGCGCAACCAAAGGGGTGGATCCATGCACAAAGCCGCAATGCGACATTAAAGGTTTTCCGCGCAATGCTCACAGTGGACCAGTCGAAAGGTGCGCGACGCAGAAATGAGCCAAAATAAAAAGGCTCAAGGAAGAGGCGCAAGAACGCTACAGGAAGCCACATGAGGCAGGGAGACAGAGAAGGCCAGAGTGGCAACAGTGCCAGCCAGGGAGTGTACAGGAGAGAAAGAGGACAAAGGAGGTGGGGCCACAGACTGCAGAGGCCAGTAGGTGTACCCGTGCAGTGGAGGTAGCAGTCAGGACAGCGGGGGTAACAGAGCAACAACAGCCAGGGGGAACACAAACCAGGGACATGGACAGTGCCAGCTTCCACATGGAAGCTGTAATGAGGGGTGAGAAGGCATGCTGCAGGGGACGGGCCATGGAAGGGCCCATCGGCGGTACGCCCCCAACAGGCAGTACCGTGTCTGCATCAGCTTTGAGCTGTATTCGGATGTTGAGATTGTAGGCCGGTACCACCTGAACAGGGCAATACTGAGGCGGCTCTGTGAGCTGTGCAGTGATGTGATGCAGGCACCCTCATGATGGAGTCACGCTCTGTCAGTGGAGACAAAGGTAACAGCCTGCATGTGCCTGCTCACCATGGGTACCTTCCAGAGGCCAACAGGGGACACCACAGGCATAACACAGTTGGCCACATCACGCATCCTCACCCAATTCCTCAGTGCACTGCTGCCACATGCTGTGGAGTACATCCATTTCCCCAGCACCATGGCAGAGCATACAGCAAACATGCAGGAGTTCCACAGGGTAGCACGTATGCCTGGCATGCTAGGGGTGATAGACTGCACCCATGTGGCTATTCGCACGCCACCTGGCCCTGATGGGGCCGCATACCGAAACTGGAAGGGTTTCTCCAGTGTCAACTGCCAGGTGGTGTGTGATGCCAGTGGGTGCATCATCAATGTCTGTGCCACACACCCTGGCAGAGCACGTGATTCATTCATATGGTACCAATCTGCACTGTGACATCAGTTCAAGAGTGGGGACATCCCCACAGGACATCTAGTGGGTGAGTATGCATGTAGGAGTGGCAAAGTTGGGGCAAGGGTGGGAAAGCCACAGGTGCTATGGCAGTGGCACACAGAGCTAGGGGCAATATGGACCTGAACATGATACTTATCTCCACTATCTCCACACAGGTGACAGCGGATACCCACTCCGTCCCTGGCTGCTCACATCCTACTGGCGCCTCACGACCCCATCACAGCAACGCTACAATGAAGCACATGCCACCACACGCAACATCATCAAGCGGGTGTTTAGGATGCTGAAGGCACGCTTCCAATGCCTAGACACCTCCAGCAGTGTCCTACAGTACAGCCCCTCAAAGGCCTGTGGGATATTCCTGGTCTGTTGTATCCTGCACAACATGGCCAAAGACTGTGGGATAGCCGTACAGGTCGAGGAGGGGGACAGCGATGGGGACGCCGGTGACGCCGGTGATGATGGGGATGAGCAGCACCCCCTTGGACGGCGTGACCCCCGACTGATCCGGCAGGCCCAGCTGCACCGGGGCACCATCACAGAGGAGCATTTCACATGACACAGGTAAGTCATGGGGCCATGTGCAACCAATACTGTCTAGGTGCAACCCACAGGCACAAAGGGTAACACACCAGGGGTGCATGACGGCAAGGGGAGTGGAAGGGTCCAGGCGCACAAACACACCATCAGGAAGGGGTGGATAGTTACACACTATATGGAGACACACACACACACACACCAGGCACAAAGCATACATGGGCAGGTGCACAGCAGAGCAGGAACAGACATGTCAAACACACAGATCCACAGATCACCACCACCACCACCTGTACTGTCCAAGTACGTGTGTCAGATGCTGGGCACCCTTGCACCTTGGTGTACAGTACAATGCAGGCTTCATCATGCACACGCACCTGTGGACAGCAGTCAGGTGGGTGTGCAGGTGGCCTGTGTGTCGGCGTGTTGGGCTGGGCACCCACCAGTGCACTGCCCACCATGACACACATTGCACACAGGGCAGCACAAGACAGGGCCCGCACTGGGAGACAGGTCAGTCATGTGGCACTGTGCCATGGCCACCTTGGATGTGTGGGCGGAACCGCAGTGACCCAGCAGCACTGGCAGGCTGAGCATGGGCCACATGGGGTGGCACCGATGTACCACCAGGGGTCCCACTGCTCTAGTGCAACCTTGTCCGCACAGGGGTCTGCAGCATGCCGAACATACCTGCGCCAGGGGTGCTCGAGATGCCCACAGCAGAACCCGGCGTTGACAGGCTGGGTGTCACATGATGCCGGGAATGGGGAGTGGACAGCGTACTGTGTGGGGTGTGTGGTACAGGGGTACCTGACTGTGTGCCCAATGCGGCCACGACAGCGACCAATGCCTGGGTCTGCCTGTCAATGGCGGTGGTCACATCCATCCACATTTGGACCATCTCTGCAAGGATCATTGCATTGTCCCTGATGTCCACTCCACAGCCACGCACAGTGCCTCCATGGACGTTGCAACCCACATCTGCTGCTGTACTGATGCCCGCAGCAGGTGGGTGTTCTCGTCAAATGGGTCATCTGCCACATCGGCAATCTGTCCCCCAGGGTATGGAAGGTCCTGATGCTCAACACCCCTTGAGGGTGGACGCTGTTCACCAGGACCAGGTATGGGTAAGTCATCAGGTGGTGAGCATGCGCCACCGCTGAACCCTGTACCCCCAGATCCGGTGGGTGACTGCTGCTGCTGCCCCTCCAACTGCTGTGCCCCAGGGACCAGTCATTCCACTGCTGTGTCCGCAACAGTGCCAGAGACCTGCACAGCCACCGGTGCTGCCCCACCGGTGCTGACAGGCACAGCCTGGGACTGTGCTGATGTACTGGCACACATGTTGGAACCAGCTAGGTCCAGGGGCACGTGCTGTCCTGCTGTGTGTCCGTTATGTGACACACACGTGTCACTGCCCATTGTGGTCCTTGCATCAACAATGGTGCAGGTTCGTGCAACAGCCACAGCCACAGTGTGCTGGCATGCTTGCATGCCAGACTGCTGAGACACAGGATGGGCACCCCCCACACCTGACTCACCGACATCGGAGATGGCAGCCAGGCGTGCACACTGGTGCAATGCATGCCGGCTGGCAGCAGAGGTGGATGAACCCTCCTCCAACTCTGGCTGGATGTCCACACTGCATGGGCCCACCACCACTGTCCCCTGCAGATGCACAGGATCTGTAACAGAAAGTGAGTACATGTTAGTGCATGGGATCAACCTCCCCCCCTCCACCTCCATGTCATACCGTGCAGTGATGGGCTTCCACCTGTCTGGAAGTCACCTCCTGGAACGCCCTCGACTGCACTGCACTGCATGGATGCAGCCAGACGGTCCTCCGCTGGGGTCAGCTGCACCACCTCTGGCTGGCCCCTGCCTGTGGCAGCATGTGCTGCCCTGAGGGCTGCCATCTTCTCTTTCACCCATCTCCTGTCGGTCACCATCTTTTTCTTACATTCCTGCACGAAGCGCTGGTGGCTTCCGTGCAGGTTTACGGTGTGAGCTACCCCCTTCCATGCAGCAGCATGGGCCTGAGGGGTGCCCCGCCATCCACTAAATAGTGGCTCCTCATCCAGGTAGGCCTGGAAGAGTGCCTCTGTCTCAGACTTTGTGAAGTTCGGCCTCCTCTTCCACCCACCATCATCCTCCTCACCCAGTCCTTGATCGGCCATGTCATGGTCTGTATGGGTGGAAGTGGACACCTGTCACTGTGCAGTTTACAGCATTATCCCATGACCATTGTCCAGAACATCACACAGTATGCAACTCACCTCTCACCTGCAGTAACTGAATATGGCCACCGCAGATCACTGTCGCACATTTATAGTGCAATGCATGCAAATTGGGAGTGGAGCAACTTTAATGAGATGCAAATCGCACCACTGCACCTTTGAATGGCTGATCAGATGATTTGCATATGACAGCTGAATATCGCGCTGTTGCGCTTTGCGCAATACGGTTGAGCCAGCTGAGCCAATGGCGCATTTCTGTGACTGCGTAGTACACCGCACTGCACATGCCCAGGTAGCTTACGCAGGCGTCTGCTGCGCTGATGACGTGCTGTGCATGATCAGCAATTCAGGACATGGCCACCATTGTGTCAGTGGTGCTACAGCGCTGGTCACCACATGGCACTGTGGCACAACTGCGCAATAGTCCACTGTGGTACTGGTACGCAGGTGACCGATCGCGCTGGATGTGTAGACGTCCGATGGTGCTGTGCGTGGCCTTGCACCACAGACACATGACCTTGTGCCCGACCTTTGCCCCCTGGCGCTGTATGTCTGGCGTGTCTACAGCTCTATCGCGCTGTTCGGTAACAGCGCGATATGGACCGACGGCGCTACATGAACAGCGCGATAGGGACTGATGGAGTTGTATTGTGCAACATTTCCATGTGGGGCTGCCATGCTGCAGAGCTCCATATTGCCTACTATACACCTGCAGAGATGGCACGCAGGAGAGCTCCACAGTGGAGTGCATTGGAGGTGGCCAACCTGGTGGCTGTGGTGGAGCCTCACCATGGGTCACTGTTTGGGGGAGAACCCCTGAACATGGCCCGCACTCATGTGTGGGAGCAGGTGGCCACCGATCTCGAGCAGACCACTGGGTGGCGGAAGACACCAGAGCAGTGCAGTGACCGGTACAGTGACCTGCACAGGAGGGAGCAGGCACTGCTGGTGCACCTCAGGTCACGTGCCAGGAGGGGCGTTGTGCCTAGGCCAGGTGGGTGTGCAGTCTATGCACCTGTATTGTCCGCATGGGTAACACTGTGTAATGTGACCAGCGCATGGGGGAGGGTTGGTCTATGGTTTGCTGTGATGGTGTTTGCAGGTGTGTGATGTATGGGTCTGGCTGTGTGGGCAGGCACACTCAATGGGTCAGGGGGCTGTCTGCTTTGGGATCTCACTGATGAGTTTCTCAACATTTGTCTCCCACAGGCATGGAGGGGCGGATGCGGGCCCCGGATGAGGCAAGGAGTGGCGGTGCAGAGGTGGCTGGCAGAGGTGGCAGAAGTGTTGGGCCACAGCAGCAGCAGCGGCTTGATGAGGGTGCATGTCATTATATCATGGATGCTATTGCATGCTGTGGGGGGGCACGGCCACCATCCATGGACAACACTACCATGCACACAACAAGTGACAGTCATCACTGTCCAGTGGCACTGCATGTCTGTGAGTGCGTCACTGGTGGTCCATGCATGCACTGGGCACATGGCTGTGGCACTAGCATCCCACCACATAGCCACGTCACTGCACAGCCTTGGTTGTGCTGTGTTGGTCATGGGTGGTGTGTGTGTGCAGTGGTACACATGGCTTTTACTGCCTGGTTGGGCATGTCTTGTGCACGGTCACTGTGGGTGGGTGCAGTCCATCACAGGAGCGGGGCACTTGACTGTATGCCATGCATGATAGGTGGGCTTCAGGGATATGGACAGTCACAGCCATTGACTCTGATCCCTTGTCCTAGGTATCCAGATCCTGCACCCCATTGACAGGTCACTGCAGCGGCTGACACGGGTGGCAATGGATTCACTTGCCATCCTGCTGGACATTCAACAACATGGAGTGAGGCGCAGGAGGAGGAGGCCCCAGGCCCAGCACCAGGCGGCAGGAAGGCAGGCTGGCAGGCAGTAGCTGCCCATCACCTCACCCCACCTTCCCTCTCCTGGTTGTTCACCCCTGCCCCTTACCCCCCCCTACCCTGTACCCATACCCCCACCCCTGTGTTGTATATTTGTACATAGTTATAGTTGTTGTTATTCTTATTCTTGTTTACTGGAATTATATATTTTGATATGAATACTGTGGTGGTCTCTTATTTGCAGCTGGCTATAGGTGCTCAGTTGCAGTGGTGTGCATGGCATCTGGGGTGGTATAATCATGGGTATGTGTGTGTGTGTGTGTGTGTGTGTGTGTGTGTGTGTGTGTGTGGGGAGGTGTCTCTGGTGTGGGTGTGGCTTTCAGTCAGTATTGGCGTGTGCTGCCACCCACTGCTGGGTGCTCATGGTGGGTCTGGCTTGTATGGTTCTGTGGTACACGAGGTTGCAGTGTGATGGGGGGATGCGTGGGGATTCCTGCAGTGATGGTCACTGCTAATGGGTGGTGTCTTGGGGTCACAGTGCAGGGTGTGCTGTGCACAAGGGGGCTGATGTACACTGGGGTGGTCTGCCCCCTTTGTGTGGCAGTCTCAGCTTGCCAGTGGGTGTGCTGGGGAAACACGGCCCGGATGTGCTTTGTTTGCTTGTCCCCATGGGCCGGTGGATATTCCGTCCCTCCCCCAGTTATGCTGTGCTTGGGGTGTGGGGGTACATTGTTAGTTCTGCAGTGTGTCCCTGTGCCCATCTGTGGCATAGGTGGTGGGCCTCTGCTTACCTCCCTGGTTGTGCAGTTCCATTGCTCTGCTGCTGGGGGTCTCTCTGCTTTGCGCTATGGTGCCTCTGGACTGCTCAGCTGGGCTGCCTTTGTTGCGCTATGGCGCATCATATCTGCTCAGCTTCCCCTTCCTGGTTGCGCTATGGCACAGGCTGTGCAATATTCAGATGTTGGCTGGTTGCGCAATTTGTCTTACCCCATGTTTGAATATCCCGTCTATTGCGCATGTGCACAATTGACTTGTGCTTGCTCCTGCTGTTGCGCATTTTGGGCGCAGTTTGAATATCCAGCCCTATAAGTTTAAGTGGGGAATAAACTGTCGATTTAAATGAACTCTATGGGATGAAGATGTTTTTGGGAGTATGTCTTCATTATTATATAATGGAGAGAACTCTATATCAGATATATGAAATACAATCTGAATTGTGTCCGAATATTATGTTTTTCAAAGTTTTCCCAATGGCGTCAGAAGCTCTTTAAATACCGCAGTGCAGTGGGAATGATGTCTCTAGTGATATCTGCACCATACCTGTCCTACAGTGCTGCCACCGATGCCTGTTATACACAGGCAACAGGAAGAGCTCTGTGGCACAAAGGGATTGATCACTGGTGGGACTCCCTGGTCCAGACAAACCTCCCAAAGCAGCAGTTTGCCCACCACCCTTGGCTTTTGCCACATAGATAACTATCTTTTTTTTATATAAAATGCCAATTTTATACTGTAACTTCCAAAAAGGAATTTTTACTTTCTCCAGCTTTTTAAACATTTTTTTTAAAACAACACAATGTAAGAATCAGCTCTCAATAAGCCCATAAAAGGGAACCATAGCAAGCAAACAACACAGAATCAATGGAAGTTGATCAGTTATACAGAACTCAGATCAAGATTAAAAACCCAGTAATAAATATTTATTTATTTATTCATTCATTCATTCATTCATTCTTCGGAAATTACCTTTGAGCTAGAAGCTTGTTTACAACAGTTCTATGTCAAGGGACAAGAGACAGGACAAACAGACAACAATTATATCTCTTTAACCATTTCCATTCAATAAATCTGTTACCAATTTTATATATTCAGGGCAGGATTCACAAAAGAGATGCACTGGGTGCAAGTGAGATGCACCGGCACAAAGAGGATGCACCCACCAAACACCGAGCTATCCACAAAGGGATGCACCAAGGCATGAGCCATACGCAACCCCACTGTGAATCACACAGAAAGGGCAGGGCACAAACGGTGATGCCCTAGCACAACCGGGGTGTGCATAGCCACCCGGGGAGCAACACAGTGAATACAGAGCAAGCCAGCAAGGCATGTGGGAGCAACAGGGGACAAAGCAGTGGGACAACAGAGAGAGGAACACAGGACCAATGGGACACACCAGAGAGGCCAAGGGCACAACAGTGGCCACAACAGGCATAGAACTGTGACAGAGACCAAAGAATAACACACAGAGCCCCAGGCCACAACCCACACAGGTCCAGGGCAGGCACACAGAACAGGCACACTGTAGCAGGCATGGTGCCACGCAACAGCGTGCAGGTCCAAAGAGTAAGGTGGAGGCCACTGGACATGGCCAACACCATAGGTGGCCACAACTGTGGCCATGGGGGGACACACAGGATGAAACATTGCCAAACAGTGTCCAGCACACCATGCTACCATAGTGCCACACAGCTAAGCCACATCCCCAACCACAGGACACCACACACAGGTCTACAGAGCAATAGTGCAGCAGTGCAATGTATGCAAGCCACAAGCAGTGCAGATACAGAGACCAGGGCAGGGACATGAGTGGCAGGACAGAGGCCCATGCACATGCCACAGGCAACAGTGGGGCAGCATGGAGTGGGGCCTAGCATGAGGGAAGGAGACCATACAAGGCCATGGACACACAGAGTAATGGCAGGAAGGGTACAAGGAAGAGCCCTTGACAGTACACAAACCCAGTAATGTGGAACAGTGAATGACCACATACATCATAGCAGAGTTCAAAAAGATTTATATAAAACATAAATTAAATAGTCAACAATATACAGTATACAGCAATAATAGCAGAAACTGTGTACACAGTGGAATCAAAAGGGAAGGGAAGTGAGGGACTATATACAGGTACATGAGTGCAGAAGGGGGCAGGGTGCAGGAACAACAACAAAGGTATGGATTGGGTTGGTAACAGCAGGCTTTGTACAGCACAGAAAGGCCTGCACATGGAAGGGGCCTACAGGCATGGCCATGCACCTCTGTGCCCAAACCCCAGATGGCCACATGCCAGTCGGAGCTGGAGGATGGCCCTGATGGCCTGACTCAGATGCCCAGCCATCCACTGTATAGGCTGGAGTGACCCCTGGAGGGCCTGAGCAATTCTCCCATCCAGGTTCTGAAGTCAGTCCACAGCACCTCCACCTCTGGCCACTGCATGATGATCCCAGGGACCTACAGCAAGGACAAGGGAAACACATACTAGAAACATAGAAACATAGAATCTGATGGCAGATAAGGACTGCTTGGCTCACCTAGTCTGCCCATTTCCTTACCTAATGGATAAGCTGCAGATCCTAGTTAACCAACAGCCTACTGCCTCCTACCCCCCACTAGAATTGCCTTATGTCTGTCCCATGCATTCTTGAATTCCCCCACTGTTTTTGACTCTACGACCTTCTCAGGAAGGCTGTTCCATGCATGTACAACCCTCTCTGTGAAGAAATGACTTCCTCACATTACCTCTGAGCCATCCCCCCTCTATCTTCAAATTGTGCCCCCTTGTTCTTGCACATCTCTTTTTCTGAAAGATTCTACCCTCTTGGACTTTGTTGATTTCCTTGAGGCATTTGAAAGTTTATATCATGTCCCCCCACCCTTTACTCGAGGCTATACATCTTAAGCTCTTTTAGTCTTTCTTCATATATCTTCTTGTGCAGACCCTGCATCATTTTGGTTGCCCTCCTATGGACAGCCTCCACCCTGTTTATGTCTTTGTGAGATAGGGTCTCCAGAACTGTACACAGTACTCCAGATGTGGTCTTACCAACTGTCTGTACAGAGGGCCAATAACTTCCTATTTTCTACTGGTGATGTCTCTCCCTATGCATCCCAGTATCCCCCAGCCCTCCTTACTGCCTTCTCACATTGCTGATCCACCTTTAGGTCATCTGATATATGACTATCCCCAGGTCCCTTTCCATTTTTGTTGTTGTCAGTACTGTATCTCACCCCCCACTGTGTACTCTTCCCCTGGGTTTTTGTTTCCCAGATGCATTACTTTGCACTTCTTTGTGTTGAATCTAAGCTGGCAAACATGTGACCATTCCTCCAACCTTGCCAAGTCCCTTTTCATCCTTTCCACCGCACCTTGTGTATCAACCCTGTTGTAGATCTTTGTGTCATCTGGAAAGAGACATACTTTTCCTTCCAGTCCTTTTGCAATGTCACTTATAAAGACATTAAAAAGGACCAGCCCCAGTACTGAACCCTGCTGTACCACACTAGTAACCCCCCTTTGTTCACTGTGTACTCCATTTACTGTTATCTTCTGTTTCCTGTTGTCCAGCCAGTGTTTACCCAGGCTACCACCCTGGGACCCACTCCCAGGCTGGCTAATTTGTTTATTAATCTTTTGTACGGGACTGTGTCAAATGCCTTGCTAAAGTCTAGTTAGGCCATGTCCGCAGCCCCTCCTTGGTCTACTACTATGGTCACCCAGTCAAAGAAATCTATTAGATTCATCTGACATGACCTTTCTTCTGTGAATCCATGCTGCCTTGGGTCCTGTGCCCCACTGGTCTCTAGGTATTCAACTATTCTTTCCTTCAGAAGTGACTCCATCACTTTCCGTACCACTGAGGTCAAACTGACAGGTCTGTAGTTTCTTGCCTCTGTCTTGCTCCCACTTTTGTGTAGGGGAATCACATCTGCCCTCCTCCAGACCATGGCAGACACACAACCCCCACCGAGCAGTAGCCCACCCCACCAGACAGACAAAGCACACAGAAGGGTGCCACCTACCTGCTCCCAGATGGACACCTTGACAAGCCCCTGCAGCCCCCGATGCCTCACCTCAGCAGCCTCCACAGCCCGCCACTTGGCCTCCAGCCCTGCAAGACACAACAGACAGATACTGCCATGAGTAGACACATTGTGCACAAACCCACCCCAACACCAGTGTGGGCATGCAGTGTAGGTGTCCACAGCTGTTGCAACACCGGTGTTCATCCATGCAGACCACAGCAGCCCAGACCCCCAGAGCGCCCTCCCATGGATATGCATCACACATGGTGTACTCATCCCACACACATCACTGCGGAGTGCCCACCCCATGTCGCATGCAGGATTGGACACCACAGGACAGTTGCTGCCACAGCCATGTGTGCATGGTGTGGTGTACTCATGTGAGTGTGCTGTTGTGATGTGACCCATCCCCACCCTGCATGCACCTGTGATGCATACGTATGCACGCAACCTACCTGGCCATGGAAGTGCACCCCTGCATGCACGGCTACACAGCCACCGAAGATGGGCCCTGTCCCTCCGGCCAAGGTCACCATAACGGTGCATGAACTGTTCCCCGGTGAAGGGAATCCCTGTGTGCTGCACCAGCTGCCGGGCAATGGTGGCCCACACCTGTGATCTAGGCACCTGCAGGTCCTCATGGCCAAACAGCTGCCCCTCCACACACATCACCAGGGCCACCAGGTGAAGCAGCTCTAGCTCAGACCAGTTCATGGCCAGAGGCCCAGTCCTCCCAGCCCTAGGAATTCCCACACAAGATGCAGCCCACTGGTGCAAGCATGGGTTGTGCAGCAGAAATCCAAAATGGTGCCACAATTGCCAGTAGGCCACTTGCATTGCACCACGCAGTGCGGCATGAAGCACGATTGATCCATCAAGTACCCAGTGGTGCACACGCAATGTGCAATGTTAAGGCGGGAATGCAGGGCATGGGTCATGGCTGGGCTGGGCATGCGTGATGTGTACATGGCTGCCATGTTACATGTGGCATGTGCAATCATGCACAGTGCCCGTGAAGTGTGGTAGCACACTGTCGCGCACTGGTACATAATGCGTGATCCATGTACAACACCGTCAACCAGCACAATGCGCAGACAGACTGCACTGCGTGACAGACACCATCTGCATGTCCATGATGCGATTGACAGTACAGCCGTGCACCTGTGGGTCTCTGCCATGGGTACAACGCACAGTGCATGTGCGCAGCATGCACCGAAGCATATGTGCCAAATCCAGGAAGATGCTCCTAGTGCATTGCGCATGTGTGGGACATGCACCGTGTAAGGATGCGCCCAACTCAGCAGATGCGCCATGCTAATTGAGATGAGCTGAGGTTAATTATGCAATTCACAGACAATGCTCCCAAACAGCCTAATATCGTATGCAGGGGCAACTCAGCTGTTTAGCATCTAATTAACACTGCCCCAGACCTCATATGCATGCCCTGAGCCATAAATGCTCCCAACTCAGCCGACCCGGTGGCGCCGAGGGTTGAGGCGCTGGATGCCACACCTCACACCACGCCGGTGACCCGGGTTCGGGAATGAGCTTGGGTCATTGGGGGTCAGCAGGGGAGGAGAAGGATCGAGTGTCTGTAGATCTGTTCTTCTTTTCCGGGGAGGGAGGCGGGATGCCTCGGTGGCCTAGTTGCCTCTAGTGGTGGCTGGGGGGCGACGGCAGACCATGGGCAGACTTGGGGGACGTGCTGTGGCAGATGCTGTGAAGGGACACGTGTGGTATCGTACGCGCTCCTGTCCCTTGGCATCATTGCATGCCACAGACGTCCAAAGGGGAGAAAAACAGGAAAATATGGGCACCAGTCGCGGTGGCTTGATGGCCGTCTCTGTAGGGGGACTGGCTCAGCGCTGAGGGTGCTTGGCTCTACAAAATCCAGTCCTGGTTTGAGAGTGTGAGGGGAGCTCTTCACCTCCCTGCCATGGGGGGCAAGCTGTGGGGTATGCCGTGGGCCTGAATATGGACCCGGGGGTCCTTGGGACAGCAGCCGGAAACTTCAGGAGGATGCCTGGAAGTGTGTGAGGTAAGCAGACAGGTGCCCAGGGGAAAAATTACCAACAAAAAAATAAAATGCTCCCAACTCAGCCCACACTGAGAGTAGGTGACTGAGAGGATTCACAGCCTTGAGGGTGAGTACACGGCTAGTCCTTCATGTAATACAGCAGGTCCTGTGGAGTGGGTATGTGCTATCATAGACTTCTGCCTACACCCAGGCACAACCCAGGGGTGGAGAAATACAGCAGACTGCAACAGGAATGTATAATACAGACATCCATTTGTTCACAGGCCCAGTTGCAGTGTAGCCTAGCTACATGCTGGAGCTGGCTGACCACAGCCCGTTGCCAGGCTGGCTTGTGCAGGGCCTCCTGTTGGGTGATATGGTGTGCCGCACACTACCCCACAGGCTGCACCACTGGGGGGGAATATCGGCCAATGTGTCTGCACCAACAGTGTGGCGTTCATAGTGTATGTGATGTTCAGACAGCTGTATGTGTAGCTGGACATGCAACACAGGTGGCATGGCCATGGCCTTGCAGCTGTCCATGGCGATGTACACACCGGATGCAGACACAACCACCACGGCACACCGTGCACACACATGCATGTGCACTACCCATAGGCCCTGTCTGACAGGTGCTGGTGTGTCCCACTGCAACAATTGTATGTCAGTAATGGGCACACAGGAAGCTACATGAGCATGACTAATGTCTGTCTGTACTCTCCCACAAAACCACGATGTCAGGAGGCAACAGTGCCACCAGCAGATGGCGGCCAAACTTCACAAAGGATGAGAAGCAGGCCCTCATTGAGGCATACCATCTATGGTGTGATGTACTGATGGGCAGGGGTGGCAGCCATATGGTGTGGGAAGAGGACTGGGAGGCAGTAGTCTGCTGTGTCAACACCGTAGGGACATAGAACAGAACCCCCTAGAGTGCAGGAAGCATTTGAATGACAGGAAATGGAGGACTAAGGAGAAGGTGGCCCACATAGAGGCCTCCCTCTGGTGGAATGGGAGTGGCCTACAGGTGGATGTCCTCCTGAACCCCAATGAAAAGCTACTCGTGGCAACCATTGCCAGGGCTGCCATGCAGGGTGTCCCAAGTGGGGTATTCCAGACTGGTGGAAGTCCATCGCAGCACTGTAAGTAGCCATGGACATGACAAATTTCTGGCCACATGTGTACCCTGGCTGTCTTGCCTGTCCCAGTGTGCTGTGCGATGTAACCTTGTACCCAGGGGCTATGCCATGTGTGGGGGCAGCACATGTGTGTCCCACACTGTGCTGTGCTCGGCTGCACTGCCCATGCCCATGGTGGCGCATTTGTGGTTCCACCACCGGTCAGGCCACTTGGTCACACACACTGTTGGGTGTGCCTGTTCTGTCAAGGCCACACATGGTGCCACGTAGCCATGGCCTGTCACCACACAGCACCAGTCACACCATGTGCATGGCTGCTGTGGCATGGTGGGAACTGTACAGTCACGCTGTGGACTGTTATGTGCACCCATGGCACTACACTATGATACACTGTACATGTCTGTCTGTCTGCATATATGTATGTCACTGTATATTCTAGAGCACTAACCATGTTCTCCCATCTTCTTTCCACAGCTCCATCATGCCTCACAGGTGCAGCTGTGGGCATGGTTGCACAGGATGCCCTAGTGGGTGATGATGCAGGCCCGTCACTCAGGGCTGTGGTCACCACAGTGGATGGTGCAGTCCCTGCACCATCCACTGCACCAGACACAGCCCCAGTGGTGGTGGGCCCGTCAGACCCCTCAGCCAATCCTGGCAGGGTGGCCGGCAATGACAACACATGGCTGGGGTGTCTGCTGGGTTTTTCTGATGATGACCCTGCAGACGTGGTGAACCTCACCGACACCCTCCACATGCTTGCATCCAGCATGCTGGGGGCATACAGTGATGTCACTGCGGATGATGACACCAACAGATTGAGGGGGACACGGCCAACAGTGGGACACACAGCATGCAAGGACCTATACGGGTGGCCCCGGATGCCGCCGATGGCCCGGCTGTATGTGGTGCAGCTGCAGTGGCCACACAGCTGTCCACATCAGTGGGTGCTGTGCACTCTGCTTCTGGCCCAGGTGTGGTGGGCGGGCTGTCGGGGTGTCTGGACCAGGTGCTGAGGGGCACACGCATGCACCATTGGAGTGTGATGTCACCGGCCTTGGACATGTAGCGGCTGAGCAAGGCCAAGACTCACCTGTGCCATAGCCTGCCATGGTGCATCTGCTGCCCATGGATGCCCTGGAGCAAGCTGTCTCACCCACCCCACTCATCAGCGATGCCACCAGGACCCTTCACCCACTGACAACATGGAGGGCTAATGTCCACCTTCTGCATGACACCATGGAGGGGCAGGTGGTCCTCTGTGTAGAGTTCAGGAGCCACAGGACAGTGATGGTCCTGGAGCATGAGCCCATGGCAGCATGGCATGCTGAGATGTTGACCAAGGCATGCCTCCTGTGGGTGGGCATGACCGCAGCATTGGAATGGATTGCAGCTGCTGCTGAGGTGGTGTCTGCAGCTGTTGCACGCCGTGGCCATCTGGTGTCCCATCAGACTACTAGGAGTGCCTCTCACACAACCAGGCAGTGGCATCAGGTGGACCCTCTGCTGCTGATGCCATTACCACATGTCACAATGCCCAGCATCCCTGGCCCAGACAAGGCTTGTGGGGCCACCACGCCAATGAGCACCTGTTCACGGTCTCATTGTAGTACCCCTACAAGGGTGTTGGCTACACCCCCTGTGGCTGGTGGTGCCACAGCTGTATCCACTAGTCATGGCAGAGGTTGCCCATGTGTCTGTGGCAGCCGAGGAGCCACCTTGTGATGTCCAGATCCCCGTTCCATCAGTAGCAGCACATACCACCACTGTGTCCCGCACTCCTGGAGGACGCTGCCTAGGGTGACATGAGTTTCAGGCATCTGCCTCAGTGTACCACCACCGTGGGCTCCCTGTGCAGTGTCACTTGCATGTGTGTATGTACCACTATTGTGCCATGTGGCATTGGTGTGATGACTGTGGTCCAGTGTCTGCTTTGCCTGTATGCCGGCTGCATTGCACACTGATCCATGCCATCCCTGGCACAGTCATGGAGGTACGTGTGTGTTGCAAGATGTGTGTGTGTGTGTGTGTGTGTATGCATATGCCTGTCCGTGTACTGTCCTGTGTCCACCATGTACTGCACGTCTCTGTGATTACCTGTTCTCAGCATTGTGCACCTCCCAGATACATACCTCCAAAACTCACCTGTGGTTCCCGAAATGCTCCTCCATCAGCCTGCTCCTGTACTGCCTGGTCCGTACTGCAAGCCATGGGTCCCAGCAGCCCATTGGTGTTTTGGTGTTGTGGCCCTGTGGCACTGCTTCATCCCCCAACCCTCCACCTCCCCAGCACTGTCGCCCTCACTGACTTCGACAGGTATTCCATGGTCAATGGCCATGTTGTGTAGCATACAACAAGCCAGGAATATTTTATTTTATTTTTGTTTTATTCTTTGGTAACTGGGTATGGCCCACCAGGCACAAGTGCCTGTTTTCAGAGGTGACCTGGGAGCACTGGGCAGTTAAGTGACTTGCTCAAAGACACAAAGTTTGCAAGTGGAGGTTATGAGAATCAAACCAAGGTCTGGTCTGCTGGATGTACCAAGCTTGTTACTCTAACCTCCAGGCTATCCTGCCAGCCCAATGTCACAATGTCACAGGCCTTCTCAGGGCTATACTATAGGGCCCCACCCAACCTACACAGGCACTGGAAAAGAATCTTCAATGTGCTGAAGACACACTCTATGATGGTGCACGTAGTGATGTGTGCATAGTTGTACCGCTCCTCCACCTCTGATCCAGGTCATTGGATGGGGGTGAGGAGCCAGGGCCTCAGTGGGTATGCAGTATCACCTGTGGGGGGGAAGGGTGGCTGTTTGTACATTGGTCCCATGTGTGGCATGCCCCCATTCCCTGCTCCAGTCTGCACTGGTGTGTGTGCCAGGCATCCACCACTACCTGTACCTGTCCCTTCCCTGCATTCTTACCACATAACCCTGCTGGCTGTTGCGGGGCCTGCACCTTTTTTAGCCCAGGGCCACCAACACCATTGGGGTCACACGTGCCATGCCCACCATTGCCCTGCCAGTGTGCATTCCACCACTGGCTGCTGTCTGCTTGTGTTGTGCATGTTCCTGCCACACATGCTCCCCCATGGCACTGCACCACACATGCTGTGCATTGCACATGTGTCTCCCTCTACCTGCTGGTGTCTGCTTGTGTACCCTTGCACACCTCTGCTGTCCCATGATTGCTGAACCTTATGCGCATTGTGAATGTTGCTCTCCGCATACACACACACACCCCCCCTTCTGTCCTGGAATTGGTGCCTGTCACGTGGCTGGTTGCCATGTCCCACACACCTAATAGATGGCCACTTGGTACATCCCCAGTCTAGAATCTCTGGCAGAGGGTCGACTGTTGCCATATGAAGGCATCGTGTGTGCTGCCAGTGTGTGTGATGCAGGCATTGCTGATGCACCCTCTGGCACTGCACACCACCTGGCAGTTGACTGAGTGGTATGCCTTGTGGTTGATGTTTGTGATGGCATCATTGCTAGGTGGAGCGCAGATTGCCACATGGGTGCAGTCAATAGCCCCTATGATGCCTGGCATGTCTGCCACCCTGTAAAACCCCTGCATGGCTTCTGTCCACTCTGCCTGCATGCTGGAGAAATGGATCTATTCTGAAGTATGCTGTAGCAGTGCGGTGAGGAATTGTGTGAGGAGGCGGGAAGTGGAGTCCTGTGATATGCCAGAGGTGTCCCCAGTAGGCCTCTGTGAGGCTCCCATGGCAAGCAAGCACAATACTGTTGTCACCTTGGTCTCCACTGGAATGGCATGACCACGTGCAGTGGGTGCCTGCATTTCTTCATGGCACAGCTCACAGAGCTGCCTCAGAATGGCCCTGTTCAGGTGATATCAGCCTACTGTCTCCACATCCATCAGCTGCTCAAATGACAGCCTGGCATGATACCACTGTGGGGCAGGCCACCTACAGTGCCTTCCGCCTCCCCGTCTCGTCATCCTCATTAGTACTCCAACCATTGCAAATGGTGCTGCATCTATGCTGGTGGTGGTGTGCTCTCTCTCTCTCTCTGTCTCTCTCTGCCTCCCTCCCACGGTGCTGGTGCTGCTGTTCTGCCGCTGACCTGCTGGTGGTGGTGTGCTCTCTCTCTCTCTCTCTCTCCCTCACTCTCTCACTCGCTCTCGCACACTGTGCTGGTGCTGCTTTTCTGCCGCTGACCTGCTGGTGGCTTGCACTTAAGTCTGCTTCTTTTATACTTATCTTTTCATGGCACATTTGGTACTTGCACCGGGTTTTCTCTCTTGTTACACCTTCATTTTGCACTGTGAATCACTTTGCGCTTGTGTATGCATATGTACGCCCCCTCTATATGTGCCAACTAACATTAAGATGCGTCTACAATGCATCCGCTTCAGCGTGACACATCTGAGATGCACCAGCACATCTGCCCTGTGTGTAAATCACTGCATGGTGCATTTTTGGTTTGCACTGGTGCATCTCTTTTGTGAATCCTGCCCCCAGTGTATCAAAATCACATACTGAAGGATTGTAATATTTAAGTAGTGCCTTGACACAGTCTTATCATCTTAAAGGGGAAAGGAAATGTGTGCTAATTGGCAGCTGTTTATAAAGTTCTTATTCTCAGAAATGATATGCATTCCCCTAAATTAGCCATATGTAACTGTACCTGGACAAAAGATGATAAGAAAAACTGTATTTGGCATTGTTTTATTTGATGGGTATCATCCTGTTAAAGTTCTCTTCACAGAACTAGTAATTTGGCAGTTTCACTATGCCACAGTTTGTGTATAGAATGCTACTTATTTAGGAGGCAGTATGGCACAGTGGGTTAAGGCTCTGAGCTACAAATCTGGAGACCTGGGTTTGAATCCCACAGCCCCCTAGGTGCATACTATGTGACCCTGAGCAAGTCACTTTACTTCCTTGTGCTTCCAGGTTGCACCTGCAAACAAGCTTTCAGCTTAGTGTGTCTCAATTGGTAAAAATAAAAAACTTATGAGCTTTTGACCTATCAGAACTATGCTTAGAGTTTTGTGCACAAAGTATGATATCGTTGAAACTCCAAATTACTGGTTCCATGATGAGAACTGTAACAGTATGGTGCCATAAAAACAAAACAATGTAAAATACAGTTTTTTGTATCAGTTTTTATTCCGGTACAGTTAAATATGGATAATTTAGGGGAAGGCATTTCATTTCTGAGATTAAGAATTTTATAAACAACTGCCAGTTAGAAATGAGTTCCTGTCCTCTTTAAGTCCACAAGGAGGGAAACCCAGTATCCAATGATATGGGTGATGCAAATTGAGCAACTGCAAAATAAACGACTCAGGTTGCACGCCTTCAGAAATGGCGACTGTGGAGAAACAGTGAGGGGCTGGAATAGTGAGTGTGCAGGGACGTAATCAGGATTAGTGATTCTAGAGTTTCTGACAATGCAGGGTAAATGGAGAAAGTGAGTGAACCACTGCTGAGCTGGCCACCTAGCATTGTGGTTATGGCCTGTGCCCACATAGCAAATCATCCCAGGTTTGGGACTGCATGTTGGCAAAGTATTTTTGGCAGTTTTGGATTGCTGCACTTGTTTTTTGTTTGTTTTTCCTATTTGTAACCTTCCATTCCTCCCCAGATTTCATCCCCCCACCTGCAGGGTGTCTCTCCCTCAACTGGTGTCCCCGGGGAGAAACCCCCTCAGATGTCCTCCTCTTTCCCCTGGTGTCAGCCCCCTTGGAGATAATTATATTTATTTGGGGGTGTAGGGGGCTTGTCCCCAACAAAGGGGGATGCGGGGGGGGCTATGTTTGTATATATTGCTCCCCATTTAGTTGTTATTGTGTGGTCATGGTGATGTTGATTGTCGTAGTACTAATCGCTGATGTTTATTTTCGGCGATAAACACTCACCGTATAGCTAGTCGCCATTACATTTTCACCCTTCTGACATAGAACAGGGAAACCCCATGATAAATTCACCAATTCAAGTGCCAATCACACTCTTCATTAAGTCCAAACATCGGATTTAGGCAATCCAACACAAAAATCCAGTAAACTTCTTTTTTGAGAAATAATTTGTCCCAGTCTACTGCCTTCTTGATATGTGCCTGCATATGCTGCAGGCCCCAAAATCTTACAGAGGTCACTGAATGGCCAGCTGCATTCAAATGTCTCACTACTACAGAATTCTTGTCCTTCAATCAGATGTCACTTTTGTGCTCTGAAGTTTTAGTTTTTAATTTCCTCTTGGTTTCACCCACAGAGTTTGTGCCCGTGCAAGTGGGACAAATTATTGCTCAAAACAGAAGTCTACTGGATTTTTATACTAGACTGTTTAAATCCGATGTTTGAACTTAACGCAGAGTGTGACTGGCACTTGTTCGGATGAGTTTATCATGCGCAGTTCCCTCCTCACAGACTTATGGTGATAAGACTGTGACAAGGCACTACTTAAATATTACAATCCTCTAGTATGTGATTTTGATGCACTAAATATATGCAATTGGTAACAAATTTAGTGAATAGAAATGGTTAAAGGGATATTATACAATGGTGTGTGAAAATCCTGTAATCTCATTGGTCAAAACATGTCACATAACCGTGGGTAAATCCTGCATAACCCACGGCTGAGGAATGGCATTTATAAAAAACATAATTAAACACATTTTAAATGTAGTTTACACATGGGTCCATTGTATAATCACAATAAGGCACTCCAGGGTGTGAGTTATTGGGTGATTTACCCACTTCTTATCTGGTTAGGTCACTCGGCTGCACCTCGTGACATACCACACAAGGCGTGGGTAAATCCCCAATAACCCACACCCTGTTGTGCCTTATTGCTTAATTATTGGGTTTCTCATCTGATCTGAGTTCTGTATAGCTGATCGACTTCCACTGATTCTGTGGTGTTTGCTTGCTATGCCTCTTTCTTATGGGCTCATGGAGAGCAGATTCTTTCACTCTGTTGTTAGAAAAAAATGTTTAAAAGGTTGGAGATAGTGGCCTGGATATTCAGACTGCACCTGGCAATGATGCAGGTGTGGGCGCAGCACATCTGGGATGCACCGTGGCCAGGACTAGGTGATATTCAATGGCGATATGCCATGGCACAGCACCATTAAATATGGCATGGAATGCACACGGCACAGTGACAATGCACACAGTGCAGTAACATTGTGCCAGCGCAAGCCACAGATAGGGAGCACCGGAGATGCACCAGCACAAATGTAGTTGTGCTGGGTGCAGCACCCATGATGTTCAGAAAAGGGCATGCGAATGGGACCATAATATATGCAAGGTGCAAATGGGGCCATTTGCATGTCATTGTGGCCCCATTTGCATGCTTTGCACAAGACAGCTCGGTGAAATGTGCCTGGTGCCCTGTGTTTCCGCTGTAAGCCCCTGGCAATCAAGTGTCCCCCTTCCTGTATGCCCGATTGCGGGTTGTAGAAAATGACAATACCACACCTGGTGGTCCATTGGAAACCCCCTCCCTCTTGTGTCACCCGATCTCGGGCATTTGAAATAAATATAATCCCCTGGTGGTCTAGTGGTATCCCCCACCCTCCGTATGCCAGATTGTGGGTAAATGTCATATTAAACTCCCTGGTGGTCTAGTGGTATCCCCCTCCCTCCCATGTAGCCTGATCATGGGCATCCAACATGAATACATTCCCCGGTGGGCCAGTGGTACCCCTTCCCCTCCACCCACAGAGGATCCCTGCCACCGGGCTCCCCCCCCGTCAGCAACGGGTGACTGTACTCCACCTGCATACCACCCGACCGCCCACCAAGTGACAGCGTACAGTATGTGCTGTATGTCTATTGGTCCACGGTGTGGACCAATGGGCCTGCAGACCATACTATACTACACAGGCACAACATAAGTGTCATTTGTGGGTATTCTGTCTG
Organism: Neoceratodus forsteri; assembly: GCA_016271365.2. Lineage (NCBI taxonomy): Eukaryota > Metazoa > Chordata > Ceratodontiformes > Ceratodontidae > Neoceratodus > Neoceratodus forsteri. Next base: position 228,905,085 of record JADMNL010000029.1, on the reverse strand, counting down.
TTTTGGTAGGTACTTTATTTTCTCTGTTAAACAACTGAGTATACTATTGCCTAATACTTTATAGTACATTGTATCTTTTTGTGCAGTCTCTAATTTTTTTCTTCTTTCTCCAATGTTTTAGAACTGTTTAGTTATTGTGGCAGAGGTGTGGTACTGTGTTCTTTCTTGTAGTTCAAGGTGCTTTTGGGACTGCTGATTTCTACTGGTTTAAAAGATTAAGTTTTTTTTTCTATTTTAAAAAAATCTACATCAGCTTGGTATGTTGTCACCTGTTTGTTGTTGCTAAGCAGCAGATGTTTTTGCATTGTGCTCTGATTCTGTGATAGAATCTGTATTAGTAGAAGGTAGATTATTGTGATTGTAGTTACCTTTTGATGGTAAGGGTAAAGAGCTGAGATAGAAATGTATGTATTTTTGAATGTTATAGAAGCAGAAGGGGAAGGAAGCATATTCAATTCAATGCTTTACAGTAACTGGTAATTGCTGTTTTTCTTTAGACTTGATTGTGGGCTTTTGGTGACACTGTACTTTCTTGTTGTCTTTACTTAGAATTGTTTTGGGCTGTTGAGGATTTAAAACGTAACGGTGGTGTATTTTTTGCTGTCTTTGGTTGCTGCAAATTTTGCCCCCAACTCTTGATTATATGCCCTGTTAAATCTGATTGACAGGAGCTAAACACTGGGTATAGTAAGGGTGTGGAGTAGGAGGGCATACCAGGAAAGGAACAGCAGCAAGTGAAGAGGTGACTGCTCTCTCAGTGGAAGGAAGTAAATGCAAATCTAGGAGCTTTCATTATTACTTCTTCGCATTGATATTGCATTGGGGAAAGGAGGAGTAGGAGTTTGAAGAAGGTTGTGCAATGGCTACTTAAAGTCTGTTTTTGAGTGTGGATAGGAAGGATAGGAATATAAAAAGCTGTTGCTCAATATATCTAAACGTATGCAACAAAGGAGGTAAGGGAAATAAAGAAAATGTTTTGCACTGATAGAGGAGGGAGAGGGGAGACTTGGGGAGTGTTTGGTATCCTGCATCTGGAAGGGTGGGGGTCGCTGGTGGCAACGACAGCAATGGGTAGGTGTAGGCTGCAACAACTGCGGTGCACCAATCTTTCTAAAATTGCTGGAGTGTGGAGGATGTTTAAGTGCAACCACATAGAAAAACTTAGAAAGGAGATTGAGGGTCTGCAGGAGGAACTAAGACAGGCAAGGCAGATTGGGGGTGTGTTTAGCCCAGTGCTGGAGGGAGGAAGAAGGGGAGATGAGGGAGGGTGATTTAAGCCAACAGTGGTGAGGAGAGGGTCAGAAGAAGGGAAGCAGAGACAAAGGGGCCCAGGCCAGGAAGAACAATTGCTGGGGAAACCAGGTCAGAAGACAAAAGACAAATGGAAGGAGGAGATAGGGACTTGTGAGGGGAGGTGAAGAAGTGGCAAAAGTCATGGAGTGGAAAGGAGAGAACAGGTTACTATGAAGAGAGAGGGAGTGGGCATTTGTGAAGGGCCTTCAGAAAATAGTTGTTCACTGCTAGAGAGGAAGAAGGTGGAGGAGGGAAATGATGAAATTAGAGGAGTAATTGATAAATGCCTGGACCAAACTGGAGCGGGGGGAAGTTCTGCTGGGAGAATTGCAATGGGGTAAAAGGGGGAAATAATGTGCAGGAGGAAGAAGAGGAGCTGCAAATGAGAGGGAGATGAATGGAAGCAAGCAGGGAGTAAGGGTGGAATCTTAGTGCTGGGGGACTCAATACTAAGAGGAGTTAGGTGGGGTAGCAAGGGGGAGAGGCATAGTCGCATTTGGGTGGAGGCCATGCCAGGAATGACAGTGGAAAGGGTGGGACAGTCTGTTCTGAAATATGCTAGAAGAGGTAGGGATAAGCCTCATTTAATTATACATCTTGGGACAAATGACCTGGCTGACAAGACAGTTGATACAGTCCAGAGGAGGTTTGAGGAACTAGCACAATTATGTGAGGGGGCAGGAAGATCAGTAACTTTTTCAGAGATACTTCCGGTGCCAAAGGCAAGCACAACAAGAAAGCTGAGAATAGAGGAATTTAATGGATGTCTAAGAACCTGGTGTTGTGCTAAAGGGATGGATTGTTGGGGGTGGGAGGGACCTGGGAGGACAGTAGTCTCTATGCCAAGGACAGACTACACTTGAGTGAGGAGGGAAAGAAAGTGTTGAAACAGAGGATGGAGGAGTACATAGAGGAAGTTGGGAATGTAAACTAGGAGTGGGGGGTGGCAGTTGGGGAAGAGGTATGCAGAGACCACAGGTTGGGAAACCATATGAGCTTAGCCCCATAACAGTGACAAAGGACAAATGGCAAGTACTGTTGGTGATGTTAGGAAAGGAGGGCGGATGGGGGTGAAGGAGGAAGGTGGTTACCCTTAATGCTAGGAGCCTTGGGAGGAAAAATGCAGATTTACAGGTTCTCATGGCAGAGGGAGAGGTGAGACATTGCAGCCATCACGGAAACATGGGCCACCCAATACAATGATTGGGACCTGTCTGTACCAGGTACAGGTTATTTGTAGGGACAGGGTGATTGGGAAAGGAGGGGGGATGGCACTATATGTGGAGGAAGGACTGAAGTGTGTAAGGGAGGAAGGGGAGGAGGGTAGTACGGAGTCACTTTGGATGCAAATCCAGGATTCCAAAAGTAGGATTCTTAGAATGGGAGTGGTGTACAGGCCACCATCTCAGATGGAGGAGTTAGACAGGGAACTAGCGGAACAGCTCAGGAGGACCTGCAAGAAGGGTAGTGTGGTGATTGTGGGGGACTTCAACATGCCAGGAGTGGACTGGAGCACCCCAACAACCAGGAACAGAAGGGAGCAGGTACTGCTGGGTGCCTTCCAGGACAGCTTCCTGCTGCAAATGGTCAGTGAACCAACCAGGTTAGGGAATACCCTTGACCTTGTGCTGGCAAATGGGGACTTTGTGAGAGAATTTACAGTGGAGGAACTGCTGTCAGGGAGTGACCACCACTCAGTATGGCTCACATTGGATATGGGCAAGGAAGGAGTGAAATCTGGCACAATAGTGCTGGACTTCAGGAGGGCTGACTTTGGGAGGATGGAGGAAGTGGTAAAAGGGTACCTGGCCAGAATTCAATCTAGTATGGACACTAACCACAGGTGGGAGCTCATAAAGCTGGGGATAGTGGAGGCAACCAAAACCTGCTGCAAAGCCCACAGCAAGAAGGCTAGGGCTAAGAAACCAATCTGGTTGAGCAAGGAGATCATGGAAAAGGTAAGGAGGAAAAGATCTGCCTTTAGGAAGTACAAGAAAACAGGGAGGGGGGAGGACAGGGAGGAGTACTTGACAGAATTGAAGGAGGTGACAAGGGCAGTAAGGGGAGCCAAAGCATCTACGGAACTCAGGCTGGCACAAGGCATTAAGCAGGGGAGAAGGACTTTTAAGTACATCAGGAGAAAAGGAGCTGTAAGGACCACATAGTAAGGATTAGGAAGGAGGGGAGTTGGGTGGAAGTAGGGTGCGATAAGGAGGAAACACTAAATGAGTACTTCTGCTCAGTATTTACTAAAGAGAGGAGGGGGTGACACCCAAGGTGGGAGAAATGGCAGAAGCAGGGTGGGAAGTGGTGACAGATGGGAAAATCATGGAGAGCAGATTTTGAGAGGGTTTGAAGGCAATGAGGGTGGACAAGGCACCAGGCCCAGATGGCATCCACCCCAGGGTACTGAAGGAGCTGGCAGAGGTCCTTGCAGGACCTTTGGCGACCTATTTAATGCCTCACTACATTCAGGTGTGTGCCTCAGGACTGGAGGATGGCTCATGGTGCCCTCCCACAAGAGTGGCCCCAAGGATGAACCGGGAAACTACAGACCAGTGAGCCTCACATCCATCGTGGGTAAGCTAATGGAGACTATCCTGAAGGAGAGGCTGGTGGCCCTGCTAGAGGCCAAAGGACTACAGGACAGCAGACAGCATGGCTTCATACATGGCAGATCCTGCCAAACCAACCTGGTCGAGTTCTATGACTGGGTAACTAGGCAACTGGACAGGGACCATGCAGTGGATGTCCTGTATCTGGACTTCAGTAAGGCATTCGACTCAGTGCCACATGGAAGGCTGGGAAGGAAGTTAGGAGGCACAGGGCCGGGTGCAAAACTGGTGAGATGGGTAGGGAACTGGCTGCAGGGAAGGCAACAGAGGGTGGTGGTGGGTGGGGAGCTCTCACACCCAAGGGCAGTGATGAGCAGTGTTCCACACGGCTCAGTGTTGGGACCAGTGTTGTTTGGGATATTCATTGCAGACATATCATGGGACATCAAGAGCAAGATCAGTCTGTTTGCTGATGATACCAAGGTAGGCACGGTGGTGAATGACCTAGGGGGATGGCAGGAGTTGCAGGATGATCTGGCAAAGCTTGAAACCTGGTCAGATACCTGGCAACTGGGCTTTAGTGCCAAAAAGTGAAAGGTGCTGCATTTTGGGATGAAGAACCCAAGGAGGAGTTACCAGCTGGGGGAGTGCAGCTAGCCCAGACAGCGGAGGAGAAGGATCTGGGTGTGCTCATTACAGGGTCAACGAACAACTCGGCACAATGTAGGAAGGCAGCTGCAAAGGCCAACAAAATGCTGGGTTGTATTGCAAGGGGTATATCCTCGAGGAGGGAGGAGGTAATTCTGCCACTGCATAGGTCATTAGTTAGACCACACCTGGAGTACTGCGTGCAGTACTGGCATCCGTATCTGAAGAGGGACATTAAGTTACTGGAGGGGGTGCAGCGCAGAGTGACAAAGATGATCAAGGGGCTGGGGGACTTATCATACGAGAGGAGGTTGAAGAAGTTGAACATGTACTCACTGGAGGAAAGGAGAGACAGGGTGACATGATTGAAACCTTTAAATACATGAAAGGAATAAACAAGACGGGTACAGAGGGGCTGTTCAAAGTAAGGGAGGGGAGGGCCACCAGGGGCCATGATATGAGACTGAGCGAGGAAGGTTCAGGAGGAGATGAGGAGACACTTTTTGCAGAGAGGGTGGTGGATGGGTGGAATGCTACCTGCTGAAGTGGTATGCAATAGAACAGTGGACTGCTTCAAACGAGGATGGGACAGGACAAGTGGGAGGGTTAATGAAGGGGAAGGGTGGAAGGGAGGGCAGCTGCAGAATAAGGGTGCTAGCTGCATTCGAGACAGACTTGATAGACCTCTAGGCCTTTATCTGCTGGCAAATTCCTTATATTGCGTATGGTCGTACACAGGCACAACATATTCGTGCCTGTGTAGTACAGTATGGTCTGCAGGCCCATTGGTTCATACTGTGGACCAATAGGCATACACCACATACTGTATGCTGTCATTTGCTGCCTATGTTAATGTGTTTACAGAGCTCAAACGGCTGGGCTTGAAGCTTGCTCCAAGCAGTGTCATGATGGATTTTGAGCAGGCTGCCATCAAGGGATTTACTGCCATATTTTCGAACTGTGAGGTATGGGTCTGATATTTCCATTTCTTCCAAGCTGTGCGGAGAAAGCTGCAATAGGTTACAGGGAGTTCTGAGTGGTATATGTCCGGTGCTGAGTTTTCATTACACATCTGGATGCTGGCAGTGCTGGCATTTGTGCCTGTGGGCGATGTTGTGGCTGCATTGGTGGAGTTGTGGGAGTGGCAGTTTTTTCGTGTGCATGATGAGTTGTTACAGCTCTTGTTGGACTATTTTGAAGATACATGGATGGGACGCCCTCTGAGTAGGTCCAGTAGATGGTGACCTGTGCATCTGTTGGAGCTGTGGAACTATCAAGTGGCGAAGGAGGGCATGTCTAGGGCAAATAATGCAGTCAAGGGCAAGTACTGTAGCTGTAGTAGCCGGATTGCTGCCTGTCACCTGAATGTCTGGTGGTTCATCGAGTGTCTGAAGAATGAACAGAGACTGACAGATCTTAAGTATGAACAGCTGGTTGCTGGAAAGGAACCATCCTGTGGAAAGAGGAAATACAAGGCTGTTAGTAGCAGGATTGCAAGTGTTGTTGCAGAGTATGGTTCATGATCTACATATTTAGTTAATTGGTGGCTTCCATTTTTAAAGGTAGCTTAAAGTTCTGTAAAAATGTTCTGAAATTGAGCCCCTTAGACTTGTATCAGGCGCATACCTGTGTTCTCCCTGGTTACACATCACAAAACGTGGGAGCACGGAGGCAGGGCAGGCAGACCAGGAAGTGGAAACATTTTGGGTTGGCTGGCAGTTCGGCCACAGTTATGATCCCTTCCCAAACTTACTGGAGTGCATTACAATTTATAATTTTAAGACAGAGGGGCTATCCTAGCCCCAGTGCAGCAGGATATGAAGCCCTATTGCATATCTCACATCTTTACTTTAAGTTACTGTCTCAGGTAGCTTCTTCCTCCTCCTCATATTCCTCCTCAGCAATCTTTTTGTCAGAGTTCTTATGGATGGTTTTTAACTTATACCACCTCCAAACTGTCTCCAAAAAGGAAAACCTTGCCTGTATACATGATCTTCAGCTAAGCAGGAAGTTGCAAAACATGGCTGATTCTGAGCTCATGCAATTCTGCTCGGATAGTATCGAAGCCCACTGACTTTGTTGGGTTCCATTGCTGAGGTCAGGAAAGTAGTATATGGTAGTTCTTGCTGACATATTCCATGTCACAGCATGTGTCAAACATGAGGTCACATAACTGTTACTAGCATGGTGTGGGGTCAATCAGGATTATTCAGGCAACATCAGGGGGATAATTCTATATGAATAAACCAAGAGATGTTCAAAATCTATGCTCAACAGTTAATTTAAAAATGATTTTATATATCCAAGTGGGTCTGGGCCTTCTTTTCCCTCAGGAATATACAGGGGCCCAGATATTCAAAGGGTTTGCGCATGGCACAACCCCGCACTGTGCCCAGTGGGATATTGAAAAGGTTGCCAGGCGCAGCGCAAATCCCGATGAGTCGGGTCGCAATGTTGGAAGAAGAAGAATCAGCATTTATATAGCGCTTTTCATGCACATTGTATCCCAAAGTGCTTTACAAGCAATGCTAGACTGGTAGTGAAGTGACTGAATGTGTGGTGGCAGCCATATCACACATCATCACCCACACACAGCCTGGATAATTGCATGAACAGGTTTATGGGAAGGGGAATGTTGTCCAGGACACTGGGAATGTTCCCTGCTCTTTGCAAAGAGTGCCCTGGGTTCTTTTACTTCCACCTGGGCACCCACCAGGAAAACACCAGGATGGGCAGAAGAGACCTCGGTTTAACGTCTCATCCGAAGGACGGCACACCGTAGCAGTACAGCACCCCCAATACTGCACTCGGATGTCAGTGATTTTTAGGTGCTAGTCCAATCCCGGTGTGGGATGAGAACCCATGACCTTCTGGTCCAGAGGGGGATGTGCTACCAACTGAGCCATGCTGACACCTGAATAATGTATGCAGCGCAGATGCAGGGTGTGTGCCCATGAATATATGGCACATCCCTATATTCAATCTGGGATGGATGGCACAAATGCTGGCACAACCCTGCATTGTGCCACATAGGGGGGCTCAAAGTTGAGCCCGTGAATAGTAGGAACAACTCCTGGCCATCCACAGGTGGGCTGCCGGATTGCAGGGTGCAACACAGCAGTTGCCAACCATGGGTGGCCACCCTCCACCCGCCCACCCAGAACACTGTTCACAAGCACCCATAACTCCCTGGTAGTCTAGTGAATCCCCCTCCCTCCCATAGCCACAATCATGATAAATCACCATAGAACAAATCCCTGGTAGTCTAGTGGTACTTTCCCCGGCCCTAGCCCCGATCATGGTAAATCACTATACAATAATTCCCTGGTGATCCAGTGGTACCCTTCCCACCCACACGGGAACCTTTCCCTCCCTTCTCCCCCGTCATCAGCGGGCAGCTGCAACCCATCAACATACCTCCTGGCTGCCTGCCCGAATGACAGGTACAGTATTGGTTGTGAGCCCATTGGTCCACATTAGACTGGTTAGGGCAATTAGATAGAACCCAAATATGTGAAGAAGTCATACACATATTTGGGACTGTCTAGTACAGTATGTTCTGCAAGCCCATACTGTACCTGTCATTTGGCGGATGACTGGGCAGTATGTGGTGGGTAGCAGCCACCCGTCAGGCTGATGGGGACAGGGTGGGCAAGGGATCCCATGGGTGGAGGGTGGGGGTGTTACTGGATCACCAGGAAATTATTATATTGTGATTTACCGTGATTGGGAGCTAGGGGCAGGGTACCACTAGACTACCAGGGAATGATACTGAGGCCGGTTACCAGTGATAGTGGCAATGGGAGGGAGGGAGGGTGGCACCACTAGACTACCAGGGATTTGTTCTATGGTGATTTACCACGATTTCGGCTATGGGGGTGGAGGATGCCCTGGGACCCCACTGTGCACATGTCATTCTGTGCAGGGTGCCAGGAGCAATTATCAGGTTACTATAGTAAGGCATGCTGCAAATGGGCTATAATGACATGCAAATGGCCCCATTTGCATCTTTGCATATATTATGGCCTCATTTGCATACCTCTGCTGAATATCATGGTGATGTAGGGCCACTGAAAATTATGAAAATTTTACCTAAAATGTGGGATTTTCTTGCAAAAATTGCGGGGGTTCACTATACATCCCCACTGCCCCCTAATAAATATTTTATTGTTTGCTGCAGCATGTATTGATCACATAAATTGTTAAATAAATGTATTGCCACTTGTAAATGCTTTTAATATGAAGAAAGACGTGTGTTTTTGAAATGCACTGTAAACTAATCATTATGTAGCATATCTTCTAAAAATCAAGACATCTGTCATGCAGTGCTAACTAGATTTCATTCAATAATTTACAGCTAGTCTGTACTGAATACATCCTGAAATAACATATTTTGTCACTTTCTAGAGGTTAAATAATGAAGCCTGTTTAAACTACTTGCTTTGGTGCAAGAAAAAAATAAACAGATAACCAGGGTGCCTAATAAAGGTCTAGTAAGAAAAATATTTATTTTGATAAAATTATTACCGTTCTTAATCAGCACTGTAAGTACATTTTAAAATCACAAGATAAAAGTATCAAATCATACCAATAGCTTTTCATTACATCATACAATAGTTTTTAATACATTGTACTTTTGTTCTACTCGGTTTGCAGTGATTTTACTTGGGTTGCAATTATTTTGCCTATTTGAAGGTAACTGTTTAACTACACTTAACCTTTTCGGTATGTTTTCAGAAATTTTTCCTTTTGTAGGTTTTGTATGTGAGTATACAGTTGTGGCAGACTGACATGTAAGAATCCCTGTCACCAACCCCCTCGGAAGCACATTCAAGTTTATAATCAGCAGGGCCATCCAAACTCCTGACACATTTTAATCAAAATCCTTTCAGATTGAAAGTATTTATACAAGGAAAATCCACTCTACCATTCAAAAACAAGCATTGTGATCAAGGCTTCATTTAGGTGAATGGGGCACTTTGCAGCTCTTCTCATAACTATTGTTTCAGTCTCTGTGTCAGCAAAAAGTTCTCTGATAGTCTGCTTTAACACAGATTTTAAGTGTTCAAGTCTACAAATGCATGACTAGAGGATTCTGAAACCAAAGCAGGAAGTAATCACATGAAAGCAGAGTCACATTTGACCCCTTCTCACCTCACTGTACTGTTTTGGTCAAATCCTAGTCTGTGTACCATATCTGAGTAGATTTCCTAGAGAATTTAAATATTTTTATACAATTTCAGTCAAAAATTCCATAAATGTAAGAAATTGCAAGAAATTGCGTATTTTGTGCGGAGAAGGGTGAAAATTGCAGAAATTGCGGAAAAATTGCGCCCGCAATTTTCCAGTGGCCCTGGTGATGTGCCCAGCGTAACTGCATTTGTGCTGGCGCATCCCCTGCTCCCTATCTGTGTCTTGCACTGGTGCATTGCCACTGCGCCATGTGTTGTCCATGCCATATTCAATGGTGCTGCGCCATTGCACATCACCATTGAATATCACCTGGTCCTGGCCTCGGCGCATCCCAGTTGTGCTGCACCCATGCTTGTACCACTGTCAGGTGCAGTATGAATATCCAGGCCAGGAGGTACAGGTTTGTATCCACTGATTTCTAGAATAGCAGAAATACAATTTTAGAATAGCAGTGTTTTGTAAGTCTTAAAAAGTAAATGCTGATTTGGATAACAACCTCTGATGCAAGTGGAATAGATATATATTTTTATATAATATATTTATGTAAGGTTACGGGAGTAAGGGAGGTGTAGGAAGTGCTCCGCATATTTTGTTTGTAGTGGTGAGGAATTATTCCCACCAGTTGTTATTCTCTGCATTCTCAAGGTTGTTTTTTCTCACATCTGTATCTGTGATAGAGCCTGACTACCTGACAACATCAGGGTCGTATTTGTAAAACCTGAATCATACACTGTCTCTGTATCTTATACCATAAGCCTGTAACAACTAGTTGATAGTAGATTCACCCCCACTGGGTGGGAGTACAATGTAAACTAAGTGATGCTAAGTAAGGTTCTCTCTTGCCAATACAGTTCTTTATAGGATATGTTTCAGGGGTGAGGCACTCAGTTGTGAGGACTGTGGAGCACCCTTTTCGAGGGATGTGCTCTGGAGGAGGGGGTACTGCCCCTTCTGCAGGACCATAGCAGAACTCCATGCTCAGCTGGTAGCTGCTAGGATAGAGATATCTCAGCTGCACACTCAGCTCAGCAGAAGTTCACCCCATACACCCTCACTCCTCCAGAGACCCACTGGTCTAGAGGGGTGGAAGATGGCAAGGCATGGGAGGGGCCAGAGGCAGTCATAAGGAGGTTGTCCAGCCCACTACCATCCAGATGGGGAATTGCTCCGGACCCCTGGAGGAGGTTCAGGCTCCTGACTCCACCGGGGGGACTCTGGGTCAGTCAAGGGGAAGGGCAGGACATCATTTTGGCACTCAAGGGCATCACATTGGCAGCCAAGGGGAGCAAGGCTAACAGGAGGGTCCTAGTAGACAGGGACTCAATGATCTGGGGGATAGATAGGGTGATAGGGAAGGGGCAGATGGGAAGGGGTTGGTCTAATGCCTACCTGGAGCATCACCCAACCGAGATTATGACAGAATAGGGGGGATGGTGGAAAAGGAGGGTGGGTAGCTGGAGATGCTGGTACACCTGGGTACCAATGATCTGACCAACCAGTTGGTAGAGACAGAAAAGCGGAACTTCCAAAGAGTGGGGCACACATTTTCAGCATGCTCAGCCTCCCTGGCCTTTTCTGAGGTCCTCCCTGTGTGGGGCAGGGAGAGGAGGTAGGACAGAATTAGGAGTAATGAAATAGAGGAGTTTAACAGTTGGCTTATGGGGTGGTGTTGGAACATGGGGGTACCACTTTGTTGGGGACTGGGAGGATTCCTGGGACAGGAGACTCTTCAAAGGTGATGGACTTCACCTGACAAGAGAGGGGGGCTAGTGCACTAGGGCAGAAGTTTGAAAGAAGTTTTCAAAAGAAAAAGCCACTATGGTTCTCAAAAGAGGTGGCTGTGAAAGTCAGGAAGAAAAAGATAGCATTCTGGAAGTATAAGGAAACACAGAAGGAGCAGGACAGAGAACTGTACCAGTTAAGGCAGAAGGAAGCAGGGAGGGAAGTCAGAATAGCAAAGGCCCAAACTGAGGAAAAGATAGCCAACTCAGTTAAGAAGGGGATAAACCTTTTATAGGTACATCAGTGAGCGTAGAAAGACAAAGGGAGCGATAGTGAGGCTGAATAGAATGAACGTTGGGTGGGCAGAGGGGGACAGTGAAAAAGCAGGAATACTGAACGAATATTTCTGCTCAGTATTCACAAAAGAGGAGGGGGAAGTGCCTAATCCAATTAACAGAAGCACTCTTGATAGGGGGGTCGATCCCAGTCCTTTCACAGAAGAAAGGGTTCTGCAAGAACTCCTAAAACTGAAGGTGGACAAAGCAATGGGTCCTGATGGAATTCACCCAGAATTCTAAAAGAATTAAGGGAGGAACTAGTGAAACCACTGGCTACTCTTTTTAATAAATCATGGGAGGATGGTGTGGTACCCGAAGACTGGAGGAAGGCGGATGTGATTCCCCTTCACAAAAGTGGGACCAAGACAAAGACAGGAAACTACAGACCTGTCAGTCTGACCTCTGTGGTAGGGAAAGTGATGGAGTCACTTCTGAAGGAAAGAATAGTTGAGTACCTAGAGGCCAGTGGAGCACAGGACAGGCAGCATGGGTTCACAGCAGGAAGTTCCTGTCAGATGAATCTAATAGATTTCTTTGACTGGGTGACCAAAGTAGTAGACCAGGGAGGGGCTGTGGACATGGCCTACCTAGACTTTAGCAAGGCATTTGACACAGTCCCACACAAAAGATTAATAGTCAAATTAACCAGCCTGGGAGTGGGACCCAGGGTGGTAGCCTGGGTAAAACATTGGCTGGACAACAGGACACAGAAGGTAATTGTAAATGGAGTCCACTCTGAAGAAAGGGGTTACTAGTGGGACCGAGAGGGTCTAGATTGGGTCCAGTCCTTTTAATGTCTCATCAGTGACATTGCAGAGGGACTGAAGGAAAAGTATGCCTTTTGCAGATGACACAAAGATCTGCAACAGGGTTGATACACAAGGAGGCGGAAAGGATGAAAAGGGACTTGGCAAGGTTGGAGGAATGGTCAGAAGTATGGTGGCAGCTAGGATTCAATGCAAAGAAGTGCAAAATAATGCACCTGGGAAACAAGAACCCAGGGAAGAATACACCATGGGTGGGGAGGTAGTAACAACAACAAAAAGGAAAGGGACCTGGGGGTAATCATATCAGATGACCTTAAGGTTAGCAAGCAATGTGAGAAGGCAGTAGGGAGGGCTGGGGGTATACTGGGATGTATAGGGAGAGGCATCATCAGCAGAAAACAGGAAGTTGTTATCCCTCTGTACAGACAGTTGGTGAGACCCCATCTGGAGTACTGCGTCCAGTTCTGGAGACCCCATCCTGCAAGGACATAGACAGGATGGAGGCAGTCCAGAGGAGGGCAACTAAAATGGTGCAGGGTCTGCAAGAGAAGCCTATATGAGAAGAGACTAAAGGAGCTTAATATGTATACCCTTGAGGAAAGAAGGAAGAGGGGAACATGATAGAAACTTTTAAGTACCCCAGTGGAATCAACAAAGTCCAAGAGGGTAGCATCTTTCAGAAAAGAGACTTGCAAGAACAAGGGGACACAATTTAAAGATAGGAGGGCGGTTAGGGCAATGAGGAAGTATTATTTCAGCAGAGAGGGTAGTGGATGCATGGAATAGCCTTCCTGAGGAGGTTGTGGGGTCTAAAACTGTGGGAGAATTCAAGAATGCATGGGACAGACATAAGGCAATTCTTGTGGGGGGTAGGAAGAAATAGGCTGTTGGTTAACTAGGATCTGCGGCCTATCCTGTAGGTAGGGAAATGGGCAGACTAGATGGGCCTAGCAGTCCTTATCTGCCGTCAAAGTCTATGTTTCTATGTTTCTATGACATCTACATCAGACATTTAACTGATTGCAAGGGAGTCCTGGTCTAAGGGATCCATGGTGGATGGTGAGCAGAAGGCGATCCTAGACAGAAGTCTGCCATATCCAGGGGACAGTAACTGCAAAGAGGGTACAGGGAATATAGTAGGGTTTACAGGACCAAGAGGAGGAATACCAGTGAGGAGGAAAGTAAAAGGTATAAGCACAGATAAGGAGGGAAGAAAAATATGAAAAGCACAAGGACAATAGCAGAGTTAAAGCAGGGGTCAAATGGAGGGGGATATGTCTTAATGTCAGGAGCCTAGGCAATAAACTCAGTGAGCTCCAAGCACTGATGGTAGACACTGAAGTAGACCTGACAGCATCACAGACATGTGGTTCACAGATATAAATGACTGGGAGATGATGATCCCTGGGTATTCACTGTTCAGGAGGGACAGAAGAACTGGTAAGGGGAAGGAGTTGCCCCTTTTTGTCAAGAAGGACATTGAAGTGGCAGAAGGTGGAAGTATTAGGGGTAGACGTGAGGAGGCTGAGTCAGTATGGGTGCAGCTTATGGCTGCCTCAGGCAGGAAAGTGCACTTAAGGTAGATCTATAGGCCTCCAGGGTAAGGGGAGGAAAGGCACAGAGAACTCAAGGAGGAACTTAAAAGAAGGGCAGAAAAGGGGGAAGTAATAGTGGTGGGGGCTCTGAACTTGTCTGATGTCGATTAAGAGGTCCTGGAGCCCAAGAGTGATAGGAGTCCGACATTACTGGATACCTTCCAAGACTGTCTACTGGTGCAGCTTGCTAAGGAACCTACCAGGTAGAATACTAATCTTGATGTGGTGCTCACCAACTCAGAGATGGTGGGTGCTGTGGGAGTAGGGGAGCCATTAGGGAGCAGCGACCACAGCTCCTTGTGGTTTGAATTGGCCCTCGGGGCCAGCACCTCACAATCAATAACCAAAGAATTGAGTTTGGAAGGGCAGACTTTGAAAGGTTGAGGTAACTGGTCAGGGATAAGTTAGTAAGGGTGGAGGACATAAGTGGGGGGCAGAGGGGCAATGGGGGATAATAAAGGGAGCCATTCTCATGGCATCAAAGGCAATCATAAGAACAGTATCTAAAAAAACAAGTTTAAGAGATCACTATGGTTCTTAGCGAGGGTCAGCGATGGGGTTAGGGCCAAAAGGAAGGTCTTCTATAAATACAAGGAAAAGCAGGGGGGGGAAGAAAGAGAGGAATATCTACAGAAAAATAGGGAGGCAAAGAGGGTCATTAGGGAGGTGAAAGCAGACACAAAGCTGCGTATGGCAGAGGGGGTCAAGAATGGAGAAAAACTGTTTTTAGATATATCAGTGAAAAAAGGAAAAAAGGGGGACATCACAAGGCTAATTGAGAGCGGTAGAGCGATGGAGGAGGATGAGCAAAAGGATGCAGTCCTGAATGACTACTTTAGCTCAGTATTCATTAAGGAGGACTGCTGGTCCCTGCCAGAAAAGGGCACCAAAGCTACTGCTAAGGGAGTCCAGGAAATAAGGCAGCCAATACTTACCAATGAGAGGGCCCTGAAAGGATTGGCAGACTTTAAGACAGATAAGGCCCCAGGGCCAGCTACGTCACATCCAAGGATACTTAGGAAATCAGCAGTAGAACTGGCTGACCCACTGGTAGGGCCATTAAACAGCTCATAGGGCTGGAGCATTCCAAGGCCTTAGAGAATGGCAGACATTGTACAGCTTCATAAGGGGGGATAGGGAGCACCCAGGGAACTACAGCCCTGTCAGTCTGACCTCCATTGTGGAGAAACTGATGGAACCACTAATCAAAGAGAACTTCGTGGACTACCTAGAGAGCAATGGGCTCCAGAACAGTAAACAGTGTGGTTTTGTGGCTGAAAGGTCTCATCAGACTAACCTGATTTCTTCCTTTGATTGGGTGACCAAGAAAGTAGAGAAGGGCCACGCTGTGGATCTGCTGTACTTTGACTGTAGCAAGGCTTTTGATTTGTTTCTGCACAAAAGATTGCTCAAAAAAGATGGAAGACCTGGGTGCGACTACAACCATTGTGAACTGGGTGGGTAGTTGGCTAGATGGGAGGCAGCAGAGGGTGGTCATCAATGAGGTTAAATCAGAGGAAAGGGAGGTTATGAGCAGAGTTCCCCAGGGATCTGTCCTGGGTCCAGTCCTCTTCAACATGTTCATATAGTGACACTGATGAGGGAATCCAGGGCAGGCTGTGTCTCTTCACAGATGACACAAAATGGGGAGGAGCAGAGGGTATGAACAGCAGAGGATGGATGAGGAGGGCACTCGCATTGGAGAGGTAAGTCTAGAAGACGCCCTGGGGCGTAATGGAGTGCAGAACATGGGCCTTCCTGTCTGGTCTCCATACCCAAGAGCACCACCACTATAAATGGTGGGCAGGTGGTTGGGGCATCCCAGGAGTTCTGTCCAACTCAGGTGGTGTTATGCAATGCCAGGTCCGTTGTGAACAAGACTGCTATTGTTGCAGACTTGGTGGGTACAGCGGACCTGGCTTGCATCACCGAAACCTTGCTGGATGGTAATGCTGGCCTCGTACTCGAGGCAGCAGTTCTGGCTGGGTATTCAGTGATACACCGCCCGAGATTGGATTGCAGGGTTGGGGGAGTTTCGGTCTGTTTCAAGACCAGATTGGATCTCACTAGTGTCCTAGTTGAGGAGACCAGATCATTTGAATGTGTCGTAGTGGCAGGTGGGGGCTATAGGATGGCTCTTGTCTATCGTCCACCCAGAGATGAGAAGCTATTCCTTAAGGAAGTGGCAGACTTCGTCGTCGACCTGGTGCTCGAGTCGCCCAGGTTGATGGTGCTGGGTGACTTTAATGCCTGGATTGATGACGAACTCTCGCAGTTTGGACAGCAGTTCCTCCAATTGATGTACTCATTGGGCCTCTCATAGGTGGTTACCTCTGCCACTCACAAACATGGCCATTCCCTTGACCTGGTCTTCCTCCTGGGGATGGAAGCCTCTGACATGGGGGTGGAACCTGTCAGATGGTCTGACCGTTACACTGTGAGATTTAATTTTTGCACCGCTGTGCGTAGGCCAACCCCTGCGGAGATGGTCAAGTACCGCCCTTTACGGGATGTAACTCTCGATGGTCTAACTGCGGTGCTTGATCTATCAGAATTTCCTGTGATGAGCTTGGATCCAGAGGTTCTGGTTCTGGCATTGAAACAAGGCCATTACCTCTGCACTGGATTCCATTGCTCCAACCCGGGTGCGCCCTCTCTCCCTTCACCCTCAGTCGCCATGGTTTGATGGGGACTTGAGGGAGATGCGGCGACTAGGACGCAGGTTAGAGAGGCGCTGGTGGAAATCTGGCTTAGATGCCGACCATCATAGACTCCTAGAGCATTATCATCTCTGTCAGTCAACAATTACTCATAAGGAGGCAATATTCCTGTCCGGAGAAATTGCTGCTGCACACAACCGACTGGCCCAGATCTTTCGATCCATAGACAGGCTGTGCAACCCAGCCTGTCTACAGATTCATAGAGCCTTTTCACAATTGCAGAGTGAGGAGCTTGCTCTATTCTTTGCAGATAAGGTGGACGACATCAGGGCGGAGACCCGCACAGCAATCTCTATGGGAATTGCCGTGGACCAGCCCCCGGTCGCAATCCCTCGGTTTTCCTGGAGTTCCTTCGAAAGGCCGGAAATCGAAGATGTTATAAGGATTGTCCAGGGTAAGTGCACTACATACTGTAGTTTAGACCCGGGTGATTCAGCCCTGATCATGGGCTGTAGGTAGGTTATCATCCCAGCTCTGGTGAGAATAGTCTGGTGCTCCTTAGACTCTGGTGATTATCCCTGCTCCCTGAAGGAGGCAGTGGTTACACCAGCGTTGAAGAAGGCTTCTTTCGACCCAGACTCCCTCGCTAACTATAGGCCTATCTCAAACCTTCCCTTTGTGGGGAAGGTAATTGAGAAAGTAGTGGTTGCCCAGTTGGACAACCATTTGACCATCCATAGCATCTACAACCCTCTTCAATCGGGTTTTTGAAAGAGGCACAGCACCGAGACTGTGCTGGTTCAGGTGCTCAATGATCTCTTGATGGCGAGAGACCAGAAAAAATGGTCCATTTTGGTTCTGTTGGCTCTGTCAGCAGCATTTGACACCGTAGACCATGGGGTGTTGCTTGAGTGCCTGAGATGCATCTGTGGGCTATCAGGTTTGGTTCACAGATGGTTTACTTCTTTCCTCACAGGTAGAACTCAAAGGGTGGTGTCGGGGGTATTTTCCTCTGATCCTACCTCTCTGTCCTGTGGGGTGCCTCAGGGCTCAGTGCTGTCCCCCATGTTGTTTACGGTGTACATGCTTCCCCTCGGAGACATTGTAAGACTATATGGGCTGGAGTTTCATTGTTATGCCGATGATACCCAGCTCTATCTGTCTTTGCACCAGACCAGAATGGAGCACTCAGTGTTTAACAACTGTCTCAGCGAGATCCAAGGTTGGATGAGGTCCAGCTGGCTGAAGTTGAATTCTGGGAAGACGGAGGTGATGGTCGTGGATCCTGGTCGCCGGATAGGGGGGTGGGGAGCAAATCACCCCTCAGGTTTATTCTTGGGGGATGTCAAGCTCCCTATCTCTGAACAGGTGTGCGACCTAGGGGTGATTCTTGTGGATCGGCTGACATTATGTGCTCAGGTGTTGGCTGTCGTTAAGGTATCCTTTTACCATATGAGGAACATCACTAGGATCAAGCACCTTGTTCTGTCTGGCGACTTGCCTACACTGATCCACACCTTTGTGACCTTGTGTTTGGATTACTGCAACTCCCTCTACTTTGGGCTTCCAGGGGTTGATATCCGCCACTTGCAGTTGGTGCAGAACTCAGCAGCCTGGTTGTTAATGGGGATTTCTCATTCTTCCCACATTACACCAGCGCTGCGGGATCTGCACTGGCTGACGGTTCAGTGGCGGATCACCCTTAAAGTCGGTTAACTGACATATAAAGCCCTACAGGCTAGGGCCCTGACTGCCTGAAAGAGCTTCTGGTTCCTTACCTTACATACATAGATACATAGATACATAGATACATAGATACATAGACAGTGTCGGCAGATAAGGGCCTATGGCCCACCCAGTCTACCCATTTGAGCTTGTAAGTTCAGTTTATGTTTTCCAAGAAGTCTGTTGCCCCTTACCCCTGACCTCCAGAATTCCTTTATGTCTATCCCATGCATTCTTAAATCCTGTGATTGTTTCAGCCCCCACCACTTCCTCTGGCAGGGTGTTCCACTTGTCCACCACCCATTCTGTGAAGAAATTCTTCCTCACGCTTCCTCTGAATCGTCCTCCCTCCAAATTCATCCCATGCCCTCTAGTCCTGGAACATCTTTTTGCTTAAAAATAGTGTATTCCTGCACCCTGTTCCTCCCTGTAAGATACTTGCATGTCTCTATCATATCCCCTCTCTCCCTCCTTTCCTCCAGGGAGTACATGTTCAGTTCCTTCAACCTGTCCTCAAAGGACTTGTGATGCAATCCATGCACCATCTTTGTTGCCCTCCTCTGAAACTACTCTATCCTGTCTATGTCCTTATGTAGGTAAGGTCTCCAGAACTGTACAGTGTACTCCTGGTGGGGCCTCACTAGTGTCTTGTATAGTGGAATTATGACCTCCCTTTTCCTGCTGGTGATGCCCCTGCCTATGCATCCCAGTATCCTATTTTCTTTATCTGCTGCCTTGTCACACTGTTTCCCTGCCTTGAGGTCATCAGAGATACTAACCCCAAGATCCCTTTCTTGCTTGGTGCATGCTATAGCCTCACCCTCCAACTGATATAGTGTGCCAGGGTTTTTGTGCCCCATATGCATTATCTTGCACTTCCTTGCATTGAATTTCAACTGCTAAACCCCTGACCATTCTTCAAGTTTCTGCAGGTCCCTTCTCATTTTGTCTACACCTCTGGTGTGTCTACTCTGTTACAGAGCTTTGTGTCATCAGCGAACAGTGAAATTCTGCCTTCTAGGTCCTGCACAGTGTCACTGATGAAGATATTGAATAGGACCGGTCCTAGCACTGATCCCGTGGTATCCCAGTCATTACCTTCCCTCTGTGGAGTGACAGCCATTTACCACCACCTCTGTGTCCTGCCACCCAGCCAGTTACCTACCCACCACACTACTGTCCTGCCCACACCCATATTCCCCAGTTTGTGCAATAGTCTTCTATGTGGCACAGTGTCAAAGGCTTTGCTGAAGTCCAGATAGGCCATGTCCACTGCCCTCCTCTGATCCACCTCCCTAGTCACCCAGTCAAAAAATTAAATGAGGTTGGTCTGACATGACCTCCCCCTGGTGACACCATGCTGCCTTGGATCCTGTAGTCCATTGACAACCAGATGTTCCACCAATCTCTCCTTCAGTAGTGCTTCCATGATCTTTCCCACTACTGAGGTGAGGATGACTGGTCTGTAGTTCCTCACTTCCTCTTTGTTCCCACTTTTGTATAAGGGGACTACATCTGCTATCCTCCAGTCTTTGGGTACCTCCCCTGTTTCCAGTGATCGGCTAAACAGGATAGACAGAGGTTCAGCCACTACCTCTCTCAGTTCTTTAAGGACGCTGGGGTGCACACCATCTGGCCCCATTGCTTTATCAACTCTTATTACTTCCAGTTCCTTCAGGACACTTTCTCATGTAAAGGGACTTGTGTCCATTTCTGCACCATTCTCACCCCTTGTACTCCGTTCAGACCCATTACCCTCCTCTTCCTCAGTAAAGACTGAGCAGAAATACCTGTTCAATATGTCAGCTTTACTGTTGTCATCCTCCACACAGCCCCCATCCTCCCCCTTCAGTCTCACTATCCCTCCCTTTGCCTTTCTTTTTCACTTACGTACCTGTAAAAGGTTTTGTCCCCTACCCACTGATTTTGCAATGTGTTCTTCTGTCCGAGTTTTGGCTTCCCTTACTGACCTCCCTGCCTCCCTTTGCTTCTCCTGGTCCTTCTCCTATCCCTTCTGCCTGTGTCTTTTGTGTGCCTGATACGCAATCTTTTGGCTTTCACTTTCTTTGCTACCTCTTTGGAAAACCATAATGGTCTCCTCTTCCTTTTTAACTTGCTAACCTGCTTAATACATAATTCTGTTGCTCTTGTAAACCCCATTTTAAATACTGCCCACTGTTCCTCAACCCCTGATTCCTGCCCCATTCCCCTTAATGCCTCTTTCAAGTATCTCCCCATTTTCCCAAAGTCTGCCCCCTAAAATCCAGGATATGTGTTTTTGTGTGGTTCTGCTCTTTCTGTGATTTCAAACCACAGTGACTGGTGGTTACTGTTCCCCAGGTGCTCCCCCACTGTTACCCCCATCACACTGTCCCTGTTTGTGAGGACAAGGTCCAGTATTGCCTTTTGCCAAGTTGGTTCCATGACCAGTTGTTTGAGGAAGGCATCCTGAAGGGAGTCCAGGATAAATCTGCTCCTAGTTGATGTTGCTGCTGGGATGCTCTGTCCACGTCTTGAATATTGAAGTCTCCAACCAGTACTACCTCACCCTAGTCTGCCGTCCTTTGGATGGCTAGCATCAGCTCCCTATCTGTTTCTTCCTCCTGGGCTGGTGGTCTATAGACCACACCTGTGTGAATGGCTGACCCCATTTTCCTTTCCAGCTTAACCCACAGTATCTCTCCCCCATTTTGTGCCTCCTGGATCTCTGTGGCCCTTATGTCATTTTTCACATACAGTGCCACTCCTCCTCCCTTCCTGCCTGCCCTGTCTCTTCTAAATATGTTATATTATATGTTATAAGGGCCTTGTTAGTCGACTGGTACCCACATTTCAATGCCAAGTGGCCATTATATTACTAAAAATAGATTGAAAAGTATAGGCCCATTCACTATAATAGAGCGTGCCCCTATGCTCTCACTGGCATATCATCATCACATCACTAGTGTGGGGGCAGAACTTATAACCAGAAAGTTCTTTTGACCCGGTATATACAATTTTACAAGGAAAATAACTTTTCTTCTAGGAAACACTTTTAAGAGCGGTGCATCATATGGTGATCCTTTGGCAGTAAGACATCCATATGTGTGGTGCATGGGCTCACCCAGGTGAGTTTCTTTAAAGAAATTAACATGGTAAACTGGGGGTGATTATTTACCCTTAATATCAACTCGAGTTCACGTGCTCACCATACCTCGCAACCTCTCGACATCAAAAATCATAGCACTGATCGTCAAAAATTATAGCAAATGGCCAGAATGTGTAGCACTTTATTATTTTAAACAATAATATATCTACAAATAGTAGGCCACATATAGTTGATGATAAGGAATGTTTCTATCAACTTAGTTCTTTGATTTAATAGTCTGTATGTCCAGAAATAACTCTAACATTATTAAGTTCTGAAGACCCCATCACCTCAAAGACATAGACAGGATGGAGGCAGTCCAGAGGATGGCAACTAAAATAGTGCAGGGTCTGCACCAGAAGTCATACAAAAAGAGAAACTAAAGGAGATTAATATGTATACCCTTGAGGAAAGGAGGGAGAGGGCGGACATGACAGAAACATTTAAGTACCTCAGTGGAGTCAACCAAGTCGAAGAGGATAGCATCTTTCAGGAAAAAGAGACGTGTAAGAACAAGGGGGCACAATTTGAAGATAGAGGAGGAACGGCTCTGGGGCAATGTGTGGAAGTATTTTTTTATGGAGAGGGTGGTGGATGCATGGAATGGCCTTCCTGAGATCGTGGGGTCAAAAACAGTGGGGGAATTCAAGAATGCATGGGACAGACGTAAAGCAATTCTAGTGGGGTTAGGAGGAAGTAGGCTGTTGGTTATCTTGGATCTGCAGCTTATCCAATAGGTAGGGAAATGGCCAGACTGGATGTGCCAAGAAGTCCTTACCTGCCATCAAAGTCCATGTTTCTATGTTTCTATGCAAGAACATCAGCAAACCTATGTGGAGCAAGAGTAAATTTGATGTGAAAATCATAGCAGTTGAGAGGTACAGTATGGTGGTCACGAGTAGAAATTAACAGGAGGGAGGTTCAGGAGGGGTGTGAGGAAGTATGTCTTTACAGAAAGGGTGGTAGAACCTTGGAAAAGTCTCTCAGCTGAGGTAGTGGGTGCAAATACAGTCAGGGGATTCAAGCAGGCATGGGGTACAATGAAGGGAATAGTGGTCGCCTGGGGTGACAAGACCGGAGAGGAGAATGGGGATAGGACGCTGAGGATTAGTACCCTGGAGGAACAATAGGTTCCAGGGAAGGTTCCAGAGATTATAGGGAACATGGGTGAACTGGATGGACCTCTGATTGCTTTCTGCCATCATGGTCTGTTTCTATGTTTGATGCTCTTGCTCCATTTTCCAAATATTCTGGCTGGGTTCTTAAGTTTTCCTTTAAGTACCCCTAATTCAGGCATCCTTGTAGCCCACTTGGCTACCTACCACACCTGTGGTTCACCTCCTGCATGCCTGGATACCACTCGATGCCTCTCTCAGCACCAAGGAGCCTGCTGCCACCAGCCCCCTGGAATCAGGCATTCAGGCATCCTTGTAGCCCAATCGGCTACCTATTGCACCTGCAGTTTGCCTCCTGCATGCCTGGACACCACTCTGTGCTTCTGTCAGTGCCAAGAAGCCTGCTGCCACCAGCCCCCTGGAATCAAGCATTCAGGCATCCTTGTAGCCCACTCGGCTACCTACCACACCCGCAGTTCACCTTCTGCATGCCTGGACACCACTCTGTGCCTCTCTCAGCGCCAAGGAGCCTGCTGCCACCAGCCCCCTGGAATCAAGCATTCAGGTATGGCCTATACGCAGCTCCAGCCTCGCTGGCTGCTGCTGCTCTGGCTGCCAAATTTTTCGAAAACCATCACCTTTCCCTGAAAGGTTCTCATTGGCTGCTCCTGAGCAGGAGCATTCTGACTGTCTGCCCAATGGACTGGCTTTTTGCTCTCCTGGTACTGGACTCAGCTTTACAGCTTCCCCTCTACTGTTTTTTCATTGTACTTGTACCAGCTGTCTTTTTTTGTATTGTATTTAACCTGCCACCTCAGTTGCTGTGTCTATGTTTATTAATGTACAGAATTTAGAGTCAGGATTCAGAGTTTAAGATTTCTTAGCTGAAAGTCTACATAGCGTACTGAATTGTTGTAGTTTAATCCAGTGCAGCTGTCATTTTAATTTCTACCTTAGTTGCCCTCCCCACCCCACTGTTTTACAAATGTCAGTTACAGAACTGGTGCCTGTCTGCTTCTCGACCCACTATTTGTCCTCTTTTAGTAAATTGTAGCTCTTTTGGCTCTGTGCTAATCTTAGTTTCATTCCCACCCCTTTGATGCGCTATAAATCCCTGTTCTGTTCTTTTTCCAACAGGCATCCTTGTAGCCCACTTGGCTACCTACCGTACCCACAGTTCTCCTCCTGCATGCCTGGACACCACTCTGTGCCTCTCTCAGCACCAAGGAGTCTGCTGCCATCAGCCCCCTGGAATCAAGCATTCAGGTACGGCCTATGCACAGCTCCAACCTCACTGGCTGCTGCTCCGGCTGCCAAATTTTTTGCCCACCCCATCCCCCTCCCAGGCCACAGTTAAATACACTTAAGCTCCTCCTTCCCCTACCCCATCAGCTCCCAGTACTAGTGCTCTGAGCTTAAAACTTTCTGTCTCCCCACTCCCTTTGTTTATCTTTGTTGATCTTCCCCTCCCCTTAAAGGTATCTTCACTATAAGACACTTCTCTCCTTAAAGCCATGCTCTCTGTTTCCCTGGCTGTGGTTTTACAGCTCCAGAAGTCCTGTTTCATTAGCTATTGTAATAAATCCAAGAGATGGCTTCTGCAGCCCCCCTTCTCCTCATTGGCTACATCCTCCTTCTGACAGTGGAGCCAGTTTTGGACCCCAGGAAACACTCATCCTGCCCGAATACTCCTATAAAACTGGAAATAAGTCCAGCGATGTCTGCCACCCAGTTAACTCCCTCAAAAGGCAGTAATCCTTACACATTTCCAACCCTTCGCACCTTCTACTGCCCAGCATTCTGTAAGCAGACCCCCCCCTTACTCTGTCTGCTAGGGTAGTATCATCTGCTCTGATCAACTTCCACTGCCCACCAAACTCCCACAAAGCCTTCCTAAGCAATAGGCAGGATCATACACTTGATTTACCCTTCTCCAAAATAATGTGGAATGCAATCCAACTTCCAGCGCCATCTACAAGGTGCTCTGAGACCACCTCTGGCAATCCCACTATGCCACCTCTCTTCTATCCCACAAGAGCAGGGGATGCAGTTAAACATATGTCAGCTATCCTGCTGGCTCAGCTGAATATGCTGAAAGTCACCACATAAGTGAAGAAGAAAATAGCCAACTCCCACAGAAAGTCCTATCTTATGAAACATTTAAAGCTACAGGCTCTTAGAATTGCCTGGCTACTCCTTCTACTCTCAGGGAATGTTCACCCAAACCCTGGACCTAGTACTAGTGCCTCAATACAACCAACAGACTGCAAGGCTGGTGCAATAACTATTGCATCTCTTAACATATGCAGCTTGCTAGCAAAATTTGATGCTCTGCAGGTATGGATGGCCCAACATAAACCAGATGTCATCTCAGTTGTGGAGACCTGGCTCCCTCCTCAAACCCCTGACTCAGCTATCCAGCCTGAGGGCTACACAACTTTCAGGGTGGACAGGTGAGGGAAGGGGGGGAGGATGTGTCATTTATGCTAATGACTCAATTCAGTGCTAGGCACTCCCCATCCCACCACAGGGTGGAAGATCACAAATTCTCTCCGTCCAGGTTCAACTTGGATCCCAGGGAAAGTGTTTAACTATAATCTTGGTGTACATACCCCCTAAAGATCAAGAGGCCGGTTACAAACTAGCACTTGATTATTTATCTAGTAATCAGCATCAATCTGAAATCATAATGTTAGCGGACTTTAATATAAATTGGTTATCCCCAGATGTTGTACCTTACCAGGATGCAATAGCGGCCATAGACATGGTCCAACTCGTTCAATCCCCCACTCATGTAAACTATCGCACCAGTTCAAGTACTCTCATAGACTGGTACTAACCAACTGGCCACAAAGAATACCTAGAACCACCGTGCTAGCCGACTTTATCAGTGAACACTCGCCAGTCTTATGCGCCTGGACAAATAAGCCTCTGAACCCCCCCCAAAAAACAATAACCTCCAGAATTGTAAAAGCTGGGCATCTTACCTCACTAAAATCCTACCTCTGCCAGCTAGACTGGGAGGGGGTCTATGCTGCCGCCGACATGAATGCTGCTCTTGAGTGCTTTATCGACAAGCTTAACTCAGCCTGCAACATCTTTGCCCCTCTAAAAATGAGGAAAATCAAAGGAACCAGCAAATCATGGATCACACCACAGCTCCTTGAGCTCATGAGGGGTCAAGGATAACCTGTGGCATAGGGCTAAGAACACTGGGTCCCCCTCTGACATGCAGAAATAGAAAGCAGTTCATAATGAGTGCACTCAAGCCATCCACCTTGCAAAAAGATCTCACTTTAAAAGTGAACTGGACAACTCTTGGCACGACAGCAGCAGATTCTGGGACAATATAAAAACCTAACAGTCAGAGTAAGTAAATCACCACCATCACAAATAAACTTCGAGGGTGTGATTACCCAGGATCCCAAAACTATAGCCGATGGCTTCAACAAGGCCTTCACAGATCTTAGTGGGGTGCTTCCTCCAGACTATCTCCGACCTGTGCCTAGCTCTGCCATTAGTTGTACCGACATCCCTCCTACACACACAGCACCTCACTTCTAGCTGAAGGTAATCTTTACAACTGAGGCAAAAAAATACTTGGGAAAAGTTCTCAGGAACACTAGATCCAGTGGGGACTCGCTTGACCTAAAGATTGTGGCTCTCACCCTGGATGTGTTACTCTCCCCTCTAACCTGGATCCAAAATCTCTCACTAACCACTGGCATTTTCCCTCAGTGCTGGAAAGCTTCTGTGGTCACCCCTGTCTTTAAAAGCAGGGCTAGAACCTGCCTGGCCAACTACAGGCCAATCTCAGTTCTGCCTTCCCTCTCCAAGGCATTAGAAAGGATAGTATATGATCAGTTAGGTAGTACCTTGATAAGTACAATCTTCAATGCCAGGAACATCATGGCTTTCGGAAGGCACATAGTACTTCAACGGCATTGGTTGAGTTTACCGGTCATATCCATGAAGCACTTGACTGAGGGCTCTTGGTGCAGGCCACTTTCATCGACCTCATCAAGGCCTTCGACACAGTCAACTATGAATTGCTTCTCACACAACTCTCTAACACTGGTATATCCTCTGTCTCTCTAGGATGGTTCCAGAGTTACCTCTCTAACAGGACCCAGCAGGTCAAGATTCTTGATGTTCTATCAGGCCATCGGCATGTCAACACAGGGGTGCCCCAAGGTTCCATTTTGGGGCTCCTGCTGTTCAGCCTGTTTCTAAATGAACTCCCCATAGTCTGCCAGTATAAGATCCTTCTATATGCAGATGATGCTGTTCTCTTCATGTGTCACTCTACTCTGGAACAGCTGGAAAAAGGCATGCAAGATGACTTTACTGCTGTGGAAAAATGATTCCTTCAGGCTAAGCTCTTGCTCAACTACACTAAGACTAAAACAATGTTGTTTGCCTCCCATCAAAACAGTCAGAAGTCCCATCACCTCAATATCTACAATAACAAGTTTGATGCACTCAGAATAGTCACCACCTTTAAGTACCTTGGTGTCTACCTTGACAGCTCCCTCTCCTACAGCCAGCACATAGACCATGTTGCCAAGGCAGCTAGTGCCAGACTAGGTCAGCTCTACCGGCATAGACACTGCCTCACCAAAAGTGCCATCAAGCTTGCAGTTAACAGCTCCATGCTCTCTATCATAGATTATGGACTGGTAGTCTATGAAGCCGGTACTGATGCAGTACATAGGTGAATCAAGACTGTCCTAAACAAAGCCTGCAGACTAGTCCTGGGTGTGGACCATTTAACTCACAGTTGTGAACTACACTCAAGCACTGGCTGGTTAAACCTGAATAGCAGAATTCAGTACCAAGTCTGTCTGTTAGCGAAAAAATCCACCCTAGGTCTTGCTCCTGCTGGAGTGAGGCAACTGCTAAGAAACTCCACTTCCTCCAGACTAACTAGGGGGTAGAATAGAGAGAGCTGCCTTCATTATCCCATTTCGCTGGACCTCACTAGGGCAATGGTCCTTCAAATACAGGGCCCCCTGGTGGCTAAATTCCCTTAACTCTGAGCTGATTGAGGAAACGAAACTACGCCCAATTAAGGCCAAGCTGCTGCAGTACCTGGCCACTCTTAGTAACTGTGACTGCATCACCTGTGCTTAATCCTACCATTATTGGTAGCTTATCTGTCCTGCATAGCACCCATTCCCCCCTGCTTCCTCCCCTGCCTGGTGTGACACCACTGAGCACTTACCCCCATGTCCCCTCTTTTTTCCCCCATCTTCCTGCTTTCTCTTCACAAATACTAACCCCCGCAGTTTTGACCCCACCCCTGGTTTCCCCTCACCTTACCCCCACACTTTAAAACCCTTTCCTTATCCTCTCCTCCCACATCACCCAACCCTGCCCTATCACCTACATACAGTAACCCTGGGCAGGTTGCTATCCAATCCCACCCCTCTGAATACTCAACCCACTTATTCGGTTGCCCCTTGTCCCTGCCCCCACCTTCCCCTCCCCCGCTCTCATCTTTTCTGTCCTCACCCTCCTTTGGTCACCACCACTTCTGACCCTCCATAACTCTACCTGTATGCTCTAAAGCTTAGCCACCACTATAAATTGCTTGTCCACCTTAGGTATGCTCTCACTACTGTTGCAATAAAGTTGACTTCTCCTACCTGCTGTATTTTGACTAAACTTGCTTGAATCTGTATGTACCATAATGTACTTGCCTGCTGTATATACCCCTATCTGTTTTGTAATGTTTACGTACCTTGTCTATTGCCATACAATGTGGAACCTTTGTAAACGAGCTTTTAGCTCAAAGGTGTTATCCGAGATTCCAATAATTAAATAAATAAAACACTGCCATTTGCATCTTACTGAAGCTGACAGAGTTTTATGCTCCATTTTAATGATTTCAACTTTGGTTTCCACTGCTGAAACCTTTGTGTTGAAACTGACATCTTTCCTGTCATGTCGATGTACTACTTCTAGAATGGTCTTTACTGTCTCTTCCAAGTCCTCTCCACCACCTTCCATCAGCACATGTTTTTTTTTTTGCCACTAGTCAAGGGGGCTGCAGTCTTCTTCTCACTGTCCTTCTGTTGCCCATCCTTGAGACTCCCTATATTGTGATTTTTCCCCACACTTTGTTGATCAGTAACTGAAAATCTGCTCTATGTGGCTAGAACATTAGTTGCTGGTTAGAACTGCTTTCAAATGTAAAATAAATATTTTCGGAGGGTCTGAAGCAGGAGCTGTTTAAGGCACATCTACACATGATTGCTGCTAGCCACACACCCCAACATCAGATTTTGGTAAACTCAAAAAAGCAGAGGTAGAGGAAACAAGTTGATTAGGAAGGTGAACATGCTCAATGATTAAAATTATAATAAGGGAATTGAGGCCATATAATGAAATGTTAATTTGGGGCATCAACGGTGAGGAAGGTATTGGCCTTAGACAGGGGACCAGCATGAGCTGCAGTGTTGGTTATAGAAACATAGAAGTTGATGGCAGATAAGGACCGCAAGGCCCATCCAGTCTGCCCATTTCTTGTTCTACCTTATTAATGTGCCATCGGCCTTTGCTTTGTCAATGGCCTATCTATTCATACTCATCTATATTGCTCCCATATGCCTATCCCATGCCTGTTTGAAGCCCTGACTGTATTCATATCCACCACTTCCTGAGGTAGGCCATTCCATGCATCCACCACCCTTTCTGTGAAAAAGAACTTCCTCACATTACCCCTTAATCGGCCTCCCTCTAATCTCATACTGTGTCCTCTTGTCCTGCTATTTTTCTTATATTGAAACATGTTAGACTCTTTCACTTTGTTAATGCCCTTATGGTGTTTTAATGTTTTGATCATATCACCTCTCTTCCTCCTTTGCTCTAGGGTATACATATTGAGCTCCATTAATCTGTCTTCATATGTTTTCTGAGGCAGACCCTGCACTCTGACCCACCCCGAGCTTACCCAGCTTATTAATCAATCTTCTATGTGGCACAGTATTGAAAGCTTTGCTGAAGACAAGGTAGGAGACATCAACTGCTCCCCCTTGGTCCACACTCTGGTTACCCAGTGAAAGAAATCTATGAGATTAGTTTGACAGGACCATCCTGTTGTAAACCTATGCTGTCTTGGGTCCTGTGCTCCTATGGATTTCAAGTGTTGCACTATCCTTTCCTTAAGGAGTGCCTCCATAATCTTGCCCATTACTGAGATAAGACTGACTGGTCTGTAGTTCCCTGCCTCCTTCCTGCTACCACCCTTGTGGAATGGGATGTCATGAGCCCTTCTCCAGTCTTCTGGGACCTCTCCTCTGCTCAGAGACTCACTAAACAGTTCTGATAATGGCTCTGCTAGTTCCACCCTTAGCTACTTCAGTGCCCTGGGATGTTTGCCATCAGGTCCCATTGCCTTGTCCTCCCTAAGCTTATCATGCTCTTGTAGGACCCTTTCTTTTGTGAAGGGACTAGTGCACACCACCCCCCCACCATGTCCATGGTGCTGAGCTGTGGGCCCTACCCTACCTTCTCTTCAGTAAATACTGAGCAGAAGTATCTATTTAGGATAGATGTTTTTACATGGTCTTCCTCCTCACATGCCCCCTTATCCCCTTTGATATTAGCAATACCCTCTCCGGACTTTCTCCTTTCACTAATGTATCTCTAGAAAGTCTTGTCACTTTCTTTTACTGTTTGTGCTAGTGTTTCCTTGGTTTGGGCCTTTGCCTGCCTTACTGCCTTTCCTGCTTTCCTTAGGGAAGTTTGGTATGCCTCCTATCTTCATCCTGTTGTGTTTCCTTATATTTCCTGAAGGCCAGCCTTTTATCTCTGCCCTTTTCTGCTACTGTTTTTGAGAACCAAAGTGGTTTCCTTCTTCTTTTGCACTTCCTTTTCTCTTTAAGACAATGGGATGTTGCTTCAAGTATTGCATCCTTAATGCTTACCCACTTTGCCTGTACCCCCTCACCTGTATTTCTTTTTGCCAGGGCTAGCTTAACTCTGTTGGCCATCTTATCAAAGTCAGCTCCTCGTAAGTCCCATATGTTTGCCTTGGAATGGGTTGATTTAGTTCTAGTGGCCAAATTGAACCATACCATGTGAGGGTCACTGGCCCACAGGTGACCTTCTACTTGGAAATCTGTGAACCTTTCCCTGTTAGTCAGAACTAGATCTAGGATAGCCCTGTCTCTTGTGGGTTGCTGTACCAGTTGTTTGAGGCCCTCCTCCTGCAAGGAATCCACTATGTGTCTAGTTCTGGAAGATGTTCCTGCTGGTACTGACCAATCTGTATCTGGCATGTTGAAGTCTCCCATTTTCAGAACCTCCCCTTTAGCTGTCATATTTTGTATATCTTCTAACTGCAATGTGTGTATGTCCTCCTCCTGGTCTGAAGGACATAACTTGCTATGCACAGTATTCCAGAACACGGTAGAGACAATCCCAGAGTTCAGAAATTTGTTTTTGAAATGTGCGGCTTTAGCCTGCGTTATATTTTTAGTACAAAGGTTGTGGAGTCTAGTACAGTAAGCATGTAAATGGAGGCATCCCTCACACAAAAGAGGTCAATGAGTTCATATGAGACCCAAAGAAGGTAGGTTCCCCTAATGCTGGATCTCTTAAAGGGGACATGCTTGTCAAAAATAGAGGTAAAGGTAGATTGCCTCTGAGCTATGTCTTGATCCAGAGTAGATTCAGCTAAATTCCAGGTTGAAGTAATGCAGATCATGCTAGAAGGTCTGAGGCTGGAAAATTTGCAAGGACTTGGGCATGATAAGGATCCAGGGAGGGGGCTTTCATTTTCCTAACAGAATAGGTAATAGAGCAGTCACTGAAGACATCGGGCAGTGTAACTGTAGGATCAGTTCAGAGGGAGTATGATGAGCGAACACAGTCAAGTAGGCTGTGGTGGTAGATCTGAACACTGCATGAATTGTTTCAAGAGCTACAAGTCAAAAAACATAACATGCTACTGTGTGTGTAAATCAGGTGTGTAAATCAGGTACTTTTATCAATTAATCTTGAAGATAAAATTTGATATCTGCCTCATTGCTATTACTTTTCAGTTGCAGTGACCCAAACAGTGACATGTGCGACAACAGGACTAGATAATCACCTCTATACTGGTGCAGGGGCTACAGACTCATCTACTTGGGAAATCTCAATACACTGTAACAGTAGTGTTCACATCAGTGAAATACAGTCACCCACAACAGTCCAAGGTTATAAAAATCCAACAGTGCTACAAGTGATTACTAATTCAAAGCATGAATATGGTGCAGTAACCCCATCCAGTATAGGCACAGAAACTGAAAATGCTGAGGCACAGTCACACAGTGCAGCTACCGAGCCCAAACCTTTAGCACCAGAGCACACAACTACTGATGGAAATTATGAAAGTACTTCAGAAAAGCCATACAGTGCAGAGACAGACCCCAAACCAACACAAGAATTAGATGCTACTAAGCTGAAAGAAATTCAACGCAGCACAGAACAGTCATTAAATAACAACACACAGAATCACTTTGATGCATCGCTACAATTCAGTTCAAAGAGAGAGCATCAAAGTACTGCAGCAGACCCATCCAGCATTAGGGTAGAGTACCAAAGTACTGCAGCAGACCTATCCAGCATGAGAGTAGAGTACCAAAGTACTTCAGCAGACTCACCCAGCATGAGGGTAGAGTACCAAAGTACTGCAGCAGACCCATCCAGCATGAGGGTAGAGTACCAAAGTACTGCAGCAGACCAATCCAGCATGAGAGCAGAGCACCAAAGTACTGCAGCAGACCCATCCAGCATGAGGGTAGAGTACCAAAGTACTGCAGCAGACCCAACCAGCATGAGGGTAGAGTACCAAAGTAGTAATGTAATGCATGTCAGTACCAGCAAAACAGACCCTTTCAGAACTGCAACAACATCCTCTACTTTTGAGACTATGATTCAAGGTTCTGTACCTGATACATCGAGTTCCCTCAAAGACCCTGGAACTACAGCACAGTACTCTAATTCTGGGACAGTTCTGGAAAGTGCTACACACTATCGATCTACTGTCTTCAATGTGCCTTTAGGAACTACAGCACTACCCTCTACTTCTGAGACTCTGCCTCTAGGAAGTGAACCCCATCCATCGAGTTCCCTCAGTGAACAAAAAACTAGAATACTGTATTCCAGTTCTGGGACTGTTCTCCAAAGTACTGTACACTATTCATCAAGTATGTTTAGTGAGCCTTCGGGCACTACAGCACCTCCCTCCACTTCTGGAACACTGCCACAAGGTACTATATCATGGAGTTCTTTCAATGAGCCTGGAACTACTGCACTGTACTCTAGTTCTGGAACAGTTCCCCAAAGTACTACACACTATCCATCAAGCACCTTCAGTGAGCCTTCAGGCACTACAGCCGCACCCTCTGGTTCTAGGAATGTTCCCCAGAGTACTACACACTATTCATCCAGTGCTTTCAGAGACCCATCAGGCACTACAGTACCTCCCTCTGTTTCTGGGACACTGCTACAAGGCACTGAACCCCACACATTGAGTTCCCTCAATGAACCAGGAATGACAGCATTGCAATCTAGTTCTGGGATAGTTCCACATAGTACTACACACTATCCTTCCAGTGTCTTAAATGATGCTTTAGGCAGCACAGAACTACCCTCTTCTTCTGATATTGTGTCTCAAAGAAGTGTACCCGATCCATCGAGTTCCCACAGTGAACAAGAATCTACAGCACAGCATTCTAGTTCTGGGACTGTTCTGCAAAGTACTACAGACTATCCGTCAAGTAACTTCAATAAGTCTTCAGGCACTACAGCACCTCCATCTTTTTCTGGGAAACTGCCACCAGGTACTGTACCAGATACATCAAGTTCCTTCAATGAACCAGGAAGTACAGCACTGTTCTCTAGTTCTGAGACAGTTCCAGAAGATACTACCCACTATCCATTTACTGCCTTCAATGTGCCTTCAGGCATTACAGCACTACCTTTTACTTCTAATACTGAGCCACAAGGTGCTGTACCTCATACATCAAGTACCCTCAGTGAACCAGAAACTACAATACTGCATTCTAGCTCTAGGACTGTTCTCCAAAGTGATACAGACTACCCATCAAGTGCATTCAGTGAGCCTTCAGGCTCTGCAGTACCTTCCTCTGTTTTTGAGTCAGTGTCTCAAGGCACTGTACCCCATTCATCAAGTTCCCCCAATGAACCAAGAATGACAGCATTGCACTATAGTTCTGGAACAGTTCCACAGAGTACTACACACTATTCATCCAGTGTCTTAAATGAGGCTTTAGGTACCATAGAACAACCCTCTACTTCAGATACTGTGTCTGAAGGTCCTGTACCCAATCCATTGCGTTCCCACAGTCAACAAGTAACTACAACACTGCATTCTAGTTCTGGCACTGTTCCCAAAAGTACTACATACTATCCATCAATTCCCTTCAGTGAGCCTTCAGGCACTACAGCACTACCCTCTATTTCTGGAACACTGCCACAAGGTAATATAACCGATACATTAATTTCCTTCAAAGACCAGGTAACTACAGCACTCTACTCGAGTTCTGGGACAGTTCCAGAAAGTCCTTCACACTATCCAGCCAATATGTTCAATGAGCCTTCAGGCACCAGAACACTACCCTCTACTTCTGATAGAAACCCTCAAGATACCTTGCCCCATCCATCGCGCTCCCTCAGTGATCGAGAAACAGTAATTCCTTCTTTTTCTGGAACTGTTCCCAAAAGTACCACACACTATTCATCAAGTGTCTTCACTGAGCCTTCAGGCTCTGCAGCACCTCCCTCTGTTACTGAGTCTGTGTCTACAGGCACTATACCCCATTCATCAAGTTCTTTCAATGTGCCTTCAGGCACTACAGCAGCACCCTCTAGTTCTGGGACATCACAACAAGATACTGAACCCCATTCATCGAGTTCCTTCTATGAGCCTTCAGGCACTACAGCACCACCCTCTAGTTCTGGGACATCACAGCAAGACACTGAACCCCTTTCATCGAGTTCCATCTATGGGCCTTCAGGCACTACAGCACCACCCTCTAGTTCTAGGACATTACAAGACACTGAACCCCATTCATCGAGTTCCTTCTATGAGTCTTCAGGCACTACAGCACCACCCTCTAGTTCTGGGACATCACAACAAGATACTGAACTCCATTCATCAAATACCTTCTATGGGCCTTCAGGCACTACAGCACCACTCTCTACTTCTGATAGAAACCCTCAAGATACCTTGCCCCATCCATCGAGCTCCCTCCGTGATCCAGAAACAGTAATGCCTTCTGGTTCTGGAACTGTTTCCCAAAGTACCACACACTATTCATCAAGTGTCTTCACTGAGCCTTCAGGCTCTGCAGCACCACCCTCTGTTTCTGAGTCTTTGTCTACAGGCACTATACCCCATTCATCAAGTTCTTTCAATGTGCTTTCAGGCACTACAGCACCACCCTCTAGTTCTGGGACTGTTCCACAAAGTACTACACAAGATCCATCCAATGCCTTCAGTGAGCTTTCAGGCACTTCAGCAGTACCTTCTACTTCTGACACTGTGCCACTAGGTACTGAACACTATCCATCGAGTTCCCTCAGTGTACAAGAAACTACAATATTATATTCCAGTTCTGGGGCTGTTCCAGAAAGCACTACAGACTGTCAATCCATTGTCTTCAAAGAGCCTTCAGGAACTACAGCACTATCCTCTACATCTGATACTCTGCCTCAAAGTACTGAACCCCATCCATTGAGTTCCCTCAGTGATCAAGAAGCTACAAAACTGCATTCCAGTTCTGGGGCTGTTCCAGAAAGTACTACAGACTATCCATCAAGTGTCTTCAGTGAGCCTTCAGGCACTACAGCCCCTCCCTCCATTTCTGGAACAATGCCACAACATATTGTACCTGATACATCGAGTTCCTTTAATGAACCAAGAACTACAGCACTGTACTCTAGTTCTGGAACAATTCCAGAAAGTACTACACACTATCAATCCAGTGTCTTCAATGAGCCTTCAGGAACTACAGCACTATCCTCTACATCCTCTACATCTGGTACTCTGCCTCAAGGTACCGAACCCCATCCATCGAGTTCACTCAGTGAACAAGAAGCTACAATACTGCATTCCAGTTCTGGGACTGTTCTCCAAAGTACTACAGACTATCCATCAAGTGCCTTCAGTGAGCCTTCAGGCTCTGCAGCACATCCCTCTGTTTCTGAGTCAGCGCCTCAAGGCACTGTACCCCATTCATCAAGTTCCTTCTTTGTGCATTCAGGTACTACAGCACCACCCTCTAGTTATGGGACTGTTCCTCAAGGTACTTCACACTATGCATCCAGTGCCTTCAGTGAGCCATCAAGCACTACAGCACCTCCCTCTATTTTTGGGACACTGTCACATGGTACTGTACCCCACACATCAAATTCCCTCTATGAACCAGGAATGACAGCATTGCAATCTAATTCTGGGACAGTTCCACATAGTACTACACGCTATCCTTCCAGTGTCTTAAATGAGGCTTTAGGTACCACAGAACTACCCTCTACTTCAGATACTGTGTCTCAAGGAACTGTACCCAATCCATCGAGTTCCCACAGTGAACGAGAAACTACAGCACAGCATTCTAATTCGGTAACAGTTCCCCAAACTACTACACACTCTCCAACAAGCACCTTCAGTGAGCCTTCAGGCATTACAGCCCCACCCTCTAGTTCTGTGACTGTTCCTCAAAGTACTACACAGTATTCAGCCAGTGCCTTCAGTGAACCATCAGGAACTAAAGCACCTCCCCTCTATTTCTGGAACACTGCCACAAGGCACTGTACCTCATACATCAAGTACTCTTAATGATCCATTAATGACAGCATTGTTCTCTAGTTCTGGGACAGTTCCTCATAGAATTACACACTCTCCATCCAGTGTCTTCAAAGAGGCTTTAGGCACCACAGAACAACCCTCTACTTCAGATACTGTGTCTCAAGGTACTGTACCCGATCCATCGAGTTCCCACAGTCAACAAGAAACTACAACACTGCATTCTAGTTCTGGCACTGTTCTCAAAAGTACTGCACACTATCCATCAATTCCCTTCACTGAGCCTTCAGGCAGTACATCACTACCCTCTACTTCTGGAACACTGCCACAAGGTACTATACCCGATACAATAAGTTCCTTCAAAGACCAAGTAACTACAGCACTCTACTCTAGTTCTGTGACAGTTCCAGAAAGTCCTACACTCTATCCATCCAGTGTCTTCAATGAGTCTTCAGGTGCCAGAACACTACTCTCTCCATCTGATACTAACCCTCAAGATACCTTGCCCCATCCATCGAGCTCCCTCCATGATCTAGAAACAGTAATGCCTTCTGGTTCTGGAACTGTACCCCAAAGTACCACACACTATTCATCAAGTGTCTTCACTGAGCCTTCAGGCTCTGCAGCACCTCCCTCTGTTTCTGAGTCTGTGTCTACAGGCACTATACCCCATTCATCAAGTTCTTTCAATGTGCTTTCAGGCACTACAGCACCACCCTCTAATTCTGGGATGTCACAAGATACTGAACCCCATTCATCAAGTTCTTTCAATGTGCTTTCAGGCACTACAGCACCACCCTCTAGTTCTGGGACTGTTCCACAAAGTCCTACACACAATCCATCCATTGCCTTCAGTGAGCTTTCAGACACTACAGCAGTACCTTCTACTTCTGATACTGTGCCTCCAGGTACTGAACACTATCCATCGGGTCCCCTCAGTGATCAAGAATCTACAATACTGTATTCCAGTTCTGGGGCTGTTCCAGAAAGTACTACAGACTATCCATCAAGTGTCTTAAGTGAGCCTTCAGGCACTACAGCCCCTCCCTCCATTTCTGAAACACTGCCACAACATACTGTACCTGATACATCAAGTTCCTTTAATGAACCAAGAACTACAGCACTGTACTCTAGTTCTGGAACAATTCCAGAAAGTAGTACATACTATCAATCCAGTGTCTTCGAAGAGCCTTCAGGAACTACAGGAATACCCTCTACATCCTCTACATCTGATACTCTGCCTCAAAGTACTGAACCCCATCCATCGAGTTCCCTCAGTGATCAAGAAGTTACAATACTGTATTCCAGCTCTGGGGCTGTTCCAGAAAGTACTACAGACTATCCATCAAGTGCCTTCAGTGAGCCTTCAGGCACTACAGCCCCTCCCTCCATTTCTGAAACACTGCCACAACATACTGTACCTGATACATCAAGTTCCTTTAATGAACCAAGAACTACAGCACTGTACTCTAGTTCTGAAACAATTCCGGAAAGTAGTACATACTATCAATCCAGTGTCTTCGAAGAGCCTTCAGGAACTACAGGAATACCCTCTACATCTGATATTCTGCCTCAAAGTACTGAACCCCATCCATCGAGTTCCCTCAGTGAACAAGAAGCTACAAAACTGCATTCCAGTTCTGGGACTGTTCTCCAAAGCACTACAGACTATCCATCAAGTGTATTCAGTGAGTCTTCAGGCACTACAGAACCTCCCTCTCTCTCTGGGACACTGCAGCAAGATACGGTACCCGATGCATTGAGTTCCTTCAATGAACCAGAAACTACAGCACTGTTTTCTAGTTCTGAGACAGTTATAGAAAATACTACACATTATCCATCCAGTGTCTTCAATGTGCCTTCAGGTGCTACAGCACTGTCTTCTACTTCTGATTCAAAGCCACAAAGTGCTTTACTCCATACATTGAATTCCTTCAGTGAACCAGAAACTGCAATACTGCGTTCTAGTTCTAGGACTGTTCTCCAAAGTGCTACAGACTATCCATCAAGTACCTTCAGTGATCCTTCAGGCTCTGCAGCAGCTCCCTCTGTTTCTGATTCAGCATTTCAAGGCACTGTACCCCATTCAACAAGTTCCTTCATTGTGCATTCAGGCACTACAGCACCACCCTCTAATTCCGG
Organism: Neoceratodus forsteri; assembly: GCA_016271365.2. Lineage (NCBI taxonomy): Eukaryota > Metazoa > Chordata > Ceratodontiformes > Ceratodontidae > Neoceratodus > Neoceratodus forsteri. Next base: position 228,866,386 of record JADMNL010000029.1, on the reverse strand, counting down.
GACTGTTCCTCAAAGTACTACACACTATGCCTCCAGTGTCTTCAGTGAGCCATCAGACACTGCAGCACCTCCCTCTATTTCTCAGACACTGCTACAAGGTACTGAACCCTACACATTGAGTTCCCTCAATGAACCAGGAATGACAACATTGCACTCTAGTTCTGGGACAGTTCCACAAAGTACTACTCACTATCCATCCAGTGTCTTAACTGAGGCTTTAGGCACCACAGAACTACCCTCTACTTCAGATACTGTGTCTCAAAGAAGTGTACCCAATCCATTGAGTTCCCACAGTGAACAAGAAACTACAGCACAGGATTCTAAATTGGGAACAGTTCCCCAAAGTACTACACACTCTCCAACAAGCGCCTTTGGTGAGATTTCAGGCACTACAGCCCCACCCTCTAGTTCTGGGACTGTTCCTCAAAGTACTACACAGTATTCGGCCAGTGTCTTCAGTGAACCATCAGGAACTAAAGCACCTCCCTCTATTTCTGGGACACTGCCACAAGGTACTGTACCTCATCCATCAAGTACTCTTAATGATCCATTAATGACAGCATTGTACTCTAGTTCTGGGACAGTTCCTCATAGAACTACACACTCTCCATCCAGTGTCTTCAGTGAACCATCAGGAACTAAAGCACCTCCCTCTATTTCTGGGACACTGCCACAAGGTACTGTGCCCCATACATCAAGTACCCTTAATGAATCAGGAACAACAACATTGCACTCTAGTTCTGAGACAGTTCCACAAAGTACTACACACTCTCCATCCAGTGTCTTCAATGAGGCTTTAGGCACCACAGAACTACCCTCTACTTCTGATACTGTGTCTCAAAGTAAGGTGCCCTATCCATTGAGTTCCCTCAGTGAACAAGAAACTACAGCACTGCTTTCCAGTTCTGGGACTCTTCTACAAAGTACTACACAATATCCATTAAGTCCCTTCAGTGAGCCTTCGAGCACTAAAACACTTCCCTCTATTTCTGGAACACTGCTACAAGATACTTTATCACTGAGTTCCTTCAATGAGCTGGGAACTAATGCACTCTACTCTAGTTCTGGAAGAGTTCCCCTTAGTACTACACACAATCCATCAAGCACCTTCACTGAGCCTTCAGGAACTATAACCACACCCCCTGATTCTGGGAATGTTCCCCAGAGTACTACACACTATTCATCCAGTGCTTTCAGAGACCCATCAGGCACTACAGCACCTCCCTCTGTTTCTGGAACACTACCACAAGGTACTGTACTCCATACATCAAGTTCTCTCAATGAATCAGGAACAAGAACACTGCATTCTAGTTCTGAGACAGTTCCACAAAGTACTACACACTCTCCATCCAGTGTTTTAAATGGGTCTTTAGGCACCACGGAACTACCCTCTTCTTCTGATACTGTGTCTCAAGGTTTGGTACCCTATCCATCGCATTCACTCCATGAAAAAGAAAGTACAACACTGCATTCTAGTTCTGGGACTGTTCCACAAAGTACTACACACTATCAATCAAGACTCTTCAGTGAGCCTTCAGGTACTATGGCACTACCCTCTACATCAGATACTCTGCCTCAAAGTGCTGAACCCCATCCATTGAGTTCACTCGGTGAACAAGAAGCTACAATACTGCATTCCAGTTCTGGGACTGTTCTCCAAAGTACTACAGGCTATCCATCAAGTGCCTTCAGTGAGCCTTCAGGCTCTGCAGCACATCCCTCTGTTTCTGACTCAGTGCCTATACCCCATTCATCAAGTTCCTTCTTTGTGCATTCAGGCACTACAGCACCATCCTCTAATTATGGGACTGTACCTCAAGGTACTACACACTATGCATCCAGTGTCTTCAATGAGCCATCAAGCACTACAGCACCTCCTTCTATTTTTGAGACACTGCTACAAGGTACTGTACCCCACACATCAAATTCCCTCAATGAACCAGGAATGACAACATTGCACTCTAATTCTGGAACAGTTCCACAAAGTACTACACACTATCATTCCAGTGTCTTAACTGAGGCTTTAGCCACCACAGAACTACCCTCTACTTCAGATACTGTGTCTCAAAGAAGTGTTCCTGATCCATCGAGTTCCCACAGTGAACGAGAAACTACAGCACAGCATTCTAATTCGGGAACAGTTCCCCAAACTACTACACACTCTCCAACAAGCGCCTTCAGTGAGAATTCAGGCAATACAGCCCCGCCCTCTAGTTCTGGGACTGTTCCTCAAAGTACTACACAGTATTCAGCCAGTGCCTTCAGTGAACCATCAGGAATTACAGCACCTCCCTCTGTTTCTGGGACACTGCCACAAGGTACTGTACTCCATACATCAAGTACTCTTAATGATCCATTAACGACAGCATTGTACTCTAGTTCTGGGACAGTTCCTCATAGAACTACACACTCTCCATCCAGTGTCTTCAATGAGCCTTTTGGCACCACAGAACTGCCCTTTACTTCTGAACAAGAAACTACAGTACTGTTTTCTAGTTCTCAAACTGTTCTGCAAAGTATTACACACTACACATCAAGTTCCTTCAGTGAACTTTCAGGCACTACAGCACTACCCTCTACTTCGGATACTCTTCCTCACGGTACTATACCCCATCCATCGAGCTCTCTCAGAGAACCAGAAAAAACAACACTGTATTCTAGTTCGGGGACTGCTTCCCAAAGTTCTACAGACTATCCATCCAGTGTCTTCAGTGAACCATCAAGCACTACAGCTCTTCCCTCTATTTCTGGGACACTGCTACAAGGTAGTGTACCCCATACATCAAGTTCCCTCAATGAACTAGGAATAACAGCATTGCACTCTAGTTCTGGAGCAGTTCCCCAAAGTACTACGTACTCTCCATCAAGTAGTTCTGGGACTGTTCCCCAAAGTACAACACACTATTCAGCCAGTGCCTTCAGTGACCCATCAGGCACTAAAGCACCTCTATCTTTTTCTGGGACACTGCCACAAGGTACTGTACCCCATACATCAAGTTCCCTCAATGAACCTGGAACACCAGCATTGTACTCTAGTTCAAGGACAGTTCCTCATAGTACTACACACTCTCCATCCAGTGTCTTTAATGAGCCTTTACACACCACAGAACTGCCCTCTACTTCTGATACTGTGTCTCAAGGTACTGTACCCTATCCATCGAGGTCCCTCAGTGAACAAGAAACTACAACAGTGCTTTCTAGTTCTAGGACTGTTCTGCAAAGTACTACACACTCTCCATCAAGAGCCTTCAGTGAGCCTTCAGGCACTAAATCACCTCCCTCTATTCCTGGAACACTGCTGCAAAATACTGTACCCCATATATTGAATTTCTTCAGTGAACCAGGGACTACAGAATTGCACTCTAGCTCTGGGAAAGTTTCAGAAGGTACTACAAACTCTCCATCCAGTGTCTTCAGTAAGTCTTCAGGCACTACAACACTTCCTTCTATTACTGTGACAGTGCCACAAGATACTGTATCCGATACATCAAGTTCCTTCGATGAACCTGGAAGTACAGCACTGTACTCTAGTTCTGGGACATTTCCCCAAAGTCCTAAACACTATCCATCAAGTGTTTCCAATGAGCCTTCAGGAACTACAGCACTACCCTCTGCTTCTGACACTCTGCCCCAAGGTACTCTACCCCATTCACTGAGTTCCCCCAGTGATTCAGAAACTACAATACCACATTCTAGCTCCAGAGCCATTCCCCAAAGTACTACAGATTATACATCCAGTGCCTTCAGTTATCTTCAAAGTACAGAAAGTCAGCCACCTAATCAGACTGGAACACAATTTCCATCCACTTATGGTAAGTAAGACACTACTAAACTATGCTTCCAGCCCAACAGTTTGTTTTATTCCTGGGCCATTTCATGCTGTACATGGCATAGTGCCTGGTCCGTGGGTTGTTCAAATATTATGGGCTATTAGACAGAGTCGCACAGAGGTGCGGGTGCTCTAAGACCAGCAATAATAGCAAATAAACAAGTCTTGGCACACCAATATTTGGACAAAAAAAACTCACCACACTTAAATAGTAATCAGAACTTTTTTACTGTGAAACATAACGGCAGCAAACCTAAAGTGCAGACTAGTTGCAGACACGGACAAACTCTGCACACACGTTTCACCTGAACACAGGCTTTTTCAAAGGTAATAGCCACCTAGTGTTGTATTGCTTAAATAGCACATTTTACTGATCATGTGATTTTTTTTTTAAAAAAGACACTACTCCTTGTAATACAAATAATGCTAAAACCTTTTTTTATATATATCCATATCCAAAATACCAAGTGACACATATATAAGAAAACAGGTATGCAGATCATGTGCAAGTGTCCAGGGTACTACCTCATTTTCACTTTTAATTTTTAAATTTATAATTCATTTTTAAATAAAATTTGCACACGTACTCTGAGGCTTACGCTGTGTGCAACAGGGATGTGCCAGCACAAGTCCAAAAATACGCCATTGTGCGATATTCAGCGGGGTGCAGCTGCACCCCCAAATCACAATGCACAAGAGCGCAATGGTAATGAATGCATGTGCAACTGAAGTGGGAGGAACCATGAATAAATGGCGCAGTGCAATATTCAACAGCTTGCGCCATGCGCAATAGGGGAGCAAGTGGAAGTTGTGTGGTACCGGAAATGATCCAAAATAAAAAGGAACAAGAGAGAGGCACAAGAATGCTACAGGGAAGCCAGAGGTAGGAGAAAGCTGACAGCTACAGAAGACAGGGAAGCAGTGAGTGGGACTGGAAAAGAGCAGGACAGGGCACACCTGGGAACATAGGGCAACAGGACAGGAGTGGGGAGCCTGTGCCACAGTGGACTGAGGGCAGTGGCAGTGGGCAGGACAGCCAAATCTTGGAGGTGTTCCCGATGCAGGGGGAGTAGCACAAAGGACAGTGGGGGGAACGGGATTACAGCTGCCTGGGGGGAACACAAGCCAGAGACATGGCCAGTGCCACCATTCAGATGGAGGCAGTAATGAGGGGTGTGAGAAGCCAGGCAGCAGGGGGACACAGCCATGGAAGGGCCCGTTGGTGGTATGGCTCCAACAGGCGGTACCGAGCCTGCACCAGCTTCTAGCAGTACAGTGACACCGAGATAGTGGGCCGGTACCACCTGAACCAGGTGATCCTGAGGCAGCTCTGTGAGCTATGCAGTGATGAGATGCAGGCACCCACACGATGGAGCCATGCTCTGTCAGTGGAGACAAAGGTGACAGCTGTCATGTGCCTGCTCACCACGGGCACCTTCCAGAAACCAACAGGGGACACAACAGGCATAACCCAGTCAGCTGCATCACACCTACTCACACAATTCCTCAGCGCGCTGCTGCCACATGCTGCTGAGTACATTCATTTCCCCAGCACACTGGCAGAGCACACAGCACACATACAAGAGTTCCACAGGGTTGCATGTATGCCTAGCATGCTCAGGGCCATTGACTGCACCCATGTAGCCATCCACATGCCACCTGGCCTGGAAGGTGCTGCGTACATTAATTGGAAGGGCTATGCCAGCATCAACTGCCAAGTGGTGTGCGATGCTAGGGGGTGCATAACCAATGTCTGTGCCATACACCCTGGGGGAGCACATGATGCCTTCATCTGGCACCAGTATGCACTGCACCACAGGTTCGAGAGTGGGGAATCCCCACTGGCCACCTAGTGGGTGAGTATGCAAATCACGCAGAAAGACATGGATCTTGGGAGGGGCATAGTCAGAGGTGACATAGGTACTGGCCTAGATGGCCCATGGCAGGGCGACGCTGATCACAAAACTAATGTTCACCCTCTACACACAGGGACAGTGGATATCCACTCCGTCCCTGGCTGCTCACACCATACCGGTGGCCCACGACCCCATCGCAGCAATGGTACAATGAGGCATATGCCACCACACACAATGTCATAGAGTGGGTGTTCGGGATGCTGAAGGCATGTTTCTGTTGCCTGGACATGTCTGGCGGTGCCCTACAGTACAGCCCCTCGAAGGCCTGTGGGCTATTCCTGGCCTGTTGCATCCTGCACAACATGGCCAACGACTGTGGGGTAGCTGTAGAGGTCAAAGAGGAGGACAGCAGTGAGGATGATGAGGACGCTGGTCCAGACGGTGATGGGCAGCTCCCCCCTGGGTGTAGGGACCCCTGCTTGATCTGGATGTCACAGTTGCCCCGAGACACCATCACAGAGGAGCACTTCAATCAACCCAGGTAAGTCATGGGACCTTGTGCATCCACCAATGGCAAGGGCACAACCCACAAGCACACATGGACAAACCCAAGGGGCGCATGTCGTAAAGGGAATTGGCTGAGTGTGGAACCTCACACGCCATCAGGGATGGGCAAGGCCTAACATGGCATGCAGTCACGCACACACGCACACACACACACACACACACACCAAGACATGCACAAAGGGTAGGAGGCATGCCGACCCCAACCGCCACCCCTAGCCACACACACATCCACAGACCACCATGCCCAGTGCCTGTCATTGTGCATGTCTCAGATGCTGGACACCATTGCACAGTGGCGGACAGTGCAACGCAGGTATAACCATGCACACACCACAGTGGCCAGCAGCCAGGAGGGTGTGCACATGGAAAGCATGAGTGTGTGCAGGGCTGGGTACCCCACTCGTGCATTACACATTGAACAACACACTGCACACAGGGCAGCGTCAGACAGTAACCATGGTGGTAGACAGGTCAATCACATGGCACAGTGCCACGGCTGTCATGGATGCATGGGTGGCCCCACCGAGACCCACCAGCTGTGACAGGCTGACCATTGGCCTCATGGGGTGGCACCAACAGTCCCCCAGGGGTGCCGCTGTGGGAACATGACCATTCTCGAGCAGAGGTCTGCAGCTCACCGAACATGCCTGCACCAGGTGTGCTTGGGATGCCCACAGCTGAACCCAGTGTCAACAAGGAGGGTGCCGCATGATGCTGGGAATGGGGGGTGGACATGGCACTGTGTGGTGTCTGCGGTGCATGGGCAAATAACTGTGTGCCCATTGTGGCCATGACAGCTGTGAATGCCTGTATCTGCCTGTCAATGGTGGCGGTCACATCCTCCCACAGCTGGTCCATCCCTGACAGGAGCAGACCGGTGTCCCTGCTGTGCCGCTCCTCTGTCTGGTGCAGGACCACACTGAGTGCATCCACCGCCATCACAAGCCACAACTGCTGATCCACTGATTCATGGAGTATGCGGGTGTGCTCATCTAAGAGGTCATCCGCCTGATCGGCATGCTGTCCCTCATGGTGTTCATGGCTGTGCTGGGCAGCACCCCTTGACATTGGGTGCTGCACACCAGGGCCATGCCTGGGCATGTCCACAGGTGGTGCACTGACTCCATCACCTGACACTGTCCCCACATCACCATTGGCCGACTGCTGACACTGCCCCTCTGGCCACTGCTCTCCAGGGCTCAACAGTGCTGCCACATCACCTGTAAAAGCCCCACTGTCCTGGATGCACACCAGTGCTGCCCCACTGGTGCAGACAGGCACAGGCTGGGACTGTGATGTCACGCAGGCCTCCATGGTGGCACCACCCACGGCTATGCCCGTGCTGTTTACCTGCTGTGTGGCCATCCTGCGGCCCACACGTATCACTGTCCATGATGTGAGCTCCATCATCATCCGTGATGGATCCAGCACCAGTACAAGTCTCAGCATGCTGGCATTCATGGGCGCTGTCACACTGGGACATGGGCAGGGCCTCCTCCGCACCAGCTCCACCAACCTCAGTCTGGACAGCTAGGTGAACCCACTGTCATCCTGACCCTCGGACACCTGTGGAGGTGGATGGGCCCTCCTCTGTGTCCAGGGTATCACCCTCAGTGAATGAGCCAACCACTACTGACCCATGTAGACACTCAAGAGCTGTAAGGGAACACAGTAGCATTAATGTATCTGCCCTACCCTGTGGCATTCCCCCAACCCCCCCACAGTGACAGATCAGGATCTACCATGCAGTGATGGGCTACCACCCATCTGGAAGCCACCACCTGGAACACCCTCGAGGGCACAACACCGCATGCTGCCACCAACCTGCTCTTCCTGTGGTGTCAGGCGTGGCACAGCTGGCTGTCCCCCACCACTCACAGCCCATGCTGCCCTGATGGCAGCCACCTTATCTTTAATCCTTCTCCTGTCCATGCCCACCTTCTTCTTGCACTCCTGCATGGACCACTGGTGGCTGCCATGCTGGTTGACGGCACACACCACCTCAACCCATGCCGCAGCACAGGCCTGTGGTGTTCCCCGCTGTCCGCTGAGCAGCGGTTCCTGGTCAAGGTAGGACTCAAAAAGGGTATCTGATTCTGCCTTGGTAAAGTTGAGCCTCCCCCGTCTCCCACATCTCTGTTCCACCTCCTCCTCACGTTTGGTCATTATTGATCCTGTGGGAATAACAGGTGTTACCTCTGATTGTGCAGTCCCATGCATCTCCCACACATAACAGTCCACACTGGCAAAAAGCATGCAACTCACCACAGTAGACTGCAATACCAGACTATGGCTTCTGTAGCCCCATGTCACATTTATATAGCACAACGCATGCAAATGAGGCGAGGTGCAACTTTAAGTGGATGCTAATGCAGTAGCTGCACCATGGAATTGCTGATGAGCTGATTTGCATATGCTGGCTGAATATCTCACTGTTGCACCTTGCGCAATTGTGTTGAGCGTGCTCAGGCAATGGCGTAGCTCAGTGACGTGTGCAGTAGGCACCGCACAGTGCATGCCAAGGGTACTGACGCCAACGTCTGCCACACTGCTGACATGCTGAGCATGGGAGGCAGTGCAGGGCTCGGCCACCACTGTGCCAGTGATGCTAGTGTGCTGTTCACAACTATGGCGCTAGTGCCCTGGAGTGCCGTAAGCGCCATGGTGCCATAGCACGGTAGGCCACTGCAGGGCGTCTCACACAGGCACCCAACCGCATTACACACAGGGAGTCCCAATCACGCTGTGGCAGTCCGTGCGAGACAGACCCTTGACCCTGTGGTCAACCTTTACCCCCTAGGCACAATGCATCCGCATGGATTCACCCCATCGTGCTGTTCGGTGACAGTGCGATGGGGAATGGCAGCGCTGTACCGCACAGCATCTGCACGTGGAGGACATCCGCTAGAGAGCACCATTTTGTGATCCTACCTGAAGCAGTGATGGCAAGGAGGAGAGCTACTTAATGGAGCCCACTGGAGCTGGCCAATTTGGTGGCCATTGTGGAGCCCCATGCTGGGGCCCTGTTTGGGGATGACCCCTTGGATAGGGCAAGGAGTGCAGTTTGGGAGGAGGTGGCAGTGGCACTTGAGGAGGCCACAGGGATCGGCTGAACAGCTGAGCAGTGTAGCCACTGCTACGGGGACCTCCGGTGGAGGGACCCAGACAGGCTTGCCCATCTACAGGCACATGCCAGGTGAGGCGCAGTGCCACATCCGGGTAGGTGCTCCATCCATACACTGTATCATCCATACTGCTATTGCAGTGGGCATGTGTCCACCATACGAGTGGCCGTCCAGTGTGGGTGGTGGTGGTAGTGGGGTTGCGGCATGGCTGGGCTGTGCAGAATTGCACACATCCAGGGGGGCCTTTGCTACTGGTTTGTACTGATGCTCCCTTCTCCATGTTTGCACCCTAGGCCCTGAGGAGTGGAGATGAGCAAGAGAGGCACAGGAACGCTGAGAGGCAGTGGATGCAGGATGACATGCACAGGCTGCCAGGCCCATCCAGCATCAGCGCCCTGATCCAGCCACTGCAGGTGAGTGTCTTTCTTCCAGGATGTTCTGTGCATGCTGTGTTGCGGGGTAGGTGGGGGGCGTGGCCACCATCCATTTACACCACTGACGTGCACACCATATGGTACACTCAGCACTGCTCTGTGGCACTGCATGTGTGGGTGTGCATCACTGGTGGTCCCTGCGTGCACTGGGAACATGGCTGTGCCACTGCCTTCGCACCGCATAGCCATGTTACTGTACAGCCATGGTGATGCTGTGCGGTACTTGGACGGTGGGTGTGTGCAGCGGTCCACATGGCTGTGTGTACCTGGGTAGGCAGGTCTTGTGGACACGATCACTGTGGGTGGTCACACACCATCACAGGGGTGTGGCCCACAGCTGTATGCCATGCACAATGGGTGGGCTGCAGGAGATGGAAATTCACGCATATTGACTCTGCTCCCTTGTCCTAGGTGGACGGCGGATGATGCAGCTCAAGAGAGCCATGCAGGAGCTCCTGCAAATCACATGGGCGTCCTTGGAAATACTCCAGCACATGGAGCAGCATGGTGCACGGAGGCAGAAGTCGAGGAGGCACCACAGGGGTGGAGAGCAGGGAGGACGCTAGGCCCTCCATGCCCCTAGATTCACCCCCCCCCCGGACCCACCCTCACACCCCTTCTTCCCTCTCCCATTTGTTCAACCCCTGCCCTTATCCACCCCCACCTGGTATGTGGCTCTTCCCCCATTATGTACATATTTGTAAATAGTTTGGTTTACCTTTCAATAATACATTTGTTTTGTTATGTCTGCTGTGGTGGTCTCTGATTTGCAGTGGGCTAATGGTGCTCAGCTGCAGTGGCGTGCATGGCATCAGGGGAGGTGCAGGCATGGGCGCGTGTGTGTGTGTGTGTGTGTGTGTGTGTGTGTCTGGAAGGGAACCACCTATAGTGTGAGTGTGGGAATCAGTCACTGTCTGTGGTTTGTGTGTTGTTCCCTGTGCACTGGATGCCTGTGTACAGTGGTCCACAGTGCATGCACTGTGTCCATGGTGCCCCTGCCAGACTACCTATGGCCTGTGCAGCTGACACACTTGCATGGCTGTGATATGTACCATCTGCTGGCATGTCAGTGGTGGCTTTCCATGCTGGACAACCACTGTACCCTGCACAATGCCAGGTTGCCTCCTATCACTGGTATGGTGCACGTCTGCCTCGGGTGGCACTGTGGCCTCCACTGTTGTTGTCCCCCCTCCATGTAGTCACTTATGTCTGTTGCAGGGGATGTGCTCCATTGTCTGTCACTTGTGCTCCAGCTGCATGCTGGTGGCATACAGCTTCATGGTGCATGCACAGGGTGGCTGGTACACCTGTGCCATGGAGGGGTGCTGGCAGTGTGTACATGGCTGCCATGGCCACACACCAGTGGCTTTGTTGACCCGCTACTGTGTGTCTGTGTTGGTGTGCCCTTGGGTATGGGTGGGTGTTTGTCCATGCACTGTGTTGCATCCTGTGTGGTGCATGCTTCCATGCACCACTGTGGGTCTCTGTGCTGGCTGTTGTGGCCAGTGCTGTGATGGGGTGTGTCCTTGTGAGGGTATACAGGGTGCTGTACCACTGGTGATGGGGTCCGGGGCAGGCCTTGTCACATATGGGGTACCTCGTGTGCTGGCGCATGGTCGGTCTCTTAGCTGTACCTCAGGATGGACGTGCAGGGTGGCACTGTGTATGCAGTTGTTGCATTGGTGTCTGCTAGCACCCACTGCAGGGTACTCATGGTGGGGCGGCCTTGCAATGCTCCATGGTGCATAGGGTTGAAATTGTCACAGTGGGGGTGGTGGCATGCATGGGGTGTCCTGCACTGTTGGGCGCTACTCCTGGGCAGGGTGTCTGGGGATCATGGTGCAGGGTGTGCTCTGCTTTGGTGGGATGGTGTGGCATGGGGTGGCCAGACATCCTTGTGTGCCGGTCACAGCTTGGCAGGGGGTGTGCTGGGGCACCATGCCCCAGCTGTGGGATTGTTGCTGGTGTCCATGGGCAGGTGGTTCTTCCAGTTCTCCTCAGGTTGTGCGGTGCATGGGGTTTGGGGGTGAGGTCTGTTCTGCTGTGTGCTCCTCTGCCCATCCCTACCATGAGTGGTGGACCCCTGCATCCTGTCCCTGAGCATCCCTGGTTGTGCTGTTGCGCTGCTGCCCTGCTCCACTGAGCATCCCTGGTTTTGCTATTGTGCATCTGACCTGCACCACTGCACATCCCTGGTTGCGCTATGGCGCAGTTGGCGCGATATTCAGTTGTGTGCCGCAGACGCATCTTGACCTGCACAGTGTTTGAATATCGCGTGTATTGCGCAGTGGCGCAGTGGACTTGCGCTTGCTTTTGCTGTTGTGCACTTTTGTGGTGCATTTTGAATATCTGGGCCCATATATAAAATTTTTCTTACCACTTTGACAAAAAACATGATCAACATATATCAGAAGTTCATTTTAAATATAACTTAATTATTACTAAAATGCACACTATACATCATTTAAATATCCTTGTCCCAAAACTAGAACACCCCCTGCAAGATTATGGGAGATATCTCACATTACATATTGAGAGTACTAAAATTGGGATAAGAGGAAAAAGCTGGGGGGGGGGTAAATAACAACAGTGGTAAAGTACGTTTTTTTTTTTTTGAAAAAGCCTGAGTTCAGGTGAAACGTGTGTGAGGAGTTTGTCCGTGTCGACAACTAGTCTGCACTTTATGTTTGCTGCCATTATGTTTCACAGTAAAAAAGTTCTGATTACTATTTAAGTGTGCTGATTTTTTTTGTCCGAATATTGGTGTGCCAAGACCTGTTTATTTGCTGTTCAAATATTATGTTAGTTAGATAGTCAGTTATTGAGATAGTTAGTTAGTGAGTTAGTTGATAAGTTAGTGCCTGATCCACCATCTGATACACATGCATGGAGTGGTGCTTTTTCATGCTGGTGAAGTTGGAACATCCTGGAGACCTCAGTGCATCCATGACTCCATGCTGCATGCCCCTTCTGTATCTGATTCCATACAGCCTATGCTCCTACAAATATCTCTTGGTTGAGGTGGGCACCGGGGTGGAGGACAGACATGCTTCCAATTCTGTAGTATTTTTGAACTCTGTTGAATGCTGCCAGAAGGATTGGATACTATACTGCCTTAAGTGTCTATAGCAGTTATGCATCCCCCTCTGCTGGCCACTGCATGTTCCTTAGGGCTGATCAGCATCTTCCACCTGCCTCCAGCCCTGTCTGCAGGTTGGAGAGCTGGGAGACATCCTGGCACTAGCCAGTAAAGCAAGTGAACCTTTCATTGTCCTGATGAGAATATTGCATAGTCCATTGTCCCTTGCTCAGTTCAGCATGGGAAAGCCACTGCTGGGTTTGCCTAGATGCTCGTATCCATTTTGGCTCCATCTTAGATGCCCTCTGCCCTCATGTGAAGCTTTGCTTTCACAATCAGGGGCTGTGGATGCCATCCGGTACAGAAGGGCATAGTCACACAGAGCTCCATGGTTGGGATTATGCGACGCTCATGCGTATCCCAACCTGTTCTGGGGATCAGGCCATTGGTTAGCTAGGTATCTAGTTAGTTAGTTAGTGTAATTTCTGCAAAAACAATCATTGGGCCTAAGCTTATTTATGACAATGCCCTGGCAAACAATGTCATCAAAGATACAGTATGGTACAAACATCACACGTTCAAACAATTGTCTACTATTTAACATATTTATCATTCATTGATATATAGCATTCACCTCCCCAGCTTTAACCAATGTCAGCAGGATTTTTGAGTATGACCAATACTGTAGAACCATTTCTACTTAATGAGGTCCTTACTGAGTATAGATTTAAGGGCCTTAACTGTGTTGTGATTGAGTTGTAGCAACTAGGACCAAAGTAACACTTGTTCTGTTTGCATGTGCCTGCATCATTGTCACGTAATCGATTTATAAGCATCAGTTTGAAATCATTTTGAATGTGCATGCAGTTCAATCAATGAAATGTTATGAAAGTGCAGCTATACTTTATTCATGTGAAGTGCATCTCGATAACATTCAGGAAAACAAACTGGAATGCTGCCAAACCCTGTCTGGTGTCACACTTTCATGCTTCCTCAAGGAAGCAGACAAGAACATCTTCCTTTTAAACATTTATGAATAAACAAAGTTTGGAGTCTGATATACTAACAACCCTGTTATCATGTGTTGGTACATATCAATACTATATTTTGTTAAAAATAATAAGATTAAAAAAAAGTGATTATGCTTTCATATACTTATATGTGGAAGAAGATGTGGCAACATCATATGAACTCTAAGCTTTTTTTATCAACTGTCAACAGAATCTGGACTGAATGCCTGCCGGGCATGACGACAGCACAGGTCGTTCATCACATCCCCTCCTGTGGGAATGAGCGGGATGAGAGAAATTATTTGTTGTTCCACCTGGGAACAAATGACCTCCCAGGAAACAGTTTATTAGCGGTGCAGGCAAGATTTGGAGTGCTAGCAAGGTTCTTCAGCAGTTTGAGGTTTAAATCAGTGACTTTCTCAGAGGTGCTGCCAGTCCCAAGGGCAAACTCTGAGAGGAGGCAGAGGACAGCAGAGTTTAACAGTTGGCTCACCAGCTGGTGCACCCAGTGAGGCTTTGGGTCGGTGGGGAATTGGGGGACAACATGGAGAGACAACAGCCTTTTTGCCCCAGATAGGATGCACTTAATTAGGGAAGGCAGTACTAAAGTGTAAATTGGCAGAGTACATGGAGCACCACTACAATTTAAATTAAATCGGGGGGGGTTACAGGTAGAGTCATGCCACAGGACAGATGATATGGGGGGCAACCAGCCCCCCCAAGAATGCAAAGCACCAAGTTTGGGGAGCAGGTAGGCAAGCTAGTACGAGGGAAAGAAAGAAAACATGAGTCTGGAGTTTGGAGAACCATGTGTACCAATGCAGGGGTCTAGGAAACAAGACCCCACACCTGGCAGCACTCATGGCTGGGGGTAACCTTGACATGGTTGGAATTATTGAAACTTGGTGTCACAAGGGGCAAGATTGGGACATCATAATACAAGGGTATACATTGTTTAGGAGGGACAGGGAGGACAGGAGAGGTGAGGGTTGGCACTTTACATGAGGGAGGGGATCAAGGCAATGGAACTGCAGGGTAGATGGGGGAGGTGGAAAGTTTATGGGTTTCACTGACCACGGGAAAGGGAGATATGGTAGGCACTGGAGTGATATACAGGTCACCAGTGCAGCAGATAATAGTAGATAAACACATGACAGAAGAGATCCTGAGGATGGTAAATAAGGGTGAGGTGCTGCTGATGGGGGACCTCAACCCTCCAGACATGGAATGGGGCACCCTATTAGCCTCATGCAGCAGGAGTAGAGCAATTGTTGACTCACTACAAGCAGCTCTACTCAAACAGCTGTTCGGAGAACCAAGTAGGGAGGGAGCAGTTCTGCATTTGGTTCTGACAAATGGTGATAGGGTAGAGGAGGTATCTGTGGGGTAGAACCTTGGTACAAGTGACCACAGCATCATTTGGTTTACACTTCTTACATCGGCTGATGTTCATTGGACCAAGGTGAAGGTGCTGGATTTTAGGCGAGGAGATTTTAGGACAGTGGGGGAATACATTTATCAAGCAATGGAAGGGATGGGGGAGCTCAGGGGGTGGAGGACAATTGGAATATGATAAAGGGGGCCATTGTGGGGGCCACAGACCTCTGTGTAAGGACACTAAGTAAGAATAGAAAGAAAAGAAAGCCCCAGTGGTTTAGCAGGGAGGTGGCAGAGAGAGTCTGGGCAAAGAGGTAAGCATTCAGATGGTTTAAAACAACACAAAGGGAAGAGGACTGGGAAAACTACCAAGCAAGGCAAAAGGAGGTGAGCCTGGGGGTAAGACAGGCACAGAATAGAATGGAGGAGAGCATTACCAATGTGGTCAAAAAAGGGGGCGAACCCATTTTCAGGTATATAGGTGAGCAGAGGAAAACAGGGGATACACAGATTGAAGAACAATAGTGGAGAGCTGGTGGTAGGAGACCAGGATAAAGTGGAATTGCTGAATAACTATTTCTGCTTAGTGTTCACGAAGGATAATGGGTGGGAGGGTGGTAGCACAAGGGTAAAAGAGGAGGAGGGGGATGGAGTGGACACGAATCCCTTCCAGGTAGAGGAGATCCTGAGAGAGCTAGACAGATTGAAGGTGGATGAGATGATGGGTCTGGATAGGGTGCACTACAGGGTGCTGAGGGGTGTGCTGGCAGCTCCTTTGACTGCCCTCTTCAACAGGTCCTTAGAATCAGGGGTGGTCCCTGATGACTGGAAATGGGAAGATGTGGTACCCCTTCATGGAAGGGGGGGAGAGGTGAGCCATTACAGGCCAGTGAACTTGATGTCTATGATTAGCAAGCTCATGGAAAAACTGCTAAAAAACAGAATCACCAGCTACCTGGAAGCAAGCAGCCTGCTGGAGCAACACCAGAACGGGTTCACTAAAGGTAGATCCTGTCAAACAAATTTGATAGAGTTCTTTGACTGTGTCACCAAGGTGGTGGATCGAGGAGGCAGTGGACATTGCATACCTTGATTTCAGGAAGGCTACTCTGTGCCACACAGGAAGCTACTGCATAAATTGGGATGTCTGGGGCGGATGGTAGTACAACGGGTGCAGAACTGGCTGGGGGGTAGAAGACGGTTTGGTAATAAATGGGCTACCCACAGGGGAGGGAAGGGTCATCAGTGGGGTTCCCCAAGTGTCAGTGCTGGGCCCACTACTATTCAATATATTTATAGGGGTCACAGCAAAGAGCCTTGAGGGGAAGGTGTGTCTATTTGCGGATGACACAAAGGTATGCAATAGAGTAGACACACAGGAGGGGGGTTGAGAGTATACATAGGGATTTGAGGAAACTAAAGGAATGGTCCAGAGAGTGGCAACTGTCTTTCAATACATTGAAGTGCAAGATCATGCACCTAGGCAGGAAAAATCAGAGAGCGGTGTATTGCATGGGAGGGCAACCACTAAAGGTAACTGAACAGGAGAGAGACCTTGACATCAACATTACATGGGACCTGAAAGTAGTAAAACATTGTGAGAAGGCAGTGACAAGAGCTAGCAGGATCCTGAGTTGCATCGGGAGGGGGATCACTAGTAGGTAGAGAGTGGTCATAATACCCTTGTACACCCAGCTGGTTACGCCGCATCTGGAGTATGGGGTACAGTTCTGGAGTCCATACCTCAAGAAGGATGTGGAGACAGTTGAGCACATCCAGAGGAGGGTGACAAAGATGGTTAAGGGAATCAGTCACTTAACATATGAGGAGAGACTGAGGGTCCTAAACATGTACTCCCTGGAACAAAGGAGGGGGGAGGGACATGATTGAGACATTCAAATACTTAAAGGGTGCCCAGTCCTGTAGTGCTGAGGGTTGAGGCACTGGACGCCACACCGGTAACTCATGTTCGGGAGGGATCGTGGGTTGCCAGCGGTTGGCAGGGGAAGAGAAGGATGGAACATCCACAGACAGCTCTCCTTATTTGGAGAGGGGGGTCTCCCAGCAGTCGGTGCCTGCCTGGTCCCTAGCAGTGGCTGGGGGCTGGCACACTGATACTGTGTCTAAAAGGGGGAGGTAGAGGAGCAGCTGTCAGATGTACTACAGGCGGAAGCACACATGGCACGTTGGCACATGGCATGCTCCACTGCCTAAGAGGGTGAAAAAGTGGAAAAAAATGGCATCCTGGTCGAGCGGCTTGATGACCATCCAGTGGAACACCAGCTCTGAGGGTGTCGCAGAATCTGGATCCGGACAGGATGGGTGAGTTGGGGGCTTCCCACCACCCCACTGTTGTGGGTAAGCCACAGGGGAAGAAGGTGAGGAGCCTGAAGAAGTGTGGGGTTGTCAGATGGTGGCCAGAGTCCCAAAGGGGTTGCCAGAATATACAGGACCAGATCAGGTATGCCAGGAGAAAGATATAACAAAACAAAAAAAATACTTAGAGGGTATTAACAAAGTGGTAGCAGGGAGCAAATTCCAATTAAAGGGGCAATCAAAAACAAGGGGCCATGATTTGCAAATTGTAGGGGAGTTTGGAGGAAACATTAGGAAGCACTTTTTCACAGAAAGGGTGGTGGATAAATGGAATAGGCTTCTGGAAGAGGTGGTCGGAGAGAGGATGGTGGGTGGGTTCAAGGGGCAGTGGGACAGGCACAGGGGCCTGTTGGCAAGGGGAGTTACAGTTAAGTCCTAGCAGTGGTCTAGGCAACCTGGGCAGACTAGGTGAGCCTGGCAGTCCATTTTTACCATCATGTTTCTATGTTTCTATGTTCTAACTACTCTCACTCTGCCTTCTCTCTACCCAACTATTCTCTGGCACCATGGGAACACCCTACTCAGCTGCTCTAGCAAACTGCTCTCATTTACCTATCTCCTTGGGGGTGATTCTAGAGCATCAGTCCTCAACTGTCTCACCTCAGAGAATAACCAGCTCCCCCTGCTGCAAGGAGGGGCTTGTTACATGATGCATGAAAAGCAAGGGGATAGTTAAATAATTAAGTGCAGAGATGCTTAAGTACTGGATTTACACTGGAAAACTCAGAATAAAAAGGCTATGAGTCTGTGGATACTGTCCCCCACTACTCAGTGATGGTAGTCATTGCATGCCCCCCCGCCCATCCATGAGTATATTCAGTGCATGCTTAAAGGAATCCAAACTGGTGTTCTTGACCAGTTCAACAGGTATAAAATTCCAGAGGTTTACAACTCTCTCAAAAATAGAATTTTCTCTTTGTTTTTCTATAACTATTGGGTCTGAGTTGTTCATTTTCCCCCTCTTGTTTCTTGCATATCGTCTTTGAATTCCAGACCAATGAAAGCTAGCAGCTCACTGCCATCAATAGTTAAGTTGCAAACTAAAAGGGTCTCTGAAAATTCCAGTTTTCTAAAGAAGACTTCAATGTAGAATGGGAGAAACTCTTGAAGAAAATAGCCAGAATGCAGATACATAAAAAAGTGATTTAGGATTTGGTAGAGGATGAGAAAGCCCATATAAACCAGTTCCGGGGGCTCTCCAAATGAAGAGATAGGCCAGGGTACACATACTGCTGCCTTAGTGGAAGAAGTTGAGGGGCAGACTTTGACATCACTGAACTTTGTGCTGCAATCCTTAGCTTTCTATATGGAAATGTTGGTTGTTTTTCTGGCAATTTATTATACCTGTGAACATTTCTGAAAATATTTCTATGCTTACAACTTAGCCACCTTCGGAGCCACATAATTGAAAATATACATGCATACAGTCTTGGAAAGAGTCATAGAAACTGCAAAGTAGAGAGGTCATCGGTTGTGTAAATTGTAAGGTGCAGGAGTTAAAAATTTCACAATTTAATTATCTTTTAAAGTGTTTGAAAATGCTCAAAATATTTGGATGTTTATAACTCTACAGCTATTTCAGGTATACACTCAAGATGGGGCGTGCATACCAAAGTAAATATGTTCTGGAATCTAATTAAGCTGGATCAGCGTGATTTAATAGGTTAACATTTATTGTGGATTCTTTAGAAATTACTAATTGATAAAATTTGCTCAGACATGCACGGCTGCATAAAAGGTAATTCCACTAGAATGCCTCTTGTGCAATGCAACTTTCACAAAGTATTTATCACCACTGCATCACCTTAGCTGCACTGGCAGCGTGACCTTGCACTACCCCTCTAACACTCCTGCAGCAGTGATGCATGGCATAGCTAAAGGTATTCGAGGGCTTCTGTCACAATGGCTTCTGCTGCAACTAGATGCAAGGTTTGAGGCTTAGCAACACTTGGTGCCACTGTTTTCAGCTGGTAAATCTATACACTGTTATCTACCGGGTTGTTAAAGAGTCAGCAGGTGGCATTGCACAGAAACAATGCTGCACATATATCTGCTTCCAAAAGTCATTAAGTCAGTGAACTGTAGTGGCTATCTGGCATATTGCAAGGATTTAGGCAAGTGCACAGTGATGTCCGTGACTGCTGTTCGTGGCTTATCACACTGACCTTATGCTTGACACCACTAAATCCATAAACATATTAGTGGTATAATCTGGTTCAGGGGCTAGGGCCCAAATTAATTGGGGGACAGGTTTAGCTAGAGTCAACAGGTTAGTTTCTAACTGGAAAGGTCAACAGATTTCTGTAAAGAAGAGTGATGTTAATTAGAATCTTACTGGTACCTATTTTTCTTTTTATAAGTTATGTGTTCTCTCCACCTCAGACTGTTGTAACAGCACGATTTAACATATTCTTTCAAGCCTTATGGGGTAGTAGGTTAAATCCTACAAAAAGAGAGCTGACCTATAGAAAGATTCAGGATGGAGGCATTAACATGGTAAATCTGGTAATTATTTACACTAGCATTTTTATCAGTTATAACTTGCTGGGAGTTTTGAGACTGGGTGAGAAACTATGGAAACAATTTTTCTTTTCCCGGTTAACCCCATGTTTGAACCCCTGGGCACAAGGGAAACCTAGACTCTTGAAGGGAATCTATGTACCTAAATATGGCATGGAAACTGTAAAACGCAACATTAAATTGGATCTAACCAATATACATGTTCAGACACTCGATAGAAAGGTCATTTATACTAATATTAACATACTAACTGTAGTATATGGTAACTTACCCTAGTAACATTGTAGAATGGTTTAGTCCACATCCCCTGCAGTTTTGGGCCAATGGTATGTCTGGGGTGGAAACTGAGTTTTAGAAACTGCACGAGCAGATTGTAGTAGTAGTTCTGCTGAGGCCTGCTGATCTATCTAATGTATGTTTGTTGAATAAACCTCAGAGCTGTTAGAAGTTACTTATGGTGTCCAGTCATTCCCAAAACCAGCAATCCTGTAAGAAGCAACTAAAGTGAAATATTATATGGTGTCAGAAGTGAACTTGCAGTGCTGCAGTTGCAAGAAAGAAGAAGAGTTTGTGCTGCCAAGAAAAGAAACAAAAAGACAGTATTTGTGAGTACCTAAAGCTTACTAAAAGACTGTATAACAAAGTATTTTTGGCAGCATGGAACAATTTAAGCCACCTCCACCACTATTGTTGACTGGAAATATTTCAGAAAACTGGAGAAGGTGGGCACAGAGGTTAAGTCTGTACTTCACAGCCATGGGATTAAATGATAAATCAGAGGAAATGAAAATTGCAGTCCT
Organism: Neoceratodus forsteri; assembly: GCA_016271365.2. Taxonomy (NCBI): domain Eukaryota; kingdom Metazoa; phylum Chordata; order Ceratodontiformes; family Ceratodontidae; genus Neoceratodus; species Neoceratodus forsteri. The sequence continues at coordinate 228,845,413 of JADMNL010000029.1, read as the reverse complement.
GCTATACACGATCGGGGATGAGGCCCTCGAGGTGTACAATACCCTCAATATAACGTATGCTGACCCACAAGCTAAAAAAGCAGCTGAGGTTATGGAAGCATTTAAGAATTATTGTTCAAGGCAGGATGGTAATACAGGCCGGAAACCAGACCACCAGGTACCAACACGTGAGACACTCGCACAAGAATCAAACACGTGTGGGAGGTGTGGCAAGGGACATGCACCAAAGGCTTGTCCATCATATGGACAAGAATGTCGTAAATGTGGTGGCCTCAACCATTATACAAAAATGTGCAGGTCCAAAAAGTCCAACAAACCTCATGAGAAAATGACCAAAGGGGTAGAAGCACTAGTCGTGGGTGCTGTAAAAAGAAAACAAGAAACGATGCGGACACAAGTACCAGATGAAGGGTGGTACACTACCTTGAAGATAATGGGACAGCCAGTTAAGTTTAAGTTGGACACTGGGGCTGAAGCCAATATACTGACTAAAGAAGTGATTGCGCAATTTCCATGCAAGGTACAAATCAAGCCGACCGGTACTATCCTAATGGCATATGGAGAAGCACAAATTAATCCTGAAGGGGAAGTGTCGCTAAAGTGTAAGACACACGACAGAGAGGCCAATCTGCAGTTTTATGTCACTAATACATTGGGAGCTTCCCCTACTGGGTCAACAGGCATGTGTCATCCTGGATCTGATTCGCAAAGTAAAGGTGCTTAAAACCAAGCCACCAAGCACAAAAGAGGAACTTCTTGCACAATATAAAACAGTGTTTGAAGGCCTAGGAGAATTCCCAGGTGTTTACCACATACATACTGACCCAAATGTTACTCCTGTGATACATGGGTGCAGAAAAGTCCCATATGGAATCACGGACAGACTAAAGCAGACAGTGGAACAGCTGGAGCAAATTGGGGTGATTAGCAAGGTAAGAAAACCTACAACATGGGTAAATAGCCTTGTAATTACTGAAAAGAAAAATGGTGAGATTAGGGTGTGTTTGGACCCTAGAGACTTAAATAAAACTATTAGAAGACATCATTTCTCCATCTGCCCACATTGGAGGATATTCAGAGTAAGCTTGCAGGTAAAAAGTTTTTTTACAATTCTAGATGAAAAATATGGGTACTGGCAGATCAAATTAGATGACGAATCTGCAGACCTATGTGCATTCAACAGTCCATGGGGAAGGTACAAGTTTCACAGACTTCCTTTTGGTATATGGTCTGCAAGTGAAGTATTCCAGCAGAGAAATGCTGAACACTTCGGAGACATACCAGGTGTTTTTGTAATAGCTGATGACATGCTTATAGCTGCAGCTACCAAGGAAGAGCATGACAATACTTTGAGAAAAGTAATGGACAAAGCAGTGGAACTCAATGTAAAGTTCAATAGTGACAAAATACAGTATTTGGTGAGTGAGGTGAAATACATGAGGCCCATCATAACCGAAAATGGGCTACGGCCTGATGAAGCCAAAGTAGAAGCAATAGCTGAGATGCCCCCTCCTGAAGATAAAAAAGCACTACAGAGGCTGTTAGGAATGACTTGATACTTGGCGCAGTACATTCCGAATGAAGCAAACCTCACTGCACCACTAAGGCAGCTACTTAAAAAAGATGTCATGTGGCAGTGGCAGCCAGCACAGGAAGAAGCCTTACAAAAGCTGAAAGAGACTATTTCTTGTGGACCAGTATTAAAATTCTTAGATCCAAAAGAGGACATTGAAATCCAAGCAGATGCATCTAAGGACGGACTAGGTGCTTGTCTACTACAAAGAAACAGACCAATAGCTTATGCATCTAGGTCATTGTCCAGTGCTGAAAGAAACTATGCACAGATAGAAAAAGAGTTTCTAGCAATTGTGTTCTCTCTACAGAAATTTCATCAGTATGTTTATGGAAGGTCAGTGAAAATACAATCAGATCACAAGCCACTACGGTCCATACTGAACAAACCAATTGGAAAGGCTCCAGCAAGATTGCAGCGGATGCTGTTACAGATACAGAAATATGACATAGAGGTAATATATACTCCAGGCAAAGATATTCTGATTGCAGATGCTCTATCCAGGGCAGTACCAAGAAAACCAGCAGAGGGAGACATTGATCTAAGTAGTGAAAAGGTCATACTCAATCCAAGCAATAGAAACACTGCCTGACAGTATGTTAGAGGGGCTAAAACAGGCCACACAGAGGGACAGTGATTTACAGTTGCTTAAAGAAATGCACCTCAAAGGATGGCCTAACAGGAAAAAACAAGTCAGCATCAAACTTCAGCACTATTGGCCCATGAGACACAATATATACATAGAAAATGATCTCATAATGGTGGGTAAAAGAATCATTATACCCAAAGAGCTGAGAACAGATATGCTACAAAGACTTCACGCAGCACATCAAGGAATACAAAGGTCGAAGGCACAAGCCAGAGCTGTGATGTATTGGCTAGGCATGAATCAAGAAGTAGAAATGATGGTTGAAGCATGTGGACCTTGTCAGGAACTCTTACCCAGCAACCATAAAGAGCCAATGTGTCCACATGAAATACCTGACATGCCATGGTTAAAGCTTGGAGCAGACATTTTTGACTATAGGGGACACTCCTACTTAATAGTAGTGGACTATTTTTCAAAATACCCTGAGGTTCTCAGAATGCCTGACAAGACAGCAGCTACAGTTATTGCAAAATTGAAAGCTGTATTTGCAAGTCATGGAATTCCAAAAGAACTGGTAGCGGATCATGTACCATTTGCAAGTCATGAAATGAAGCAATTTGCAAAGTTGTGGGAGTTCAAAATAACTCATTCCAGCCCAGGATACCCACAATCTAATGGTGTGGCTGAAAGAATGATCCAGACAGTAAAAAGAATCTTTCTGAAGTCTATGCAAGGTCAGACCGATCCACATCTCGCATTGCTCAGTCTTAGAAATACACCAGTCACAGGACTGAACTGTACACCTTCTCAATTGTTAATGGGCAGAATGGTGAGGACAACATTACCAGCAAGTGCAAGGGCACTGTGACCTGAAATACCAAAGGATGCACATAAATGTCTGAAAAGACTACAGAAAAGACAGAAACAGTATTATGATAGGAATGCAGCTCCACTTACTCCATTCAGAGAAGGGGAAAGGGTATGCATAGAGACTTCTAGTGGGTGGCAACCTGCTACAGTGGAAAGAATCCATGATGAGCCAAGATCCTATAGTGTGATTACACCTGCAGGACAGCGATACCGCAGGAACAGGAGACACCTGAGGAGAGACCGAACAGTTGCTTTGGAGGCTGAAGAGCAACAGGCAGATGAGTCAACTGAATCCGTGTTGTCACAAACAGTGCAATCCAGGGACAACAGCCAGGAACAGGACTCTTGTCAAGAGTATGAGCAACCTGAGATGGAACCTGTTGTTTTCAATTACACTTTGCCAGAAAGTCCTGAGGCTGTACCCAGTGTGCAGTCTACTCGAATGACCAGAAGAGGGTGTTTGCTTAAAGTTCCTGAGAGGTTCAGAGATTTTGTTATGACTTAAGTCAGTGGTAAAGACTTATTTCAACAAAGCTCAGTACCAGTGACTATAGACCCTAACTCATCACAAAGTAAGACTCAACCATTATGTTAATATTGCTTGGTAATTATTTGTCATTGATATGCAAACTGAAATCAAGGTAATTGCTTTCTTTTACTAGAAGGGGAGATGTAGTATATGGTAACTTACCCTAGTAACATTGTAGAAAGGTTTAGTCCACATCCCCTGCAGTTTTGGGCCAATGATATGTCTGGGGTGGAAACTGGGTTTTAGAAACTGCACGAGCAGATTGTAGTAGTAGTTCTGCTGAGGCCTGCTTATCTATCTAATGTATGTTTGTTGAATAAATCTCAGAGCTGTTAGAAGTTACTTATGGTGTCCAGTCATTCCCAAAACCAGCAATCCTGTAAGAAGCAACTAAAGTGAAATATTATACTAACATACTAGTTGCCAGCAGATTAGGCCTTATGGTCTATTGAGTCTGCTCATTCCTCAGAACCCTGGTTGGGTACTGAAGCCATCCCTCCTTATCACATTTCTGTTCCTCCTGACCTCCACTCCAGCCCCCCTCCAGCAAGCCAACCTCTACTTCATCCTCTTCGTCCCACCCCTCTTGAACCCCCCCCACCATAGAAGGCCGAACCTGCTCACCAGGCTGCACATTCCACAATTCCACCACCCTCTCCGTGAAATATCTCTTCCTCCTTTCCTCCTTTCCTCCCTCATCCTTCCTTCTTTGAGCTTCAAACTATAACCTCTGGTGATACCACCCCCCTTTAACCTAAAGCTCCCCTCCTGATTTACCCTACTGAATATCCTTGAGGTACTTGAAGACCTCAGTCATGTTGCCCCTGTCTCCTCTCCTCTGATTAGAACAGGCCAAGCTTTTCTAGTCTCTCCTCATACCTCAACTCCCCTAGACACCAGATCATTTTGGTTGTTCTCCTCTGAACCCTCTCCAGGAGCTGGATGTCCCTCATCAAGTGTGGTCTCCAGTATTGCACACAGTATTCTAGGTGTGGTCTAACCAGGCCATTGTACAGTGGCAGAATCACTTCCCTGCTCCTTGAGGTAATCCAGCGTGTGATGCAACCCAGCATCCTGTATGCCTTTGCTGCCACCCTCCTGCATTGCTCAGAATTATTCATGCTGACATCCACTAGGTCCCCCAGGTCTTTTTTTCCCTGATTTGGCCTTCAACTCCTTCCTTCCCAGAGTGTACTCATGTTTGGGGTTCCTCCACCCAAGGTTTAACACCTTGCATTTAGAGGAGTTAAAATTTAACTTCCAGGTGTGAGTCCACCTATCCAGGATTTCCAGGTCCCTTTGTAGGGTAGACCTCCCCTCCTCCCCCTCAACCACTGCTCCCAGCTTGGAATCATCCACAAAAAGACTCATTTCACACCCGATACCCTCCCTGATGTCGGAGATGTAAGCATTGAATAGGATCGGCCCTAGTACCGAGCCTTCTGGTACCCCACTAATGACCCCTCTAGGAGTCGAGATCTCCCCACCAACCACTACTGTCTGAGTGCACCCAGACAGCCAGCGTCCTATCCATCTGACCATCAATGGACCTGCCCCCATCTCTCTCAGTTTCACCAGTAGGCCATTGTGAGGAACCGAGTCAAATGCCTTGCTGAAGTCCAAGAACAGTACATCCACAGGCATTTCCCTGTCGAGTTCTGATGTTACTCATTCATAGAATTCCACAAGGTTAGTTTGACATGACCTACTTGGCACAAACCCATGCTGGTGACTATCCAGGTATCCCATCTCCTCCAAGAACCCACCCAAATGCTCCTTAAGTATACTCTCCATTATTTTACCCACCACCAACGTCAAACTGATGGGTCTATAGTTACACGGCACCTCCCTCGATCCCCGTTTATGGATGGGCACCACATGTGCCACCCTCCAATCTCTTGGTACCCACCCTGTCTCAAGTGACTTGTTGAAGAGATCTGCCAGAGGCAGCCAGTAGATCCGCCATTTCCCATAGAACTCTAGGATATATGCCATCTGGCTCTGGAGATTTTTCCTTCTTTAGGGCTTTAAGGGCTTCCCACACCCGGCCAATGGGGATAGCATCATCACTCCCACCCCCCCATTAGCCGATACATCCTGATGTGAAACCCCTGAGGTAGCTCTCCCACTCACCCCTGCCTTAACGGTTGCTCCAACACTCCTAGCCACTGCCACTTCTAACTCCATCAGCTCCCACATTGTAAGTTCCCCAGCCCCCTCCCTAGTGAACACAAAGTCAAAGTACTTATTTAATACCTCAGCCTGTTCCCTTGACTCCTCCACCCACCCATTTTTGGTTCTCAATCTACTGATCTGACCCTTGGTTTTTCTCCTCTCCCCAATATACCTAAAGAACCCCTTTTTCTCACCCCATATCCCCTGTACCAGCCTCTGTTCTTTCCTAGACTTTCCCTCCCTCACCATCCAGGCGACTTGTCTGGGTGCAAGATGGTAAGTTTCCTTTTCCTTTTCCCCTTTTGTTTTTTGTATCCTCTGTTGGCTGCCCTCTTCTCCCTTACTGCCTCCTGAATCTCTTTGGACCACCAGCATGGTTTCCGTGACCTTGCCCCCTTGCTCCTCACCTTTGCACAGATCTTGACGGCCTCCTGAAGTCCTTGTTTGATCACCTCCCATCTCCCTTCTACATCTGTCCCTTGTGTAATCCCCTACAAATGCTCCTTGAGAATCTCACCCATGTCCCTAAAATCCACCCCCTAAAACCAACAGTCAATGTCCAAGAACTATCCCCACCACCCCCAAAATTTATCGGAAACCAGACAGTATTGTGATTGCTCTCTGCCAGGGGATCCACCACTGTCAGATCGCATACCAGATCCCCATCTGCAAGAACCATGTCCAGGACATGCCCATCTCTCATAGGCTGTAACACCTGCTGAGTGAGAAACACATCCTGGAAACCATCCAGCAGCCTTTGCTCCTTGTACACTGTGGACATCACGGTTCCCCAGTCAGTAGCTGGCATATTTAGGTCCCCCATCAACACCACTCCCTCCCCTTTTGGTCCACACTGGCCCCTAATGCTATCCAGAAGACAATCCCCCAGAACCTCCCCATCCCAGGGGGCCTATATACCACTCCCAGCTTGATCTCTTCTCTTGTAGGGATACGTATGGTTACCCATAAAACCTCCACATTTCCCTCAGCTTCTTCCACCCTAGTAATCTCTGCACTGTCTATAATGAACATAGTCACTCCTTCCCCTCTGCCCACCTTTCTATCTTTCCTAAGCACTGTGTACCTCCCACATTAAGATCCCAATCGTGACTAGGGTTGGCCCAAGTTTCCGTGACTGCCACCACATCTGCCCTCCTTTGAACAGCATGGCCTGGAACTCTGCCATCTTATTTCCCAGGCTCCTGGTGTTTATTAACACCACCTCCCAACCCATGTCCCTACCCCACTTTCCAATGCCCCCTCCGGATAATATCATGTGGATCCGCCCTCCTTCCTCACTTATTATATTATCCTCCCTAGGCTTCTGCCCGACCCCACCCCTAGGGGCCAAAGGCTAGGCCCCTCCTAGAGAGGTAAAGACATCCAGTCAGCCCACTTATTTCCCCCACCCCTTCACAAGTTTAAACCCCACTTCTGGCAGAAAGCAAAGAGATAGTATTTTTTCCTCAATGTCCCATCTCAGTACATTAAATCAGTTGTTCAGTCCTAGACTACCCGAGCTCTTTTGGGACACAGCATGGTTGGGTAATTATGGTAGGCTGAGTGTGAGAAATAAAAATAAACATAAACAGCTGGCTGACAGATGTCGTCTTAGGGAGTCATGTATACAGATGTTGGAAACACAAGAGCATTTATTTTTATAATGTCATTATGTTAAGGAATTCTGGATTTTTATAGCTAAGAAATGGAGGAACTGTGATTTACCCACTTCACATATTCTGAGCTTATGTGTGGTACTGCTTTAGGAGGATGGGGAAAATAAAATAAAGATATGTTATATATTATAGTTGCAGTTTTAAGATATTATATATGACAAGGGTAACTCATCAATGGTGGGTGTCATACCGAACTGTTAAAAAATGTTAAAATAACTTTGCAAGAGATCACGTGATGAGCTAGAGGAGAGAGGATGTCCTGAATGTAGCTCCCAGGCCCTCGCCAGCTTAATTTATCCTTAAACTAAAAGTAAGGGCTCAACCTTGTAATCCAGTTAAGTGGGGAAGTTTCCCTAAGCTTCTCTGCCTTTTGAACGAAAAGAAAGAAGCAGATTGGAAGTAATTTGCCTGGTTTTGGTGGTGATCAGAAGAGGCCTAGCAGAATGGCCGAGATGGAGTGTGGAGCTTCAGAGCCCTTGTCTGCTCAGGTTCTGGCAGTGAAACACCAGAAACCCCTTTCACCTGTACCAGAGGATCAGGATGATGAGGACAGTGTGGAAGGGGGAGAGAAAGTGAAAGCTGATGACATTCTGGAGATCAAACAGTTGCTGCAGGGTTTGGTCATGGATTTTTCAACCATAAAACCGACTTTGAATGCGTTGGCAAGAAGAATGAGAGATTTGGAGGCCAGAGTTTCATCACAGGAGAAGAAATCTACAAGGGTAGAGCAAGAAGTGACTGTGCTTAGAAAGCAAGTTAAAAAGCTGGAAGATCATATGGAGGACCAAGAGTCTCGTAGCAGAATAAATAATTTAATCATGGCAGGGCTCCCTGAAAAAACGGAGGGGGTGGACTGTGTAACTTTTATGCAGGATCTGCTGATGAAGCTGTTAGGCCCGACTCCAAATGGGGAGGCATATGATTTGAAAAGAGTGCATCGGGCACTCAGAGAGACCCCCGGGAGCTCTCCCAAGGGTATTAATCATGAGGTTTCTCAATTATAAAGAAAAAGCCTTTGTTCTCAGTAAAGCTAAGCAGTCCAAAAACCAGCAGTGGAATGGGGCAACTTTGTGGCTGTTCCAGGACCAAAATCCTTCCATAAGAGATTGACAAAAAGAATACTTGGACATTAAAAAGAAGCTCTATCTGGCAGGGATCAAGTTCCAGATGCAGTATCCAGTGACCCTAATTGTGAAGCTCCAAATGGGGGACAAAAAATACCTAACAGCACGGGATGCTTTGGAGGGCTTGAGATTTGAGCTCCCATTGCTATTCAAATCTCTGACCTGATGGGCCTGGTAGTGGTATTGGTAAAATTAAACTAATCTGGACAAGATACAGAAAATATGGAAATGTTATGTGCTGACTGAAATTATTAGGGGTGGTTAAAGCAAACAAATGGTTGAATATATTTTTGAACTAAGACAGCTCTGGGAAATGAATGGGAGAAAGAGGTACTGAGATTCACAGGGAGGCAATGGGGACAGGGTTTTGGTTGGTAAATTGTAAGGGAGGCCTCCTTTTCCAGGGCTTATACGAGCTGCAGTGAAGTGATTTGAGGGTGCAGCCGCTAGAGGGCAGACGTGATTTTGTTTAAGTAAATAATTGAGTTCATGATGGGGGAGAGGAGAGAGGGTTGTTTCTAAATATGAGGGGAGGGAGTCTTCCTTTGCCTAATTTTGTTTTTTCTTTCTCCCTTTAAAAAAAAAATAAGATTGAGTGATATATTGAACAATGGGGACTATGTAACCTCTAAACCAGGGAATTTCAGAAACGAAGGTGGAAGGTTTATGTTAGGGGTATGGAACTCCAGGGGTGATAAATATTCAATTGGGGTACAGGGGGAACAGCAGTGACAATTTTTTTGGTAACTTCACTTGATGGGTAAGGTGGGGCTCTCGTATAGCAGACTAGCCTTCACATCCCGAGCAGTGGTGGGGGGGATGAAGGAAGACAAAGCTGTTTCTGGGGTAACTATTGGGAGTGACTGCATGAGGCTGCATCCTTGGTAGTACAGGGGAAAGAGGAATATTCAGCAAGGGAGAGGGTCATTTGGTAGGGGGAAGTGCTGGTATAGGGATAAGATGGATAATTGCAAGCGAAGGGTGTTATGACAGCAAACCCCCCAGTATTTATTAGGGTGTGGTGAAGGACTACCAGGCAGAATAGCTTGATACAGATATAAACTGGGGATCATCAGTATCAGGAACGTATCTCCCTCTGGTCAATGGGGGTTGGGAGAAGGTGAGTGAGAAGAAGTAAAATCGAGGGGGCATAAAAGAGAGTGGGAAAGAGGGGTATTTCCTTTTTGTTTTCCTTGGGATTCCTGGTATGAGCTTGAAGAGGGGTCTAGGGTGGCACTCAGGAACTGGCTCAGTCATGGATCATCAATGTTTAGGACGGTGATCATAGGATTGGGGAAGGGGAAAGTGGGAGGGAGGGGTAAAAGAAAAGAGAGAGAGTCCACCAACTGGGAGCAAGATATTGGCAGATCATAGTGAGGCAATAAATATTGGAGTGTATATGTATAATTTCAGAAATTAAATTATTTCTTGGAATGTAAAAGGTCTTGGGGTAAGAGAAAAAGAATGGTGATTCTGAGACACATTCAATGACTGGGGGCACAAATTATGACTTTGCAGGAGACTAATCTCTTAACAGAGGAACTGGATCTGTTAAAAAGAATGTGGGTTGGTCAAGTGTTTGGAGTGGGGAATACAACAGCCTTGGGAGGAGTAGCCATATTAGTGGGGAAGACATGCCCATATGTGGTAAAGAGGACGGTAATAAAAGGGGACAACAGGGGAATATTTCTCTCGGGATCTATTCTGGGGTCAGAATTGTCAATTGCCTCCATTGATGGCCCAACCCCACCTAACCCAGAATTTTTTGCTTCATTGGAGGTAGAAGTAATCCGGTTGCCAACACATCCGATCATATTAGCAGGAGATTGGAACTTGTGTTTAAATAACTGGGAAGATAGAAATCCACCCTCTAAGAACCCCTCGTCTAGAGCACAGGAAGCTATGGGGTGCTTTTTGGAGGCTACTGCACTGGTGGACCCTGTCTGGCTACATGGTAAGGGACCAAAGAGCATGACCTTTTTCTCAAGGGCCCATAAAATGCAATCCAGAATTGATTTTTTCCTGGTCAATCAGGAAGCGTTGGTGGGTATAAAGGAAATGGCTACCCATACTAGAATTTTATCTGATCACTCTCCGATACAGATGACATGGGAACTAAAAGCTGTTCCCCCCAATCCATATAGGTGGAGATTGGATGAATCATTATTGTCTGATACTACACTACATGGAAAATTAGAGGAAGCTCTTAGTGAGATTATTAGGGTTCAGCTACCAACATTGCAGGACAAGCAAATAGCCTGGCCAACCTGTAAGGTTTTTTTATGCAGGGATAGCTCAAAGATATGCAGCAAGAAGGAACAAACTTAGACAAGCTAGAGAGGAGTTTATTCTAGGGGCCCTAGACTCTCTGGAGCCCTTAGAAGGGTCATCTGCAGAGGTGGATGCTGAACTTAAGGAACTGAGGGATGAGATAGCGGACCTGATTTATACCAAGGTGGATTTTTGGTTGGAGAAAATTCAGGCTAAGTACCTAATGCAGGGTGATGTTCCTGGCCGCCTTTTAGCGGCTAGAGTGAAGGAATGGGAAGCAGCATGAATGGTAAACTTAAAAGTAGAAGGGGGACTTATACGTGACCCCCAAGAAATGGCTGATGCCTTCGCAGTCTATTATAAGGGGATTTATCAAGGGGGGAGGACTGTCAGTAGGGAAGAAATACATGCTTTTTTGAGGAATATACCTCTCCCAGTTCTAAATCTGGCACAGGTTCAAAGCCTAATAGCTCCAATAAGTGACAGGGACATTTTAGATGTAGTAAAATCATTGCCAAATGGTAAAACTCCAGGGCCTGATGGCCTCACAGCCAAGTTTTATAAATCACATATTTCAACAATACTCCCTCTCCTCAAAGACTTGTTTACTAGGATAATGCAAGAAGTGGTAAGTCACTCCCCACTTTACCAAGCATACATTACACTTATCCCAAAACCGGATAAACCAAAAGAGTTCCCGGAGAAATACCGACCGATTGCACTGATGAATCAGGATATCAGGATCCTGATAAGGATATTGGCTAACAGAATTTTGAATGTGGCCCCAGCTTTAATTAGTGAAGAGCAGGTGGGATTTATGCCTGGCAGGGGGGCTCATGATGCACTAAGGAAACTACACCATATCCTTAACTATGCGGTAGATTCTCCGATATCTATGGCACTGATATCCTTAGACACGGAGAAGGCCTTAAACAGGGCCTCTCATTCCTTTCTTTTTGCCATCATGGAAAGAATGGGATTCCCTGAAGGCCTTCTCAGGGGAATTAAAAATTTATATGCAACCCCACAGCTAGGGTGTTACGTAACGGATATCTGTCCCAGGAAATTAAATTAGAGAATGGGACCAGGCAGGGATGCCCCCTCTCTCCTATCTTGTTTAATATTTACTTAGAACCCCTATTAAGGGCACTAAACTTAGAGCCTAAAATCCGGGGAATTCAAATCTGGGGGGAGGGACTCAAACTGCCTGCGTTTGCAGATGACATACTTTTGCATTTGCAGGATCCAGCTGAGGGTTTTAAACAGGCGCTGGAAATTATACAAAGATACTCTGTGGTATTGAACTATAAATTGAATTTAAGCAAGACACAAATGTTACCCCTTACGCCTCATACTTTTAGGGTGGATTTTGAACCCCTGCAGATACACTGGGCCCCTCAAGCAATCAGGTACTTGGGTATTTGCATTACTCCTAATGTTGAGGTGGGAGCAGAGGTTAACATGAAAAAAATATTAACAACAATCAAGGGGGACATCCTTAGATGGAATAAACTTCCATTAAATTTTACAGCTAGATTAGGAATGGTCAAAATGAATCTGCTGCCTAGGCTGTTGTACCCGATTCACCTGGCTCCATATCTCTTCCCTCAGTCCTGGTTCATAAAAATTTTAAAGTTGTTATCGGCCTTCCTATGGAGCTCAAAGCCAGCAAGGAAGAAACATATGGTTATGCGTCTGTCACAGAACATGGGGGGCTTTAAGATGCCAGATGTCCAATTATATTATGTGGAAGGGCAGTTAGGAATAATGGGAAGGTGGAATGGACTGGGGGGAGGTCTATGTACCAGTCTGGCTTTGTATGGAGAGACGGATTTTAAGGGAAATGGGGCTTTCCCCAGATGCACTGCTTTTTTCCCACCCAGACAAGCTACCTACAAAAGCAAAGCTGACTCCATTAGCAAAAACAATTAATGCATGGTGGTTTTTTAACGCCTGCACAAAGGAGGGGACAAGAGAAGGCAGGGGAACAACCGATAATGGGTAATCCGAATTTCCGGTTAGAGGACCAAATTATTATAAAACAATGGGCTAGACAGTTAGAGGGAATTAAGTTGGTTGATTGTATAAAGGAGGATAAGGTCACTCTTCCGCCTCTAAGTGAGGGATTGCACTTTTTTAAGAAGATCCAGCTTACCAACTTGCTAAGCATGGTGAAAAAGGGGATGGTAGAAACTCAAAAGAAAGGGTTTAATTGGGGAGAACTAATTTGGGTGAATTTTGTAAATAAGCCTATTTCCCAAATTTACAGGGTGCTCTTAAATTTCCTGGACTCAAGCTCCCCAACCCACATCCCATTTTGGGATAAAATTATGACTCCCCTAAGGCCTAATTGGAAAGATGTATGGAATAGTTGCAAATATATAACTATACCTAAACTTAAGAATATGCAATTGTTCACTTCTTCTAATATATATTATACTCCGGCAAAGATATGTACACGGAACCTCATACAGACAGACCTATGTTTCAGGTGTAATGAGAAACAGGGGGATATATTACATGTGATGTGATATTGTGCCAAGATTTGGCCCCTTTGGCTTAAAATTAAGCAGAATATGGACCCCATCTTAGACTATTCAAAGCTTATATTACCCGAAGTTTGTGTACTTGGGGACCTGTCTCAGGTTTCAGGGAATACGTCTAAGTACCACATCTCCTTATTCACGGCCCTGGTCAAATCCTTTATTTTAAAGCATTGGAAAGACAGTCTTGTCTATACTTATGACCAGTGGGTAGGGGATCTTATGAGAACCCTGGGAAGGATACGAAAGCATATGTTGAACGAGGGTAAGATGGGATTATATAAAAAAAGGTGGCAGTCTTTGGAAGCTGTCTACTCTATACAGCTAATGCCTGGAATGAAGGTCTGTCTGTTGGGGTGAGATTAAAAAATGAATAATAGTCTGAAAGTTTGCTTAATTGCTAAGTTCTTTCCTTTTCTTGCGTATTTGCTAATTAGTTGGGAAATAACTCTGGTGTGATACTATGTAGGAATATAAGGATCTGTGAAGTAGATAGGGGTGGGGGAACTCTCTCTTTTCTAGGAACACAGCTACAGCTGTTAGTCTGACCTGAGTACGAGGGGTTAATACAATCTAAGTGCATTGGCAGGTGGGCAATGAGCTATCAGATTCTATATATTTGAGTTAATTGACAGCCTACCCCACTATGGGGGTTGGATATGGCTCAGTTGGCCTATTAGAGGCAATGTTACTTTAAGGTAGCTGTGTATGTATAAAGTATCCACAGCCAGTTTTGGGCTGGGGGATCAGGAGTAATTATTGGTTTATCTGTGTGTATGTCAATGTATGTCTTAAATGTCTAAAAGAAAAATCAATAAATATGGTTAAAAAAAAAAATACTTTGCATGGTGTTTTTCAGCAGGATGTGAAGATTTATCCTATAGAACATGTCCACCTTTTATGGGTTCAATGTATGCACTGGCTCTCGCAGTAAGTGGCCTCCATTTTAAATGTGTGATGCTTCATATGTATATATTGTGAATAATTTTTCATGTATATTTCATTGGTTTTTCTCTGTGAAGTAACAGAAAGCTTTCTGATTTCCTCATTGTTAATTTTTGTGGCAGTTTTGCCTTGTATTGTTATTGTAAGCTGTCCTCTCTTCAGTAAAAAATACCCCTACTCTTTTGTAGGGGGTGCTGCATTCCGCTGTTTCAAGATGGCGGAATCCCCTGAGACTGGTGGGGAAGGAAATGAAAGGCAGAGGATTTGGGCTCCTGACTCTTCAAATCAACCGTGAAACCAACGTTGCAGACATTCTTGGTCACAGTCAGGCTGAAGGGGAGTTTCAAGAGCAGAGGGGGACCCTGGATCCTACGGGGAGCCATTCAACCATGGCTTCAGATTCCATGCAGTTTTCTTCAGTTATAGGATCTTTATTTATTTATTTTTTATTTTATTGAAATCTAGGATTACAAATACCTTTGAGCAGGAACTGCTCGTTTACAAAGGTTCCACGTCGAAGGAATGGGGGTATACATACATACAAAGGTCAACATGATAATACGTAGTTACACAATAACAAGAAGTAAGAGACTGAGGCTTAGGAAATTCCAGTAAATCAAAATGTGCCAAATGTTAGGTAGCATAACATAACCAGCCAAGGGCAATCTTGGAAATATGCACTGCAGGTGAGAGGGAAGGGGGTATGCAGGCAGGAAGGCCATTGTCGGAGGGTAGAGGGTGAGGATAAGAGCTCTAAAGAGGAGGGAGAGGAGGGATAGAAGTCTGGAAATGCCACAGGGGAGGAAAGGGAGAGGGGGCAAGGGGGTAGGCAGGTAGAAGGAGGCAAAGCGGGGAGAGATAGCTTTAAAGACTGAAGTGGAGGGCAGTGAATGGTGATCCCCCGATTAGGTGAGGCAGTCACAACGACTAGTTGAAATGAGATGAAGTCGGAGTTGTCTCTTAAAAGGGCCAAGAGCAGTAGCAATAAGAGTTTCTTTGTTGAGAGTATTGTACCACTGTGGTGCTCTGTGGGCAAAGGTCCTCTGGCCCATGGTAGTCCGGCATCTGGGGACAAGGAAGGTTAGTTGTTGTGAACTTCTAGTTCTCTGGGTGCTGCGGTGGTCAATAAGTAGCTTTTCAATGCCCGGGGGCATGACCCTGAGGAGGACCTTTTTGGCTAAGAGGCAGGTTTGATACTGTATCCGGCTGATGAGAGGTAGCCATCCTGCCCGAGTGTGCAGGTCACAAGTGTGTGTAAGTCGATCAGGATAACAGCAGACAGTACTTTCTGTGCCCACCCAGGGGAAATTGCACCCACCTAAAAACTGGTCCCCTGTGTGGGCCCTGATGGTGACCGGATGGTCCAGGGATTCAACTGGACAGTGGCAATCTACCCCACCCATAGAGCCCACTGTGCCTGTGTTTCAGGCTGATGATGTGACTGGGTTTACTCCACAAATGGGACCTTTCACTGAAAGGCATGGTAGCCCTACCCCAGAACACTGCCTCACCCTTGTTCAAACCAGATTTAGGGCAGTTACCCCCCCGCCTGCCCAAGTATCCAGGGAGGCCTCATCAAAGGATTGTTCTTTGCCTGCAATATGTCCTAGTCCTGTTTTGGTGCAGTCCGCTTCATTGCCTACTGCACAGGTCACTGATCCTGGGACTAATGCTTATCCTCCCTGGACAGATGGTCTGTCTGGCGTGCCTGAGGATAGCACTGACGCACTAGGGAAGGCTGGCTGAGGGGAGTAAAATGTCCCCCGGCCCCAGCTCTCACACCTGCCCTCTCAAGGACAAAACAAGTGGAAAATGCTGCTATTGATCCCCACAGTCAACTACCTCCCCCACAAGGGTCAAGTGCAATGACTGCTGCCCAACAGTGGTCACAGTTCCGAAGGACAGATGCTTTTGCCAACTCCCCAGCTCCAGCCCAATGCCAGAATGCTGTTCAGTTCTTGTACAAAGGGTATGCCGACTGGAAGTCGACATCATGATCGCGAAGACCAGCGAAATGACAGATTTTGCCCGAAATCATCATGTTGCTGTGCTGGTCCCTGCAGACACCAGTGGTGCATCTCCTGGTGTTGCGCCACCTCCCCAAAACAATGCCAACTTGGAGTTGTATATCTAGAGACCAGGGGGTTTGGAAGGAGTAGCCCCCCCCCAAAGAAAACACACTGGCATCCCCAATAGTACAATGCTGACACTCAGCATTGTGTCGGTCGCTGTCGGGGATGTCGGCATCAGCGCTGTTGCAGTGCTATAGTAAAACCTGTACAAAGGGGGATCTCGTCCCTAAACCTGACAGAACATTTGTGGGATGTTCCCTTTTGAATGAATATTTTGAATATCACCCCACCTGAACTGTATGCTCTGCTTCATGTATCCATCAGATGGATTCTTTGATCTAAGTTTCCATTCTCCTGTATATTTGGACAGATTTGGGCCTCTTACAGTCTTTTGAAGGATACGCTATTATGGGTTCCATTTCAGGTGGTCCCTTTGACCAAACCCACTATCAGAACCCTTACTGACATGCTTAGAAATGAGGGGGTTAATGTCCAAGATGTTCATTATTGGCTTTCTCAATGATGTGATGTGCTGGGGGACTCGGAGCCCATACTGCACTGTTTTGGACTAGCACTGGTGAGTCAAGGCCAAACTATGACATATGGCTATGGATTTACAGCATATTCCCAATATTTTCTCTCTAGGCTGAGACTGGGCACAAAGATTTTACCTGGGGCAGCCAAAAACCTGCATCAATGTGATTCAGATACAAATCTCAGCAATGCCTGTGATAAGGTGCGTTGCAATCTCTGTCTCTCTCTTGCTCACTACAGTTTACAGTATGGGAATGATTTATACTGTAACCTGTGTGAAGAATCTGGACATTCCTTTCATACTTGCCCTTGGGCAACCCATAATAAGGATGTGGAAGATACCCAGGTTGTGCTTTTATTTATTTATTTTTATTAATTTATCAAGTCTAGGATTACAAATACCTTTGAGCCATGGCTCTTTTACAAAGGTTCCACGTCAGAGAAATACAAATTATGGGGAACATCAAGACAGGCATTACAACAATGTGGACATTGCAAACAGAGTACAGATTAATACAGTTCAAGGGTAGCATTGTAACAAGGCAGCCAGCGGCATTTATCAGAGAAAATGGACAACAGATAAGAAGTGCCAGAGTCATAGGGAGAGGGAAGAGGGTGGGGGGGAGGAATGTAGGAAGGGTGGCGAGAGGGTGAAAAGTGCAGCACTGGGTATACCAAGATGTGAGGGTAGAATCCAGTGGGGGAGGGCCAACTAGAGCAGAAAGGGAAGTGGAGAAACAAGGTTAAGTTGGGCAGTCACAGGAGCTGTTGGTAGTGAGATAGCCCCAGAGCCTAGTTTTAAACATACCAATAGTTGGGGCAGAGGAGATGGTTGGGCTGAGGCCATTGAACCAGAGTGGTGCTCGATAAGCAAAAGAGCATTGTCCCTGTGAAGTGTGACAGTGTGGGACTTTCAGTAACTGTAGCGTGGATCTCCTAAGGCACCATTTGTTAATTTGGTGTTGTAACAGAGTTGATACCCCAGAAGGTGCAAGGCCAAGGTAGATTTTTTTGCCCATGGAGCAGGTGAGAAACTTTATGTGGTTTGATAGTTGGAGCCAGCCGGTCTGAGTGTACAGGTCACATGTGTGGGTGAGACGGTGAGCACCAGTGATGAGCCAAGATGCTTTATTTAAGGCAGTTGAGAGGCATCTAAGGGTTGTGGTTGTGACTGAGCCATAAATGATGAGACCATAGTCTATTACAGAGATCACAGAGCTCAGGACTGCAACCTTCAAAGCTTCTGGCATGAGGTGTGGTCTGTGTTTGTAGAGGAGACCAAGCTGTGTATTAGCAGCTGTAGCTACATTATCTACATGAAGTCCATAGGAGAGATTAGGGTCAAGTTGTATACCTAAGTATTTGAAGGACACCACGTGATCTAGAGTGTTCCCCTGGGTGGTGGAGATAGCCAAGTGGTGTAGCTTGTGTGGGTTATGAGAGCTGCAGAAGAGCATAGATTTGGTTTTCTTGTCATGAGGACCAGTTTATGATTAAGAAACCATGTCTCTAAGAACTGAAACCAAGTTGAAGGTTGTGTTGAAGAGTTGCAGGATCTTTGTGAGTGAGAATACAACAGCATCATCAGCATATAGTATGATCTGCTCAGAGCAGTGGTAAGGAAGGGAGTTTAAGAAAAGGCTAAAAAGGAGGGGTCCCAGTATGGATCCCTGTGGGACACCACAGCGAACAGGCAGGGTGTTAGAAAGAGCGTCCGCAATTTTTACTCTCTGTGACCGGTTTTCTAAGTAGCTTTTAAACCAGAGAGAAGAGTCAGATGATAGTCCGGCATTCAGTAGTTGGTGTATTAGTAGTCCATGGTGTACTGTATCGAAGGCCTTGGAGAGGTCAACGAAAACGGCCCCTGTGAGAAGGCCATTGTCAAGGGATTTGTGCAAAGCTCCAGTGAACTCAAGAAGGGCTATGGTGGTGCTGTGACCTTTCCGGAAGCCGTGTTGTTGTGGACAAGGTATATTGTATTTATCCAAGTGGTCAGTAAGTTGATCAGCCACGATGTGCTCAAGTGCCTTAGAGAGTGGGGGCAGTATGGAGATAGGGCAATAATTTGAGTGAATCGTCTTGTCCCCACTTTTATGGACGAGTGTCACGGTGGCTGTTTTCCATAGGTCTGGGAATTTTCCACAGCTGAGAAAGAGGTTTAGGATTTTTGTTAATGGATGAATTACCTCATCGAGGGTGAGCAACAGAAGCTTAAGGTCCAGGGTGTCGCTACTAGATCTAGATTTAGAGATAGCTGCAGTAATATAGCGGCGAGCTTCATTCAGTCTTACCTTCCTGAAGTAGAAGAGGGGATGGTTAGACTGAGGGGCTGAGTATTTGGGGAGTAGGCCTGTTTTCGAAAAGTCATGGAGTGAACAGCACTAAGGTCTGAAAAGCCATGTTAAAGATGTTTGCGATCACCTTGGGGTCAAGGGTTGAGGATCCATCAACCATTAACATGGCCAGAGAGGTTTTTGACTGCTTCCCTGTGACATCCTTGATATTGTCCCAGAAAGCACGACCATTTCTCCATGTATTGGTGAGAGCATCCTTGTAATAGGTGGATTTCATTAGCTGTATGGCTTTTGTGCAGGCATTTCGTGCTTGTTTTATAATTTTGGATGTCCAGTTTTTTGCCAGTGGCCCTGGCAACTGCCCAGAGGTGATCCCTTAGTTTCAGCTGTGAGAGAAGAGCCGTGGTGACCCATGGGTTAGAGAGAGATTTTGTTTTGCGCCTTTTAGCAGGGGCAAAGAGGTCAGAGCTTTGTTGAAAATTGAGATGAAGTGATCAAGAGCCAAGTTAACATCTGTTGTTTCATAGATGGGTAGCCAGTCTTGTAGAAGCAGGTGTTGTTTGAGATGTGGAAGTTTTCCATGAGAAAGGACTCTGCTAGCGATAATTTTGGGAGGGGGCTTAAGGAATTTGTTAGACCATGCACACATGACTGGGGAGTGGTCACTGAGTGAGTCTGGGAGAATGGTCATATGAGAAATCCTTGTGAGGTGAGTGGTGAGGACCCAATCCAAGAGGGTACTGGTGCCGGTCTTGTAGTTAATCCTAGTAGGGGAGTTTACCATTTGCGTGAGGTTAGCAGCTGAGATGGAGTCTTTATAGGCACTGAAACTCAATACTAATCAGTTTATGTTGAAATCCCCTAGTAGAATAAGTTCAGCTTCAGGAGGATGAGAGTTGATAAAGTTTTGGACGTCGTTGAATCCATGTTTAGGGTCCCTGGGCGGGATGTATACAGAGACAATAGTCAGGACTTTATGGTTGGGACCTAGGACGATTTTTATTGGCAGAATCTGGGCTGAGGCAGAAAGTGATGGAGTTGCTACAGGGTGCCAAGACAGGGAGTCTTTGATATAGACGGTGCAACCACCGCCTTTTTTGGATATCCGGTCCAGCCTGTGGACATTGTAGCCCTGTATTGTTACTGCTGAGTCAGGAACTTTAGGTGTCAGCCAAGTTTCCACCACTGCAAGGATGTTAGAGTTGTGTTGGCATATGAAGGCATGGAGTGCATCCAGCTTTGGTAGTAGGCTGCAGATATTAATGGTTGCAAGGATAAGGGCACCTGGAGTTTGTGTGTGGCCTGAGCTTCTAGGGCCAGGATTGGGATGGACACTGCCTGAGATGAGAAGGAGAAGGAGTAGGAGTTTTAAGGAGCAGAGGCACAGCTCTTTGAGAGATAGTTTTGATTGTTGTTTCCTGGAGTAGAAGTTGCAAGGTTCCAGGTGGTGTCCCATATGGACTGTAAGGTGGTACAGTGTAGAGAGGTGGCCACACTTGTTGAGAGTAGTGGTCGGGTTAAGTAACCAGGAATATCCAAATGGTGTGCCAAGCGCAAGACTGAAGTGGAAGTGGAGAGTTCACTTGGAGTAGCAGTGGAAACCAGAGTAGAGGATGGTGGGGGTGGGGTGGGGTGGGTGGCTAGACCAGGAGAGAGAAGAGGTGGGCCAGGGCAAGGAGGAGAGGTGAGAGAAAGGCAGAGAGAGCCCACATGGCTTACGTACTAGATAAAGTGATATAGCCCTCTAGTGGTGAGAAGATATAATCTGCTAATGGAAAAGTCAACAATGGAAAAAAAAAAGCTCTAAATTCACTTCTAATATCAACTCAGAACTTAAAATGACGGTAAGGATTAAACAAATTATTAAACCCTAGCACATAAATTCAACTAGAGACACAGAGGGAGATACAATAGCTAGAGGTGTGTTCAGCAGGAGATAGTGTGGACCACTTGGAAATCAGCTTCCACTGGTACCAAATCCAAAAGTCAGGGCTAGTACCTTGCTGTACAGAGGATTTTTGAATAACTGCTTAGGTTCCAGAAATTGAGGGGTCTGTGGGCTGGTCAAGGCATGCTGGATCCCTTGCTGTACAGAGGATTTCTGAAAAACTGTTTAGGTTCCAGAAATTGAGGGGTCCGTGGCCTGGTCAAGGCACGCTGGATCCCTTGCTGTACAGAGGATTTCGAAAACTGTTTAGGTTCCAGAAATTGAGGGGTCCATGGCCTGGTCAAGGCACGCTGGATCCCTTGCTGTACAGAGGATTTCTGAAAAACTGTTTAGGTTCCAGAAATTGAGGGGTTTGTGGCCTGGTCAAGGCACGCTGGATCCCTTGCTGTACAGAGGATTTCTGAAAAGTGCTTCTATACCAGGTACATCTACCTTACAGCAACGCAGGAACTGGCAGCTGGCTGCCTCCCTTGCACATCATCAGGACTCTGATGGGGAAATCCCTCCCTCTGAAGAAACTTTACCTGCTCCTCTGCCTATGCTTCAGCCTGTGGGCCCCCCCACCTCACCACACATCTGTCATCCTGATGCCTTCAACTGAATATCTACCTGAGCCCCCTGTTGCTTTCCCACAGGGGATTCTGCTTGTACAACACCTGACTTCATGGATATCAGTGTCATGTCCCCCCAGACATGACTGTGGTCAGTAGAAAGCATTCTTTAAGGTAACACAAGGCAGGTCCTAACCCTCTGAAGGCTGTCCCTGGAGGAGACACTATTCACTTGGAAAATAAATCTGAGGCCTTATTGGAAGACTAAGAGGAGAGGGACCCATGTGTTGAATCCAAGACCCTCACCACGGATACTGAGAATGAGTACCTAAAAATAAAACCTAAAAAGAAGCTCTAAAAGAAGCTGAAAATGGTCAAAT
The DNA here is from genome assembly GCA_016271365.2 of Neoceratodus forsteri. Taxonomy (NCBI): domain Eukaryota; kingdom Metazoa; phylum Chordata; order Ceratodontiformes; family Ceratodontidae; genus Neoceratodus; species Neoceratodus forsteri. The sequence continues at coordinate 228,823,339 of JADMNL010000029.1, read as the reverse complement.
GACAAGCCAAAGGACAGTCAATGGATGTTACCTGAACCTTTTGAACCTGTTTTTACTTTCTTCCCTTTCTTAGGTCTCAAATGACTCCAGCCCTGCAAGTTGCCACCCTGAATACAAATAGCATCATAATCATGACCAGGAGGTCAATGTTATTTGCAGTCCTTAAGGATTTGGCTTTTGATGTCTATTTTCTGCAGGATAACCATCTGCACATCACTAACAATATTACCCAGGTCCAAAGGCACTAGTGTTGGGGCCCATCTTTCTGGTCTACAGGTATGGACCAGTGTGACAGTGTGGGTATTTTTTTCTGGGGATAGTCATTCACAGTCACACATTTGGTGGATTTTGATCCAGGGAGAGCATTTCTCCTGGACATCCTGTATCAGGGCATTCGCTTCTGCTTGATCAATGTCTATACCCCCCCAAACTAAGAAGGAGAAGATAGGCCTCTTTCTCTCCATACAGCCTTTTTTATGTACTGTACTTCTAGGATTTTTTTTTCAGGGGGGATTTCAACTGTGGCCTGTCTGGGATGGAATGGGGAGGAAGTACTTGGAAGCTGTTTTGTGACACCAATACTCTGAACAAAATACTGAGGGATGCATCTCTACTCAATGCATGTAGGTGCTCTTCTAAAACTGGAGAATGTACTTATCATAGAAACACCCTCTCCACCAGAATTGATTTTAAATAGAAACACCCTCTCCACCAGAATTGATTTTCTTTTTATTTCTTCACTGTTGCAGCCTCAGAGCATGAGACTGGTCCCCACTGAAACTTCTGACCACCTTCTGTTGGGGGAATGTTTTGGGGAGACTGATTCCTTCATCCCAGGAAAGGGTTACTAGAGATTCAATAATTCTACTGTGGTGGTTACCCATGTTACCCGGACGTGTTTAGATTTCATATGGGAAGGTCAAATGGTTGCCTATATGCCTCAGGATTTGGGAGTTTGGTGGGATGACATGAAACATGATTTAAAGGTTTTAAGTACCCAACTTTTCCGGAATCGCCTTACCTGCACCTACCAAGACTATTTGGCATTACAGATCCATTTATTGAAGCTTCTTACATTACAGCAAGGGATGAGGGGTAGCTTTGCCTCTCAGATCACTGTAGTTAAGAGTCAAATGAAGGCCCTACAGTATGACAGAAGTACATCCTGCTCTATGGAATGCCTGAGTGGCACCAGGGGCATGCACTGTTTGGGGGACCCCTTCAAGAGTTGCAAGTCTAGGGTGTCCCATAGGTCCTAATCTAAGGTTATGATGCCATTGGGCTTAGTTGTCACAGACAAGGAGGCCATTATGGCACAGTTCCAGGCTCACCTCATTGGCCTTTTTCATAGTTCAGAACACCGCCAACCCCTGGAGACATTTCTGGCCCCGATACATGTCCCACCTATTCCGGCTTGGGAAATGTCAACCCTTACTGAAGTCATCACCCCTACGGAAGCTGCCCTGGCTATTTCCAGTTTAAATGTGAACAGGGCCCTTGGCACGGATGGACTAACAGTGGAATTTTATTAGGCCTTTCAAGATCCCTTACTGGATGTTATGACATTTGTTTTTAACTGGATTGTACAGACTGGGAGGGTCACCATCTCATTCTCTGAGGTGATCCAGATTATTTTATTTAAGAAAGGACCTGACATGGATCTGAATAATTGGAGACCTTTGTGTCTACTGAATAGAGATCTGAAAATGGTAATGATTATCCTTAATAAAAGGTTGGTGGTCACATCCAAAAGAGTCATTTCCCCAGTTCAGACCTGTGCTGTACCTAAACGACACATGGCAGGTAATTTGATTCTGCTCTGAGAACTCATTCACCAAGGAGGTATGGAAGAGGGAGGAGGATTGTTGCTCTCTCTTGACAAAGAAAAGGCCTTCAATAGGGTCTCTCACCAATTTTTGTTCAATGTTCTGGCTTACTATGGAATCCTGCCTGTTTTTTGTTCATGGCTTCAGGCTTTATATGGCATGGCTTACATAGTCCCCTTCCCCCTTATAAATGGGCAAAAGGGTCAAAGGATAGCCATCCGTGGGGGGGGAGTGAGACAAAAGGGTGTCCTCTCAGCCTTTTATTATACACATTTTGTATTGATCCCATTCTCCATAAGATTCTGATGCACCACCAGATTCAGGGAATCTACAGTCCTACTGCTGATACTGAAGTAAAAGTCATGGCATACACAGATGACATCACTTTATTGTTAGCTGAAGTCCCTTCTGGCTGTATGGCCTTGGACTTCTTTTGTTCCTTGCTTCCAATTTCAGGAATGAAACTGGATCTCCAGAAATGCATCGGTTTATACTTGGCCTCTGGAACGTCTCCTGTGAGTTCAGTCAGAGGCATTCGTGTAGCCACGGCCCCAGTCAAAATCCTTGGCATTTGGTTTGGGCCAGGAGATTTGGCTCATTTCAATTGGGAGAATAAAATACATTTTTATATAGCTAGAATTGCCTGCTGGAAATCCTGAAAACAGATGAAGAGAAAGAGGATGCCTGTTTTGAACATTTTTTTGTTTCCACTTTTTCTCCATCTTTGCCAGATCTTCCCCTTACCTAGGTCATTGGAGACCAAGTTCTATAGTATTTATTTTTAGATGACATGGGGCAGCAGACTAAACTCTATAAAGAGGAATGTGCTTTATCTCTTGATTAAGGGTGGGGGTTTTAATATGTTCAACTCTCTGGTAAAAACATTTTGTCAGTTTATTAAGTGGAATCTGGGGATTTACCTAGACTCCTTTGACCAATTTTGGAAACCGTGGGTGGGGCACTGGGTAAGCCCTATTATGGCACAATGGTCTTCTCCAACATTTTCTCCTGTCCTGTCTACATAAGCTTGTCCCTTTGTTAAATCCATTTTAGAGAAATTCAGAATGAGGTAGAGGGTATACGCCCTACAAAAGCTGTCATGACCAAAGCTCCTATATCAGGTCATCATGGGTACCTATTTTACTTCAGAAAATGCTTATCTGGGTATACCGACTGCACAGACTGATTTAATTCTTGACTCTTTGATCAACCCCAGAACTCCACTCAAAATGTGGGACACACTCTGGTTGAGTTGCCATGGGAAGTTGAGTGTGAAGGTGAGTGCGAAGCATAAAAGCATGGCAGATAGATACTGCCCACGGGAAGTCTGTGAGGGTGTCTTGGAGACCATTCCACACTTCCTGAAGGATTGCCCTTATGCTGGCACCTTTTGGATGTGTTTGGCAGCCAAATGGCTGGATTCTGGCTGATCAGTCCTTTCCTATGACAACATCATATTGGGATCCTCCCCTTCTGTACGTATATATGATGAGGGTTCTTTAAGACCGATTATCACAGTAGCGAAGTACTATTTATGGAATGCTAGATGTGTCTTCCTTCCTCAGCAATGGGATATTTCCCCTGGAAGCTTTATTTGTGAGGTTTGAATCTGAATTGGAAACTGTCTGGCAGATAGTAAGACCTTTTTGCCTTATAAACTTGCTAAAAAATGGAGGAATGTGTGGGATCATTTTGAGCCCCATTGAATTATTTTTTCTTCCCGATTCCCACTCCCCTTTGTTAGGTGATTTCTCCATTGTACTGGCTACCTTTAGCTGTTTTTTTTTATTGCTTAGTATCTCTGTTCTATTCATTGTTATGGGGAGAGGGTTTGAATTGCTCCTGCTTTACAGCACTGTAGTTTTTTATTTTTTTTTAATTTTTTCTGTATTACCCATTAGCTTTTCTTATGGATAACTCTTTTGTTTCACACAGCTTCCATTTCTATACATAACCTAATGTATGTAGCCCCATATGTTTTGTTTATCCAAATAAAAACTTCCCCTACTGTTTTTGAGAAGTGCCATGGGATCTTTAACATCCACTTGAACAACAACCAGAACAGGTAGACAGGACCTCGGTTTAATGTGTCATCCAAAAGACAGTGCCTCAGGAGTGCAGTATCCCCCTCATGATGCACTACAGTGTCAGTATTGGGATTTAACCCAAGTGCACTAGAGAGGTCACCAAAGGGGCCCCATAGGGCTCAGTGCATGGACTTGTACTATTCAAGATTTTCATCAAAGACATTGGGGATGACAGGAAAAATGTGCCGATTCATGGATGGCACTAAGCTCTGAGGGAGGGTGGACATATCAGAAGGAATACAAGATCTACATAGTCAGCTGGGTAAATTCATGGGTGGAAAACAGGACACAAAAAGTAATCATGACAGGATATCTTTCTGAGTGGGGGTTAGTTACTAGTGGGGTCCCGCAGGGATCAGTTTTGTTGCCTACTCTTTTTAACATTTACATTTCATGAATGCAAACATCGGCCAATGCATGGATGTGTAAATTTGTGGATGATGCAAACATTGGGGCTATTGTTGATAATAACATGACATTAGAGCAATTCCAGCATGAACGCCAGAATACTGAACATTGGGCAGACAAGCATAAGCTAGCCTTCAACTTAGGTAAGTGTAAAGTAATGCTCCTGGCTCGAAGAAACATGATGGCAAGCCTGAACATGTACTGACTGGAGACCAGAAGGCAGAAAGGGGACATGACTGAGAGAGACCTTCAAATTCATGAACGGTTTCAACAGGGTGGACTCCATTAAATTGTTCATATCCAGTAAAATTGCAAGTACCCCAGGTAATGGCAGCAGGCTGGCAGGGGATAGGTTCAGGTATGATACTGAGAAGTACCAGTTCATGGAGGAGGGATGGAACAGGCTGCCAGAGAATATGGTATGTTAAATTTGAGGGGAGCTTAAAGAGGTAGTGGGACAAATAGGTACCAGGTCAATACAGCACTTAAAGAATAGCACTGCAATAACTGCACTGTGGGAAGTGTGAAAATGTTTAGTGTGACAGAGGTTTAATAGTGGTAGGGAAATACCGCTACCCCATCTCTCTGCCATGTTGCATGGAAGGGATGAAGCTGTGTGTGATTGCTGCTCGAGTGGCTCCCCTGGTGGAGTGACTAAGGCACACAGCAGGACTGGAGATCTGGGACCACGGTTTGATTCCCTCCAGGTGTTGCAGCTTTTTTTTTTAAAGTACATTTTCCCTGTCCTAAGTTTCTCCCCTTCTCCGAAGTCCACACCCCTTTGGAGTTAATTGTTTTAAGTCCAGGGAGTGTGGGGGGTGAAGCCTCCTGCAAAAAAATAAAGTCCTATTATTTTAAATAGTGTGTGCTGTTTGTGTTGTGGTCAGTGCTTTTACTGACCTTATTTCAGCGCACCCCATTTTGCTTGCGGCATTCCTTGCTGCGCAGTTTTTGTTTTTGCCAATATGACTCTGTGTCAGACAAATACAAATGAAGGATCGGGGGGTAAGGACTTTTTGGAACTCTAACAGATAAGCACCTTCACATTTGGCAGTCTGGAAAGACCACAAGGCCATCTTCTGATAGCTTATTTTATATTTCTATGTTTAATACTTAAAATTAGTACTCAACTTTTGTTCATGGCTGCTCTATACTGCTGGAGTTAGTACAGTGCAGTGGTTTAAGGCTCTGAGCTGCAAATCTGGATACCTGGGTTTGAATCCCACAGCCCCCACTTGCATGCTGTGTGACCCTGAGCAAGCCACTTAAGTTCCTTGTGCTCCCAGGTCACACCTGTAAAAAAGCTTTCAGCTTAGTGTGTTCTCTCCTGTTTAAAAATTAATAAACTTTAGCATTGCCATCTTTAGTTTAAGTGCCATTGTATTAACTAATGTTTATCCAGGGCATAATAATTAAAATAAACCAAAATTTAGGTAACATACTCAGAAACCATTAAGACAGGGGTCTAGATTTTCACAGCCCCAAGAATGCAGCAAGCCCCTGGTGCGCTGATTGTTTGGCTCAAGGAGCTCGTGCCATTCTCCTGGCTGGTGATCAGGATTTTCAATCCCATGTCCCAAATGTCACAGCTTAGACCAGCTTTTCCCTGGTATAACTTGTGACATTTTGGGGGACCCTTTGAACGCGGTTTATGCAAAATATTTGTCACCAGCTGTCATAAATTGAGGAAACTGTGGCAACTACCCCCCAACAATAGAAAATCGGGTGCAACTGCCCCCCAACAATAGAAAATCGGGTGCAACTTCCCCCCAACAATAGAAAATCGGGTGCAGTTGTAGTAAAGGAGTTTGATGCAGTTGCACCAAAAAATGGCTTCAACGCAGGACCAGATTCAAGCCCTGCATCAGCCTTTGAAAATCGAGTGCAGGGTGTTTTGAAAATGCCCGCTAAACTGCCTTATATTGTAGATGGAGTCTGTTTGGCACACATTAACCTTGGATTTTGAACACTCTACTTAAAAAGAAAGCAGTCCTCTATATGCTGAGTTTTTGATATGGGCTGTCAGCTCTAAATTTTCCGAGATAGGTTGCATACAGGAGAACCCAGCACAGATGCCTCTGCTAACCACCCTATTTGTCAATCATTTAAATGGAAAACAGCCACTGCCTTTGCTTGACTTACTACCTGTTTGCTCCCTCCTCTTTTCTTGATATGCCTTCATGTCCGAGGTACCCCTGGCAATTGCCAGGGTTCCATCCATAGTCCTTGACATCCTCACTGCTGTGACATATCCCTGACCTTGTGCCACCTAGCAGAGTACGGTGTATGCCCACCCCTCCAGGCACATACCAGCATCCCTGGCACCAACCACCTTTCTAGCAATGCCTGCTGGTTCCCTCACCTCTGCCACAGGGTACCTGCCAGGTAAGAGCACCCAGGACGTGACACTAGGGGGCCATGAAAGCATTATTTGCAAGTTCTGAATCCACAAGCATCAGGATCAACATTTATCCCAAACCACACATATTGTATTACATTTTACAGCTCCCTCATTGTAGCTGGAAGGGACAGGGGATTACTGCTGGATTTACCCACACCCCAGAACACTCACTTACAAAGTCAAGTGATCTATCTCTAATAACAGGGTGAGGAACATACCCTCCGATCTAGCACAGCAGTACTGAAGCATTGGCACCAAAACATGAGGCAGAGGGCACTCACTGGAACTTACCCTACCCTCGAACCTCGATGTCTCATTGGTATGTCTCTGGCTCAAGTAAATGGGCCTAGCTTCCACCTCCTGCAAGAGGGACTGAAAAATGACAGGGAAATTTCAGATGACATTCTAGAACCCCAGGACTTTTACCAGTGATTGCCATCAGGAAGCCATCTTTGAGGGTGAATTGCAAACAGGTCCCTGCTGTCTTCATTTTAGAGATTTTGAAGGGTCCCATCTCTAGATGCCCACCTTGGAGACAGCCAGTGCCACAATGGACTAGGGACTCTGCCACTATGCCTGGACCATGGACCCTCTCCAGTGCATCACAGCCAGAGATGCCCATGTTCTGGAACTCTCAGGCAACCAACACACAGGAGCAGAGGTCTTCAATGTATATCCAGGGCTTGACAACCAGGAAAGCCGGGGAAAATACAGGAGTCAATGAGCACAGGATGTACTCAGGGAAATGGACAGCTCCCTGTTGCTGAGGAATGAATCAGTAACCAGAAAATATTTAGTTGCATTCTGTACAGATCTGAAACTTAATCCTTAATGCAAACAAAGAGGACAGTATCGGACTGTCACTGTCCTTAAACACAGTTACCCCTCCCCAATGCTTTGCCTTAGAGGGTTACACTTTAAGTTTTGCACACCACATGATAGCCTGATTTTGGTGTAATACCTTGATTCCAAGAGAGTCCTTTGGGGACTTGAGAGCAGCAGGACGAGGCAGTTATGCTTATCAACCTCTAACACTCAACAGGTTTAATATTACAGAATAAACAACTGGGGAAACTATTTCACCCAAAGGAGAATATGAAGGTGGAATTCCCTGCCCAAAGAAGTAGTTGAAGTAAAATCCTTTAGTCTACTCAAACAAAAAACTTGGCATGCTGCTGTTAAACCAAAAGGTAAATAAATAATGCCTGCTTGGTGGGGATGTACTTATATGGGCATTCTGCCTTCTGTGCATCTAATCAATCCTAGTATGACTCCTAGTAAATAAACACTTACATATGCAAATGATAATAATAAGGTGAAAATGTTTTAAATTAAAAAAAAGCACAAGAAATGTTGACAACTATATCTTTTTACAGAAAATCAAAATGCAACTTCTATGCACTTAATAAAAGAATTGAAAACCTGGAGTGAGGCTCTTCAGTACTGCCGATGTTATTACACTGATCTCGTCAGTATCACCAATTGGGAGGCCCAGTCTAAGGTCGCTGACGTTGCACAGAATGCTATGGGAGATGGTGTATGGATCGGGTTGCGAAAACACAGAATCTGGGATCGTTGGTACTGGACAAACGAAGCTCCATATCATTTTATGAACTGGAATAATGGTGAACCAAATGACCCCTTCTCTGGCAAGTGTGCTGTGATGTACACGGGGTGAACAGAAAAACTTCAGCTGGACCAATGAATGCTGCGGACAGAGACAGAATTTTATCTGTTATAATGGTATGTTGCTAGTTAAGAATTCTTGGTGCAGCATTAACCCTGGCATAGCCTTTAACACATGAAATGTAATGAGACAGAAATATTGTGACATAACTTGGACGAACACAGATCCCCAGAATTCCATCCTAGCACTCTACCAGTGAGTTATCAGGTCAGCTAGATAGCCTGAGCCCCCTGCAGTCACCTTCCTTCTCAGTCTACAAATCCTGCAGCTGGAAATGAGTTAGAAGGTAAGGAATTGTAGCTGTAGCACTAGTCACTGCTCTGCATTTGAAACACAAATTATAACAAGAAATACATTTATTTCTTTATTTTTAATTTTTATGGCTGTGTGGGTGGAGCACCGCAGACATTTGACTATTACTGTAAAAGAACAGCAGGTCACCTCTGAAAACATGATCCTGTGTTCTCCTACAGAGATGCGGCAACAACATGACAGCACTGATTCCATAGGTGCTGTCCTTTGTGATGGAGCTCCCCTCTACAGCATGGTCACCCCCACCCCACAGCGCACTACTTCACGGGCGTGCTTCCGGTAAAACTGCACATGAGCGAGTATCATGCATGTGTCCTCACTGCCATCTTATGAGTGGCAAACCATCACTGCTCCAAAAACCAGTGCTCTGATGTCACTGCCGCCACTCCGTCACCCATGCTGCCACCACTCTGGTATTGCCGTTGCCCTGAGAGCCGATGTGCCACAGCTAAGAGCTCACTGCAGCCATATTGGCTCTGAACAGAGTTTATTTAACAAGAAAAGGCACACTAAGTTGTGATAGTTGTTTCCAGGTATGTTCTGTGGGGAGAACTATACAGACCTGTTGTAGTTAGTTTTTAGAAAGGCACACTAAGTGATGATAGCCTCAGGATGTGTTACATGGGCCTTTTTTGTTGACAGGGTAATGCTGGCCATGAAACTAGAGAAACTTCCCTACTCTTCTTCTTCAAGTGCCATGCAATTAACTTCCAGATGGACAGGGACCCGAGATGGCCAGAAAGGATCTCAGTTTAACATCACATCCAAAGGACAGCACCTTCCCGGTGATGCAACCCCCTCCTGTTGCACTACAGTGTCAGGTATGGGTATTTCCCCAAAGAACCTGGTGAGGGGGCAGAACCCACGACCTTCTGATGTTCCAGCCCCAGAGGCAAGCATGCAACCTACTGCTTCCCTGGCACTGCGTAGTCAGTACGGATCAGCAAGGGACAGCATGGATGCTGTCCTTCCATCTTTAAATTATGCCACACTCACAGCTGTGTATACAGTAACAAATCTGGGGGGTCACTGTGGATTCCAAGCTGGCAAGGTGTCGTCTGTTGTCCGCAGTGGCTTTTTCCATCTTTGAAACATCTCCTGGATTAAGCTTTTTCTTGCACCAGCTGACCTGTTGTCCCTAGTGCATACCCTGGTCATGTCTAGATTGGGTTACCTCAGTGCCCTTTACCTAGCGTTATCTGTGAGGTTGGTGCATTATGTGCAACTGATCCAGAATGTGGCAGTGTGGCTGGTTGCTGGGACCTCCCCATTCAAGCATATCATGACAGTTCACTGTGCTCGGCACTGGTTGCCCATTCAGTGCTGTGTCAACTTCAGGATATGCATGCTGACTTACAACGCCCTGTGTGGTTTAGGTCTCGACTACCTAAAAGACCTCCTGACTATATATGGTCCTGGCTGCCCACTTTTTTCAGCAGAGGTGAGTCTCCTTTTAATTCACAGATCTTAGATAATGTCTTCGGGGGGACTAGGTGTTCAGTGTTGTTTCCTTAGTGTTGTGGAATGCTCTGTCCTCCCCCAAAGTGAGAGGTGCTCTCTCGGTGTGCACTTTTAAAGGTCATCTGAAAACTCACCTTTATAATATGGTGCCATCCTTTAAATATTTTAACACCTTTCTGTATTTTCTTTTCTTTCTTTCTTTTTTTTTACAGTAAGATGCCCAAAACCTCTGGGATCGCATGCCCTATAAATACAATTGCCTTGCCTAGTCTAATTGAGAATTAAACCCAGGTCCCTTGAATTACCATTTCAGACACCCCTGTCCCAAAACCCTTCAGAGTCACCATATGCTGGTGTCCCAGGGCACTCATGGAAATGGAGGCATTCCTCTCTTGGACCCTCCTAGTAAAATAATTTTGAAATAGATAGGATGCCTGTCTGCTCTGTGGTAGTGGTTATATTTTTATGTTGGCACGCTTGCGCAGCCAACATCTTGCGGTAGTGCAGATTTGGAGGTGCGGTCACTGTTGGGCGAATGCAGGGCACAGATCAGTAGGTGCATCCCTCATTTCCCAATCAGCCTGCATGCCGATGCCACACCATGCATACTAATGTGGCGAGCACATCTAAGGAAAGGTATGCTGCAATCCGAGCAAAACTCATCAAATGCAGCAGACTTCCCGATGTGCTCAGCCACATTGTATACATGGCGGCAGCCACCAACTGCTTGACTTCGAGGGGTGCCCAATCCCCTGCTGGCTTACTGTTGCCCCAATGTATGCCAACAGGGAGCCCCTCCTGTCAGCATAAAGCACCCCATTTGTTATATGCCAAGTGGGTACCCAATCCCCACGGCTCTTGCCCCCCGCTTCCTTGTGTGCCACGGGGTGCCCAACCCCATCCGCTGCAGCACCCCCCCAAACAGTTAGGTGGCATGCTGGGAGCCCATCCCAGTATGTCAAATACCCTGTAAAAAAAAACTGTCCCGCAATGTTTTTGTTTTACCCTGTGAACAAAAAATGGTCCCTCGCCATCTCCCTGCCCCTCCCGCAACCCGCACCCACCCTCTGTGCACCCTGTCTCCCCACACCCCCCTCACCCCATACTTACCTCTGGAGTCTGGCTCGAAGATCTTCGGTCAACCGGGAACACGTCTACACACTTCAAAGCCGACGGCGAATGGAAGAAATGCCGGTAAGCTGTATAATGGAATAAATAGGGTTTTTTCAACTTTGATGCATATCTCAGGCATTTTTTGGAATTGCGGCACCAAATTTTCAATATGGGGTTTTTGGGACCCCGCCTCATGAATTCTTGTATGTCATGGCGTTATTCAGTCCCAAAAGGTGATATTGCAGTCACTGCGCGGAATCACCTTTTAGGAGTGAGGAACAAAATGACAGTGCCAATGTTCATGATGGGGGCTCTCAAAAAGCCTATGTTGCAAATTTGGTAGGGAAAATAAAAAAAATGACTGTTTTATGAGCGTGCATTGTGCAGTTGCTACGCACGCTCATATAACTTAGTGAATTTGCAATATTTTCATGCCACATGTTCAGCATTGCATTTTTCCACACCTTCTTGTGAACCGTACAGCTGTCATTTTTCACATCCTGCCTGAAATGTGTTTTTGCACTTCTGGCGCAGAATAGCGAGGTCGATGTTGGAAATCAGTGTTCTGGACAAAGTATGAAAAAGACAGTTACACTGTTCATGAGCAGAGGTCCTAAAATGCATATGCTGAAAATTTGGTGGCAATACTCCATAACATGACTGTGTTACGAGTGTGAGTTGCACAGTTTGCATGCAAGCTCGTAAGTTCGCAAATTTATAATATTTTCACTCCAGATTTTCAACATTGCCATTGTTCTGCACCTCCTTATGAACAGTATAGGTGTCATTTTACATATCCTGGCTGAATTGTGTTTTCGCACGTCCAGCGCAGAATTGCACGGTCACTGTGCGAAATCAGTTTCCGGGACAGTTTGAGGAAATGACGATGACACTATTCATGATCAGAGGTCCTAAAATGCCTATGTTTAAAATTTGGTGCTGAAAGTCCATAAAATGATTATACTGCAAGCATGCATTGTGCAGTTTCCACGCAGCCTTGTGACTTCGTAAATTTGCAATGTTTTCATGCCAGATTTTCACCACTGGCATTTGTACACACCTTCTTATCAACAGTACAGCTGCCATTTTTCACAACCTGCCCAAAACGCATTTCAGCAACTGGGGTGCACAATGGCGTGCTCGCTGTGGGAAATCACCTTTTGGGACACATTAACAAAATCACAGTGCTACTGTTCATGAGGGGAGGTCCCAAAATACCTATGTTGAAAATGTGCCTAAAAAACTCCCACAGATAATTGGGTTGCAGATGTCTGTTGCACAGTTTGTATGCAAGTTCATTGCTTCACCAATATTTTATATTTCCACTCCAGATTTTCAACGTTGTCATTTTTCACACCTCCTCATGAACAATACAGTTGTCATTCTCCACATGCTAAAACTGTGTTTTCATCCCTCTGTCGCTAAATGGCACAGCTGCTGTGCAAAACCACGTTTCAGCTAACAAAGTGATTGTGCCACTTTTCATGAGGTGGCCTGACAAGCAGCCCATGTTGAAAACGTGGAGTGAAACTACCACTACACGCCTACAGTGTTAGGGTTTCCACCTGTAGTATCCCGCCCGGTATGGACTGACAGGCATCAAGGCTGTGACATGGGATCATTGGATGTAATGCTCACGCCATTCTACACCCCACGCCCACCCTGCAGTCACTGACAGGCGTCATGGTGTGTCTTGCATTGTTCAACCACAAACTTCACCCCACACTCCTATACTGCACCCACGTCAGCGTATTTCCTTATGGAATGGGGTAAGTATGATGCCCAAAGACCGCAAAGCACACTACGACACTTGTCAGTGTCTACAGGGTAGGGTGAGGTACAATGCCATGAGCATTATGGCTGACGACCCAAAGGCACACCCCAATGCCTGTCACTCTCTACAGGGTGGGGGTAGGGTTGGCGTCACTTCAATACTTCACTGCCATTCCTACTATGCGTCTCCAGCTCTGCCACTGCCAATGCCAATGCCAGCACGACAGCATTCGGCATTGACAGATGCTTGTTCTTCTGGGAATTAGTGAATGAGTCCCCATTCTAGATCAGGACCAGCTTTTTGCCAAGTACTAACCTTGAACTATTAGTTCCTAAGAGGAGTGCCTCGCATAGTTTTCAATTTTTTTATCAACTGAGGCTGAATCCAGCTCTGTATTTCTGTATCAATGTGACATTTCTTTTTCTTTATATGTGCTGAACATTTTACAGCGCCCAAAGGGCCCGTGCTACAGGACAGGATGGCACAGGGTTGTCCCAGGGCCTTATTGACTTTAATGGGACCCCTGAATGACCCTATATCAGTAGTTCTCACACTTTGTCATAGTGAGCCTCCCCCAAGCTTTGGAAAAGATCTTGACCCCCCCCCAATATGGAAATAATTTTGGGCCTCCCCCATAGTTATCAATCAATCAATCAATCAAATCTTTATTTATTCAGGTGAGCATCATTGAGCAAGGCTCATTTACAAGATGGACCTGATAAGATCAAGGTTCGGCAGTTGATACACAACATATACATCAATACACTTATATATACAGTTATACATACAGGAAAAAAAACACTTATAAACACAGTGATACACAGTAAGATTCACATGATAATGTGGGTTATAGGAAAGTTATACTAATAAATACAGCATATACATATCCCAGTTGAGGAGCCATGGCATACGCACAGCATAATGCAATACTAGGATGGTGGGAGGCATTACTGAGGTGCCATAAGAAGGGGTGGCTGCCTGGGAGGGAGAACTGAAGAACAAAAATTATGCCATATATGGCGGATTTCTGGGAAGGGGGATTGTGAAATGACAAGACTAGCTCTAGTGGTAGCAGTTGCATTTCTCTGTTAGAACACTCATCATATTTTGCACAGTAGACAAGGAGCACAGTGACATGTCTTTGACTAGTTGCGTTTATTCTCATTTTATTAAACTTATTATTCTCCCTCTGTATAACCCCCTCCCCATGTCAGCCTACTCACACCACACTTCTGGGTTTTCTACCCTATTTACTGTACCCCTCGTTGCAATACCTCCATGAGTCAGATTGCTTTCTTTGTCAGTTTTACCTTGTCCTTAAATACCTTCTCAGGACTATTTTGCTTTGTCCTGCTCTTGCTCCTGGTACCTCTCAACCTAGCCTTTGTATTTGTGCTTTTTGTAGCCAGTATAATGGGTCAGTTGTTACCTTGTACCTATTCATTTGTATTATTTTGCATTTTGTTTTGCACAGTTTCCAATAATTGTACTTCCTTCATTCAGCTTTTCCCCAATGTCATACCAGGAAACAAGTGTTTGTTGAGTACGACATTCCTAGTCACCCATTTTGTACATCAATTTGCATGCCATTATTCACTTTAGTTTGCTGCATCATGTCTCACAAGGCATCCAAAACCTGACATTTAAATATAGCACATTTTAAGGCTTGCTTGAGCCTCCCTTGGAACAGGATGGGGCCTCCCTTGGGAGGCTGGCCTCACCATTTAAGAAACCCTGCTACATAATCTTGCCCCCCGGGAGCTACAAAATGTAAATACGAAGAAAATGGCATGCTGGTGTGTGTGTCCGTGCATGCGTTCATATATGTGTGTGTGTGTGTGTATGTGTGTGTGTGTGTTTGTGTGTGAGCGTGAGTACATATGTGTGTGTGTGTGTGTGAGTGTGTGTACACATCTGTATATGTAGTGCTGAGTTTGTGTGCATCTGTGTATGTGGTGTTGTTTTTCTGGGTATCTGTAGTTCTGTGTGTCCCTCATGTCCATGTATGTAGTGCTATGTGTCCCTCACATCCAGACATGTAGGCTGTTGGTTAACTAGGATCTGCAGCTTATCCTGTAGGTAGGGAATTGGGCAGAATAGGTGTGCCAAGCGGTCCTTATCTGCCATCATATTCTATGTTTCTGTGTGTTTGTGTTCCTCTGTGTGCATAGTGCTGTGTAGTTGTGCATCTATAGTGCTACGTGTGTCTTGCATTTTTGCATGTAGGGCTGTGTTGCTGTGCATTTGTGATGGTAGTGCTGTGTGCGTCTATGTATCTGTAGTGCTGTGCATGTGTTTAGCATTGTATGTCTGCATGGAGTGCTGTCCTTCTGTGTATCTAGAGGTGTGTGTAGTGTGTATGTGCATCTGCAATGCTGTGCATGTGAAGTGGTGTGTGTGTGTGTATGTGTGTGTATGTGTATGTGTGTGCGCACACATCTGTACATGTAGTGCTGTGTTTGTGTGTGTAGTGCTGTGCATCTGTAGTGTAGTGTGCCTTGTATCTTTGTATGCAGGGCTTTGTTTGAGTGCATTTGCATATGTAGTGCTGTGTCTGTATTTGTAATGCTGTGTACATGTGTGTAGTGTTGTATGTATGCACATAGTGCTGTGCGTCTGCATACCTACAGTAGAAGTGTGTGTAGCCTGTAGATCAGGGAGGTCGGTAGATGTCATGTATCTAGATTTCAAAAAAGCATTCGATTCTGTGCTGCACAGGAGGCTACTGCACAAAATGAGATGCCTTGGGCTGAGGCCACTCATGGTTAGGTGGATGCAAAACTATCTGGAGGGCAGGAGACAGAGGGTAATTTTTTTTTTATCATATCAGAGTTTTTCCACCCCTGGACAGCCCCCATCCAACCAACTCCCCCAGCCTCGTCACCTGGAATAACTGGGGCTTACCTTTGTGCCTGGCCCGGGCGCGGCACCTGCAGGGAGTCAATCCTCTTCCTGCCACAGGCATTTTCAGCCTCCGTTTTCCTCCCGAGGGCCCTGGGAGAATAGCACATGTACGTACAGGCACACGTGCATGTTCACCCTGGTAACGACCCCCTTCCACCCACCCCAATGGCCTAACACCACGCATTCTATAGCCTGCACTGTCTCCTGGCCTCCACCAGGTGGCAGACATTGCCGAGGATGCCGCATCCCCCAACTCCAGAGAGGAGAGCTGCCTGCCAGCAGCTCCTTCCAGCTCCGCCTGACCCTCCTCATGCCAACCTCCAGCGACTCGGGCTTGTTCCCGAACCCAGGTAGCCAGCGTGGGTCGAGATAAGGCGACAGCGCCTCACCCCTTTACGCCACTGGGCCAGCTCAGAGGGCAATTGTTAATGGGGTAATTTCAAGGGAGGATATGGGCAGTGGGGTGCATCAGGGGTTGGTGCTAGGGCCACTCCTTTTCAATATATTTATAGGGGACATAGCGGAGGGTCTGGAAGGAAGAGTGTGTCTATTTACAGATGGCACAAAGGTCTGCAATAGAGTGGATACACCTGAAGGGGTGGAGAGCATGTGCGGAGATCTGGAGAAACTGGAAGAATGGTCCAGGCAATGGCAATTGTCCTTTAAAGAGCAGGTGCTTAAAGCAGCAGTGCAATGAAAATGGGCTAAAATTTAACATACCTTTTTTTCCTTCTTAAGCAACGTCAGACGTCTACCAGTTTATTTCTGTGGAAACATTTTTGGTTCCCGTTGTCATTTAATAATTTTATGAACGTTTTAAAATAATTATTTCTCAAGAAATAAAGATGGACACCTCATTTTCCCATAGAAATAATACTGAGAACCTGAGGAGGGTAAGAATCCAGACAAAAATGCAAAAATACAGTACACAGAATAGCAAGTATCCAGAAATCCAAAATCAACAGTTCTGCCAATATTTTTCATAACTAAAGTAGAAAATTAGCTTTTTGGAATAACTTTTCTCGTTGCACTGCTGCTTTAATAAGGGTGCATATCTTAAAGAATGAAGGGGTCTTTAGATGCGTCTGCAATCATTCAGTTTGCTTTAATTTATTTATTTACTTGCTTTAAATCAAATCAAATCAAACTTTATTTAACCAGACATCAACACCATTGAGCAAGCTCATTTTCAAAGCGGTCCTGGACAAGGAACAAAACAAAACAAAGACAAGGTAGTACAAAAATGGTGACATCAGCAGAGTGCGGTACATAGTCGGTTGCAAGACACTTCAGTCCGTAAGGGAACTCCCACTTAGGTATTATCCGAAGAAACAATAAAAAGTAAGAAAAAGGGAAAGGGAAAGGTAGGGTAGAAAACTTGAAAATAGACTGGGGTCTGCAGGTGGATAAGCAAGACAGGCAGGGGTCTGCAAGTGGATAAGTAAAGACAGGGAGGAGGAGGAGTGAGAGTCATGAAGGGGGGAGTGTGTGTAATGGAGTTCCCTATGGATGATGGGAGATGACATAATAACAATTCATTAGAGCAGAGACACCAATAAACTGAAAGGACAAATTACCTATATCAGCTACAAGGTTCCCGCAAATACTCAACTAGCAAAGATTTGAAGGAGGGGGGGGAGCGGCAGTGAGGTAAGCTTGAGTGTGCTTTGCTTAGTGTTCCAAAGTGAAGGGAGTGCGGAGGTAATTGCGGTCAGTCCATGGTTAGTTTTCGCTCTAGGCACTTGGAAACAAAGAGATGCATAACATCTGAGACCATAGGATCCATGGGCACGTTTCATCAGACTAGAAATATATGCAGGGAGCTTGTCAGTGACAGCTCTATAGAACCAAGTGAGCGCATTTCTTTTTCTCCTTGTTGACAGTGATGGCCAGCCCGCCATTTGGAACAGAAGACAATGATGGGTGCGAAAAGGCAGGTTAAAGATAAATCTTAGGGCTCGGTGATATAGGGTGTCAAGTTTATTAAGCTCTGTGAGAAGGCAGTGATTGTAGAGGAAATCAGCATAATCAAGTACGGGTAGAAAAGTGGTTTGTACTAGTCTCTTTCTAGCATCTGTGGTAAGCAGATATTTGATACGATAGAAAAGGCCGAATCGCTGTCTCAACTTTTCCAAGACTTCATTTATGTGGCATAGGAAGTTAAGTTTGTTGACCAGCCAGAACCCTAGGTATTTAAAGTATCTACTGAGTCCAGGGGTTCACCCATAAGCATTAACAGCGTTGGGATGTGTGAGGTGCCATGGGCTGCTTTGGGAGAGAAAATCATAGATTTAGTCTTTTTGGCATTGAGGAGGAGTTTATGCTTGATGAGACTATGTTGTAAGGAGGTAAAGTCTCGTTGTAGGTTTTCATAGGCCGTGAGAAGTGAGGAGTTTGAAGCATAGAGTACTGTGTCATCAGCAAATAGATGCATAATTGCTACTTGCAGGTGAGAGTCCAAGTTGTTGATGTAAATAGCAAATAGAATAGGTCCCAGAATTGAGCCTTGGGGAACCCCTCGCAGTAGGGATTTCTGAGGAGACAGGTCGCCTGCTGATTTAATTTGTTGCAATCTGTTAGAAAGGTAGCTAGAGAACCAGTTGATGGCAGAGATGTCTAGGCCAATATTTCTCAGTGATGTAAGCATGATGCTGTGATCCACGGTGTCGAAGGCCTTGCTGAGGCGAGAAATAGAGCAACTATGTGTTTTTTAGAGTCTAAGGCAATTTGCCAGTCGGTAGTTACTTTTGCAAGAGCAGAAATTATGCTGTGTTTTGCCCAAAACCCAGACTGTGCAGGGTTTAGGAGATTGTGCTGGTCCAAGTGATCTCTGATTTGAGTATTGACAATCTTTTCCAGGATTTTTGAGAGAGTGAAGAGTATAGAAGTAGGCCGATAGTTATTCAGGTGACAAGGGTCCCCTGACTTAGAGAGAGGTAGAATATGGGCAGTCTTCCACGTCGCAGGTAATTCACCTTGACTCAAGGAGATGCTAAATAGGTGGGTGATCTATGGTGATAGATGGGGGAAAGATAGACTTTGCCATCTTTGTATTTGTATTTTGACAGTTGCTAGTGAAAAAATAGTCCAATTCAGTCCCTGTGTGATGATGTCATAAAATCCTTACTAGCAAGGCTGCCAGTGTATTGCAATGGGAAACTACAAATCTGTTTTCAAAGTTTTATGGAGAAATAACACTTCCTGCCACCAAAATATTTTATATTTAATAGAAATATGTGATGCTTGATAGCATGTGATCTTTTGTTATAATTTTGCAGGTGACATTTTCTTCATAACTAGATTTTACTTGGAAAGAAGGAAAAAGAAGCTAATTATTGTATTCAAAAATGTAACATTGTACAGATGGAACACTATTGTGCAAACATATAAAAGGTGAAGTTTGTTGATGAAATAAGTATCAATTTCATTTGTAAAAGATAGAAAAATATATCTAGTTTCTCAATGAAATACACTGGGCTCTGGGCCAGATGGACCTGTCACAGTGTGGATTGTAGCAGTCCTTGCTGCCCTACACATCATAGGCATTGCTGTGTCCCTCACACTACCGGCCACCTTGTTACTGTAGCATCTGCTATGCACTGTAGCAGGAACTACAGTCTGACTGTTGCATGCAGCACCACCACCTGTGCAGCACCACCACCAGTGCCTGTGTTGTGTAGTCCCCTGGGGCACAATAGTCTATGCAGCTGTGTACAAACGTAGTCTGCAGCTACCCACCATGCTCTTCCAGACTGACCTACAGGTGGAGATGTGAGCAGACCCAGCCTGCCCCTATACTTCCAGACTGACCTTCAGGTGGAGCTGTGAGCAGACCCAGCCTGTCCCTGTACTTTCAGATTGACCTAAAAGTGGCGCTGTGAGACCTTGCAAGAGTGCTATGCAATCTACATGCAAATCAGGCAATAATGAGATGCTAATATGGATGTTTGCCCACTAACTGCCTAAGTAGGCTAATTTGCATGTCACTTTTGAATATAGCAAATGTTTGTCTCGAGCAAACGTCCTAGCACCAGGCAAACATGTTAGCCCTTCACAAATGCTGTGCAAATGTATTTGCATTGCACAAACCTGTCTGAACCATAACACAGTTCTGCAGTATTTCGCCTGCACTGTTGTTTTGTTGTTTGCAGCTTTAAGTTCAAGTTTCAAGTTCAAGTTTGTTGCAGGAAAAACTCCATTGAGCAAGCTCCTTCACAAGGCGGTCCTAAGAAATTTACACAGACATGAGGAAATGAAATAAGGGATTCATTGGCTACAAGTAAATAAATAAAGTGCATACATAGATTACAAAAGACATTTTATGATAAGGTACAATCTAGCAGTGCTAGGTCCAGTTAAGATATTGTTTCTTCTGTCAAAGCTAAAACAAGGGATGAATTTTATACATAGCACAGATATGGGAAGTATCTAAAGATAATATGCAAGGTCAAGTGAGAATGGATAAAAGGAAGGCAGGATAGAAGAGTAGCAGGCCGGGATGGCTTGGGGTTAGGAAGAGTTTAGCACATCCACTTCTTTGCTAGCATACACGTTGGCCACGTAGTTCACCTTTACCTTCCTCCAAGTCTGCGTGCACTGGGCTGCTGTTTTGATTTGCACTGCCTGGATGCTGTATTTAGAGCTGCCTTATTTGCTGGACTATTATTGCACTGCACTCCCAGCCCTGTTTGCAAGGCTTCATTTGCATGCTATATTCAGCTGCTTTAGCCCCAGGGTTATTCCTTTGAATATAGCATGCAAATGGTTCCGGGCTAATTTAACACACCGTGCAGTGCTAATTTTGCCACAGGGATAAGTTTTGAATATCTGGCTCCACATGTTATCATAAAACACATATTTCTATTAAATATATAATATTTTGGTGGCAGAAAGTGTTATTTCTCCACAAAAATCTGAAAACAGATTTGTAGTTTCCCATTGAAATACACTGGCAGCCTTGCTAGTAAGGATTTTATAACATCATCACACAGGGATTCCACTGGACTCTTTTTATGGCTGCAGTGGGCAGACCCTGCAGACTTTTTGCATGTACAAAAGGGCTGATGTCATGTTCTCTGTCCATGGAACTGACTGAAGGTGTAAATAGTCTCCTCTGCCATACCCTCTTCCAAGAAATGCTTTCCACCCTCAAATACATATGCTTTCATGTTAGTCGATGGTTGCAGGGCACTATTTTCTTTCTTAAATGTGAACTACAAGAACTGGAATCTGAGTAGTGGGAGTCAGCATTAGTTTTTTTGGGGGGGTAAGATCCACCCCCACCTCCACCTGAGAAGCTCCTGAAGATCCACCCCAATTTTTTTTCATGTGGGAGGGGCATGAGGTGGATCTATCATGTTGGAACAACTGACTATCAGAGCTGCCTGGGGCATCAGAGCTTAAGGTTCAAAAGGAAAGAAAAAGAAAAGGAGTGCCTGAAACTGCATCATTGAACAGCACTTGTGAAACTGCATCCTGAAATTATAGCACTTGTGAAACTGCATCCTTATACAGCACTTGTGAAACTATATCCTTATACAGCACTTGTGAAACCATATCCTTATACAGCACTTGTGAAACTGCATCCTGAAATTACAGCACTTGTGGAAAGCAAGCACTAGTAACACAAGAATGACAATTAAGGTATAAGCCCATGTAACCCCCTTGTTACCCAGGGTTACTAGAATCCCAGTAAAACCTAGTGGTAGGCAGGGAAGGAAGCTTATGAAACTCCAGTTAAATGGGTTTCACACTGTCTCACTCTGTTCTCAGTCACAGCTGACACTGAGAGATGACATCACCATAGAACTGTCGCAGCTGCATAAGCCACATTGGAAACTGCAGCAAAGGGAGTGAGATAGAACTTTGGGAGTTTTCAAAGTCAGTCTTCTGTTTGTTGTGAAGAAGAAGGAAGTCTCCTGTTTACTGTCAAGCAGGAAGGAAGTTTTTTTCTGTTTACCTCCTTGGGAGAAGGTCAGTGTCCAGTTTTAAGTGGTGGAGACCACTGTCCAGGTCTCAGTGCACCCCTCCCTCCAGGGGGGAAGTAAAGTATCCCTCTGTGGATTCCAGGGGCAATCCCTTGATTTCAACTACAGGAAGAAAACTGCCTTTTTACAGTTTCTGTTTTGGTCTGATAACAATGAAAGAAGTTGTACTTCGCCTGTGGGGCACCTGCAACGAAAGGGTGAGTGTTTTGTTCTATTTTGAGAGGGCAAACAATATGTTTCTTCAGTTTGGAAAATGTGAAGAAAGTTGGGATATAAACTACTATTTGGGAGGCCTATTGTACTAGGACAAACAAATGGAGTAGGTTAAAAATGTAAAGTCTTTATGGATTCAAGTAATGTTGTAGAGGGAGTGCTACAGGTCACCCACCGTTTAATCTATATTTTGAAGTTTTAGTTTCTGTTTGTCCAGAGAAATGGCCTGGTATGGGCTGTGGGAGCTGGAGGTGGGAACACCCCCCATCTTTAGTAACCAGGTCCACCTCTACAGATTTCTACTGTGATTGCTACTTGCCTCATGCGCCTGGCCAGTGATGAGGTAGGTACCCAGACGTGGGTCGCAAATTGGAAAATCTCTCTAGGATTCACAGACCCTAAGTGGTGTGGGGAGCCACAGCTTGGGAAAATAATTCTCCTTGTTTGATGGGAGTTAGAAGGAAGTAAGAAAACAAATCTCTCTAGGAGTCGTAGACTCTAAGTGGTGTGGGGAGCCACAACGTGGGAAAATAATTCTCCTTGTTTGATGGGAGCCACAACTTGGGAAAATAATTCTCATTGTTTGATGGGAGCCACAACAAGTAAATTGGGTTCATTCTTTAAATGGATCATCAGTCAAGTGGCCGGCAGGGGAGCCGGGCCAGTCGGGCTGTGTATCCAAAGCGCATGCAAGTCCGGGCTGAGTGCCTGGTGGGTCCAGAGCCAGAAAACAGTAGAAATGGGTTCATTCTTTAAGTGGACCACCTTGAAGTCTCTAATCTGCATTTACAGTAAACGTAGCCCCTTGGGGGTCCATCTATGCTTTGTTGTGTTCAG
This sequence comes from Neoceratodus forsteri, assembly GCA_016271365.2. Taxonomy (NCBI): domain Eukaryota; kingdom Metazoa; phylum Chordata; order Ceratodontiformes; family Ceratodontidae; genus Neoceratodus; species Neoceratodus forsteri. The sequence continues at coordinate 228,800,329 of JADMNL010000029.1, read as the reverse complement.
CTAGTCATGAATAAAAGCCACACTGAAAAATCCCAATCCTGGTTCTGGACATTACAGTTATTGCTTCCTGTAGTCAGATTTACTTGGGTGCTCCTGTGCAGAGTAGCCAAACCTAGGTCCCCTTGTGCCAGGTAACCTCATCCTCCCCGAACCCAGGTCCCCACCAGGTATTGCTGACAACGCCAACAGCATGCCACCTGTCGTTTTAGTAAAAAGGCAGGGGTGAGGGGTTACACCCACAAAGGAGTAAAATATGTCACCCAAAGAAGACTATCCCATGTTGGATACTAGAGTGTCTGGGCCACATATTTAAAGCTTTACGCCAGGGAAAAAACGTTTGTATGGGTTTAGCGAGGGATTAGCGTGGGCCTGCTATATTCAAAAGGCCAAATATCAAGGGGCAAACTGCATTAGTGCTGGGTAAACCATAAATATGTGCAAGGGGCAAAGTGAATATGAATACAGGTGCAATGAGATATTCAGCGACTAGCACCTAAGACATTTAGCGTGACTTAGTGCGACCCATAGCGTGGTACAAATTACTGCCCAGGAAAAGCTGTTCTTAATCCTGGTCAAACAGCTTTGCATGACATTGGTGCATTGTGCGGTGTTTGCATGGCATTTGCTCAGCTTGCGGGACCCTAACTTAAGAGCATGACGCTTAGAAGATGCCAGACATGGAGGACACATGCTGCTTACTGATGGCACCACCATGATGCCAACAGCCACCACCAGTCCCAGCCAAGCACAGACAGTAAGGGGTGATCCGACCCACAGGGACATCATGGTAGTGTGGCAGTATAGCACACACCTGCAGATCATACATCTGTGGTGTCTAACAGATGCCAGCACACACATGCAGCACTGTGGGCATGGTGGCCATTGAGGGGAGGGTGTACCGGTGGCCAGTCCTCACCACAGCCCCGGTGTGGCCACAAGGTTGGGACACATCACACAGTGCACTTGGGCCAGTAGTGAGAATATGACACCACCTGTGTGCCTGTCAGATCTTACATGCCCCCCCCAGCCACATACTTCACAACTGTACAGATGCCACAGCACACACAGCTGGCCATGTATATTTCACTGTGTGCATCCCATGCCACAGGTGCAGCATCTGTGGATCGCACAGCAGTGTAACAGTACTGTCCACTGTCAGTACTTACCTGCAAGTTGGCCTAGGTCACAGCCACATAAGCTATAAAAAGTACAATTAAGGATGGATGTATTAGTCAAAGATTGTATTAGCAAAATAAAGCAAGGAAAAATAATTTATTGTGTTTTTTTTTTCCAATTGTTTAATCAGGAGTGGCACACTAAGCTAAAAGGTTGTTTACAGGGGCAACCTGGGAGCACATGGACGTTAAGTGACTTGCTCAGGGTCGGTCACCCAGTATAGAAACATAGAATCTGATGGCAGATAAGGACCACTTGGCCCACCTAGTCTGCCCATTTCCCTACCTAACGGATAAGCTGCAGATCCTAGTTAACAGACTTCTTCCTCCTACCCCCCACTAGAATTTCCTTATGTCTGCCCCATGCACTCTTGAATTCCCCACTGTTTTTGACTCTACAACCTCCTCAGGAAGGCTGTTCCATGCATCTACAGCCATCTCTGTGAAGAAATACTTCCTCACATTACCTCTGAGCTGTGCCTCCATCATCAAATTGTACCCCTTGTTCTTACACATCTCTTTTTCTGAAAGATGCTACCCTCTTGCACTTTGTTGATTCCCTTGAGGTATTTGAAAGCTTCTATCATGTCCCGCCCCTCCCTCCTTTCCTTGAGGCTATACATCTTAAGTTCCTTTAGTCTTTTTTCATATGTCTTCTGGTACAGATCCTGCACCATTTTGGTTGCCCTCCTCTGGACAGCCTCCACCCTGTCTATGTCTTTGCAGAGATGGGGTCTCCAGAACTGTACACAGTACTCCAGATGTGGTCTTACCAACTGTCTGTACAGAGGGCCAACAACTTCCTGTTTTCTACTGGTGACGCCTATCCCTATGCACCCCAATATCTCCCCCAGCCCTCCCTACTGCCTTCTCACATTGCTTGCCCACCTTTAGGTCATCTGATATGACTACCCCCAGGTCCCTTTCCATTTTTGTTGTTGTCAGTATCTCACTCCCCATTGTGTACTCTTCCCTTGGGTTTTTGTTTCCCAGGTGCATTACTTTGCCCTTCTTTGCATTAAATCTAAGCTGTCATACATTTGGCCATTCCTCCAACCTTGCCAAGTCCCTTTTCATCCTTTCCACCCCACCTTGCATATCAACCCTGTTGCAGATCTTTGTGTCATCTGCAAAGAGACATACTTTCCCTTCCAGTCTCTCTGCAATGCCACTTATAAAGACATTAAAAAGGACCGGTCCCAGTACTGAACCTTGCGGTACCCCACTACGACCCCCTCCTTTCTTCACTGTGGACTCCATTTACTATTATTACCCTCTGTGGTCTGTTATCCAGCCAATGTTTTACCCAGGCTACCACCCTGGGACCCACTCCCAGGCTGGCTAATTTGTTTATTAATCTTTTGTGCTGGACTGTGTCAAATGCCTTGCTAAAGTCTAGGTAGCTATTAATTTCAAAAAAGACTGAGTTATTGTTATATGCAGATGATGCAGTTTTGTTTTGTTCTGGTTCAGACTTTCAATTACTACAGAAAACATTACAGTACGATTTTAGTTTGCTTCATTTTTGGTTTGATAAACATAAATTGGTGTTAAATTCAATAAAAACTAAGACAATGATATTTTCCCATCCTAGGAGAGTGCAAAGTCAAGAATTAAAAATTATTGATAATTTAGGTACAGAAATTGAACAGGTTAGGCAGTTTAAATATTTGGGGGTACTTATTGATTGCCATTTAGCATTTGATTGTCATGTAATAGAGTTAATTAGTAGGGCACATAAAAGGTTAGGATTTCTGTACAGAATTAAGGATAATCTGACCTATGATGTTAGATTACTGCTTACACATAGTCTATTATTAACTATGATGGATTACAGGTCAGTTCATTCACTTCTGAAAAAGTTTTGGCTAGACTCCAAGTAACATATCGTTCTATTCTGCGCTTTGCTACTGGACAATCAAGGCTTACTCATCACTGTTTGCTTTATAAACAATTGGGTTATTTATCGTTAAAGGGGAGATTTAATTTTAGGGCTTTGGTGTTTTTGCATAAGGTTTTTTTAGGTATTTCTCCACCTTGTATTCTTAATTTGTTTTCAAAGAATATTCCTGGTTGTACAAGATCTCAGAGTAAGGAAGGGTTTCAGGTTCATTTTTGTCAAACAGCTTTTAGTAAAAATTCGTTGGATTTTACAGTTGTTAAGATGTATAATCAACTTCCTAAAAATGTATTAAGACAATTGAAATTGTCTACTTTTAAGTATGAACTTAGGAAAACTTTGTTAGAAAAGTCAAACTGTAAATGTTACATGTAATGTGTATTTATATTGTGCTAATGTTTTAACTTATTTGTATGTTTGTCTAAACTGGTCGTTTGTGAAAATGGGCTTGTCTCACAGACTTACCAGTATAAAAATAAATAAATGAAATGAAAATAAAGGTAGACCATGTCCACAGCCCCTCCCTGGTCTACTACTTTGGTCACCCAGTCAAAGAAATCTATTAGATTTGTCTGACATGACCTTCCTGCTGTGAATCCATGCTGCCTTGGGTTCTGTGCCTCACTAGCCTCTAGGTACTCAACAATTCTTTCCTTCAGAAGTGATTCCATCATTTTCCTTAATAATGAGGTCAAACTGACAGGTCTGTAGTTTCCTGCCTCTGTCTTGTTCCCACTTTTGTGAAAGGGAATCACATCTGCCCTCTTCCAGTTCTCAGGTACCACACCATCCTCCCATGATTTATTAAAAAGGGTAGTCAGTGGTGTTACTAGTTCTTCCCTTAGTTCTTTTAGAATTCTGGGGTGAATCCCACCAGGCCACATTGCTTTATTCATCTTTTGTTTTAGGAGTTATTTCAGAACCATTTCTTCTATGAAAGGACTAATATCAAACCCCCTATCCAGAGTGCTTCTGTTGACAGGATTAGGTTTCTCCTCCTGCTCTTCCATTGTGAATACTGAACAGACATATTTGTTCAGTATCCCTGCTTTTTAACTGTTGCTCTCTGCCCAACCACCATCCTCTTTATTCAGCCTCAGTATCCCTGCCTTAGTTTTTCTTTGCTCCCAAATGTATCTATACAAGGTTTTATCCCCTCTCTTAACCAAGTTGGGTATCTTTCCCTCGGTTTGGGCCTTTGCTATTCTGACTGCCTTCCCCACTTCCTGATGCTTTAACTGGTACAGTTCTTTGTCCTGCTCCTTCTGTGTTTCCTTATACTTCCTGAATGCTATTTTTTTCTCCCGAACCTTCCCCGCCACTTCTTTTGTGAACCATAGTGTTTTTTTATTTAATTTTGATTTGTTTATTTGCTTCACACAAAGACTTATTACCTCTGTGATGGCAGTTTTGATGTTTCCCCATTGTTGCTCCACTCCACCTTCTTGCCTGTTTGCTAGTGCTTTTCTGAGTCACTCTCCCATTTTGACAAAATCAGCCCTCCTTATGTCCAGTACCTTCACTTTTGTATGGCTTGACTCTACAGCTAAGTTTATAGTGAACCACACTGTTTGGTGGCCACTTGTTCCCAGATGGCTACCCACTTCTAGATCTGAAATCCTCTCTCTGTCCCCATTTGAGAGTACCAGGTCTAAGATTGCTCTCTCCTGAATGGGTTCCAAAACTAGCTGTCTGAGGCATGCCCCCTGTAGGGCATTTAGAATGGCCCTGCTCTTGGATGTGGCTGCAGAAAAGGTGCTCCAGTTAACATCTGACATATTCAGGTTCCCCCATCAGCAATAGCTCCCCTTCTCTGCCATCCTAAGTATGCCTTTGATCATTTTCTTATCCATTTCCTCCCCCTGAGATGGGAGTCTGTATACAACCCCTGTGTGGATTGTGTTGCCATTTCTGCCATTTCCAGTCTCCAGGGTGACCCACATTGTCTCCTTTCCTCCATGTTTACTCTTTAGTTCTGTTGCTTTGATCCTTCCCTTACATAGAGAGCTACTCCTCCTACTCTTCTACCCTCCTTGTCCCTCCTGTAGATTATGTACCTTGGTATGTTGACATCCCAGTCATTGTTCTCTGTGTACCATGTTTCTGTGACTGCCATGATATCCAGGCATCCCTCTTCCATCAAGGCCACCATTTTGGGGAGCTTTTTACCTAGACTATGGGCATTGGTACTCATTACTCTCCATTATTGTATGGCCTTGTTTCTTTTGGCCCCATCCCTGTCTTTACTGCCTTTGTCTTTTTCTCCATTTACCTCTGCCATTCTCCCTATTGATGTCTCTGTCTTGGTGTTTACCTCACTAACTACCCTGATTTTGGGGGGGGGGCTAGGATTTCCCTTCTCCTTTTCAGTGCCTCTCCCTTGGCTAGTTTAAATGCTTGCCAATGAAACATTAAAACCTATCACCTAGGATCCTGGTTCCCCTCCTGGACAGGTGCAGACCATCATGCCAGTATAGGCCTGCATTCCTCCAGGTGGAGCCCCAGTCCCCAATGAAGCCAAATCCCTGAGCTCTGCACCAGTTTTTCAACTAGTCATTGAATCCCATGGTGCAGAATACCCTAGCCTCATCCATGTCATAGACAGGTAGCACTTCCAAGAAAGTTCACGTGTATGCTACTTGTCTAAGGCCCCTCCCCAACTCCACAAACTCCTGTTGCACTGCTCTGATCCCATTCTCAGCCAGGTCATTTGTCCCTAGGTGGATAATGACATCCAGCTCACTCCCCATTGCAGCTGTTCCCACAATCCTGAAGATTTGTTTCCTATCCCTCCATGCCATGGTGTTGGGCAAGCACCTTGCCTCCCTTTTCCCTCCAACCCCCAGTTCTATCTCCCTAACAATTGAGTCCCCCACCAGGAGTTGTTTCCTTCCCCTGTGGGGTCCTGTGCCACCATTCTGTGGGTCTCCATTGTAGAGGTTCCCAGCATCCTCCTTGGTCTCCAGTGCAGGTGCCTTCATAGAGGAACCATGCTGTGTCAGAGTGATGAATTAATTGTGGAGAGGCACAACTGGATGAATGTGCCTCTGTTTCACCACCCTCACCCTTCCTGAGCCCACTGTGGTCCAACCACTCCTCTTTCTTGGCAACCTCTGAGGTAGTGGCAGTGGCCTGATTGGTCCCTGGGTGGTGGAGCAGGTTTCCTGAATCTTTGCCAGGTCGGCATGGAGATAAGCAACCTCCTCCCTCAGGCCAGAGAGGTGCCTGGAAATAGAGCAGCAATGCAGTCTCCAGAATGTCTCCCGGAAGACTGCTGCTCCACACCCAGTGCATTGTACCACTCCCCACATGTCTGTCTCTATTCCTCTTTTTCAGATGTTTTTTCCTTTTTTTGTCCTTGTTTTAGTGTGTGCAAGCTTGTGAGTGTCTCTACCCCCATTCAGTGTGCTGTGTCTTTAAGGATTTGAACTGGTGTATGTTGTTAGCAATTTTGGGGAAGAGATGTCAGAATGCCTGATTTAAAGGAAGTTATGAGCTTGGGTGGTGGAGGAGGGGCAGGGTGGGTGGGAGTAAACCCTGTGCCTCCAGAAACAATAAACTACAACTCTGACCCTTCACCCTGGGAGTGCCTTCTTTCCTTTCAGACACCTATTTCACAGAGATTAAGTACCAGGTCTAGTCACAAATGACTGCAAATATCTCCCAGCTAGAGTTCCTCCCTGGCAAATAAAAGTTAAACTAAGAAAAGTCAACCCCAAAAACAGAGAATCAAAAACTACTTACTTACACAGGCCCAAAATTAATAATTCAATTCAGTATAGTCTATTAAATTACCTCCTTGATTTAAGGAAGCTGGTGGTTGCTCTCTCTCTCTCTCTCTCTCTCTCAGCAGACAGAGCCCACAAACATCTCCTGTTTTAAATCCACAGTTCCCCTGGCCCCTTTCAGCTCCTTCCCTTAACAGACACCTATTTCACAGAGGTTAAGTAACAGGGCTAGTCACAAATGACTGAAGATATCTCCCAGCTAGAGTTCCTCCATGACAAATAAAAGTTAAACTAAGAAAAGTCAAGCCCCAAAACAAAATCAAAACTGTGGGATTCAAACCCAGATCTCCAGGTTTGCAGCTCAGAGCCTTAAACCACTGTGCTATACTGCCTCCCTAGTTACGGCAGTCCTCTGTTTCATGGTTCATATGTTGGTGTAGTAAGCAGCAGTACATTGCATAGCAGGTGTAAAATGTTAGTAAGAAGGCCATGCAATAGATGTGCTGAGCAGTTACTGAAGCAAGAAATGAATTTAGGATAGTAAAATATTCCTGTTAGAAAACTGATAAATGTGTGACATTTGCGTCACTTCAGTACTTCACTGCCATTGCTATTCTGCCTGTCTGTCTCTCTCTCTCTCTCTCTCTCAATATATATATATATATATATATATATATATATGTAATTATCTATCTTTCTATCAATTGCATGTATTGCTATTTTTACCTGTTTCTAAAACAAACCGGCATATAACATTTACCTGTACTCTGAGCACATACTTATGAAACTGTGCATATTTGTACTCCACTTCTGCATAGACCTCATGTTTTCCTTTTTTTTTCAAATTAAATATACTTTATTTGATTTTTCTATATAATGTGGTACAGACAATGATATCAAATGTACATAACAATGGGAGCAGAAATAATATACCTAAACAGAGAAAGAAAAAGTATGAATGCTCTGAATATTGGTGTACCAGTAGTCCTATAAAGCCAACAATCTGTAGAACAGAACATGTAATAAAACAGCATCAACACTGTAACTATACTACCCTCAGCCCACCACCTCCACCCCCCACCCCGCTGCACTGTTGAATGACTATGGGGTATTTCCTAGTTTGCAACCAACATATAACCTTTTTATAAAGATGTATCAATCTATTATTCAACGGCCTATAGGGTGAGTAATGTATGTAGAGGAGCCCACACTCTCTGATAATATTTTATGTTTTTAGAGAGACAGGCCCGGAGGCTTTCCACTTGAAGAGCAAAAAGAACCTCGTGCAGCCATTCTGTCACCATAGGGATCGTTTGGTCCATCCAATGATGTAATAACACTTTTTTGGCACAGAGGAAAATCAAGGCCATATGCTTCCTCTGATCCCCAATCAGAACATTACCATATTCTCCCAGGATACATAGCTCTGGTAAAAAAGTGTCCGACAGACCCAAGAGGGGATCTAGCTTAGTTTTGATGGCTTGCCAGAAAGGAGAAGCCTTTTTGCAGCTCCATAAGATATGGAGTAGGGTGCCAGATTGCTCACCACAGTGGAAGCATATATCATTTGGGAGCTTCCCCATTCTGCAAAGTTTGGACGGGGTGTAATATAGATAATGAATTATGTAGAATTGGAGTAAATGATATCGATCCCATTTTATATCTTTATATAACTGAGACCATATTTGACTCCAGGATCACATGGTAGAGGGGAGAGGTGGAAGGACATAGTCCCATTTGTAACAGAAAGGCCCTTCTTTGTCTGCTAGTAAATCCCATAGATGATTGCAAAAAAAAGAGATGGTATGTGATGAAGGTGATGAGGGAACAACTGAAAGAAGAGGCCCATCTAAAAACTTATCCCAGGGACCTGACCCAAAGTGATGAAGAAGCATTGAGATAACTGAATATATTTGAAGCAATAAGGGGAGAGGAGATTGAATTTGCATTGAACTTCCAAGAATGAGAGTAACTTGTGATGGTCCAGCAGCTCTTTGACCAATATTCTCTCATTTCTGGGCCAGTAGAGGGAGCCCAATATCTTTCCCCCTTTCCTGAAATTGGGATTGTGTAATAACTGTTGGGAGGTATTGAATCTAAGGGATGCATGTTTAAGCGCATTTAATTGTGCGTTTGTCCAAAGCATTACCATTATAGGGGAGTTCCTTAGCTGTTTAGGTACATATTTAAGGGGAACGTATAATAGGGAGCCAAGATCAATGTTATGAAAAGTGCATAAGGATTTTTCTATCTGCAGCCATAATGGAGAGTACGTATTAGAGTCAATCAAAGTGGAGGTTATCAGCCAACGGCAAATAATAGTATAGTTGATGGAAAGGTAGTAAAGAAAGAAGTTGGGAAGCTGGAGGCCTCCTTTAATTTTAGAACATTGCAGTTTAGAAAGGGCTTGTCTTGGTGATTTATCCTGCCAAATATAATTGGAGATAATACTGTGGACCTGAGAAAACCAACCTCATGCTTTCCTAATACAGTCGAAGCCTCATTAAGAGGATGGCTCCGTGGCCAGCTCATTGTCCCCTATAAGCGATCGTCTCCTTTAAAGGAAGCCTCATTAAACACCGAGCGTGATAACATCAAACATCACAGGTACACTGACAAAACTCACAGAAACAAACAAACAACAAATAAATAAATAAATACAAGAGACAAGCACTTTTAGTGAATATAACTTTTTTAAATGCGTGCTGTTTGTCTCTCATGACTTTCAACTTTATTAATTAATGTGACTCCAATAAAATCAACACAAAAAAGACTTATCTGGCATTCTGATGGTCAAGTTCAGTCCCACACCACTCAGACAAAGAAGTCTGTAATTTTCTTCTGCTTGCCTCCACACTCATGTTTCATAAAATCTCCTCCTCCAACTCGAACAACTGATCCCACTGCTGTTTGTAACCATGCTGCAGGCACCAGTCCCGGAATGGCCCGATGTTCCCTATAGCTTCACTGTTTGATACAAGAGCAGGTGGTACTTTATCCACATCAACTTCTTATTCTTTGTTTTCTTCTTTTGGATCCTCTTGGGAAACAGTGGCACAGATTGCCTCTAGTGAAAGTTCTCCATCTATTTCAGCATGCTTGTCGATGTCCACAAAATGCTGAAACTCCTCTTCCATGAATGCAATAGGATGTACAATGTCAGCCAGAAGATCGATGAATTGTTGGGCAGCAGTACCCTCCTCTGGTTGTTCTGGCAGATTGTAGTGAGTTAAAAACCCAGCTTTACAAAAGCAATTTGCAATCATGGTTTCCTTTACTGCAGTCCAGGCTTTATACAACATGAATATTACACCTAGGAGATTGACACATCATGCAGTCTCCAATGCAACACTTGTGGACCCACTGTCCATAATCCCAATGATTTACTCTGAAAAAAGAGCATGGTAGTGACCCTTAAAATTCCTTATCACCCCCATGTCCAGGGGTTGAATTAAACTAGTGGTGTTAGGGGGCAGGAAATTAATCTGTATGTGACTGTAAGCTCCAATAATGGCTGATGGGGGGACACTGCAGTTATCCACCAAAGGCAGCACTTTCCATTGCCTGCACCTTAACTGTTTATTCCAGTTATCCAGCCACTCACTAAAGATATTGCCAGTCATCCAGGCATTGGCTGAGCTGAAGTAAGTGACTGGGAGAGTGGACTAATCTTTGGGGAAGCAACGGGGTCATTTGCTTTTTTCAATAACCACCAGTGGCAGTTTGTCAGTGCCTGCAATGTTAACACAGCACAATAAGTTCACACAGTCTTTTGCCTTTTCACCACCAATTAGATCCATGTCTTTCTAGATGTGTCTTCTATCAGTGTTCTTCAGCTCTGTAAATGTTAATGGGGGCAAAGTCAGCAAGCAGTGAGGGGAACACATGTTTAATCCAGTCAGAAGCAGAATCCTCTTCCACATCCATGCGCTGTCCTTGCTCCTTCTTACAGATGATGCTAAGGCGCACCTTCCATCTAGATAGCCACACATTTGTAGCCTCAAAACCCTCATGCTCAAGATGGGTGGCTAGCTCGTTGCCTTCTTTTTCAGCACTGGTCCAGAAATGCGAGCCCCTCTGGAGACCGTATTTGAAAACCAGAGGCGGAGGGCATCTTCAACTTGTGTGTCCTTACCTTCTCTTTTCTGCTTTCTGCTGGGGTTGGTGTTGGTGTTGGTGAGCCAGTCAGAATGCAGTTCGGATTTTTTCTTGCTGATGCGTCCGACTTGGCTCTTCAAAATCCCAAACTGTGCTGCTGCCTTAGCCATTGATGTGCCCGGCTGCTCAAGCGCATCGAGCACTTTTATCTTCTCACTAAGTACTGGGCCGATACGTTTTGTATCCATGTTGCACAGGAGACCACAGGGAGAGTGACGTGAACACTTAGGAGACAAAAAAACAGCACCTAACAAGTGAAAGTGCCTATTTTTATCAGGTGTCTAATACATCAACTGGCTGTGGCTCAACGAGGTGTTAATCCTTTAATGAGCCACGAAGGAGTACCATGGCAGCAGAGAACAATGAATCTCCACCTCATAATCATCCCCTTAAACAGAAGCAGCTGTCCCCAATAAAGAATCTGCACCTATTGAATAGTACAGCCACTTAATCATTGCTCTGGGGGTCATTCCCTTTAACCAAACATTCCCTTTAAGAATGTCCCAATTAAATGGCTTGTACCATATTCCCATTATCACAAGCATGACTACCTCTTCCTTATCAAAAGTGACCCCCTCTGAAAGTTACTATCACATTTTCTCTGCTAACAATCCATCATCATTACACCTGACTTCCTGACATCAACACATTGCATAAATATAACTTGCATCACCTCATGGACAAAAAACATTTCTCAAAAAAAAAAAACTGTGTAAATAATCCCAAGGCTGAACATATGCTAGCCATTATTTTTTCATGTACTGCCACCTTCTGTACCATAATGGGGATTTGCATATGTTTCCCATGATGCTTTGCATTATTGGGGTCTATGCAGTTGTGTTTTCTTTAAAATTTGGCTGTCCAGCCAATGTCATCTGGGATAACACATACATCAGTAGCATTTGCTCTGGGGTTCTTTAGTAAACCTATATTGCTTCCTATTCCTTCCATTAAAATGTACATCTCCATATATTTTTCTAATAACGTGTATGCATTCCTTAGAACAGAAACTAAAACAAATCTTACTACTTGCAAATCATTGTGTTGTTTCTCCATACCGCCTTAACAATTCCACACAACTTCACTAACTTCATTATGCAGCTGTGGGGGATCTGACCAGAATTTCTTTTACTAGCAATTAGCATAATGCAAATACAAAGATGGAAAAGTAGTAAATAAACAAATAAAAGCAAACTGAATGATTGCAGAGACATCTACAGGTCCCAAACCTTCATTCTTTAAGATATGCACCCTTACTAAGCACCTGCTCTTTAACACAAAAAAATGCAAGATCATGCACTGAGGCAAGAATTACCAAATTACAGAATACCATAATGAGGGCATGCCCTAGAGGTTATGGAGCAGGAAAGGGACCTTGGCATAATCATTTCACAGGACCTGAAAGAGGCAAAGCAATGTGAGAAGGCAGTGGCAAGGGCCAGTAAGATGCTGGGATGTATCGGCAGGGGCATAACTAGCAGGAAGAGGGAGGTCATAATACCCTTGTACAGGCAGCTTGTCAGGCCTCACCTTGAGTATGGAGTCCAGTTCTGGAGACCATAGCTCAGGAAGGATGTGGATAGGGTGGAGTGCATCCAGAGGCAGGCAACAAAAATGGTAAGGGGAATTAATCATCTGTCATATGAGGAATGACTGAAGGACCACAGCATGTACCCCCTTGAGCAAAGAAGGGAGAGAGGGAATATGATGGAGCCCTTCAAATATATCAAAGGTATCAATAGGGTGCCAGTAGGGGACATCTTCCAGCCAAGGGAGCAGCCAAGAACAAGGGGACATGCTTTGCTGATAGTAGAGGGGAGTTTCAGGGGAAACATTAGGAAATTTTACTTCACGGAGATGGTGGTGGAAAACTGGAACAGACTCCCAGAGGAGATGGGGGGCAAGAACTGTGGGGGATTAAAGAGAGTGTGGGATAGACACAAGAGTCTGTTGGAGCGGGGGATGAGAGTGGGTGGAGGCAACAGCAAATTCCAATAGCATGCTAGGCATAGTGGACAGACTGGGTGGGCCTGGCGGCCCTTTTCTGCTGACACATTCTAGGTTTCTAGGTTTATATGTATGTGCATCTGTAATGCTGGTGGTGCGTGTGTGTGCCCGTATGTGTGTGCAAATATGTATGTAGTGCTGCATGTGTTTACACAACTGTGTAAATAGTGCAGTGTGTCTCTTTATTTAATATTAAGTGTGAACATTTGTATATGTAGCACTGTGTGTCTGTTTAGTACTCTGTGTGCTCATTTACATATTCAGTGCTGTATGTGTACATATCTGTATATGTAGAGCTGTGTGTCTGTTTAATATTCTGTGTGCTCGTCTATATATGTTTAGTGCTGTATGTGTACGTATCTGTATATGTAGTGCTGTGTGTCTATTTAGTGCTGTATGTGTACATATCTGTATATGTAGTACTGTGTGTCTCTTAATTTAGTGCTGTATGTGTACATATCTGTATATGTAGTGCTGCGCGTCTGTTTAATACTCTGTGTGCTCATCTACACATTTAGTGCTGTATGTGTACGTATCTGTATATGCAGCATTGTGTGTCTGTTTAGTACTCTGTGTGCTCATCTATATACTTAGTGCTGTATGTGTACGTATCTGTATATGTAGTGCTGTGTGTCTGCTTAATACTCTGTGTGCTCATCTATATATTTAGTGCTGTATGTGTGTGTATCTGTATATGTAACGCTGTGTGTCTGTTTAGTACTCTGTGTGCTCATCTATATATTTAGTGCTGTAAGTGTACATATCTGTATATGTAGCGCTGTGTGTCTGTTTAGTACTCTGTGTGCTCATCTATATATTTAGTGCTGTATGTGTACGTATCTGTATATGTAGCACTGTGTGTCTGTTTAGTACTCTGTGTGCTCATCTATATACTTAGTGCTGCATGTGTACATATCTGTATATGTAGCGCTGTGTGTCTGTTTAGTACTCTGTGTGCTCATCTATATATTTAGTGCTATATGTGTACATATCTGTATATGTAGCGCTGTGTGTCTGCTTAGTACTCTGTGTGCTCATCTATATACTTAGGCCCAGATTTTCAAACTGCGCCATTCTGAGGTGCAAGCCCTTGCGCTGCTCAAAATAGTTGCACAGGGGTGTGGCCGGGGTGATATTCAAAGGAGTTGCACTATTGCACAACTCCTTTGAATATCACCCCCCAGCCACAGCACTTGCGCATGGTGCAGTGGAACTTGCGCCACCGCAAGTTGCCAGAGTTGAGCATTAAACTTGCGGTGGCGCAAGTAACATTGCGCCATGCTCAAATTTCCGATATTCAAGGTGACATGCAAATGGGGCCATAATTTATGCAAGGCACGGGGGGCCATTTGCATCTATTTATGGCCCCATTTGCTCTCTTTGGTGCGCGATCCCGAGGACTTGCTCCTGGCCACCCTGCCGGGCAGCAGCCATGGGGACGGCCGCGCAATGCAGCGCCGATCGCGGGCATCACGGTTACATGAAACCCCCACATCTCCCACAGCCTGATCGCGGGCAGTACAGGTACATGAACCCCCCACACATATCCCACAGCCCGATCGCGGGCAGTACAGGTACATGAAACTCCCCAGCCCCACATATCCCACAGCCCGATCGCGGGCAGTACAGGTACATGAAACCCCCGCCCACATCTCCCAGCCCGATCACGGGCAGAGCGTGTATGAACCCCAGTGCCCGATCGCGGGCAGAATGTAACCCCTCCCCAACCTGAATATCTCCCTGGTGGTCCAGTGGACCGTAAAAGCCCGATCACGGGCAGAATGTCATATCACAACCCCCAAACATCTCCTGGTGTCTAGTGTCCCCCACCCACCACGAAGCCCCTACACCGCTCCTGTATATGGTGCTGTTGACAATTTAGTGCTGTATGTTTGTATATCTGTTTATATAGTGCTCTGTGACTTTTTATTTAGTGCTGTATGTGCATGATCTCATATGTAGTGCCTGTGACTATTTAGTGTTGTATGCACATATCTTATATGTGGGCTGTGTGTCTCTTTATTTAGTGTTGTATGTGTACATATCTGTATATGTAATGCTGTGTGCCTTTTATTTAGTGCTGTAAGTGTACATATCTGTATGTGGCTTGCGTGGACTATTTAGTGCTGTATGTGTACGTGTCTGTATGTGGTGCTGTGGACTGTTTAGCTGTATGTGTAGTATTCTATATGTGTGTTGTGTGACTATTTATGCTGTATGTGCATGTATCTTGATATGTAGTGCTGTGTGACTCTATTTAGTGCTGCATGTGACATATCTGTATGTGTAGTGCTGTGTGTTTTATTTAGTGCTGTATGTGATCGTATCCTTTCTAGTGTTGTGTGTCTTTATTAGTGCTGGTGCACATATCTGCATATCGAGTCCTGTGTGACTTTCTTTTATTTAGTGCTGTATGTGCATATATCTGTATATGGTGCTGTGTCTCTTTTTCAGGGGCCATATTTGTACATATCTGTACATGTAGTACGTGACTTTTTAGTGCTGTATGTGTACATTCATGTAGTGCCAGTGACTCTTTATTTGTGCTGTATGTGTACATCTGTATATGTATTGTTATGTGACTATTTAGTGCTGTATGTGCACATATCTGCTATTTGGCGCTGTGATTCTATTTAGTGCTGTATGTGTACATATCTGTGTTTGTCGTGCTGTGTGACTATTAGTGCAGGCGTAAATCTTATATGTGTGCTGTGTGACTTTATTTAGTGCTTTAGTCTGCTTATCTGTATATGTAGTGTTTTGACTATTTAGGCTGTATGTGCATATCTGTATATAGTGCTCTGTGACTTTATTTAGTGCTGGTGTTTACGATCCATATGTAGCGTGTGACTATTGTTGTATGTGCAATATATTTTATATGTGATGCTGGGGTCTTTATTTAGTGGCTGTATGTGTACATATCTGTATATGTAGTGCTGTGTGACTTTTATTTGTGCTGTATGTGTACATATCGTATGTGTGGCGCTGTGTGTCTGTTTATACCTGTGTGCTCATCTATATATTTAGTGTTGTATGTGTACGTATCTGTTTATGTAGTGCTGTGTGTCTCTTTATTTAGTGCTGTGGGTGTACATCTGTATTTGTAACCCAGTCTGGCTCTCATGTTCATCTATAACTTTGTGCAGTATGTGCGCCATTCTGTAAATTGTAGTGTTGTGTGTCTGTTTAGTATCGTGGCTCATCTATATATTTCTTTCTTATGTATGTATGTGTATAAGTAGCACTGTGTGTCTCTTAATTAGTGTTGCATTTGTACATATCTGTATATGAACTGGTGTGTGTCTGTTATACCTGTGCTCATCTATATATGTTTAGTGGTTGTGTGTGTCCATATCTGTATATGTAGTGTTGTGTGTGGCATTTAGTGGTATGCACATATCTGTATATGTAGTACTGTGTCTTTTGATTTAGTGCTGTATGTGTCCATATCTGTATCTAGTGCTGTGTGTCTGTTTTGTACTCTAGTACCATCTATATATTTAGTGCGGTGTGCATATATGTATATGTACTGGTGTGTCTCTTTATTTAGTGCTGATGTGTACATACGCAGTATATGTAGTGCTGTGTCTTTTCTTAGTGCTTAAGTATACATATATGTATGGGTAGCTGTGTGACTATTTAGTGCGTATGTGTACATATCTGTATATGTAGCTAGACTATTTAGTGTTGTATGTGAACATATCTGCATATGTAGTACCGTGGACTATTTAGTGCTGGTATGTGTCATCTCTCTATATGTAGTACTGTGGACTATTTAGTTCTGGATGGTACGCATCTGTATCTGGTGCTGTGTGACTCTATTTAGTGCTGTATGTGACATTCAAATGTAGTGCTGTGAGTCTTATTTGTGCGTGCGACGATCTGTTTATGTACTGCTGTGTGTTCTTTATTTATGTTGCATGTGCACATATCTGTATATGTAGTGCTGGTGACTTTTATTTAGCTGTATGTGCATTATCTGTATATGTAGTGCTGTGTGTCTCTTTTTATGCTGTATGGCCATATGTATATGTAGTTCTGTTCCTTTTTATATATGGGTACATATCTGTACATGTAGTACTGTGTGATCTTTTGTAGTGTTGTATGTACATATCTGTATATGTAGTTTTGTGACTTTTATTTAGTTGTATGTGTATTATCTGTATATGTGGTGCTGGTGACTCTTTATTTAGTCTGCATGTGTGCATATCTGTATGTAGTGCATTGTGACTCTTTATTTAGTGCTCTATGTACATATCTGTATATGTGGTGCTGTGTGACTCTTTATTTAGTGCTGTATGTGTAATATCTTGTATGTAGTGTTGTGACTATCTAGTTGTATGTGCACGATTCACATGTGGTGCTGTGTGACTCTGTTTAGTACTGTATGTACGTATCGTATATGTAGTGCTGTGTGATTCTTCATTAGTGCTGTATGTACGTATCGTTTATGTAGCTGGTGTCTCTTTATTTAGTGCTGTATAAGCACACATCTGTTTATGTAGTGGCTGTGTGACCTTTATTTAGTGCTGTAGGCACATATCTGTATGTGGTGCTGTGTGTCTCTTTACTTAGTGCTGTATGTGCACATATGTATATGTAGTGCTGTGTGTGTCTCTTTCAGTGCCATGTGTACATATCTGTACATGTAGTACTGTGTGATCCTTTTTAGTGCTGTATGAGTACATAGTTGTATATGTGGTGCTGTGTGATCTTTAATGCTCTATGTGTACATATCTATGTAGTGCTGTGGATATTTAGTACTGTATATGTACATATCTGTGTGTGTAGTGCTATGTGACTATTTAGTGCTATATGTGTACATATCTGTATATGTAGTTCAGCTGACTCATTTAGTGCTGTAAGGAACATATCTGTATATGTGGTGCTGTGTGACCTTTATAGTGCTGTATGTGTATATGTATGTAGTAATGTGACCCTTTTATTTAGTGTTCTATGCACATATCTGTATATGTGGTGCTGTGTGACTCTTTATTTAGTGTTGTATGTACACATCTGCATATGTAGTGCGTGTGACTGCGCTGTTGTGCACGATCGTACATGTGGTGCTGTGTGATCTATTTATGCTGTGTGTGTACATGTGTATATGTACCGCTGTGTGACTATTTAGTGCTGTGTGTGTACATATCTTATGTGAGTGCTGGTGACTCTTTATTTGTGCTGTATGTGTACATCTGTATATGTAGTACTGTGTGTCTCTTAATTTAGTGCTGTAGTGTATATCTGTATGTATTATGTGTGACTATTTATGCTGTGCGCATATCTGTATATTTGGTGCTGTGTGATTCTATTTAGGCTGTATGTGTACATATCTGTATATGTAGCTGTGTGACTATTTAGTGCTGTATGTGTAAATATCTGTATATGTAGTGCTGTGTGACTCTTTATTTTAGTGTTTATGTCCGCTTATCTGTATATGTAGTGCTGTTTGACTATTTAGTGCTGTATGTGTGTGCATATCTGCTATATAGTGCTCAGTGACTTTTTATTTAGTGCTGTGTGTTTACGTTATCTCATATGGTAGTGCTGTGTGACTATTATGGCTGTATGTGCACATATCTTTATATGTGATGCTGTGTGTCTCTTTATTTAGTGCTGTATGTGTACATATTCAGTATGTAGTGCTGTGACTTTTATTTAGTGTTGTCGTGTACATCTGTATATGTAGCTGCTGTGTGTCCGTTTAGTACTCTGTGCTCATCTATATATTTAATGTTGTATGTGCACTTATCTGTTTATGTAGTGCTGTGTGTCTCTTTATTTAGTGCTGTAGGTGTACATCTGTATTTGTAGCTGTGTCTGGTACCTGTGTGTCATCTATAACTTAGTGCAGTATGTGCACATATCTGTAAATGTAGTGCTGTGTGGTCTGTTTATTACCTGTGGGTCTCCATCTATTTCTGTGGTATGCATGTGCCGATGTGTATAAGAAGCTGGTGTCTCTTTAATTTGTGCAGTGTTGTACTGTAATCCGTATATGAATTGGTTGTGTGTCTGTTTAGTACTCTGTGTGTTCATCTATATATGTTTATTGTGCTGTATGTGTCCATATCTGTATATAGTGCTGTGTGTGTATTTGTATTGTGTGTGTACATATCTGTATATTAGTACTGTGTGTTCTTTAATTTAGTGCTGTATGTGTATACATCTGTATATCTAGTGTGTGTGTCTGTTTAGTACCTGTGTGCTCATCTATATATTTAGTGCTGTGTACATATGTATTTGATTGTGTGTCTCTTTTATTTAGTGGTGTATGTGACATACCAGTATATGTAGTGCTGTGTCTCTTTCTTTAGTGCTTTAAGTATACATATATGTATAAGTAGCGCCGTGTGACTATTTAGTGCTGTATGTGTACACATCTGTATATGTAGACCGCGGTGTATTTAGTGCTGTATGTGAACATATCTGCATATGTAGCTACTGCAGGACTATTTAGTGCCGTGGCGTGTAAGCATCTCTATATGTAGTACTGTGTGACTATTTATGCGTTGTATTTGCACGCATCTGCATTCAGTAGTGCTGTGTGACTCTATTTAGTGCCAGGCGTGCACGCGATTCGTAAACGTAGTGCTGTGTGAGTCTTTTTTAGTGCTGTTTGCTGCTATCTACGATTTGTTTATGTACTGCTGTGTGTCTCTTTATTTAGTGCTGTATGTGCACATATCTGGTTATATGTAGTGTTGTGACTCTTTTATTTCGCGTTTTCATGTGGCCATATCTGTATATGTAGTGCTGTGTGTCTTTAGTTAGTGCTGTATGTGCTCTATATATGTATATGTAGTTCTGTGTCTCTTTTTAGTGCTATATGTGTACATATCTGTGTTACGTAGTATTGTGTGACTCTTTGTAGTCGCTGTATGTGTACATATCTGTATATGTAGTTTTGTGTGTGACCTTTATTTAGTGTGTATGTGCACATATCTGTATATGTGGTGCTGTGTGACCTCTTTATTTAGTGCTGATATGTGTACATATCTGTATGTAGTGCATCAGGACTTTATTTAGTGCTCTATGTACATATCTGTATATGTGGTGCTGTGTGACTCTTTATTTAGTGCTGTATGCTGTACATATCTGTATATGTAGTGTGTGACTATCTCAGTGCTGTATGTGCACGTATCTGCACATGTGGTGCTGTGTGACTCTGTTTAGTACTGTATGTACATGTATCTGTATATGTAGTGCTGTGTGATTCTTCATTTGTGCTGTATGTGTACGTATCTGTTTATGTAGCTTGTGTGTCTCTTTTATTTAGTGCTGTATAAGCACATATCTGTTTATGTAGTGCTGTGTGACTCTTTATTTAGTGCTGTATGTACATATCTGTATATGTGTGCTGTGTGCTCTTTACTTAGTGTTGTTGTGACATATATGTATATGTAGTGCTGTGTGTCTCTTTTTCAGTGCTGTGTGTACATATTCTGTACATGTAGTACTGTGTGACTCTTTTTAGTGCTGTATGAGTACATAGTTGTATATGTGATGCTGTGACTATTTAGTGCTCTATGTGACATATCTATGTGTAGTGCTGTGTGACTATTTAGTACTGGTATGTGTACATATCTGTATATGTAGTGCTATGTGACTATTTAGTGCTATATGTGTACATATCTGTATATGTAGTTCACGCGGATCTTTATTTTAGTGCTGTGAGTGAACATATCTGTATATGTGGTGCTGTGTGACCTTTTATATAGTGCTGTATGTGTACATATATGTATGTAGTGCAATGTGACCTTTATTTAGTGTTCTGGCGTACATATCTGTATATGTGGTGCTGTGTGACCTTTATTTAGTGCTGTATGTACATATCTGCATATGTAGTGCTGTGTGACTAGTGCTGTATGTGCAACGTGATCTCGTACATGTGGTGCTGTGTGTGATTCTATTTAGTGCTGGTGTGTACATATGTGTATATGTACTGCGTGTGACTATTTAGTGCTGTATGTGTACATATCTGTATATGGAGGTGCTGTGACTCTTTTTTTAGTGCTGTATGTGTACATATCTGTATATGTAGTAATTGTGTCTCTTTAATTTAGTGCTGTATGTGTACATATCTGTAAATGTAGTGCTGTGTGTCTGTTCAGCACTCTGTGTGCTCATCTATATAGGTTTAGTGCTGTATGTGTACATATCTGTAAACGTAGTGCTGTTTGTTCATTTAGTGTTGTGTGTGTGCATATCTGTATATGTAGTACTGTGTGTCTCTTTAATTTAGTGCTGTATGTACATATCTGTATATCTAGTGCCGCTGTGTCTGTTTAGTACTCTGTGTGCTCATCTATATATATTTAGTGCTGTATGTGTACATATCTGTATATGTAGTGTTGTGTGTCTGTTCAGACACTGTGTGCTCATCTATATATTTAGTGCTGTATGTGTACATATATGATATGTACTGCTGTGTGTCTCTTTATTAAGTGCTGTATGTGTACATATCTGTATATGAGGTGCTGTGTGACTATTTAGTGTTGTATGTAAATATATGTATATGTAGTGCTGTGTGGACCCTTTTATTTAGTGCTTTTATGTGTGTACTTATCTGTATATGTAGAGCTGTTTGATTAGTGCTGTATGTGTGCATATCTGTATATATAGTGCTCTAGCGACTTTTTATTTAGTGTTGTAGCGTACGTATCTCAATATGTAGTGCTGTGTGACTATTTAGAGCTGTATGTGCACATATCTGTATATGTGGTGCTGTGTGTCACTTTATTTAGTGCTGTATTGTACATATCTGTATATGTAGTGCTGTGTGACTTTTTATTTAGTGCTGTATGTGTACATATCTGTATATGTAGCGCCTGTGTGTCTGTTTAGTACCTGTGTGCTCATCTATATACTTAGTGTTGTATGTGTACGCATCTCGTTTATGTAGTGCTGTGTGTCACTTTATTTAGTGCTGTAGGTATACATATCTGTATATGTAGCTGTGTCTGGTACCTGTGTGCTCATCTATAAATTTAGTGCAGTATGTGCACATAACTGTAAATGTAGTGCTGTGTGTCTGTTTAGTACTCTGTGGGCTCATCTATATTTCTTGCTGTATGTGTAAGTGATTCTGTATATGTAGTGCTGTGTGTGTATTTAGTGCTGTATGTGAACATATCTGTATATGTAGTACTGTGTGTCTTTAATTTAGTGCTGTTGTGTTCATATCTGTATATCTAGTGCCGTGTCTGTTTAGTCACCAGAGTGCTCATTTATATATTTAGTGCTGTAGCGTGTTCATATATGTATATGTACTGCTGTGTGTCTCTTTCTTTTAGTGCTGTATGTGTACACATACCAGTATATGTAGTGCTGTGTGTCTCTTCTTTAGTGCTTTAAGTATACATATGTATAAGTAGCGCGTGTGACTATTTAGTGCTGTATGTGTTCATATCTGTATATGTAATGCTGTGTGACTCTTTAGTGCTGTATGTGTACACATCTGTATATGTAGTCTCCGTGTGACTATTTAGTGCTGTATGTATGTATCTGTACATGTAGTGCTGTGTGACTATTTAATGCTGTATGTGTACGTATCTCTATATGTAGTGCTGTGTGACTATTTAGTGTTGTATTTGTACGATCTGTATATGTAGAGCTGGTGATTCTATTTAGTGCTGTATGTGCACGATCTGTATTTGTAGTGCTGTGTGAGTCTTTATTTAGTGCTGTAGTGTACATATCTGTTTATGTAGTGCTGTGTGTCTATTTATTTAGTGCTGTATGTGCACATATCTGTATATGTAGTGCTGTGTGACTCTTTATTTAGCTCGCCATGTGCACACATCTGTATATGTAGTTGTGTGTCCCTTTTAGTTAGTGCTGTATGTGCACATATATGTATATGTAGTCTTCTGTGTCTCTTTTTCAGTGCTATATGTGTACATATCTGTACATGTAGTACTGTGTGACTCTTTTGTAGTGCTGTATGTGTAATGATTCATATGTGGTGCTGTGTGACTATTTAGTGCTGTATGTGTACCCATCTCATGTGTAGTGCTGTGTGACTTTTTATTTAGTGCAGTATGTGTACATATCTGTAATTGTAATGCTAAGGACTATTTAGTGCTGTATGTGCACTATTTTGTATATGTGGTGCTGTTGACTATTTAGTGCTGTATGTGCACATATCTGTACATGTGGTGCTGTGTGACTTCTTTTATTTAGTGCTGTATGTGTACATATCTGTATATGTAATGCTATGTGACTATTTAGTGCTGTATGTGTACATATTTGTATATGTGGTGCTGTGTCATTAGTGCTGTATGTGTACATATCTGTATATGTAGTTCTGTGTGACTTTTATTTAGTGCTGTATGTGCACATATCTGTATATGTGGTGCTGTGTGACTATTTAGTGCTGTATGTGTATATATCTTTATATGAGGTGCTGCGTGACTATTTAGTTCTGTGTATGTACATATCTGTATATAAAGACAAAGAACCTCTGTGCGTAAACACTGAGGCAAGGGTTACCCCAGAGGACATTTGGCTGGGAAGCCAAGTTTCAAGCAGTATACAAATCATGCATGCCCCCACAATGCAAAAGCATCATGGCTGCAATAGCTAATCACTACAGAATGTCATGCTGGTCCAACTTTAACCAGTACCGCATGGTGCCGAAAGGCTCTCTCACACAGTTTGCAAAGGGTGCTACAGGAATACATAGTATATGAGGTGCTGTGTGACTATTTAGGCTGTATGTGTAAATATCTGTATATGTAGTGCTGTGTGACAATTTAGTGCTGTATGTTTGCATATCTGTATATATAGTGCTCTGTGACTCTTTTATTTTAGTGCTGTATGTGTATCGTGATTCTATATGTAGTGCCTGTGTGACTATTTAGCGTTGTATGTGCACATATCTGTATATGTGGTGCTGTGTGTCTCTTTATTTAGTGCTGTATGTGTACATATCTGTATATGTAGTGCTGTGTGACTCTTTATTTATTGCTGTATGTGTACAAATCTGTATATGAGCACTGTGTGACTATTTAGAGCTGTATGTGTATGAATCTTTATGTAGCACTGTATGACTCTTTATTTAGTGCTGTATGTGTTCGTATCTCTATATGTAGTGCTATGTGACTCTTTATTTAGTACTGTATGTGTGTATATCTGTAGATGAGGTGCTGTTTGACGATTTAGTGCTGTATGTGTAAATTTCTGTATATGTAGTGCTGTCTGACTCTTTATTTAGTGCTGTATGTGTACATATCTGTATATGTAGTGCTGTTTGACAATTTAGTGCTGTATGTTTGCATATCTGTTTATATAGTGCTCTGTGACTCTTTATTTAGTGCTGTGTGTAATGTATCTCTATATGTAGTGCTCTGTGACTATTTAGTGCTGTATGTGCACATATCTGTATATGTGAGTGCTGTGTGTCTCTTTATTTAGTGCTGTATGTGTACATATCTGTATATGTAATGCTGTGTGACTTTTTATTTAGTGCTGTGCGTACATATCTGTATATGTAGTAGCCGTGGACTATTTAGTGTCTGTATGTGTACGTATCTGTATATGTAGTGCTGTGGTGACTATTTAACGCCTTCGTATGTAAGTATCTCTATATGTAGTGTCAGGTGACTATTTTAGTGCTGTATGTGCATGTATCTGTATATGTAGTGCTGTGTGACTCTATTTAGTGCTGCATGTGCACATATCTGTATATGTAGTGCTGTGTGTTTCTTTTATTTAGTGCTGTATGTGTACGTATCCTTTTTCTAGTGCTGTGTGTCTCTTTATTTAGTGCTGTATGTGCACATATCTGTATCACGTGTGCTGTGTGACTTTTATTTAGTGCTGTATGTGCACACATCTGTATATGTAGTGCTGTGTGTCTTTTTTCAGGTGTTTGACGTACATATCTGTACATGTAGTACTGTGTGACTCTTTTTAGTGCTGTATGTGTACATATCTATGTGTAGTGCTGTGTGACTTTTATTTAGTGCTGTATGTGTACATATCTGTATATGTATTGCTATGTGACTATTTAGTGCTGTATGTGCACATATCTGTATATTTGGTGCTGTGTGATTCTATTTAGTGCTGTGTGTACATATCTGTATATGTAGTGCTGTGTGACTATTTATGCTGTATGTGTAAATATCTGTATATGTAGTGCTGTGTGACTCTTTATTTAGTGCTTTATGTCCGCTTATCTGTATATGTAGTGCTGTTTGACTATTTAGTGCTGTATGTGGCATATCTGTATATATAGTGCTCTGTGACTCTTTTATTTAGTGCTGTATGTTTACGGATTCCTATATGTAGTGCTGTGTGACTATTTAGTGCTGTATGTGCACATATCTTTATATGTGATGCTGTGTGTCTCTTTATTTAGTGCTGTATGTGTACATATCTGTATATGTAGTGCTGTGTGACTTTTTATTTAGTGCTGTATGTGTACATATCTGTATATGTAGCGCTGTGTGTCTGTTTAGTACTCTGTGTGCTCATCTATATATTTAGTGTTGTATGTGTAATGATTCTGTTTATGTAGTGCTGTGTGTTTCTTTTATTTAGTGCTGTAGGTGTACATATCTGTATTGTAGCGCTGTGTCTGGTACTCTGTGTGCTCATCTATAAATTTAAGTGCAGTATGTGCACATATCTGTAAATGTAGTGCTGTGTGTCTGTTTAGTACTCTGTGGGCTCATCTATATATTTCTTGCTGTCATGTGTACGATGTGTATAAGTAGCGCTGTGTGTCTCTTAATTTAGAGCTGTATTTGTACATATCTGTATATGAATTGCTGTGTGTCTGTTTAGTACTCTGTGCTCATCTATATATGTTTAGTGCTGTATGTGTCCATATCTGTATATGTAGTGCTGTGTGTGTATTTAGTGCTGTATGTGTACATATCTGTATATGTAGTACTGTGTGTCTCTTAATTTAGTGCTGTATGTTACATATCTGTATATCTAGTGCTGTGTCTGTTTAGTACTCTGTGTGCTCATCTATATATTTAGTGCTGTATGTGTACATATATGTATATGTACTGCTGTGTCTCTTTATTTAGTGCTGTATGTGTACATACCAGCATATGTAGTGCTGTGTGTCTCTTTCTTTAGTGCTTTAAGTATACATATATGTATAAGTAGCGCTATGTGGACTATTTAGTGCTGTATGTGTACATATCTGTATATGTAGCTCGTGTGACTATTTAGTGCTGTATGTGAACATATCTGCATATGTAGCGCCTGCGTGACTATTTAGTGCTGTATGTGTGGTATCTCTATTGTAGTACCGTGTGACTATTTAGTGTTGTATTTGCACGTATCTGTATCTGTGGTGCTGTGTGACTCTGATTTAGTGCTGTATGTGCACGATCTCTGTAAATGTAGTGCTGTGTGAGTCTTTATTTAGTGCTGTATGCGCACGTATCTGTTTATGTACCGCTGTGTGTCTCTTTATTTAGTGCTGTATGTGCACATATCTGTATATGTAGTGCTGTGACTCTTTTATTTGAAGGCCTGTATGTGCACATATCTGTATATGTAGTGCTGTGTGCTCTTTTAGTTAGTGCTGTATGTGCTCATATATGTATATGTAGTTCTGTGTCTTCTTTTTTAGTGCTATATGTGTACATATCTGTACATGTAGTACTGTGTGACTCTTTGTAGTGTTGTGTGTGTACATATCTCGTATATGTAGTTTTGTGTGACTCTTTATTTAGTGCTGTATGTGCACATATCTGTATATGTGGTGCTGTGTGACTCTTTATTTAGTGCTGCATGTGTACATATCTGTATGTGGTGCATTGTGACTCTTTATTTAGTGCTCTATGTGTACATATCTGTATATGTGGTGCTGTGTGACTCTTTTTATTTAGTGCTGTATGTGTACATATCTGTATATGTAGTGCTGTGTGACTATCTAGTGCTGTATGTGCACGTATCTGTACATGTGGTGCTGTGTGACTCTGTTTAGTACTGTATGTACATGTATCTGTATATGTAGTGCTGTGTGATTCTTCATTTAGTGCTGTGTGTGTAGTATCTGTTTATGTAGCCTGTGTGTCTCTTTATTTAGTGCTGTATAAGCACATATCTGTTTATGTAGTGCTGTGGTGACTCTTTATTTAGTGCTGTAGTGCACATATCTGTATATGTAGTGCTGTGTGTCTCTTTACTTAGTGCTGTGTGTGCACATATATGTATATGTAGTGCTGTGTGTCTCTTTTCAGTGCCATGTGTGTACATATCTGTACATGTAGTACTGTGTGACTTTTTTTAGTGCTGTATGAGTACATAGTTGTATATGTGATGCTGTGGACTATTTAGTGCTCTATGTGTACATATCTATGTGTAGTGCTGTGTGACTATTTAGTACTGTATATGTACATATCTGTATATGTAGTGCTATGTGACTATTTAGTGCTATATGTACATATCTGTATATGTAGTTCAGCGTGACTCTTTATTTAGTGCTGTAAGTGAACATATCTGTATATGTGCTGTGTGACTTTTTATATAGTGCTGTATGTACATATATGTATGTAGTGCAATGTGACTCTTTATTTAGTGCTCTATGTGCATATCTGTATATGTGGTGCTGTGTGACTCTTTATTTAGTGCTGTATGTGTACATATCTGTATATGTAGTGCTGTGTGACTAGTGCTGTATGTGCACGTATCTGTACATGTGGTGCTGTGTGATTCTATTTAGTGCTGTGTGTGTATATGTGTATATGTACTGCTGTGTGACTATTTAGTGCTGTATGTGTACATATCTGTATATGAGGTGCTGTGTGACTCTTTATTTAGTGCTGTATGTGTACATATCTGTATATGAGGTGCTGTGTGACTCATTATTTAGTGCTGTATGTGTACATATCGGTATATGTAGTGCGGTGTGACTTTATTTTGTGCTGTATGTGTACATTTCTGTATATTTGAGTGCTGTGTGACTATTTAGTGCTGTATGTGAACGTATCTGTTTATGTAGCGCTGTGTGACTTTTTATTTAGTGCTATATGTGTTCATATCTCTATATGTAGTCCTGTGTGACTCTTTATTTAGTGCTGTATGTACTTTGTATCTGTATACGTTGTACCGCGAGTCTCTTTATTTAGTGCTGTATGTGCAATGTTCTGTATATGTAGTGCTGTGTTGCTCTTTATTTAGTGCTGCATGTGCACATATCTGTATATGTAGTGCTGTGTGTCTCTTTTTAGTGCTGTATGTGTACATATCTGTATATGTAGTGCTGTGTGACTTTTATTTAGTGCTGTATGTGTACATATTTGTATATGTAGCGCCTGTGTATCTGTTTAGTACCTGTGTGCTCATCTATATACTTAGTGTTGTATGTGTAACGTATCTGTATATGTAGTGCTGTGTGTCTCTTTATTTAGTGCTGTAGGTGTAGTTATCTGTATATGTAGCGCTGTGTCTGGTACTCTGTGTGCTCATCTGTAAATTTTAGTGCAGTATGTGTACATATCTGTAAATGTAGTGCTGTGTGTCTGTTTAGTAATCTGTGGGCTCATCTATATATTTCTTGCTGTATGTTACGTATCTGTAAAAGTAGCTTGTGTGTCTCTTAATTTAGAGCTGTATTTGTACATATCTGTATATGAAGTGCTGTGTGTCTGTTTAGTACTCTGTGTGCTCATCTATATATGTTTAGTGCTCTATGTGTCCATATCTGTATATGTAGTGCTGTGTGTGTATTTAGTGCTGTATGTGTACATATCTGTATTATGTAGTGTGTGTCTTTAATTTAGAGCTGTATGTGTACATATCTGTATATCTAGTGTTTGTGTCTGTTTAGTACTCTGTGTGCTCATCTATATATTTAGTGCTGTATGGTACATACCAGTATATGTAGTGCTGTGTGTCCCTTTCTTTTGTGCTTTAAGTATACATATAAGTATAAGTAGCGCCTGTGTGACTATTTAGTGCTGTATGTGTACACTATCTGTATATGTAGCCTGTGACTATTTAGTGCTGTGTGTGTACATATCTGCATATGTAGCGCCTGCAGACTATTTAGTGCTGTATGTACATATCTCTATATGTAGTGCTGTGTGACTAGTTAGTTTTGTATTTGCACGATCTGTATATGTAGTGATGTGTGACTCTATTTAGTGCTCTATGTGCAATATCTGTCAATGTAGTGCTGTGTGAGTCTTTATTTAGTGCTGTATGCGTGTCGATCTGTTTATGTAGTGCTGTGTGTCTCTTTATTTAGTGCTGTATGTGCACATATCTGTATATGTAGTGCTGTGTGACTCTTTATTTAGCCTGTATGTGCACATATCTGTATATGTAGTGCTTTTGTGTCTCTTTAGTTAGTGCTGTATGTGCTCATATATGTATATGTAGTTCTGTGTGTCTTTTTCAGTGCTATATGTGTACATATCTGTACATGTAGTACTGTGTGTCTCTTTGTAGTGCTGTATGTGTACATATCTGTATATGTAGTTCTGTGTGACTCTTTATTTAGTGCTGTATGTGCACATATCTGTATATGTGATGCTGTGTGACTTTTATTTAGTGCTGTATGACATAACAGTATGTGTGCATTGTGACTCTTTATTTAGCTGCTCTGTGTGTACATATCTGTATATGTGGTGCTGTGTGACTCTTTATTTAGTGTTGTATGTACATATCTGTATATGTAGTGCTGTGTGACTATCTAGTGCTGAATGTGCACGTATCTGTACATGTGGTGCTGTGTGACTTGTTTAGTACTGTATGTGCACGATCTGTATATGTAGTGCTGTGTGATCTTCATTTAGTGCTGTATGTGTACGTATTCGTTTATGTAGCGCTGTGTGTCTCTTTATTTTAGTGCTGTATAAGCACACATCTGTTTATGTAGTGCTGTGTGACTCTTTATTTAGTGCTGTATGTGCACATATCTGTATATGTAGTGTTGTGTGTCTCTTTACTTAGTGCTGTATGTGCACATATATGTATATGTAGAGCTGTGTGTCTCTTTTTCAGTGCCATGTGTACATATATGTACATGTAGTATTGTGTGACTCTTTTTAGTGCTGTATGTGTACATAGTTGTATATGTGGTGCTGTGTGACTATTTAGTGCTCTATGTGTACATATCTGTATATGTAGTACTATGTGACTATTTAGTGCTATATGTGTACATATCTGTATATGTAGTTCTGTGTGACTCTTTATTTAGTGCTGTATGTGCACATATCTGTATATGTGGTGCTGTGTGACTCTTTATTTAGTGCTGTATGTGTACATATCTGTATGTAGTGCATTGTGACTCTTTATTTAGTGCTCTATGTGCACATATCTGTACATGTGGTGCTGTGTGATTCTATTTACTGCTGTATGTGTACATATGTGTATATGTACTGCTGAGTGACTAGTGCTGTATGTGTACATATCTGTATGTGAGGTGCTGTGTGACTCTTTATTTAGTGCTGTATGTGTACATATCTGTATATGAGGTGCTGTGTGACTCATTATTTAGTGCTGTATTTGTACATATCGGTATATGTAGTGCGGTGTGACTCTTTATTTAGTGCTGTATGTACATATCTGTATATGTAGTGCTGTGTGACTATTTAGTGCTGTATGTGCAACGATTCTGTACATGTGGTGCTGTGTGATTCTATTTAGTGCTGTATGTGTACATATGTGTATATGTACTGCTGTGTGACTATTTAGTGCTGTATGCTGTACATATCTGTATATGAGGTGCTGTGTGACTCTTTATTTAGTGCTGTATGTGTACATATCTGTATATGAGGTGCTGTGTGACTCATTATTTAGTGCTATATGTGTACATATCGGTATATGTAGTGCGGTGTGACTCTTTATTTAGTGCTGTATGTGTACATATCTGTATATGTAGCATGTGTGACTATTTAGTGCTGTATGTGCACGATCTGTTTATGTAGCTGTGTGACTCTTTTATTTAGTGCTATATCTGTTCATATCTCTATATGTAGTCCTGTGTGACTCTTTATTTAGTGCTGTATGTACTGGTATCTGTATCATGAGTACTGCGAGTCTCTTTTATTTAGTGCTGTGTGTGCACGTATCTGTATATGTAGTGCTGTGTTGTTCTTTTTATTTAGTGCTGCATGTGTAATTATCTGTATATATAGTGCTCTGTGTCTCTTTATTTAGTGCTGTATGTGCACATATATGTATATGTAGTGCTGTGTGTCTCTTTTTAGTGCTGTATGTGTATATATCTATGTATGTAGTACTGGGTAACTCTTTTAGTGCTGTATGTGTACATATCTGTATGTGTAGTGCTGTGTGACTCTTTATTTAGTGCTGTATGTGTACATATCTGTATATGTAGCGATGTGTGACTATTTAGTGCTGTATGTGTACATATTTGTATATGTAATCTGTGTGACTTTTATTTAGTGCTGTATGTGCATGTATCTGTATATGTGAGCTGTGCAACTCTTTATTTAGTGCTGTATGTGTACATACCTGTATGTAGTGCAATGTGACTCTTTATTTAGTGTTGTGGCGTTTACTAACTGTGCTGTGTGGTGCTGTGTGACTCTTTAGAGCTGTATGTGTACACAACTGAATTTGAGGTACTGTTTGATTCTTTATTTAGTGCTGTTTGTGTTCATATCTGTATATATAGTTTGTGTGACTCTTTATTTAGTGCTGTATGTGTACATATCTGTATATGTGGTGCTGTGTGACTATTTAGTGCTGTATGTGTACATATCTGTATGTGTAGTGCTGTGTGACTCTTTATTTAGTGCTGTATGTGTACATATCTGTATATGAAGGTGTGTGACTATTTAGTGCTGTATGTGTACATATTTGTATATGTAATCTGTGTGACTCTTTATTTAGTGCTGTATGTGCATGTATCTGTATATGTGGTGCTGTGCGACTCTTTTATTTAGTGCTGTGTGTACATACCTGTATGTAGTGCATTGTGACTCTTTATTTAGTGTTGTATGTTTACATAACTGTATGTGGTGCTGTGTGACTCTTTAGAGCTGTATGTACATAACTGTATATGAGGTGCTGTGTGATTCTTTATTTAGTGCTGTTTGTGTTCATATCTGTATATATAGTGCTGTGTGACTCTTTATTTAGTGCTGCTGTGTGTACATATCTGTATATGAGGTGCTGTGTGACTATTTAGTGCTGTATGTGTAAATATCTGTATATGTAGTGCTGTGTGACTCCTTTATTTAGTGCTTTATGTGTACTTATCTGTATATGTAGTGCTGTTTGACTATTTAGTGCTGTATTGTGCATATCTGTATATATAGTGCTCTGTGATCTTTTTTGTGCTGTATGTGTACGATCTCTATATGTAGTGCGTGTGACTATTTAGTGCTGTATGTGCACATATCTGTATATGTGGTGCTGTGTGTCTCTTTATTTAGTGCTGTATGTGTACATATCTGTATATGTAGTGCTGTGTGACTTTTATTTAGTGCTGTATTGTACATATCTGTATATGTAGCGCTGTGTGTCTGTTTAGTACTCTGTGTGCAAATCTATATACTTAGTGTTGTATGTATGCGTATCTGTTTATGTAGTGCTGTGTGTCTCTTTATATAGTGCTGTGGGTGTACATATCTGTATATAGTGGCGCTGTGTCTGGTACACTGTGTGCTCATCTATAAATTTAATGCAGTATGTGCACATATCTGTAAATGTAGTGCTGTGTGTCTGTTTAGTACTCTGTGGGCTCATCTATATATTTCTCTTGTATGTGTAATGATCTGTATAAGTAGCGCTGTGTGTCTCTTAATTTAGTGCTCTATTTGTACATAGCTGTATATGAAGTGCTGTGTGTCTGTTTAGTACTCTGTGTGCTCATCTATATATGTTTATTGCTGTATGTGTCCATATCTGTATATGTAGTGCTGTGTGTATTTAGTGCTGTATGTGTACATATCTGTATATGTAGTACTGCGTGTCTCTTAATTTAGTGCTGTATGTGTACATATCTGTATATCTAGTGCTGGTGTCTGTTTAGTACTCTGTGTTCTCAACTATATATTTATGTTGTATGTGTACATATATGTATATGTACTGCTGTGTGTCTCTTTATTTAGTGCTTTATGTGTACATACCAGTATATGTAGTGCTGTGTGACTCTTTATTTAGTGCTTTATGTCCGCTTATCTGTATATGTAGTGCTGTTTGACTATTTAGTGCTGTATGTGTTCATATCTGTATATATAGTTTTCTGTGACTCTTTATTTAGTGCTGTATGTGTACGTATCTCTATATGTAGTGCTGTGTGACTATTTTGTGTTGTATGTGCACATATCTGTATATGTGATGCTGTGTGTCTCTTTATTTAGTGCTGTATGTGTACATATCTGTATATGTAGTGCAGTGTGACTTTTATTTAGTGTCAGATGTGTACAAATCTGTATATGTAGCGCTGTGTGTCTGTTTAGTACTCTGTGTGCTCATCTATATACTTAGTGTTGTATGTGTACATATCTGTTTATGTAGTGCTGTGTGTCTGTTCAGTACTCTGTGTGCTCATCTATATATTTAGTGCTGTATGTGTACATATATGTATATGTACTGCTGTGTGTCTCTTAATTTAGTGCTGTATGTGTACATACCTGTATATTAGTGCTGTGTGTCTCTTTCTTTAGTGCTTTAAGTATACATATATGTATAAGTAGCGCTGTGTGACTATTTAGTGCTGTACGTACATATCTGTATATGTAGTGCTGTGTGACTCTTTATTTAGTGCTGTATGTGTACATATCTGTATATGTAGCGTGAGACTATTTAGTGCTGTATGTATACGTATCTGTATATGTAGTGTTGTGTGACTATTTAATGCTGTATGTGTCACGATCTCTATATATGTAGTGCTGTGTGACTATTTAGTGCTGTATGTGTAAATATCTGTATATGTAGTGCTGTGTGACTCTTTATTTAGTGCTGTATGTGTACATATCTGTATATATAGCGGCATGTGACTATTTAGTGCTGTATGTGTCGTATCTGTATATGTAGTGTTGTGTGACTATTTAATGCTGCATGTGTCGTATCTCTATATGTAGTGCTGTGTGACTATTTAGTGCTGTATTTGCGTATCTGTATATGTAGTGCTGTGTGACTCTATTTAGTGCTGTATGTGCACATATCTGTATATGAGTGCTGTGTGAGTCTTTATTTAGTGCTGTATGTACGTATCTGTTTATGTAGTGCTGTGTGTCTCTTTATTTAGTGCTGCATGTGCACATATCTGTATATGTAGTTCTGTGTCACTCTTTATTTAGTGCTGTATGTGCACATATCTGTATATGTAGTGCTGTGAGTCTCTTTAGTTAGTGCTGTATGTGCACATATATGTATATGTAGTTCTGTGTGTCTCTTTTTTCAGTTTTCAGTGCTACATGTGTACATATCTGTACATGTAGTACTGTGTCACTCTTTGTAGTGCTGTATGTGTACATATCTGTATATAAAAGACAAAGAACCTCTGTCGCAAACACTGCAGGCAAGGGTTACCCCAAAGGGCATTTGGCTGGAAGCTAAGTTTCAAGAAAATACAAATCACACATGCCCCCACAATGCAAAGCATCATGGCTGCACAGGCAAATCACCACAAAATGCCATGCCGGTCCAACTTTGTACCAGAACCGCATGGTGTCGAAAGGCCTCTCACACAGTTTGCAATGGGTGCTGACAGAAGACATAATATATGAGGTGCTGTGTGACTCTTTATTTAGTGCTGTATGTGTACATATCGGTATATGTAGTGCTGTGTGACTCTTTATTTAGTGCTGTATGTGTACATATCTGTATATGTAGCACTGTGTGACTATTTAGTGCTGTATGTGTATGAATCTTTTGTAGCGCTGTGTGATTCTTTTATTTAGTGCTGTATGTGTTCAGTATCTCTATATGTAGTACTGTGTGACTCTTTATTTAGTGCTGTATGTGTACATATCTGTATATGAGGTGCTGTGTGATGATTTAGTGCTGTATGTGTAAATTTCTGTATATGTAATGCTGTGTGAATCTCTATTTAGTGCTGTATGTGTACATATCTGTATATATAGTGCTCTGTGACTCTTTTTAGTGCTGTATGTGTACGTATCTCTATATGTAGTGCTGTGTGACTATTTAGTGCTGTATGTGCACATATCTGTATATGTGGTGCTGAGTGTCTCTTTTATTTAGTGCTGTATGTGTGTACATATCTGTATATGTAGTGCTGTTTGACTTTTATTTCGTGCTGTATGTGTACATATCTGTATGTAGCACTGTGTGTCTGTTTAATACTCTGTGTGCTCATCTAAATAATTAATGTTGTATGTGTAGTATCTGTTTATGTAGTGCTGTGTGTCTCTTTGTTTAGTGCTGTAGGTGTATATATCTGTATAGGTAGCGCTGTGTCTGGTACTCTGTGTGCTCATCTATAAATTTACTGCAGTATGTGCACATATCTGTATATGTAGTGCTGTGTGTCTCTTTAGTACTCTGAGGGCTCATCTATATATTTCTTGCTCTATGTTTACGTATCTGTATATGTAGCACTGTGTGTCTCTTAATTTAGTGCTGTATATGTACATATCTGTATATGTAGTGCTGTGTGTCTGTTCAGTACTCTGTGTGCTCATCTATATATGTTTAGTGCTGTATGTGTACATATCTGTAAATGTAGTGCTGTTTGTCTATTTAGTGCTGTATGTGTACATATCTGTATATGTAGTACTGTGTGTCTCTTAATTTAGTGCTGTATGTGTACATATCTGTATATCTAGTGCAGCGTGTCTGTTTAGTACTCTGTGTGTTCATCTATATATATTTAGTGCTGTATGTGTACATATCTGTATATGTAGTGCTGTGTGTCTGTTCAGTACACAGTGTGCTCATCTATATATTTAGTGCTGTATGTGTACATATATGTATATGAACTGCTGTGTGTCTCTTTATTTAGTGCTGTATGTGTACATATCTGTATATGAGGTGCTGTGTGACTATTTAGTGCTGTATGTATAAATATATGTATATGTAGTGCTGTGTGACTCTTTATTTAGTGCTTTATGTGTACTTATCTGTATATGTAGTGCTGTTTGACTAGTGCTGTATGTGTGCATATCTGTATATATAGTGCTCTGTGACTCTTTATTTAGTGCTGTATGTGTACGTATCTATATATGTAGTGCTGTGTGACTATTTAGTGTTGTATGTGCACATATCTGTATATGTGGTGCTGTGTGTCTCTTTATTTAGTGCTGTATGTGTACATATCTGTATATGTAGTGCTGTGTGACTTTTATTTAGTGCTGTATGTGTACATATCTGATATGTAGCGCTCTGTGTCTGTTTAGTATACTGTGTGCTCATCTGTATTCTTAGTGTTGTATGTGTACGTATCTGTTTATGTAGTGCTGTTTGTCACTTTATTTAGTGCTGTAGGTGTACATATCTGTATATGTAGCGCTGTATCTGGTACTCTGTGTGCTCATCTATAAATTTAGTGCAGTATGTGCACATATCTGTAAATGTAGTGCTGTGTGTCGGTTTAGTACTCTGTGGGCTCATCTATATATTTCTTGCTGTATGTGATACGTATCTGTATATGTAGTGTTGTGTGTGTATTTAGTGCTGTATGTGTACATATCTGTATATGTAGTACTGTGTGTCTCTTAATTTAGTGCTGTATGTGTTCCTATCTGTATATCTAGTGCTGCGTGTCTGTTTAGTACTCCATGTGCTCATCTATATATTTAGTTCTGTATGTGTACATATATGTATATGTAATGTGTGTCTCTTTCTTTAGTGCTGTATGTGTACATACCAGTATATGTAGTGCTGTGTGTCTCTTTCTTTAGTGCTTTAAGTATACATATATGTATAAGTAGCGCCTGTGTGACTATTTAGTGCTGTATGTGTTCACATCTGTATATGTAATGCTGTGTGACTCTTTACTGCTGTATGTGTACATATCTGTATATGTAGCGTCGTGTGACTATTTAGTGCTGTATGTTGTATCTGTATATGTAGTGCTGTGTGACTATTTAATGCTGTATGTGACGTATCTCTATATGTAGTGCTGTGTGACTATTTAGTGCTGTATGCTGCACGTATCTGTATATGTAGTGCTGTGTGAGTCTTTATTTAGTGCTGTATGTGCACGTATCTGTTTATGTAGTGCTGTGTGTCTCTTTATTTAGTGCTATATGTGCACATATCTGTATATGTAGTGCTGTGTGACTCTTTATTTAGCGCTGTATGTGCACATATCTGTATATGTAGTGAGTGTGTCTCTTTAGTTAGTGCTGTATGTGCACATATATGAATATGTAGTTCTGTCTGTCTCTTTTTCAGTGCAATATGTGTACATATCTGTACATGTAGTACTGTGTGACTCTCTTTGTAATGCTGTATGTGTACATATCTGTATATGTGGTGCTGTGTGACTATTTAGTGCTGTATGTGTACCTATCTATGTGTAGTGCTGTGTGACTCTTTATTTAGTGCTGTATGTGTACATATCTGTATATGTAATGCTATGTGACTATTTAGTGCTGTATGTGTACATATTTGTATATGTGGTGCTGTGTGACTATTAGTGCTGTATGTGTACATATCTGTATATGTAGTTCTGTGTGACTCTTTATTTAGAGCTGTATGTGCACATATCTGTATATGTGGTGCTGTGTGACTCTTTATTTAGTGCTGTATGTGTACATATCTGTATATGTATTGCTGTGTGACTGTTTAGTGCTGTATGTGCACGATCTGTATATGTGGTGCTCTGTGATTCTATTTAGTGCTATATGTGTACATATCTGTATATGTAGTGTTGTGTGACTATTTAGTGCTGTATGTATATATCTTTATGTGAGGTGCTGTGTGACTCTTTATTTAGTCCTGTATGTGTACATATCTGTATATAAAGACAAAGAACCTCTGTGCGCAAACACTGAGGCAAGGGTTACCCCAAAGGGCATTTGGCTGGGAAGCCAAGTTTCAAGAAAATACAAAATCACACATGCCCCCACAATGCAAAGCTTCATGGTCTGCACATGCAAATCACCACAGAATGTCCATTCTGGTCCAACTTTAACCAGAACCGCGATGGTGTCGAAAGGCTCACACAGTTTGCAAAGGGTGCTAACAGAAGACATAGTATATGAGGTGCTGTGTGACTATTTAGTGCTGTATGTGTAAATATCTGTATATGTAGTGCTGTGTGACTCTTTATTTAGTGCTTTATTTGTACTTATCTGTATATGTAGTGCTGTTTGACTATTTAGTGCTGTGTGTGCATATCTGCATATATAGTGCTCTGTGACTCTTTATTTAGTGCTGTATGTAGCGTTTCTATATGTAGTGCTGTGTGACTATTTAGTGCTGTATGTGCACTATCTGTATATGTGGAGCTGTGTCTCTTTATTTAGTGCTGTATGTGTACATATCTGTATATGTAGTGCTGTGTGACTCTTTATTTAGTGCTGTATGTGACATATCTGTATATGTAGCACTGTGTGACTATTTAGTGCTGTATGTGTTCATGATCTCTATATGTAGTGCTGTGTGACTCTTTATTTAGTACTGTATGAGTATATATCTGTATATGAGGGCTGTGTGATGATTTAGTGCTGTATGTGTTAGTTTCTGTATATGTAGTGGTGTGTGACTCTTTATTTAGTGCTGTATGTGTACATATTTGTATATGTAGTGCTGTTTGAATATTTAGTGCTGTATGTTTGCATATCTGTATATATAGTGCTCTGTGACTCTTTATTTAGTGCTGTATGTATACGTATCTCTATATGTAGTGCTCTGTGACTATTTAGTGCTGTATGTGCACATATCTGTATATGTGGTGCTGTGTGTCTCTTTATTTAGTGCTGTATGTGTACATATCTGTATGTGTAGTGCTGTGTGACTTTTATTTCTGCTGTATGTGTACATCTGTATATGTAGCGCTGTGTGTCTGTTTAGTACTCTGTGTGCTCATCTATATAGTTAGTGTTGTATGTGTATGTATCTGTTTATGTAGTGCTGTGTGTCTCTTTGTTTAGTGCTGTAGGTGTATATATCTGTATATGTAGCGCTGTGTCTGGTACTCTGTGTGCTCATCTATAAATTTAGTGCAGTATGTGCACATATCTGTATATGTAGTGCTGTGTGTCTGTTTAGTACTCTGTGGGCTCATCTATATATTTCTTGCTGTATGTGTAGTGATCTGTATATGTAGTGCTGTGTGTCTGTTCAGTACTCTGTGTGCTCATCTATATATGTTAAGAGCTGTATGTGTACATATCTGTATATGTAGTGCTGTGTGTGTATTTAGTGCTGTATGTTTACATATCTGTATATGTAGTACTGTGTGTCTCTTAATTTAGTGCTGTATGTGTACATATCTGTATATCTAGTGCTGCGTGTCTGTTTAGTACCTGTGTGCTCATCTATATATATTTAGTGCTGTATGTGTACATATCTGTATATGTAGTGCTGTGTGTCTGTTCAGTACTCTGTGTGCTCAATCATATATATTTAGTGTTGTATGTGTACATATATGTATATGTACTGCTGTGTGTCTCTTTTTAGTGCTGTATGTGTACATACCTGTATATGTAGTACTGTGTGTCTCTTTCTTTAGTGCTTTATGTGTACATATGTGTATAAGTAGCACTGTGTGACTATTTAGTGCTGTATGAGTACATATCTGTATATGTAATGCTGTGTGACTCTTTTAGTGCTGTATGTGTACACTATCTCTATATGTAGTGCTGTGTGACTATTTAACGCTGTATGTGTACGTATCTCTATATGTAGTGCTGTGTGACTATTTAGGGCTGTATGTTCATGTATCTGTATATGTATTGCTGTGTGACTCTATTTAGTGCTGCATGTGCACATATCTGTTTATGTAGTGCTGTGTGATTCTTTATTTAGTGCTGTATGTGTACGTATCCTTTTTCTAGTGCTGTGTCTCTTTATTTAGTGCTGTATGTGCCCATATCTGTATATGTAGTGCTGAGTGACTATTTAGTGCTGTATGTGCACATATCTGTATATGTAGTGCTGTGTGTCTCTTTTTCAGTGCTATATTTGTACATATCTGTACATGTAGTTCTGTGTGACTCTTTTTAGTGCTGTATGTGTACATATCTGTATATGTGGTGATGTGTACTATTTAGTGCTGTATGTGTTCATATCTGTGTGTAGTGCTGTGTGACTCTTTATTTAGTGCTGTATGTGTTCATATCTGTATATGTAGTGCTGTGTGACTATTTAGTGCTGTATGTGCGCATATCTGTATATGTGGTGCTGTGTGATTCTATTTAGTGCTGTATGTGTAAATATCTGTATATGTAGTGCTGTGTGACTATTTAGTGCTGTATGTGCACATATCTGTATTTGTGGTGCTGTGTGATTCTATTTAGTGCTGTATGTGTACATATCTGTATATGTAGTGCTGTGTGACTGTTTAGTGCTGTATGTAAATATCTGCATATGTAGTGCTGTGTGACTCTTTATTTAGTGCTTTATGTCTGCTTATCTGTATATGTAGTGCTGTTTGACTATTTAGTGCTGTATGTGTGCATATCTGTATATATAGTGCTCTGTGACTCTTTATTTAGTGCTGTATGTGTCACGTATCTCTATATGTAGTGCTGTGTGACTATTTAATGCTCTATGTGCACATATCTGTATATGTGGTGCTGTGTGTCTCTTTATTTAGTGCTGTATGTGTACATATCTGTATATGTAGTGTTGTGTGACTTTTATTTAGTGCCGATGTGTACATATCTGTATATGTAGTGCTGTGTGTCTCTTTAGTACTCTGTGTGCTCATCTATATACTTAGTGTTGTATGTGTACGTATCTGTTTATGTAGTGCTGTGTGTCTGTTCAGTAATCTGTGTGCTCATCTATATATTTAGTGTTGTATGTCTACATATATTTATATGTACTGCACTGTGTCTCTTTATTTAGTGCTGTATGTGTACATACCTGTATATGTAGTGTTGTGTGTCTCTTTCTTTTGTGCTTTAAGTATACTTATATGTATAAGTAGCGCTGTGTGACTATTTAGTGCTGTGTGTGTACATATCTGTATATGTAATGCTGTGTGACTCTTTATTTAGTGCTGTATGTGTACATATCTGTATATGTAGTGCTGTGTGACTATTTAATGCTGTATGTGTACGTTATCTCTATATGTAGTGCAGTGTGACTATTTAGTGCTGTATTTGCATGTATCTGTATATGTAGTGCTGTGTGAGTCTTTAGTGCTGTATGTGTATGTATCTGTTTATGTAGTGCTGTGTGTCTCTTTATTTAGTGCATGTGCACATATCTGTATATGTAGTGCTGTGTGACTCTTTATTTAGTGCTGTATGTGCACACATCTGTATATGTAGTGCTGTGTGTCTCTTTAGTTAGTACTGTATGTGACATATATGTATATGTAGTTCTGTGTGTCTCTTTTTATGCAATTGTGTACATATCTGTACATGTAGTACTGTGACTCTTTTAGTGCTGTATGTGTACATATCTGTATATATGGTGATGTGAGACTATTTAGTGCTGTATGTGTACCTATCTATGTGTAGTGCTGTGTGACTGTTTATTTAGTGCTGTATGTACATATCTGTATATGTAGTGCTATGTGACTATTTAGTGCTGTTTGAGTACATATTTGTATATGTGGTGCTGTGTGACTTTTATTTAGTGCTGAATGTGGTCATATCTGTATATGTAGTGCTGTGTGACTATTTAGTGCTTTATGTGTATATATCTGTATATGAGGTGCTGTGTGACTCTTTATTTAGTCCTGTATGTGTACATATCTGTATATAAAAGACAAAAGAACCTCTGTGTACAAAACTGAGGCAAGGGTTACCCAAAGGGCATTTGGCCTTTGAAGCCAAGTTTCAAGAAAATACAAAATCACACATGCCCCACAATGCATAGCATCATGGGCTGCACATGCAAATCACCACAGAATGCCATGCTGGTCCAACTTTAACCAGAACCGCATGGTGCCGAAGGACTCTCACACAGTTTGCAAAGGGTGCTAAAGAAGACATAATATATTAGGTGCTGTGTGACTCTTTATTTAGTGCTGTCTGTGTACATATCGGTATATGTAGTGCTGTGTGACTCTTTATTTAGTGCTGTATGTGTACATATCTGTATATGTAGCACTGTGTGACTATTTAGTGCTGTATGTGTATGAATCTTTTGTAGCGCTGTGTGACTCTTTATTTAGTGCTGTATGTGTTAGATTCTATATGTAGTACTGTGTGACTCTTTATTTAGTGCTGTATGTGTACATATCTGTATATGAGGTGCTGTGTGACGATTTAGTGCTGTATGTAAATTTCTGTATATGTAGTGCTGTGTGACTATTTAGTGCTGTATGTGTGCATATCTGTATATATTGTGCTCTGTGACTCTTTATTTTGTGCTGTATGTGTACGTATCTCTATATGTAGTGCTGTGTGACTTTTGGGATGTATGTGCACATATCTGTATATGTGGTGCTGTGTGTCTCTTTATTTAGTGCTGTATGTGTACATATCTGTATATGTAGTGCTGTTTGACTTTTATTTTGTGCTGTATGTGTACATATCTGTATATGTAGCACTGTGTGTCTGTTTAATACTCTGTGTGCTCATCTATATACTTAGTGTTGTATGTGTATGTATCTGTTTATGTAGTGCTGTGTGTCTCAATGTTTAGTTCTGTAGGTGTATATATCTGTATATGTAGCGCTGTGTCTGGTACTCTGTGTGCTCATCTATAAATTTACTGCAGTATGTGCACATATCTGTATATGTAGTGCTGTGTGTCTCTTTAGTACTCTGAGGGCTCATCTATATATTTCTTGCTCTATGTGTACGTATCTGTATATGTAGCGCTTTGTGTCTCTTTAATTTAGTTCTGTATGTGTACATATCTGTATATGTAGTGCTGTGTGTCTGTTCAGTACTCTGTGTGCTCATCTATATATGTTTAGTGCTGTATGTGTACATATCTGTAAATGTAGTGCTGTTTGTCTATTTAGTGCTGTATGTGACATATCTGTATATGTTGTACTGTGTCTCTTAATTTAGTGCTGTATGTGTACATATCTGTATATCTAGTGCTGCGTGTCTGTTTAGTATTCTGTGTCTCATCATATATTTAGTGCTGTATGTGTACATATCTGTATATGTAGTGCTGTGTGTTTCTTTATTTAGTGCATGCATGTATACGATCCTTTTTCTAGTGCTGTGTGTCTCTTTATTTAGTGCTGTGATATGCACATATCTGTATATGTGTTCTGTGAGCTCTTTATTTAGTGTTGTATGTGCACATATCTGTATATGTAGTGCTGTGTCTCTTTTTCAGTGCTATATTTGTACATATCTGACATGTAGTACTGTGTGACTCTTTTAGTGCTGTATGTGACATATCTATGTGTATTGCTGTGTGACTCTTTATTTAGTGCTGTATGTGTACATATCTGTATATGTAATGCTGTGTGACTATTTAGTGCTGTATGCACATATCTGTATATGTGGTGCTGTGTGATTCTATTTAGTGCTGTATGTGTATGTATCTGTTTATGTTGTGCTGTGTGTCTCTTTATTTAGTGCTGTAGGTGTACATTTCTGTATATGTAGCGCTGTGTCTGGTACTCTGTGTGCTCATCTATAAATTTAGTCCAGTATGTGCACATATCTGTAAATGTAGTACTGTGTGTCTGTTTAGTACTCTGTGGGCTCATCTATATATTTCTTGCTGTATGTGTACGATATCTGTATAAGTAGGCTGTGTGTCTCTTAATTTAGTGCTGTATTTGTACATATCTGTATATGAAGTGCTGTGTGTCTGTTTAGTAATCTGTGTGCTCATCTATATATGTTTAGTGCTGTATGTTCCATATCTGTATATGTAGTGCTGTGTGTGTATTTAGTGCTATGTGTACATATCTGTATATGTAGTAATATCTGTTCTCTAGTGCTGTATGTGTACATATCTGCATATCTAATGCCAGTGTCTGTTTAGT
Organism: Neoceratodus forsteri; assembly: GCA_016271365.2. Classification (NCBI taxonomy): domain Eukaryota; kingdom Metazoa; phylum Chordata; order Ceratodontiformes; family Ceratodontidae; genus Neoceratodus; species Neoceratodus forsteri. The sequence goes on along the minus strand of JADMNL010000029.1, from coordinate 228,756,361 downwards.
ACTCTGAGCTCTTCTATATATTTAGTGTGTGTATGTGTACATATATGTATATGTACTGCTGTGTCTCTTTATTTAGTGTTGTATGTGTACACACCAGTATATGTAGTGCTGTGTTTCTTTCTTTAGTGCTTTAAGTATACATATATGTATAAGTAGCGCCTGTGTGACTATTTAGTGCTGTATGTGTACATATCTGTATATGTAATGCTGTGTGACTCTTTAGTGCTGTATGTGTACATATCTGCATATGTAGCGCTGTGTGACTATTTAGTGCTGTATGTGTACGTATCTGTATATGTAGTGCTGTGTGACTATTTAATGTTGCATGTGTATGTATCTCGATATAGTGCTAATGTGTCTCTTTATTTAGTGCTGTATGTTCACATATCTGTATATGTAGTGCTGTGTGACTCTTTATTTAGTGCTGTATTGCACATATCTGTATATGTAGTGCTGTGTGTCTCTTTTTCAGTGCTATTATGTACATATCTGCACATGTAGTACTGTGTGACTATTTAGTGCTGTATGTGTACATATCTATGTAGTGCTGTGTGACTCTTTATTTAGTGCTGTATGTGTACATATCTGTATATCTAGTGCTGTGTGACTATTTAGTGCTGTATGTGCACATATCTGTATATGTGCTGCTGTGATTCTATTTAGTGCTGTATATGTACATATCTGTATATGTAGTGCTGTGTGACTATTCAGTGCTGTATGTGTAAATATCTGTATATGAGTGCTGTGACTCTTTATTTAGCGCTTTATGTGCTTATCTGTCTATGTAGTGCTGTTTGACTATTTAGTGCTGTATGTGTGCATATCTGTATATATAGTGCTCTGTGACTCTTTATTTCGCGGCTGTATGTGTACGTATCTCTATATGTAGTGCTGTGTGACTATTTAGTGCTGTATGTGCACATATCTGTATATGTGGTGCTGTGTGACTCTTTATTTAGTGCTGTATGTACATATCTGTATAATGTAGTGCTGTGTGTCTTTAGTTAGTGCTGATGTGCACTATGCATATAAAGTTTAGTGCTCTGTATGTGCTATGTGCATCTATATGAAGTGCTGTGTGACTCTTTAATGCTGTATGTGTCACATATCTCTATATGTAGTGCTGTGTGACTATTAGTGCTGTATGTACATGTATCTGTATATGTAGTGCTGTGTGACTATTTAGTGCTGCATGTGCACATATCTGTATATGTAGTGCTGTGTGATTCTTTAGTGCTGTATGTGTACATATCTGTATATCTAGTGCTGTGTCTCTTTATTTAGTGCTGTATGTGCACTTATCTCTATATGTAGTGCTGTGTGATCTTTTTTAGTGCTTATGTGCACACATTGTATATGTAGTGATGTGTGTCTCTTTTTCAGTGCTATATGTGTACATATCTGTACATGTAGTGCTGTGTGACTCTTTTAGTAGCTGTATGTGTACATTATCTGTATATGTAGCTGTGTGACTATTTTTAGTGCTGTGTGTGTACATATCTATGTTGTAGTGCTGTGTGACTCTTTATTGAGTGCTGTATGTGTACATATCTGTATATGTAGTGCTGTGTGACTATGTACTGCAGTGTGCACATATATCGTATATGTGGTGCTGTGTGATTCTCTTTATTTAGTACTGTATGTGTATATATCTGTATATGAGGTGCTGTGTGATGATTTAGTGCTGTGTGTAAATTTCTGTATATGTAGTGCTGTGTGACTCTTTATTTAGTGCTGTATGTTACATATCTGTATATGTAGTGCTGTTTGACTATTTAGTGCTGTATGTGTACATATCTGTATATATAGTGCTCTGTTACTCTTTATTTAGTGCTGTATGTGTATCTCTATATGTAGTGCTGTGTGACTATTTAGTGCTGTATGTGCACATATTTGTATAGTGGTGCTGTGTCTCTTTATTTAGTGCTGTATGTGTACATATCTGTATGAGTAGTGCTGTGTGACTTTTATTTCGTGCTGTATGTGTACATATCTGTATATGTAGCGCTGTGTGTCTGTTTAGTACTCTGTGTGCTCATCATATAGTTAGTGTTGTATGTGTATGTATCTGTTTATGTAGTGCTGTGTGTCTCTTTGTTTAGTGCTGTAGGTGTATATATCTGTATATGTAGCGCTGTGTCTGGTACTCTGTGTGCTCATCTATAAATTTAGTGCAGTATGTGCACATATCTGTATATGTAGTGCTGTGTGTCTGTTTAGTACTCTGTGGGCTCATCTATATATTTCTTGCTGTATGTGTACGTATCTGTATATGTAGTGCTGTGTGTCTGTTCAGTACTCTGTGTGCTCATCTATATATGTTAAGAGCTGTATGTGTACATATCTGTATATGTAGTGCTGTGTGTGTATTTAGTGCTGTATGTTTACATATCTGTATATGTAGTACTGTGTGTCTCTTAATTTAGTGCTGTATGTGTACATATCTGTATATCTAGTGCTGCGTGTCTGTTTAGTACCTGTGTGCTCATCTATATATATTTAGTGCTGTATGTGTACATATCTGTATATGTAGTGGTGTGTCTGTTCAGTACTCTGTGTGCTCAATCTATATATTTAGTGCTGTATGTGTACATATATGTATATGTACTGCTGTGTGTCTCTTTTTAGTTGCTGTATGTGTACATACCTGTATATGTAGTACGTGTGTCTCTTTCTTTAGTGCTTTATGTGTACATATATGTATAAGTAGCACTGTGTGACTATTTAGTGCTGTATGAGTACATATCTGTATATGTAATGCTGTGTGACTCTTTTTAGTGCTGTATGTGTACATATCTGTATATGTACATGTGTGACTCTTTTTAGTGCTGTATGTGTCACATCTCTATATATGTAGTGCTGTGTGACTATTTAACGCTGTATGTGTACGATATCTATATGTAGTGCTGTGTGACTATTTAGGGCTGTATGTTCATGTATCTGTATATGTATTGCTGTGTGACTCTATTTAGTGCTGCATGTGCACATATCTGTTTATGTAGTGCTGTGTGATTCTTTATTTAGTGCTGTATGTGTACGTATCCTTTTTCTAGTGCTGTGTCTCTTTATTTAGTGCTGTATGTGCCCATATCTGTATATGTAGTGCTGAGTGACTATTTAGTGCTGTATGTGCACATATCTGTATATGTAGTGCTGTGTGTCTCTTTTTCAGTGCTATATTTGTACATATCTGTACATGTAGTTCTGTGTGACTCTTTTTAGTGCTGTATGTGTACATATCTGTATATGTGGTGATGTGTGACTATTTAGTGCTGTATGTGTTCATATGTGTGTGTAGTGCTGTGTGACTCTTTATTTAGTGCTGTATGTGTTCATATCTGTATATGTAGTGCTGTGTGACTATTTAGTGCTGTATGAGCATATCTGTATATGTGGTGCTGTGTGATTCTATTTAGTGCTGTATGTGTAAATATCTGTATATGTAGTGCTGTGACTATTTAGTGCTGTATGTGCACATATCTGTATTTGTGGTGCTGTGTGATTCTATTTAGTGCTGTATGTGTACATATCTGTATATGTAGTGCTGTGTGACTGTTTAGTGCTGTATGTAAATATCTGCATATGTAGTGCTGTGTGACTCTTTATTTAGTGCTTTATGTCTGCTTATCTGTATATGTAGTGCTGTTTGACTATTTAGTGCTGTATGTGTGCATATCTGTATATATAGTGCTCTGTGACTCTTTATTTAGTGCTGTATGTGTACGTATCTCTATATGTAGTGCTGTGTGACTATTTAATGCTCTATGTGCACATATCTGTATATGTGGTGCTGTGTGTCTCTTTATTTAGTGCTGTATGTGTACATATCTGTATATGTAGTGTTGTGTGACTTTTATTTAGTGCCAGTATGTACATATCTGTATATGTAGTGCTGTGTGTCTCTTTAGTACTCTGTGTGCTCATCTATATACTTAGTGTGTATGTGTACGTATCTGTTTATGTAGTGCTGTGTGTCTGTTCAGTAATCTGTGTGCTCATCTATATATTTAGTGCTGTATGTCTACATATATTTATATGTACTGCACTGTGTCTCTTTATTTAGTGCTGTATGTGTACATACCTGTATATGTAGTGTTGTGGGTCTCTTTCTTTTGTGCTTTAAGTATACTTATATGTATAAGTAGCGCTGTGTGACTATTTAGTGCTGTGTGTGTACATATCTGTATATGTAATGCTGTGTGACTCTTTATTTAGTGCTGTATGTGTACATATCTGTATATGTAGTGCTGTGTGACTATTTAATGCTGTATGTGTACGTATCTCTATGTAGTGCAGTGTGACTATTTAGTGCTGTATTTGCATGTATCTGTATATGTAGTGCTGTGTGAGTCTTTAGTGCTGTATGTGTATGTATCTGTTTATGTAGTGCTGTGTGTCTCTTTATTTAGTGCTGTATGTGCACATATCTGTATATGTAGTGCTGTGTGACTCTTTATTTAGTGCTGTATGTGCACACATCTGTATATGTAGTGCTGTGTGTCTCTTTAGTTAGTACTGTATGTGCACATATATGTATATGTAGTTCTGTGTGTCTCTTTTTCAGTGCAATATGTGTACATATCTGTACATGTAGTACTGTGTGACTCTTTTAGTGCTGTATGTGTACATATCTGTGATATATGGTGATGTGAGACTATTTAGTGCTGTATGTGTACCTATCTATGTGTAGTGCTGTGTGACTGTTTATTTAGTGCTGTATGTGTACATATCTGTATATGTAGTGCTATGTGACTATTTAGTGCTGTTTGAGTACATATTTGTATATGTGGTGCTGTGTGACTTTTATTTAGTGCTGAATGGTCATATCTGTATATGTAGTGCTGTGTGACTATTTAGTGCTTTATGTGTATATATCTGTATATGAGGTGCTGTGTGACTCTTTATTTAGTCCTGTATGTGTACATATCTGTATATAAAAGACAAAAGAACCTCTGTCTTTCAAAAACTGAGGCAAGGTTACCCAAAGGCATTTGGCCTTTGAAGCCAAGTTTCAAGAAAATACAAAATCACATGCCCCACAATGCATAGCATCATGGCTGCACATGCAAATCACCACAGAATGCCATGCTGGTCCAACTTTAACCAGAACCGCATGGTGCCAAAGGACTCTCACACAGTTTGCAAAGGGTGCTAAAGAAGACATAATATATTAGGTGCTGTGTGACTCTTTATTTAGTGCTGTCTGTACATATCGGTATATGTAGTGCTGTGTGACTCTTTATTTAGTGCTGTATGTGTACATATCTGTATATGTAGCACTGTGTGACTATTTAGTGCTGTATGTGTATGAATCTTTTTGTAGCGCTGTGTGACTCTTTATTTAGTGCTGTATGTGTTCGTATCTCTATATGTAGTACTGTGTGACTCTTTATTTAGTGCTGTATGTACATATCTGTATATGAGGTGCTGTGTGACGATTTAGTGCTGTATGTGTAAATTTCTGTATATGTAGTGCTGTGTGACTATTTAGTGCTGTATGTGTGCATATCTGTATATATTGTGCTCTGTGACTCTTTATTTTGTGCTGTATGTGCACGTATCTCTATATGTAGTGCTGTGTGACTTTTAGTGCTGTATGTGCACATATCTGTATATGTGGTGCTGTGTGTCTCTTTATTTAGTGCTGTATGTGTACATATCTGTATATGTAGTGCTGTTTGACTTTTATTTTGTGCTGTATGTGTACATATCTGTATAGCACTGTGTGTCTGTTTAATACTCTGTGTGCTCATCTATATACTTAGTGTTGTATGTGTACGTATCTGTTTATGTAGTGCTGTGTGTCTCAATGTTTAGTTCTGTAGGTGTATATATCTGTATATATGCGCTGTGTCTGGTACTCTGTGTGCTCATCTATAAATTTACTGCAGTATGTGCACATATCTGTATATGTAGTGCTGTGTGTCTCTTTAGTACTCTGAGGGCTCATCTATATATTTCTTGCTCTATGTGTACGTATCTGTATATGTAGCGCTTTGTGTCTCTTAATTTAGTTCTGTATGTGTACATATCTGTATATGTAGTGCTGTGTGTCTGTTCAGTACTCTGTGTGCTCATCTATATATGTTTAGTGCTGTATGTGTACATATCTGTAAATGTAGTGCTGTTTGTCTATTTAGTGCTGTATGTGTACATATCTGTATATGTTGTACTGTGTCTCTTAATTTAGTGCTGTATGTGTACATATCTGTATATCTAGTGCTGCGTGTCTGTTTAGTATTCTGTGTGCTCATCTATATATATTTAGTGCTGTATGTGTACATATCTGTATATGTAGTGCTGTGTGTCTGTTCAGTACACTGTGCTCATCTATATTATTAGTGCTGTATGTGTACATATATGTATATGCACTGCTGTGTGTCTCTTTATTTAGTGCTGTTTGTGTACATATCTGTATATGAGGTGCTGTGTGACTATTTATTGCTGTATGTGTAAATATCTGCATATGTAGTGCTGTGTGACTCTTTATTTAGAGCTTTATGTGTACTTATCAGTATATGTAGTGCTGTTTGACTATTTAGTGCTGTATGTGTGCTTATCTGTATATATAGTGCTCTGTGACTCTTTATTTAGTGCTGTATGTGTACGATTCTATATGTAGTGCTGTGTGACTATTTAGTGTTGTATGTGCACATATCTGTATATGTGGTGCTGTGTGTCTCTTTATTTAGTGCTGTATGTGTACATATCTGTATATGTAGTGCTGTGTGACTTTTTATTTAGTGCTGTATGTGTACATATCTGCATATGTAGCGCTGTGTGTCTGTTTAGTACTCTGTGTGCTCATCTATATACTTAGTGTTGTATGTGAATGATCTGTTGCATGTAGTACTGTGTGTCTCTTTATTTAGTGCTGTAGGTGTACATATCTGTATATGTAGCGTTGTATCTGGTACCTGTGTGCTCATCTATAAATTTAGTGCAGTATGTGCACATATCTGTAAATGTAGTGCTGTGTGTCTGTTTAATACTCTGTGGTCTCATCTAATATTTCTTGCTGTATGTGTATGTATCTGTATATGTAGCGCTGTGTGTCTCTTAATTTAGTGCTGTATGTGTACATATCTGTATATGTAGTGCTGTGTGTCTGTTTAGTACTCTGTGTGTTCATCTATATGTTTAGTGCTGTATGTGTACATATCTGTATATGTAGTGCTGTGTGAGTATTTAGTGCTGTATGTGTACATATCTGTCTATGTAGTACTGTGTGTCTATTAATTTAGTGCTGTATGTTTACATATCTGTATATCTAGTGCTGCGTGTCTGTTTAGTACCTGTGTGCTCATCTATATATTTAATGCTGTATGTGTACTTATCTGTATATGTAGTGCTGTTTGACTATTTAGTGCTGTATGTGCACATATCTGTATATATAGTGCTCTGTGACTATTTAGAGCTGTATGTGTCAGATCTCTATATGTAGCGCCTGTGTGACTATTTAGTGCTGTATGTTCACATATCTGTATATGTGGTGCTGTGTGTCTCTTTATTTAGTGCTGTATGTACATATCTGTATATGTAGTGCTGTGTGAATTTTATTTAGTGCCGTATGTGTACATATCTGTATATGTAGTTCTGTGTGTCTGTTTAGTACTCTGTGTGCTCATCTTATATTTAGTGCTGTATGTGTAGATATATGTATATGTACTGCTGTGTGTCTCTTTATTTAGTGCTGTATGTGTACATACCTGTATATTGTAGTGGTGTGTCTCTTTCTTTAGTGCTTTTGTGTACAACATGTATAAGTAGCACTGAGTGACTATTTAGTGCTGTATGTGTACTTATCTGTATATGTAGTGCTGTGTGACTATTTAATGCTGTATGTACATATCTCTATATGTAGTGCTGTGTGACTATTTAGTGCTGTATTTGCACGTATCTGTGTATGTAGTGCTGTGTGACCTATTTAGTGCTGTATGTGCACGATCTGTATATGTAGTGCTGTGTGAGTCTTTATTTAGTACTGTATGTGTACGTATCTGTTTATGTAGTACTGTGTGTCTCTTTATTTAGTGCTGTATGTGCACATATCTGTATATGTAGTGCTGTGTGACTCTTTATTTAGTGCTGTATGTGCACATATCTGTATATGTAGTGCTGTGTGCTCTTTAGTTAGCTGTATGTGCACATATATGTATATGTAGTTCTGTGTGTCTCTTTTTCAGTGCTATATGTGTACATATCTGTACATGTAGAACTATGTGACTCTTTGTATTGCTGTATGTGTACATATCTGTATATGTGGTGCTGTGTGACTATTTAGTGCTGTATGTGTACCTATCTATGTGTAGTGCTGTGTGACCTTTATTTAGTGCTGTATGTGTACATATCTGTATATGTAGGCTATGTGACTATTTTAGTGCTGTATGTGTACATATTTGTATATGTGGTGCTGTGTGACTTTATTTAGTGCTGTATGTGTACATATCTGTATATGTGGTGCTGTGTGACTCTTTATTTAGTGCAGATATGTGTACATATCTGTATATGTAGTGCTGTGTGACTTCTTAGTGCTGTATGTACACGTATCTATATATGGTGCTGTTTGATTCTATTTAGTGCTGTATGTGTACATATCTGTATATGTAGTGCTGTGTGACTATTTAGTGCTGTATGTGTATATATCTGTATATGAGGTTCTGTGTGACTCTTTATTTAGCCCTGTTTGTGTACATATCTGTATATAAAAGACAAAGAACCTCTGTAGCCAAACACTGAGGCAAGGGTTACCCAAAGGGCATTTGGCCTTTGAAGCCAAGTTTCAAGAAAATACAAAATCACACATGCCCCCACAATGCATAGCATCATGGGCTGCACATGCAAATCACCACAGAATGCCATGCTGGTCCAACTTTAACCAGAACCGCATGGAGCCAAAGGACTCTCACACAGTTTGCAAAGGGTGCTAAAGAAGACATAATATATTAGGTGCTGTGTGACTCTTTATTTAGTGCTGTCTGTGTACATATCGGTATATGTAGTGCTGTGTGACTCTTTATTTAGTGCTGTATGTGTACATATCTGTATATAGCACTGTGTGACTATTTAGTGCTGTATGTGTATGAATCTTTTGTAGCGCCTGTGTGACTCTTTATTTAGTGCTGTGTATGTGTTCGTATCTATATGTAGTACTGTGTGACTCTTTATTTAGTGCTGTATGTACATATCTGTATATGAGGTGCTGTGTGACGATTTAGTGCTGTATGTGTAAATTTCTGTATATGTAGTGCTGTGTGACTATTTAGTGCTGTATGTGTGCATATCTGTATATATTGTGCTCTGTGACTCTTTATTTTGTGCTGTATGTACGTATCTCTATATGTAGTGCTGTGTGACTTTTAGTGCTGTATGTGCACATATCTGTATATGTGGTGCTGTGTGTCTCTTTATTTAGTGCTGTATGTGTACATATCTGTATATGTAGTGCTGTTTGACTTTTATTTTGTGCTGTATGTGTACATATCTGTATATGTAGCACTGTGTGTCTGTTTAATACTCTGTGTGCTCATCTATATACTTAGTGTTGTATGTGTACGTATCTGTTTATGTAGTGCTGTGTGTCTCAATGTTTAGTTCTGTAGGTGATATATCTGTATATGTGCGCTGTGTCTGGTACTCTGTGTGCTCATCTATAAATTTACTGCAGTATGTGCACATATCTGTATATGTAGTGCTGTGTGTCTCTTTAGTACTCTGAGGGCTCATCTATATATTTCTTGCTCTATGTGTACGTATCTGTATATGTAGCGCTTTGTGTCTCTTAATTTAGTTCTGTATGTGTACATATCTGTATATGTAGTGCTGTGTGTCTGTTCAGTACTCTGTGTGCTCATCTATATATGTTTAGTGCTGTATGTGTACATATCTGTAAATGTAGTGCTGTTTGTCTATTTAGTGCTGTATGTGTACATATCTGTATATGTTGTACTGTGTCTCTTAATTTAGTGCTGTATGTGTACATATCTGTATATCTAGTGCTGCGTGTCTGTTTAGTATTCTGTGTGCTCATCTATATATATTTAGTGCTGTATGTGTACATATCTGTATATGTAGTGCTGTGTGTCTGTTCAGTACACTGTGTGCTCATCTATATTATTAGTGCTGTATGTGTACATATATGTATATGCACTGCTGTGTGTCTCTTTATTTAGTGCTGTTTGTGTACATATCTGTATATGAGGTGCTGTGTGACTATTTATTGCTGTATGTGTAAATATCTGCATATGTAGTGCTGTGTGACTCTTTATTTAGAGCTTTATGTGTACTTATCAGTATATGTAGTGCTGTTTGACTATTTAGTGCTGTATGTGCTTATCTGTATATATAGTGCTCTGTGACTCTTTATTTAGTGCTGTATGTGCACGTATCTCTATATGTAGTGCTGTGTGACTATTTAGTGTTGTATGTGCACATATCTGTATATGTGGTGCTGTGTGTCTCTTTATTTAGTGCTGTATGTGTACATATCTGTATATGTAGTGCTGTGTGACTTTTTATTTAGTGCTGTATGTGTACATATCTGCATATGTAGCGCTGTGTGTCTGTTTAGTACTCTGTGCTCATCTATATACTTAGTGTTGTATGTGTGTAATGATCTGTTCATGTAGTACTGTGTGTCTCTTTATTTAGTGCTGTAGGTGTACATATCTGTATATGTAGCGTTGTATCTGGTACTCTGTGTGCTCATCTATAAATTTAGTGCAGTATGTGCACATATCTGTAAATGTAGTGCTGTGTGTCTGTTTAATACTCTGTGGTCTCATCTAATATTTCTTGCTGTATGTGTATGTATCTGTATATGTAGCGCTGTGTGTCTCTTAATTTAGTGCTGTATGTGTACATATCTGTATATGTAGTGCTGTGTGTCTGTTTAGTACTCTGTGTGTTCATCATATATGTTTAGTGCTGTGTACATATCTGTATATGTAGTGCTGTGTGAGTATTTAGTGCTGTGTGTACATATCTGTCTATGTAGTACTGTGTGTCTATTAATTTAGTGCTGTATGTTTACATATCTGTATATCTAGTGCTGCGGTCTGTTTAGTACCTGTGTGCTCATCTATATATTTAATGCTGTATGTGTACTTATCTGTATATGTAGTGCTGTTTGACTATTTAGTGCTGTATGTGCACATATCTGTATATATAGTGCTCTGTGACTATTTAGAGCTGTATGTGTCCGTATCTCTATATGTAGCGCTGTGTGACTATTTAGTGCTGTATGTTCACATATCTGTATATGTGGTGCTGTGTGTCTCTTTATTTAGTGCTGTATGTGTACATATCTGTATATGTAGTGCTGTGTGAATTTTATTTAGTGCCGTATGTGTACATATCTGTATATGTAGTTCTGTGTGTCTGTTTAGTACTCTGTGTGCTCATCTATATATTTAGTGCTGTATGTGTAGATATATGTATATGTACTGCTGTGTGTCTCTTTATTTAGTGCTGTATGTGTACATACCTGTATATGTAGTGCTGTGTGTCTCTTTCTTTAGTGCTTTATGTGTACAATATGTATAAGTAGCACTGAGTGACTATTTAGTGCTGTATGTGTACTTATCTGTATATGTAGTGCTGTGTGACTATTTAATGCTGTATGTGACGTATCTCTATATGTAGTGCTGTGTGACTATTTAGTGCTGTATTTCACGATCTCGTATGTAGTGCTGTGTGACCCTATTTAGTGCTGTATGTGCAACGTATCTGTATATGTAGTGCTGTGAGTCTTTATTTAGTACTGTATGTGTACGTATCTGTTTATGTAGTACTGTGTGTCTCTTTATTTAGTGCTGTATGTGCACATATCTGTATATGTAGTGCTGTGTGACTCTTTATTTAGTGCTGTATGTGCACATATCTGTATATGTAGTGCTGTGTGTCTCTTTAGTTAGTGCTGTATGTGCACATATATGTATATGTAGTTCTGTGTCTCTTTTTCAGTGCTATGTGTGTACATATCTGTACATGTAGAACTATGTGACTCTTTTGTATTGCTGTATGTGTACATATCTGTATATGTGTGTGTGTGACTATTTAGTGCTGTATGTGTACCTATCTATGTGTAGTGCTGTGTGACCTTTATTTAGTGCTGTATGTGTACATATCTGTATATGTAGTGCTATGTGACTATTTAGTGCTGTATGTGTACATATTTGTATATGTGGTGCTGTGTGACTCTTTATTTAGTGCTGTATGTGTACATATCTGTATATTTAGTTCTGTGTGACTATTTGCTCTATGTGCACATATCTGTATATGTGGTGCTGTGTGACTCTTTATTTAGTGCAGATATGTGTACATATCTGTATATGTAGTGCTGTGTGACTTCTTAGTGCTGTATGTGCACGTATCTATATATGTGGTGCTGTTTGATTCTATTTAGTGCTGTATGTGTACATATCTGTATATGTAGTGCTGTGTGACTATTTAGTGCTGTATGTGTATATATCTGTATATGAGGTTCTGTGTGACTCTTTATTTAGCCCTGTTTGTGTACATATCTGTATATAAAAGACAAAGAACCTCTGTGCAAACACTGAGGCAAGGGTTACCTAAAGCGATTTGGCTGGGAAGCCAAGTTTCAAGAAAATACAAAATCACACATGCCCCCACAATGCAAAGCTTCATGGGCTGCACATGCAAATCACCACAGAATGCCATGCTGGTCCAACTTTAACCAGAACCATGATGAAGTGAAAGGACTCTCACACAGTTTGCAAAGGGTGCTAAAGAAGACATAATATATGAGGTGCTGTGTGACTCTTTATTTAGTGCTGTATGTGTACATATCGGTATATGTAGTGCTGTGTGACTCTTTATTTAGTGCTGTATGTGTACATATCTTTTCTAGTGCTGTGTGTCTTTAATTTAAGCTTGTATTTGCACATATCTGTATATGTAGTGCTATGTGACTCTTTATTTAGTGCTGTATGTTCACAATTCAGTATATGTAGTGCTGTGTGTCTCTTTCTTAGTGCTGTATGTGTACATATCTGTACATGTAGTACTGTGTGTCTTTTTAGTGCTATATGTGTACATATCTGTATATGTGGTGCTGTGTGACTATTTAGTGCTGTATGTGTACATATCTTTGTGTAGTGCTGTGTGACTCTTTATTTAGTGCTGTATGTGTTAATATCTCTATATGTAGTGCTGTGTGACTCTTTAGTGCTGTATGTGCACATATCTGTATATGTGGTGCTGTGTGTCTCTTTATTTAGTGCTGTATGTGTACATATCTGTATATGTAGTGCTGTGTGACTTTTATTTAGTGCTGTATGTGTACATATCTGTATATGTAGCGCTGTCTGTCTGTTTAGTACCTGTGTGCTCATCTATATACTTAGTGTTGTATGTGTACGTATCTGTTTATGTAGTGCTGTGTGTCTCTTTGTTTAGTGCTATAGGTGTATATATCTGTATATGTAGCGCTGTGTCTGGTACTCTGTGTGCTCATCTATAAATTTAGTGCAGTATGTGCACATATCTGTATATGTAGTGCTGTTTGACTATTTAGTGTTGCTGTATGCACATATCTATATGTGGTGCTGTGTGATTCTATTTAGTGCTGTATGTGTACATATCTGTATATGTAGTGCTGAGTGACTATTTAGTGCTGTATGTACATATCTGTATATGAGGTGCTGTGTGACTGTTTAGTGCTGTATGTGTAAATTTCTGTATATGTAGTACTGTTTGACTCTTTATTTAGTGCTTTATGTGTACTTATCTGTATATGTAGTGCTGTTTGACTATTTAGTGCTGTATGTGCACATATCTGTATATATAGTGCTCTGTGACTATTTAGAGCTGTATGTGTACGTATCTCTATATGTAGTGCTGTGTGACTATTTAGTGCTGTATGTGCACATATCTGTATATGTGGTGCTGTTTGTCTCTTTATTTAGTGCTGTATATGTACATATCTGTATATGTAGTGCTGTGTGAATTTTTATTTAGTGCCGATGTACATATCTGTATATGTAGTTCTGTGTGTCTGTTTAGTACTCTGTGTGCTCATCTATATATTTAGTGCTGTATGTGTACATATATGTATATGTACGCTGTGTGTCTCTTTATTTAGTGCTGTATGTGTACATACCTGTATATGTAGTGCTGTGTGTCTCTTTCTTTAGTGCTTTATGTGTACATATATGTATAAGTAGCACTGTGTGACTATTTAGTGCTGTATGTATACATATCTGTATATGTAATGCTGTGTGACTCTTTATTTAGTACTGTATGTGATACATATCAGTATATGTAGCGCCGCTGTGACTATTTAGTGCTGTATGTGTATGTATCCATATATGTAGTGTTGTGTGACTATTTAATGCTGTATGTAATGATCTCTATATGTAGTGCTGTGTGACTCTTTAGTGCTGTATGTGCATGTATCTGAATATGTAGTGCTGTGTAACTCTATTTAGTGCTGCATGCACATTTCTGAATAAGTAGTGCTGTGTGATTCTTTTTTAGTGCTGTATGTGTACGTATCCTTTTTCTAGTGCTGTGTGTCTCTTTATTTAATGCTGTATGTGCACATATCTCTATATGTAGTGCTGTGTAACTCTTTATTTAGTGCTGTATGTGCACATATCTGTATATGTAGTGCTGTGTGTCTCTTTTTTCAGTCTATATGTGTACATATCTGTACATGTAGTACTGTGTGACTCTTTTTAGTGCTGTATGTGTACATATCTGTATATGTGGTGCTGTGTGACTATTTAGTGCTGTATGTGTACATATCTATGTGTCGTGCTGTGTGACCTTTTTATTTAGTGCTGTATGTGTACATATCTGTATATGTAGTGCTGTGTGACTATTTAGTGCTGTATGTGCACATATCTGTATATGTGGTGCTGTGTGATTCTGTTTAGTGCTGTATGTGTACATATCTGTATATGTAGTGCTGTGTGACTATTTAGTGCTGTAGTGTACATATCTGTATATGAGGTGCTGTGTGACTATTTAGTGCTGTATGTGTAAATATCTGTATATTTAGTGCTGTGTGACTCTTTATTTAGTGCTTTATGTGTACTTATCTGTATATGTAGTGCTGTTTGACTATTTAGTGCTGTATGTGTGAATATCTGTATATATAGTGCCTGTGACTCTTTATTTAGTGCTGATGTGTGCACGATCTCTATATGTAGTGCTGTGTGACTATTTAGTGCTGTATGTGCACATATCTGTATATGTGGTGCTGTGTGTCTATTTAGTGCTGTATGTGTACATATCTGTATATGTAGCGCTGTGTCTGGTACTCTGTGTGCTCATATATAAATTTAGTGCAGTATGTGCACATATCTGTATATGTTGTGCTGTGTGTCTGTTTAGTAATCTGTGGGCTCATCTATATATTTCTTGCTGTATGTGTACGTATCTGTATATGTAGCGCTGTGTGTCTCTTAATTTAGTGCTGTATGTGTACATATCTTTATATGTAGTGCTGTGTGTCTGTTTAGTACTCTGTTTGCTCATCTATATATGTTAAGTGCTGTATGTACATATCTGTATATTTAGAGCTGTGTGTTTATTTAGTGCTGTATGTGTACATATCTGTATATGTAGTACTATGTCTCTTAATTTAGTGCTGTATGTGTACATATCTGTATATCTAGTGCTGCGTGTCTGTTTAGTGCTCTGTGTGCTCATCTATATATATTTAATGCTGTATGTGTACATATCTGTATATGTAGTGCTGTGTGTCTGTTCTGTACTCTGTGTGCTCATCTATATATTTAGTGCTGTATGTGTACATATATGTATATGTACTGCTGTGTGTCTCTTTATTTAGTGCTGTATGTGTACATACCTGTATATGTAGTGCTGTGTATCTCTTTCTTTAGTGCTTTAAGTATACATATATGTAGAAGTAGCTGTGTGACTATTTAGTGCTGTATGTGTACATATCTGTATATGTAATGCTGTGTGACTCTTTATTTAGTGCTGTATGTGTACATATCTGTATATGTAGCCGTGACTATTTAATGCTGTATGTGTACGTATCTGTATATGTAGTGCTGTGTTACTATTTAATGCTGTATGTGCACGATCTCTATATGTAGTGCTGTGTGACTATTTAGTGCTGTATGTGCACATATCTGTATATGTAGTGCTGTGTGGGTCTTTAGTGCTGTATGTGTACGTATCTGTTTATGTAGTGCTGTGTGTCTCTTTATTTAGTGCTGTATGTGCACATATCTGTATATCTAGTGCTGTGTGACTCTTTATTTAGTGCTGTATGTGCACATATCTGTATATGTAGTGCTGTGTGTCTCTTTATTTAGTGCTGTATGTGCACATATATGTATATGTAGTTCTGTGTGTCTCTTTTCAGTGCTATATGTGAGCGTATCTGTACATGTAGTACTGTGTGACTCTTTGTAGTGCTGTAGGTGTACATATCTGTATATGTGGTGATGTATGACTCTTTATTTAGTGCTGTATGTGTACATATCTGTATATGTAGTTCTTTGTGAATCTTTATTTAGTGCTGTATGTGCACATATCTGTATATTTGGTGCTGTGTGACTCTTTATTTAGTGCTGTATGTGTACATATCTGTATATGTAGTGCTGTGTGACTATTTAGTGCTGTATGTGCACGTATCTGTATATGTGGTGCTGTGTGACTCTTTATTTAGTCCTGTATGTGTACATATCTGTATATAAAGGCAAATAACCTCTGTGTGCAAACTCTGAGGCAAGGGTTACCCTAAAGGGCATTTGGCTGGGAAGCCAAGTTTCAAGAAAAATACAAAATCACACATGCCCCCACAATGCAAAGCATCATGGGCTGCACATGCAAATCACCACAGAATGCCATGCTGGTCCAACTTTAAGCAGAACTGCATGGTGCCAAAGGCCTCTCACTCAGTTTGCAAAGGGTGCTAACAGAAGACATAGAACACGTGTTTCATCCTACCAGGACTCATCAGTATGCCTCATCTGTTTGACACCCCAATGGAATGGACCAGCTCCCTTCAGGCAGTGTGCCTTGGATGTGCTGTGGTTAACCCATTAAAATAAAAACTATTTCAAGACAAAGAACCTCTGCGCAAACACTGAGGCAATGGTTACCCAAAGGGCATTTGGCTGGGAAGCCAAGTTTCAAGAAAATACAAAATCACACATGCCCCCACAATGCAAAGCATCATGGCTGAACATGCAAATCACTACAGAATGCCATGTGGTCCAACTTTAACCAGAACCGCATGGTGCGAAAGGCCTCTCACACAGTTTACAAAGGGTGCTAACAGAAGACATAGTATATGATGTGCTGTGTGACTCTTTATTTAGTGCTGTATGTGTACATATCGGTATATGTAGTGCTGTGTGACTCTTTATTTAGTGCTGTATGTGTTCAGATTCTATATGTAGTATTATGTGACTTTATTTAGTGCTGTATGTACATGTATCTGTATATGTAGTGCTGTGTAGTCTCTTTATTTAGTGCTGTATGTGCATATATCTGTATATGTACTGCTGTGTGTCTCTTTAGTGCTGTATGTGTATATATCTGTATATGTAGTACTGTGTGACTCCTTTTAGTGCTGTATTTGTACATATCTGTATATTTGGTGCTGTGTGACTATTTAGTGCTGTATGTGTACGTATCTGTATGTGGTGCTGTGTGACTCTTTATTTAGTGCTGTATGTGTACATATCTGTATATGAGGTGCTGTGTGACTCTTTATTTAGTGCTGTATTTGTACATATTGGTATATGTAGTGTGGTGTGACTCTTTATTTAGTGCTGTATGTGTACATATCTGTATATGTAGTGCTGTGTGACTATTTAGTGCTGTATGTGTAACGTATCTGTTTATGTAGTGCTGTGTGACTCTTTATTTAGTGCTATATGTGTTCGTATCTCTATATGTAGTGCTGTGTGACTCTTTATTTAGTGCTGTATGTACATGTATCTGTATTCGTGAGTACTGCGAGTCTCTTTATTTAATGCTGTATGTGCACGATCTGTATATGTAGTGCTGTGTGGCTCTTTATTTAGTGCTGTATGTATGATATCTGTATATATAGTGCTGTGTGTCTATTTAGTGCTGTATGTGCACATATCTGTATATGTAGTGCTGTGTGTCTCTTTTTAGTGCTGTATGTGTATATATCTGGATATGTAGTACTGTGTGACTCTTTTTAGTGCTGTATGTGTTCATATCTGTATATGTGGTGCTGTGTGACTATTTAGTGCTGTATGTGTACATATCTGTATGTGTAGTGCTGTGTGACTCTTTATTTAGTGCTGTATGTGTACATATCTGTATATGAAGCACTGTGTGACTATTTAGTGCTGTATGTGTAAATATTTATATATGTAATTCTGTGTGACTCTTTATTTAGTGCTGTATGTGCACGATCTGTATATGTGGTGCTGTGCGACTCTTTATTTAGTGCTGTATGTGTACATACCTGTATGTAGTGCATTGTGACTCTTTACTGCTGTATGTGTACATAACTGTATATGTGGTGCTGTGTAACTCTTTAGTGCTGTATGTGTACATGACTGTATATGAGGTGCTGTGTGATTCTTTATTTAGTGCTGTATGTGTACATATCTGTATATATAGTGCTGTGTGACTCTTTATTTAGTGCTGTATGTGTACATATCTGTATATGAGGTGCTGTGTAACGATTTAGTGCTGTATGTAAATTTCTGGATATGTAGTGCTGTGTGACTCTTTATTTAGTGCTGTATGTGCATATCTGTATATGAAGTGCTGTTTGACTATTTAGTGCTGTATGTGTGCATATCTGTATATATAGTGCTCTGTGACTCTTTATTTAGTGCTGTATGTGTACGTATCTCTATATGTAGTGCTGTGTGACTATTTAGTGCTGTATGTGCACATATCTGTATATGTGGTGCTGTGTGTCTCTTTATTTAGTGCTGTATGTGTACATATCTGTATATGTAGTGCTGTGTGACTTTTATTTAGTGCTGTATGTGTACATATCTGTATATGTAGTGCTGTGTGTCTGTTTAGTACTCTGTGTGCTCATCTATATATACTTAGTGTTGCATGTACGTATCTGTTTATGTAGTGCTGTGTGTCTCTTTATTTAGTGCTGTAGGTGTATATATCTGTTTATGTAGCTCTGTGTCTGGTACTCTGTGTGCTCATCTATAAATTTAGTGCAGTATGTGCACATATCTGTATATGTAGTGCTGTGTGTCTGTTTAGTACTCTGTGTGCTCATCTATATATATTTAGTGCCGTATGTGTACATATCGGTATATGTAGTGCTGTGTCTGTTCAGTACTCTGTGTGCTCATCTATATATTTAGTGCTGTATGTGTACATATATGTATATGTACTGCTGTGTGTCTCTTTCTTTAGTGCTTTATGTGTACATATATGTATAAGTAGCACTGTGTGACTAGTGCTGTATGTGTACATATCTGTATATGTAATGCTTTGTGACTCTTTATTTAGTGCTGTATGTGTACATATCCGTATATGTAGCTTCGTCGGTGGCTATTTAGTGCTGTATGTGTACGTTATTTGTAAATGTAGTGCTGTGTGACTATTTAATGCTGTATGTACGATCTCTATATGGTAGTGCTGTGTGACTATTTAGTGCTGTATGCACGTATGTGTATATGTAGTGCTGTGTGACTATTTAGTGCTGCATGTGCACATATCTGTATATGTAGTGCTGTGTGATTCTTTTATTTAGTGCTGTATGTGCTCATGTATCCTTTTTCTAGTGCCGTGTCTCTTTATTTAAGGCTGTACGTACATATCTGTATATGTAGTGCTGTGTGACTCTTTATTTAGTGCTGTATGTGCACATATCTGTATATGTAGTGCTGTGTGTCTCTTTTTTCAGTGCTATATGTGTACATATCTGTACATGTAGTACTGTGTGACTCTTTTTAGTGCTGTATGTGTACATATCTGTATATGTGGTGCTGTGTGACTATTTAGTGCTGTATGTGTACATATCTATGTGTAGTGCTGTGTTACTCTTTATTTAGTGCTGTATGTGTACATATCTGTATATGTAGTGCTGTGTGACTAGTGCTGTATGTGCACATATCTGTATATGGTGGTGCTGTGTGATTCTATTTAGTGCTGTATGTGTACATATCTGTATATGTTGTGCTGTGTGACTATTTAGTGCTGTATGTGTACATATCTGTATATGAGGTGCTGTGTGACTCTTTATTTAGTGCTGTATGTGTACATATCTGTATATAAGACAATGAACCCTCTGTGCGCAAACACTGAGGCAAGGGTTACCCAAAGGGCATTTGGCTGGGAAGCCAAGTTTCAAGAAAATACAAAATCACACATGCCCCCACAATGCAAAGCATCATGGGCTGCACATGCAAATCACCACAGAATGCCATGCTGGTCCAACTTTAAGCAGAACTGCATGGTGCCAAAGGCCTCTCACTCAGTTTGCAAAGGGTGCTAACAGAAGACATAGACCACGTGTTTATCCTACCAGGACTCATCAGTATGCCTCGTCTGTTTGACACCCCAATGGAATGAACCAGCTACCCTTAAGACAGTGTGCCTTGGATATGTTGTGGTGAACCCATTAAAATAAAAACTATTTAAAGACAAAGAACCTCTGTGCGCAAACACTGAGGCAAGGTTACCCCAAAGGGCATTTGGCTGGGAAGCCAAGTTTCAAGAAAATACAAAATCACACATGCCCCCACAATGCAAAGCATCATGGCTGAATATGCAAATCACCACAGAATGCCATGGTGGTCCAACTTTAACCAGAACCGCATGGTGCCGAAGGCCTCTCACAGTTTGCAAAGGGTGCTAACAGAAGACATAGTATATGAGGTGCTGTGTGACTTTTTATTTAGTGCTGTATGTGTACATATCTGTATATGTAGTGCTGTGTGACTGTTTATTTAGTGCTGTATGTGTTCGGATCTCTATATGTAGTGCTGTGTGACTCTTTATTTAGTGCTGTATGTACATGTATCTGTATATGTAGTGCTGTGTGTATCTTTTTAGTGCTGTATGTGATATATCTGTATATGTAGTACCGTGTGACTCTTTTAGTGCTGTATGTGTACATATCTGTATATTTGGTGCTGTGTGACTATTTAGTGCTGTATGTGTACATATTTGTATATTGATTCTGTGTGACTTTATTTAGTGCTGTATGTGTCACATATCTGTATATGTGAAAGGTAAGCGACTTTTTATTTAGTGCTGTATGTGTACATACCTGTATGTAGTGCATTGTGACTCTTTATTTAGTGCTGTATGTGTACATAACTGTATATGTGGTGCTGTGTGACTCTTTAGTGCTGTATGTGTACATAACTGTATATAGGAGGTGCTCTGTGATTCTTTATTTAGTGCTGTATGTGTACATATCTGTATATATAGTGCTTTGTGACTTTTTATTTAGTGCTGTATTTGTACATATCTGTATATGAGGTGCTGTGTGACTATTTAGTGCTGTATGTGTAAATATCTGTATATGTAGTGCTGTGTGACTCTTTATTTAGTGCTGTATGTGTACATATCTGTATATGTAGTGCTGTTTGACTATTTAGTGCTGTATGTGTACATATCTGTATATGTGGTGCTGTGTGTCTCTTTATTTAGTGCTGTATGTACATATATCTGTATATGTAGTGCTGTGTGACTTTTTATTTAGTGCTGTATGTGTACATATCTGTATATGTATTACTGTGTGACTCTTTATTTAGTGCTGTATGTGTACATATCCGTATATGTAGTATTGTGTGTCTCTTTGTTTTGGTGCTATACAGCCTATAACCTGTCATTGTATGATGCTGCTGTCCCATCCCTCTTTCACAAATGTCGATGCCTTACATGCAGCATTGTAGACTCTGTCATTCCACAAGTCAGGAAGTTCCTTGATGGCTTTTATAACTTAATTATTAGTACACAATAAATGGCAATGCTGCCAGCACCTGGTCTTAGTCAGGTCAGTGAGATTAGCAGAAATTAGAGTGAGCTGCAAGATTTGGAGATTTGAGGTAGTTTGTAGTGGCTGCTTGTCTGCGTCTGTAGCTTAGTTTTGTGGATTTACATGGTTTTCTGCTTGAGTAACTACACCATTCTTGCTCACTACATCCGTGAAAGTCTACTGAACTGGATTTCTGCAAAACATCATCACCAGGTATCTGCATTTTCATTTAAAATCAACTTTTGGAAGCTATCCCTAGCAAAACATAAGTCAAGCAACTAAGTCTGACAAACTCAGTGACTCTAGGTCTGCTTGAATCCACATTTTCATCTGACCTGCTCCATGATCTGTATGTGTGTTTTCAACAACCTCTTTGAATGACAAAGAAGCATGCAGACAAAAGGATTTCACATCCTGCATATGCACAGGCACAGTTCATCATGTTCAGGAATTCTAACACATTCTGTGACTCTGTACCTCAGCTGTTAATCATTTCTTTTGGCTTGTGACTTAATCCACCAGGTATATACTCCTGTCTCCTGTTATGTCTAAACTGGCTAACAACTTGTACATCTCTTGCTACTTATCCCTGGGCTTAACAATGTATAGTGACTTCAGGTTTTCTAACATCCTGCTGTACTATTACTCGAATTCTACCCCTGCTCACTCTATCCTCATCAGAAAGGACTGTATCTATCTGTCTATCCACCATATCTCTTGAACTATCGAGACCCAAACGCCAGCTAGGCACTCTCTGCCAACCCATTTTCTCACCTTGCCCGCGGCCCTTATGCTTGCCGGAGATATTGAACCCAATCCGGGGCCCTATGGTTTGCGCTCACCCCTGCAATGGCTGCAACAAAAAAGGGTCTGGTTATAGCCCACATGAATATCTGAAGTCTCACGAGTCACCTGGCTGAGCTCAAGCCTGGGCTAAACTGATTAACCCTGACATTTTATGCCTATCAGAGACTTGGCTGAAGCCTTGGGTGCCTGATGCCACTTGTCTTGTGCCTGGTTATAGCATTCTAAAGAAAAGACCGTATTGGGTCAAAGGGGGTTGCGATTATGTACAAAATCATCTATCCTGAACATCCTACCCTGCACTGATTCCCTAACACCTTGTGAAACTCTGCACGCTACCCTGGCACTGGGTTCAAAACTGCTGCACATCATTTGTGTCTCACAATCCACCTACAAGCGGGATGAGTGGTCTCAGAATTTGCTACAATATGTCTCCCAGAATGTAAAATCAAATGAGGCTCTACTCCTTGGGACCTGAATCTTAACTGGCTGGGTCCACAGCACAGCATCCTTGAATCTCTAATACAGAAGCACAATCTACACCAAACTATCACAGGCTTTACCAGAACTACTACTCCGCACTCAGGGTCCCTACTTGATTGGATCCTCACCACCAGACCTGATCATGTACTAGATGCCACAGTGCTTGCTGACTCAATCACTGATCATTCCCCACACTTTGTCGATGGCGATCCTGTCCACCTCCTCCTCCTCCACCACGTCTGATTAGGTTTTCAAACTATGCTGCCCTGGACAAACAAGCCTTCCTATTTGACCTCTCTTGTGTTGAATGGTCTAACATTTATACCGCAACCAATGTTGATACTGCCTCAATTCATTTCTGACTGAATTTGGCAACATCCAAAAGAAGCACCTCCTACAGTCAAAAGGAGGGTAAGGGCCAGCATTCGAGGTGGCTGAAAAAGACCTGCTTCAAAAGTTAAAAGTTAGAGACAATCAATGGAAAAGTACAAACAAACTGGACTGCAGTCAGATCTCATTCTGTATAAACAATACAGAAATGACTGTAAAAGATGCATCAGGCAGGCCAAAGTAAATACTGCCAAAACCTGCTGATTAATTCTTCCTATGACCCTCGTAAGTTTTGGGGTCACATTAAGTCCTTCTTAGGTTCTGCTAAAGATGTCACTCCCTCAGATATGGTCCTACATGGTGTACACTGTAATGATTCTACTACCATTGCAAATGCTTTTAACCAACAATTTTCTGACTTATCTGCCTACACAGCTTCCCTCCCATCACAATCCTCTGCTTCACAGTTTAACCCCACAGCATCTGAAGGACCCCAAACTTAACCACCCCTTCTATTTCTGGAAGTGTCTAGGCATCAGGTCCTAAAGCTGCTCAGGTCACTCTCTGAAAACACCAATACTGGCTCAGATGGCCTAGAACCAAGACTACTAAAATTGGCTTTTACTACATCTCTGGCCCCTGGCACACATCTTCACCCTACTCTCTCCAATGGCATTGTCCCTGAAGTCTGGAAGGCAGCCAGAGTCACTCCTGTATTTAAGAAAGGCAGTAAAATGACATATCAAATTACCGGCCTATTGCTATTTTGTCTGTTCTGAATAAAATCCTGGAAAAGTAGTATCCATGCAAATCACTGAATACCTTGAGAAATTCAATTTACTAAGCTCAGCACAACATGGTTTTAGAAGCATCACAGTACCATGAAAGCACTTGCAAAATTCACTCAGATATCGTTACCAATATGGATAGAGGAAAGTTAACAGGGGCAGTCTTCATTGACTTAACCAAAGCTTTCGATCTGGTTGACCATTCTCTGCTACTATCCCCTCAGTACCTTGGGCTTCTCTCCCCAGTCACTACCTGGTTCAAAAGCTACCTCTCCAACAGAACACAAGCTGTTAAGTTTAATTCATCCATGTCAGACAGTGCTGTTATCAACATTGGGGTCCCTCAGGGGTCTATACTTGGCCCTCTTCTATTCTCATTATAGTCAATAAACTTCCTGAGCTGGTCACCACAGGTCACTCACTTTTTATGCGGATGACCTGGTAATTTATTATCACTCTGATAAGGTCCTGGATCTAAATGCTGCCCTCACTGCAGATTTTGTGCTGTACAACACTGGTTGAACTCTCAACCCTGGTTTTAAATACAAATAAAACAAAGTTATGATGTTTGGCTCCAATCACAAGCTTAGATCCTGTCCTCTGACCATCTCTGTCTCTGATATCGATGGGGACCCTATAGAAACTGTCACTTCCTTTTGTTACCTTGGCATCCACCTGGATCAAACCTTGGACCTGAAAGCACATATACAGGAAACCTGCAAGTCAATTAACTGCAAATTGGGGCTGCCTATAGAACCAAATACCTGCTCACCCTGCTGCTAAACTGGCGATAGCCAGAGGCATTCTATTGCCAACCCTTACATATGGGTGTCCCATCCTGTCCTTGGCCACCAAATCTTCACTGCAACTATGGATACTACCTTCAATAATGTGTGCAGGTATGCAACCAAAGCACCTCAGCTGCAGCATCATTGTCTCTTATATCAGGACCTTGGTTGCCTCTTCCTTCCTCTACCAGGCAGTACTACTTGTACAATTTAGTTGATTCCATCCTAAGGACATCCAAGCCTGCTATCCTGTCTGATCTCCTCAGGTCGGCCATTCCCACAAGGAATCTTAGATCGGCTGATCAGACCTTACTATCCATCCCCTTTGTCGGACTAAAAGGGCATGGGCTCCTTCCATCATGCTGCCCCCACCTATGGAACCTACTACCTCAGGATCTAAGAGATGTCTCCACTCATGTGACTTTTAGAGCAAACTCAGGACTTTCCTCACTACTATGGACAAATGTGTTTGCTTTGACCCTACCTGATCCGCTGCATTTGTACTGTTTCCTCATTGCTAGCACTTTTGCCTGTCCAAATGGGTGTTCTATACTGTGCCTTGTAATTAATGTTTTATTTTGTGCCTTGTAATTAATGTTGCCTTAACCTGTTTCTCTATAAGCCTAATGTTAGCTGTTGACAATTGTAAGTCGCTATTCTACTCCATGACATTCTTATCTTCACTTCACAGCCTCCTCACTTAACCCCACTGCTGCCTCTTCCCCCTTCTTCTGTTATATCCTCTTCCCCTTTTCACTCCCACCAAACTCACCTTTACCTGTTCCTACCTCATCCATGCCTCCTTAGTCCCCACCCTCCTGGCTGTGCTTAGTCACCTCTCTCCACCTACTACCTACTCCCACCGCTCTCCGACCCTCCTTCCCTGCCCTGCCGCCTCTTGGTTCCACTGGCTCGCTTGACTTTGACACTTTGCCGCTATTGATTTAACTCCTCCACCTCTATCCCCTCTCACTGGCATCCCTACTCGCCCCTGCTGCCTCATCGGTTCCACCAGCCCGCTGTATTTTCGTACCTCCTACCACTGTTGCCATCTACCGCTCGCCTCCTACCACCCCTCTTCACCTGCCGCCTTCGGCTCCATAGGCCCGGCCGCAGGTTGGTAACACCACCCCCGCTTGTTGTCAGATTCGACGGGCACTCTTCTCCACTTAATCTCCTCCCATCCTTTTGCCAGTTTTCCTTCCTTGTGTCTTTTCTACTGATGCCTATCCTCTCTTATTTTCTGCCTTCTACTAGTCACATTTTTGAGTATGTTCCATGATCAAGTGCTAAAGTATATTTTGTTTACTAATGCATGTTACACTGCCATATGTATTTCTCTGCATTTTTGTACTCGTTGTCTTAATAATCTGGCTGTACTCTTTGTGTGTTGTAATTGTACCTCCCGGTCATGCCTGAAAACAGTCACTTGCTGACTAGCGACTTACTCAGTTAACAAAACTAAATAAATAAATAAATTACTTCAGGACTGGAGCAGATACAGCATCAGTTGGCCTAGGGACACATTGAGAGGGGCCAGTGACTAACCTGGATTAGAAGTTGCCACAGTACTACTAACGCCCCATCATTTTAAGGGGTCATGGGGCTGTGTGAATAAAACAACTGTTTTTAGAGAATGGGGAGTCATTCTTGGTTGCATTGACAGCTTGAAAATACTGTCTGCTCTGTCTTGGTGCCAGGAGCCAACAATTGTATATCTCTTTAATCCAGCCATTTTGAGGACCGTGGAAAGGGTGAGGTGGGTGGTAAATATTTGGAATGGGCTGTATGAGTGGTCAGGAGATTAGCTCTGGACACCAGATGAAGGGGATAGGGTATTTATGTTTTTCCTCCCCCATCCTAGCTGAATAACGAATATGATTACCCAAGATTTGGGGACCAAATATACTACTCAGTCCAAATATTCAAAATAAGGTATTCACACACCCTAGTACTGTGTGTGTAACTTAATATGTATATAGGGCGTATGTGCATCCCTGTATGTATGTCACGTGTGTGCACATTTGTATAGTGGCATGTGTGTCTATATGTGTGTGTGTGTGTGTGTGTGTGTGTGGTGTGTGTGTCTATATAAAGTTCTGTGTATGCATCCCTGTATGTAGTAATGTGTGTGCACATTTGTATATGCAGTGGCGTGTTTGTGTGTCTATATGCTGTGCTTTGTATGCATCTCTGTTTGTAGTGCTACGGTATGTGTGTGCATGAGCTTGTATGTGTAGGGCTGTGTTGGCACCTCTGTGTGTAGTAGCTGTGTGTGCCCAGATCTCTAGATGTAGTGGGTGTATGCATCTCTTTATGTCGTGCTATGTGTGTGTGTGAATCTGTATTTGCAGTGATATGTGTGCGTGTCTATATGTTGTGCTGTCTGTGTGCATGTCTCTATATGTAGTGATATGTATATGCATCTCTGTATGTAATGTTATGTGTATGTGTGTTTACGTAGTGCTATGTGCATGGGTATCAGTATCGTAGTACTTGTCTGTATATAATGCTGTGTATGTACCTCTGTATTCAATGTTGTGTATGTGCATGTCTGTATATGCAGTGGTGTGTGTGTGTGTGTGTCTATACATAGTGCTGTGTGTGCATGTCTCTATATGTAGTGCTGTCTGTGTGCATGTCTTTATATGCAGTGGTGTGTGTGTGTGTGTGTGCACGTCTATGCATAGTGCTGTGTGTGCATGTCTCTATATGTAGTGCTGTGTATATAGTGCCATGTGTATGTGCATGTGTGTTTATGTAGTGCTGGTGCATGGGTATCGGTATGTAGTACTTGTCTGTATGTAGTGCTGTGTATGTACCTCTGTATTCAATGTTGTGTATGCACATGTTTCTATATGCAGTGATGTGTAGATGCATCTCTATATGTAGTGTTATGTGTATGTGTATTTATGTAGTGTTGCATGCATGGGTATCTGTATATGCAGTGGGTGTGTGTGTGTGTGTGTGTGCGTGTCTATACATAGTGCTGTGTGTGCATGTCTCTATATGTAGTGATGTGTATATGCATCTCTGTATGTAGTGTTATGTGTATGTGTGTTTATGTAGTGTTGTGTGCATGGGTATCTGTATATGCAGTGGTGTGTGTGTGTGTGTCTATACATAGTGCTGTGTGTGTGCATGTCATATGTAGTGCTGTCTGTGTGCATGTCTTTATATGCAGGTGTGTGTGTGTGTGTGTGTGTGTGTGTGCATGTCTATGCATAGTGCTGTGTGTGTCATGTCTCTATATGTAGTGCTGTGTATAGTGCCATGTGTATGTGCATGTGTGTTTATGTAGTGCTGTGTGCATGGGTATCGGTATGTGTAGTAATTTGTCTGTATGTAGTGCTGTGTATGTACCTCTGTATTCAATGTTGTGTATGCACATGTTTCTATATGTAGTGATGTGTAGATGCATCTCTATATGTAGTGTTATGTGTATGTGTATTTATGTAGTGTTACGTGCACTGGTATTGCATGGTGTGTGTGTGTGTGTGTGTGTGTGTGTGTGTGTGTACGTGTGTCTATACATAGTGCTGTGTGTGTGCATGTCTCTATATGTAGTGATGTATATGCATCTCTGTATGTAGTGTTATGTGTATGTGTGTTTATGTGCGTTGTGTGCATGGGTATCTGTATATGCAGTGGTGTGTGTGTGTGTGTGTCTATACATAGCTGTGTGTGCATGTCTCTATATGTAGTGCTGTCTGTGTGCATGTCTTATATGCAGTGATGTGTGTGTGTGTGCGTGTATATACATAGTGCTGTGTGTGTGCATGTCTCATATGTAGTGCTGTCTGTGTGCATGTCTTTATATGCAGTGGTGTGTGTGTGTGTGTCTATACATAGTGTTGTGTGTGTGCATGTCTCTATATGTAGTGCTGTGTATGCAATGCCATGTGTATGTGTATGTGTGTTTACATAGTGCTGTGTGCACAGGTATCAGTATATGTAGTACTTGTCTGTATGTAGTGCTGTGTATGTACCTCTGTATTCAATGTTGTGTATGTGCATGTCTGTATAAGTAGTACTGTGTGTATGTGTATCTGTATACATAATGGATATGTAATTGTAAGTAACTTGCATTTGTGTAACCTTTAAGAACTAGCAACTGTGCATCCCATTGGATAGAGATGTTGTGAAGTTAAACTTTGCCCATGAATTTCACATGAAGCGCTGAAAATTCACACTTGTGGAATTAGCAGAGTTTTGGCTGGCAGTCAAAACTTCAATTTGCATGATCTGCACAAAGTTTTGGTGAAATTGCCATTTTTTTCTCAAAGAGTGAAATTCACTGGCAAATTTCACGTTTTTATGGAGAATTTGTGAAATTCACAGATGAGAATTTTGTGAAATCACTCTGTGAAATCTGCCAAATCCACAAATTTTGTGGACTTGGTGCATCTCATGTGCTTGCCCACTGAACACGCATTGTTGGCGGAGTTACGTGCCCACCATATGTGGTCCTACATGTGGAGGCAGTAAAACACAGTGATTTAAGGCTCTGAGCTGTAAACTTGGAGACCTGGGTTTGAATCCCACAGCCCCATCTTGCATACTGTGTGACCCTGAGCAAGTCCCTTAACTTCCTTGTGCTCCCAGGTCACACCTGTAAACAAGTTTTTAGATTAGTGTGTCTCTTGGTTAAACAATCATACTGTGTGACCCTGAGTAAGTTACTTATCTTCCTCGTGCTCCCAGGGTCACATCTGTTAACAAGCTTCAGCTTAGTGTATCTCTGTGATTTAAAGAAAAAAAAAGAAAAGGGAGGCTGTTCCAAATGCTGTCACCCAAATTTAGTGACAAAAGCTTGGCTCTTGCCAATGTTATGGGTGATGGTAGAAGTGAAAATGAACTATGCCCATAGGCGTATGCGCAGTATCGCTGTATGTGGACTTAGTTCATTTCCAGTCACTAGTTCCATATCAATATACAGCTTTGTCTGCTGATACAGGACACACTCAGGGCAGACAGTGGCCAGCCAAGGAGGTGAGCGAGGGTAAGTCCCAATTGTCATATGAGGGGTTAGCATTTGGGTGGAGGAGGGCAGGAAGATGCCAGTAGAGGGAAGGGAGAGCCTATTGGACACCAGGAGATTTTCGTCATGCAAATAGTGATCAGTTGAGGAGGAAGTACCACTAGCACCAGGGAATGTTTATTTCATTTTGATTGAGGTTAAGGTGAGAGGGGTACCACTAGCACCCTTCAGAGGCATGAGGTTTGGAGGTAGGAGGGACAATGAACATCTGTCTATTCAATGCCTCTGCACATGCAACAGCGTGGAAGCACTGCACAGAAATTCTAATGCTTACAATGGCATGCAAATGGCCTCTTAGTGTCTTGCATGCCTCATGTTGCTCGTTAGCCTGCTGGTTTTGAATACGGCAGCCAGGAGCAAAGGCATTTACCAGTTTGGGGCACAACAGCCCTGTTGCTCCTGGTGCCTCTTGCCAGGAGGGGCAGTGGTGTGCTGTACTTCTGCACTCTGCACAGCACTATTACAGTCTTATATTGATACCTGCAGTGCGCGGTGGACACGGTACTATGCATGTGCAATACATCACCCAGCCACCAGCATGTTGATGAGTGCACTGCAATAACCTTTGCACTGCACCTGCAGCCATGGCTGAATAGTAGGCCTTCCCTATGCTTTACTATGTTGAGAGAGAATAATTTTAGATTACTACTAATTATCACCCCAGGTCTCTTTCCTCATTTGAGTGTACCACCTTTATCCCATTTATCCTGTACTGTAGCTGTGGATTTCTGCACCCAGTGTACATCACGTTGCAGATTTTGGCATTGAATTTTAGTTCCCAAATACCGGACCACTTTGCCAGTTTTCACACATCTTTCATCATAGTGTTAATCCTTTCATCATATTTTGTGATTTATTATGCTTTTGATGCCCAGACTTCCACTTCTTCAGCCCCCACCGTCTATCCCGGGACTCACCTGTTGTCGATGATCAGCCCAGGCATACACCCTCTGGGTGTGGCTGTTGGTGGTTACAGCCCTCATGGACATGAAGTCACAGCTCCCAAACACCACTGGGCGATCCCTCTGGCTTAGCCCCCCAGGATGGGGCCACAGGACCAGACCAACTCCAATGGAACACATATCGCTATGTCGCTGGCCCATGAGGTCAAAGAGCATGGATCAGCAGTGAGGAGGTGGGACATCATCAAGGAGTGGGCAGCAATGTTTTACTTGAGACTCCTCAGGAGGAGGGTTGTGCAATGACAGAAGTGAGAACCACAACGTCCGACTTGCCTCCCAACAGTCTTGATGTGGGCAGCTATAGCCCCACGGCTTTTGCCAGGAGTCACAACTGTGCATGTCACTCAACCCCCACCCCTGAAGGAGGAGAAGAGTTAGCCAGGCTGCTCAGTCATCCTCCCTCTGCTGGTCCTCCAATAGCCTGAGCCTATTCCCGAACCCGAGCACTGGCATTGCAGTCAGAAACCTAACTGCTTCACGGGTGGACCAGTACCTTCACCATTTTATGTATGTTGGTGATTGCACAAAGTGAGGATATTGTTAAAATAGTGGAGATTAGAGGCATGTTACTGTCTGGTTCAGTGCAAGGGCAGTCTGCAGAAGGCTCAACAGTCTCAAGCCAAAGATCAGCGAGGCAAATCGTGGTAATGTTCTCTGCCTGTGGAGCAGAAACCTCATGCAGTTGAAAGGAAAGAGATGCTCCTGTCACAAGGTGGCTCTACTTTCATTTGGATGATGCCACCAGCAAGCAGATGAGTGGCATCACAATCACCTCTGAGCTCTGCCCATGCAGAGGAGATGTACAAAACAACTTCCTCCCACTGCCAAGTATCCCACCTACCTGCAATGCTTCCCATGACCCATCCATAAAAACAGCTCCCACCCGCTGCCAAGTATCGCACCCACCTCCTATCTCTTCTCTCTCCCCTTCTGTAGAAAAACAACTCCTCCCACTGCCAAGTATCCTGCCCACCTCCCAATCCTTAACCATGCCGTCTGCTGAAAACAACTCCTCCCACTGCCAAGCATCCTGCCCACCTCCCAATCCTTAACCATGCCCTGTCTGCTGAAAAACAACTCCTCCCACTGCCAAGTATCCCACCTACCTACCAATGCTTCCCCATGTCCCATCCATAAAAACAGCCCCAGCCACTGCCAAGTATCACACCCACCTCCTAATGCTTACCAGTACCATGCCCATTGAAAACAACTACCTCCCACTGCCAAGTATCCCACCTGACTGTCTATCCTTCCCTGTATCCTGTCCCTCAAAATCAGCTCCTCCCACTGCCAAGTATCTTGCCTACCTCCCACACCTTCCTGTACCATGCCTATAAACAATATAAAGAGAAAATGGTCCGGCGACAACTTCTTCCCCTCCAGGCTCCCACCCCTCACAACACTTACCATCCTACACCATCTACCCCATAATTACCTACCTGGTCCAGCGCTGCTCCATCTTGTACGTCCTGATTCTTCTGAACTCCACATGTGTGGTTAATGTCTTTTTAACTTTTACTCAAAACTTTGTCATTTCTTAATATTTGTACCCCAGATTTTCAACATGACCTTTGTTAAACACACCTCATGAAGCAGGTAGGTGAAATTTTCAAATTTCCCCAAAATGTGTATTTGCAGTCGCTCTGCAAAATCACATTTCAGATGGGATATGTTAAAATGTCACATGTCGATCATAAGGTGGTGTACTAAATAAACTATACTGAAACTTTGGGGTCGAAATCTTAAAGGAATAACAACATTATGAAGCAAAGTTGAAATTCTTCATGTTTTCTCATAACTTTACTATTTTTCCAGATTGTCACCCCAAATTTTCATCAGAGCTTTTTTACACCACCTCATGAACAAAGCAGGTATAATTTTTCAAATCCTTCTGAAACATATTTTAGGATCACTCCACAAAATCACCTTTCGGTCAGGATTTTAAAAATTCCACTTACCTTGCTCATAAGGTGAATAATAAGACTATGCTGAAAATTTGGGGTCAAAATCTGAAAACACATAGTTATGAAGAAACTTTGAAATTCTTCAACATTTACTCCTAGTTTTGCTCTTTACCAGACTGTGACACAACAAAGCTATTTTTGTGCCACGTCGTTATGAACATGACATGTGGCATTTTCAAATCCTGTCAAAATGTCTTTTCAAAATTACATTGTGAACAGGATTTCATAAATGAGACCTGTCATGTTCATAAGGAGGTGTACTATAAAGCTATGTTCAACATTTGCGTACAAAATTGGAAAAACAAAACAAAATTATGAACAAACGTTGACACTGTGCAATGTTTACTCATACATTTCAATATTTTACTTTCTAACTCACATTTTCAACATACTCATGTTTTTTTTACCTCTATTGGTGAGTGAACAGGGCAGGTTTCATTATCAAATCCCTCCAAAACCTGTTTTCTATTCACAAAACAATGCTTTGGATCCAGTTTCCTAAATGACACCTGTCACATTCATATGCTGGAGGGAAAAAGCTAGTATTTTGGAAATTCAAGGTCACAATTCAACAAAATGACAACATTATTTGTGAACCTCTTCATTTCCAGTCGTCACAATTTCACTATTATAATGCATATTATTAATTTGTTAATTATTGCCTCAGCAGTATCAATGCCGAACACCTATAGGTACACAGCAAATACAAGCAAGCCAATATTTGGCATTGACAAATGCTTGTTCACTCTGCCAGAGATTGTTGTCATCTGCAAATAAAATAACTTCCCTGAATCCAAACCAAATCACTAATGTATCTATTGAAAGGAATTGGCCACAAGACTGATCTCTGGGTACCACACAGAGTGTTTTGCTGATACAAATTTCAAGTAATCAGTAAACAAACAAATAATTCATTATCCAGGCCTTTGCACCAAGATATGGAGATTGGATCAATAAATTCAAGATCTGAGCATCTCTTCAATATATTTATATGTACAGTTCCAGCATCTGTAATAGATTCAATTTTAAATATTGGACCAGGTTATCTGTAAGAACCGAAAGGAATTTACAACAGTGTCAGTTTTGCCAGGGCTGGTATCAAAGATATCGCCATTTACTACCTGGGTTATTAGAGAATACACAGTCCCCATTAACTGTTCTACATGTGAGAGTAAACAACGCAGGAAAAGAAATCTCACTGAGATTCAGAGGGACTTTGAGAGTGTGGGGTGGAATTAAACAAGAGAGGATGTGAGCTGATTATATTTGGAATACTACCAGTCCCTCGGACAAGTAAGCAACAGATGGAGAATATAAGAACTTTAAATGGCTGGCTAAAAAATGGTGCCACAGAGAGAGTACATATATTTGAACCATTGGGAGGATTTCAGGCATACCACAGCTTTTCACATGATGGCTTACACATAGACAGGCAGGGAAAAAGGATACTATCATCTAAATTAAAACAGAGTATTGAACAACATTTAAAATTCACATTCACTAAAAATACCACCAACAGCTTAATCTGATTCAAGGTCAGTTGGCATTCATCTGTATCCCTCCCCGGGTCATGCCTGAAAATAGGCAGGATTTGTCTAGTGCACTTACCCGGTCAACAAAAACTAAATAAAAAACTAAATAAAATAAACTAGATAATTGGGGGAATCAGGGCTGAGAACACAAACATGACTAACAAGCATAATTCTATGTGGAATTGCCTTGTTTTTAATGGCAGAAGTCTTACTAATAAAATGGATGAATTAAAACTCAAGCTGTATAATGATAAAATCAAGGTATGTGCCATTACGAAAACATGGTGGAGGGCTGAAGATAATTGGGATAAGCAAATCCCAGGTATACTCTTTATAATAAGGATAGGCAGCACACTAGAGGTGGTGGAGTGGCATTATATATTCAAAATGACATTACATCCGAGATCAAGGACTACTGTATGGGCCCAGGATGAAATCTTATGGGTTAAGATTATTCCACCTAGGGCACCCAAGATTAACAAAGCAGTTGTATATAGACCACCAGCTAGGTTACCTGAACAAGATAGTCACCTACTTGATTCTATTAAATGTATAGCCCAAGAGGACAATGTCATTATACTAGGAGATTTTAATCTTCCTGGTATACAATGGGACCTACTACAAGTAAACTCACAGGTCGAACTTAGTTTCTGGAAGAACTACTAGCTGCAGGAATGGACCAACTGGCACAGGGAAACACAAGGGAATCATATTCTAGACCTAGTTTTAACTAATATGGTTGATAATATTCTAAATTGTAAAGTCAAGGCTCCGTTAGGAAACAGCGACCACTCCATGGTCAGCTTCCAAATCGATAGGAGTTACCAGACTTACCAGTGGGAGTACTTTATTGTATGACTTTAACAGGGTTAATTATGGTATATTCAAACATGATTTGGACACCTGGAACTGGCAGCAGAGCTCTCTGATCTAACAGTTCAAGAAATGTGGGATAAATTCATAAACAAAATAAATGAGTTGATCTAAAAACATGTCCCTATTAAGTATAAAATATATAACTCCAGGAGAATTCTGCCCCTTTGGATGACCTCTACAGTTAAAGGTTGATAAATAATAAGAAATAAGGCATACTCTAGGGCAAAGAGAGGCAGGAAGCCAAGTCATGGGCAATCTATAAACACCATCTAAAAAGGGTCAAAAGGGCTATAGGTAAGGCAAAAAGAGCTACAAATTAAAACTGGCAAAAAAAAACAAGGGATAATTATAAACGTTTTTATATATATGTAAATAACAAAAGGGGACAGGGTAAAAAATTGGACCGCTGAAAGATAATGACGAAAAAATTATTTCAGACAGTAAGCAAATGGCTGACAGGTTAATACATACTTTTCCTCAGTGTTTAATTTAGACCAAAAATACAGCATAGCAGATCACACTGCAGTGGGAAGCTTGGGTCTCAAAATAGAGCTAGAGGATGTAAGAACAAGGCTTAGAAGTCTGAATCAGAATAAAGTTAGTGGACCTGATGGTCTACATCCTAGATTGTTAAAAGAACTGGCAGATTACTTGGCAGGGCCGGTCACACAAATATTTCAACAGTCACTGGAAGCAAGGAAAACTGTACAGGCTTAGAGACAGATACGGTTGTCCCTATTCATAAAAAGGGACAAAAGCACGAGGTGGGAAACTATAGCCCATTAGCCTGACGCTACGTTAAAGAAGGTACTGGAGGGTATTGTGAAGGATTACATCATGGACTATGTGGAGCTTGAGGAAAAAGACAATTCCCAACATGGATTTACTAAGGCATGTTCATGTCAAACAAACTTACTGGAATTTTACAGTAAAGTTAGTAAATCTCTGGATGAAGGCAGTCCAGTGGATGTAATATTCTTAGACCTTGCAAAGGCATTTAATAAGGTCCTCACAAACAATTGATTAAAACTATCTCTAACTTGGGATACATTCTAAAATAGTCAACTAGGTAGGAGATTGGTTGTCTACAAGAAAACAAAGAGTATGCATTCCTGGGAAAAATGTCTGATTGGGCAGCTGTCACTAGTGGGGTCCCACAGGGATCTGTGCTGGGACCATGTTTGTTTAACCTCTATATGTCAGCTATGCAGGTAACACTAGACATTTGGCTTTCTAAATTTGCTGATGATACACGTATAGGATATCAGTTAATAAAATATCTGATGCCTCAAACTTACACTAGCACTTGGAGAATTGGAGTTATGGGCAAAGAAAAATGGGGCAACTTTAATGTGGATAAATGTACGGTTATGCACTCGACATTAAAATCCAGAAATAAATTACAGTCTGGGTAGATACCCTTAAAGTAGTACATGAGGAAACAGACTTGGGTATCAGAGTCAGTAATGATCTCAAGTTCCACTCACACTGTAACCTAATGGTTAAGAAGACAAATGGAATTCTGGGATGCATACAAAGACACATAAAAAGTAGGAAAAAGAGGTGTTGCTCCATTTGTATACCTCTCTTGTGAGGCCGCATACAGAATATTGCATGCAGTTCTAGGCACCAGGCTACAAAGGGGACATAAGAGCCCTGGAGATGGTACAGTGAAGGGCTACTAGAAAATCTCTGAAGTTAAGGATATGGCATATGAGGATAGGTTGATGAAACTGGATTTGTATCCTCGAATACCGTAGGATGAGAGGGATATGTGCTAATTTATCGCGCATTATCTGATAACCAGATTTGGGAGGAAATGGACCTGCTCCTTAGGGTGCAGTCACATAACACCCATGCCCACCCTTACAGTTGAAGGTGGATAGATGTAGGACAAAATCTCGTATATTTTGGTTCTCAAATAGGGTGGCAAGAGTTTGGAATGACTTACTGACTGAGGTGGTAGCTAGTCAGACTATGACATCCTTCAAACAGTCTCTCAACATTTATTTAAGGGGCAGAACCATAGTGGATATTAAATTCAAAGATAAGCGAGTCAAATGGACATCTGTCTTTATAGAGCTCTGTATTACCAATGTTACCAATGTTAGATGCTGAAACTGAATATGTAAACATTTGAATCATGTTAGAGTCCTATTATAAAATACGAAACCTGAATTTAAAATGAAAAAATGTTTTACCTTGTAGAGAATAAGAAAACCCCCTGTATGGGAAATGGACTTTGCCAACTGAACTTAGAACTTTGGGGCCCAATTTTCACAGGTGGGGATATTTGCAAAAGTGCAGAATGAAGTATTGTGCAAGGGTGGGTACTGTTGTGCATCCCCAGTTTTGTCTGCATGTAAATGATTTTCATACCAGTAGCAATTTCACAACTGTTCCTTCAGTTTACAACAGCCTGCAGTCCATTCTTTGTGCAGCTACACAGATATACTATGCCTGGCATTGCTAAGCATAGAGTTGTTTTGCTCCTCTGCTTGTACAGCAAATGCTGCCGCTGTGGCTGTTCATCTGAAACCTGCATGCATGCTGATGCAAAGGAGGATTCCCTGCACCAGCAAGTCATCCACAGCTGGGCCACTTGAGGTCACGAGGGTCTCGGAGCTGCCCTCCCCACACCGAACTTGCACAGCTGGGCCACTTGAGGTCGCGAGGGTCTCAGAGCTGCCCTCCCCCACACCGAACTTGTACAGAGCAGGGCCACTTGAGGTTGCGAGGGTCATGGAGCTGCCTCCCCACACCCGAACTTGCACAGGTACACTACAGGAAAACAAGCCTTGGAAGAGCCTGCCAGAATCACTGCTCACTCGCAGCCTAGCAGCTATCTGTACTGTTAATTATTTAATTTAGAATGTTAAAGGGGCTAAATTTCTGTTGTGTCCTCACACGTGATTTTTTTAGTCACTTAAAACTCATCCGAAAGCAAGGGCCATTACATTTGCCTTGCAGCTCTGTACTGAAGTTTGTATTTTGGCACCAATTCTTTGTTTAAAACGTCTACAGTTTCCTGCCTGACTGTGTTCTATGCAATTCTGCTCTACCTGCCTTTAATTAATTTAATTCTTAGCAGCCATATCTGCCACCAGCCCAGGCTTGTTCTTTATGTACGTTATTTATTGTATTATCACAAACTAAACCGGTTTGCCTGTTTCAGCTGCAGCTTTATGAAGTTATTTTAGGTGCAT
Source organism: Neoceratodus forsteri (assembly GCA_016271365.2). Taxonomy (NCBI): domain Eukaryota; kingdom Metazoa; phylum Chordata; order Ceratodontiformes; family Ceratodontidae; genus Neoceratodus; species Neoceratodus forsteri. Next base: position 228,717,629 of record JADMNL010000029.1, on the reverse strand, counting down.
AGTCCCTGTGTAAACTTAAAACTGTAAACGACCTGACTGACTACCCGCGCGATGTATCCTACTTTCCACTGAAATTAATTTCTCAAAATAGCCCTATCTGCCACTAGCACAGACTTGATTTATAAATTTAGCATATACTATGCCCTATTATACAGGGCATGGCTAAACAAGAGATTACCAGGATGCAAACCCTATATAATAAAATAGCTCATTTCGCAACCTTAGACCACCCGAGAGGTCACCACTGTGACACTTTGGCCAATCTTCGTTGGCCACGTTGATCGCCCACCCCAACACCCTTGCTTGTCCAGGCCTACAAGCTTCAAACCTCACGCTCCGCCAAGCATTGCTGACCATAACCTTCAAACACAACCCAAGGAACCTAAGAACCTCAGATATAATGCTATTAGAAGTCCCTAGGGTAAGGATAAATGCTGGCGGAAGATCCTTTTCCTCCTAAGCAGCCTGCCAATGGAACAAGCTCCTCCCCAGGTCCAGGCCTCCTCCTCACTCATGAACTTCGCATCAGGCTTAAGTCCCATCTGCTGACCTCAGCGCGATGCCACTGTCATGGCACTTAAAGCTCCTAAGGTACTCCCTCCTCTCCAACTCCTGTCTCCTAGCTTAACCTTCCTTCCTACCTGCCTTATTCAGACTGCTCGCCAGATGCCATGTAACCCCTGAATAAACTATATGCAAGTACTACCAATTGCTTACATGTCATGATGATAAACCATGCCTCCATCCACTGCTTTTCTTTTACCGTGCCTGTAAACCATGCCTGTATCCACTTTTCTTTTACCATGCCTGTAACCATGCCTGTAGCCACTATTTTTCTTTACTGTAACCACCTCATGATGTAACTCACAATGCCTCAAATGTTCCTCATGTCCTTGTTCATTCTTATAACTTGTATTGTTATCCTGGGTCACCCTGAAAAAGGGACCTGCAGGGGCTCAGTGGGCCTACCGGTCACCAAAATTTAATAAATAAATTTAATCTCCCAAACTCAGTCAGGCTGCCTGTTTCTACTGCAGCATTAGGCTCTAGGGCTAGAAATAAAGTCTGCACTAAATAAGGGAAAGCCAGTCAGTTCAGCAATCCAGAGCCTTGCTCGGTTTCATTGTGGCACCAGTCCAATAATTGGTGCCTCTCTGCATGTAGCTCTGAATGTAAGCCCTCCCACAAGTCTCATACCTTACTTAATCCTGTTCCCTTCTCCTCTCCTTTGTCCACAGCTGGGTCACTTGAGGTCGCAAGGGATCTCAGAGCTGCCCTCCCCAACACCGAACTTGCACAGGTACACTAGGGGAAAACAAGCCTTGGAGGAGCCTGCCAGAATCATTGCTCGCTGCCTAGCAGCTCTCTGTACTGTTTTCCCCGCCTGCATTCCGAGCCAGCTGGCCCACCGCCCCCACCATCACCCTTGGTCGACATTGGGCTATGTACCTAAGACCACATGATCATCTGAAAACAATCAGCCCACTTTGCCATCTGCAGCCTATACTAGCTCATCACTAGAGGCCACCATCTCATTTATAATTTGCCTTTAAAATGCAATTCAAATACAACATGAATAGCTACTTTAGTGTCCTTATCCAAACCATCACAATGCTGACTTTTTCTCCTTCCATCCCACTCTCCCAGTGGAAAAGCCTCACATATGGGATCCCAAGTCAGCTTCCCTAATCACCACCACAGAAATACCCCCAGACCACCAATATTCCCAATTCTGCTCAGCAGCAATTATACCCCCAACCTAAGCAACACTGCAATCAGGATCTTGTTGGAACTACATCCCTCTTTCCACACAATCACCTACAATGTAGCCCCATCACTCCTTGTCTCCAGCCCTGTTAGTCCAACCCTGCGTTCACCTCCCTATACCAGTCGGGTACACCAAAATCCCCACTCACTCAATGCTTCACACTCCATACTCAAATTGCTCCAGAAAGCTCTTCTCCAACATGCTCTCCTCCTCCTCCTCCTCTCTTCTCTCAGGAATGTACATCCCAATCCAGGACCACCTTAGACTAGAGTTATCAAGGAGGGCAGGCATGGTGGCTTACTACTGACCTCGGTAACATCTGCAGCCTACCTAGAAAGTTCACTCTCTCCAGGGCTGGCTAGCCCAACACAACCCTGAAATTCTGGCCTTATCTGAGACCTGGCTCTGTAAAACATTCCAGATGCCTCGGTCACCCTCAGTGACTACTCCATCTTCCGAGCAGACAGGACAGGCAAGAGGGGTGGTTGTGCCATCTATGTCAAAACATCCTGCAAGCCCTCATGGTCCCCTTCCCTGCCAGCACATGGTGCCCAAGCCATAACCATCAAAGTTATGCTCGGCACTCCAAGTAAACCGCTATACATTATGGTGGTTCACATTCCCCCTGAATCAAAAGCCCCCTTTGACTCTATACTGTCCAGCATCACCCATCCTCCTCCAAGAGCGAAGTGATTATAATGGGAGATTTTAACGTGAACTGGATATCCACCACACCTGCCACCTACAAAGATGCTGTCTGAGCTTATGATCTCACCCAGGTTGTCCAGTCCCCACCATGCATGACACCAGAACAGGGTCCTCCACCTTATCGACCTCTTCTTTACTAACCTTCCCAATCACCCCATAAAGGTTGAAGTGCTCCCTGATGTGATAGTGATCACTCCCCATCTCCTGCTGGTGGTTGAATAAAATCCCTCCCAGCCACCCTAAAGTTGCCGGCCCAAAGGCACCTCAAAAGAAGCCCTCTCACGCCCAAAATGTACTCTCTTCCTGTGACTGGTCACCCATCCACACTGCCCGGACTGTAGACGCTGCCCTCATCTCCTTTATTACCACCTTCAACACGGCCTGTGACATCTTTGCCACTTCACAAAGCAGGTCATAAAGAACAGGGATACCTCATGGATCTCACAGATCCTCCTTGATCTGATGCACCACAGAGATATTCTCTGGCATAGGCCCTGAACTCCCAGCTTCCCAGGACAGGCAACTCTACAGAGAGGTGAGAAACAAATACACCTGGGCCATCTGGCACGCTAAGGCAACCTACTAAAAGCAAGCACTCACCACCACATGGGGCACAGGAAAAACTCTGGAACAATATTAAGGAACTATGCAGGAAAACCATCTCCCTGTTCGACGCAGCTTCAAGTCAGAGAGCCCTCTCCCAGGACCCCACTACCATACCCAATGCCCTAAACACCACCTTCTCAGACCTCAGTCACATTCTTCCTCAAAACTTCTTTGACCCAATCACTAGTCACCCCTAGGACACCTCTGCCTCAACAGCCCCCCACCTTCCGGCTGCAAATCATCTCCTGCAGGAAGCTAAATGCTACCTCTCCAAAGCCTTGCACAACTCACGCTACAGCAGTGACTCCCTTTGACCTCAAAATTCTCTGACTAACACTGGATGAGACCCTGCCACACCTCACCAAATTACTAAACTTGTTGCTGCGCCTAGGTCAATTCCTTCTCTTTGGAAAAGAGAAATTATCACTCCAGTCTTAAAGAATGGTGACCCCACTTCCGATAACTACAGACACATTTCTATCCTCCCCCAAAAGCTCTAAAAATTGTGTCTGACCAGCTCACCAATTACCTGACCAACACAATCTGCTCTGCCATGAACAACACGGTTTCAGGAAGGGACACAGCACAACCACAGTTCTACTCAATTTACATCATACATACATGAGGCACTGGAACAGGGTCAATAGCAGGAGCTATCGATGTCGATCTGACCAAAGCATTCGACACTGTCAGTCATGCACTACTTCTCCACTCCTCCTTACCATTTCGCCTTGAGGCTATCTTCTGGTTCAAAACTATCTCACCTGCCAGGCGCAACAAGTTAAAATTAACTCCACCCTCTCCTCCAAGTGACCAGTCCCAACAGGTCTCCTCAAGGGTCGATTCTAGGCCACTACTTTTACTCTCTTCCTAAACTCCTCCCACAGTCCTGCAGTGGAAAGTGCTTGCTCTATGCGGACGCTGCCATAGTTTTCTGAAACATCCCAATCCTAATTCCTCCAAAATGCCCTACAAGGCTTTTTTAGAGAATTAGAATCCTGTTTTTTATTTATTTATCATGCCTAGGATTACAATTACCTTTGAGCCAAGGCTGTTTTACAAAGGTTCCACATCAGTTAATAACATACAACAGGGAATGCAGTTGATAAAACAGCAGACAATTCATGTTACAACAGTGTTATTGGGAAAGGTCAAGTATGGGAAGAGTAAGGTACAGTGAAGGAGGAAAAGCGGGTAGTTAAATGAGGCAGCTATAAAGACAGGGAGAGCACAGTTTGAAACCATGTGCCCACACAAAAATGGGTCAGGTCTAACACAGGGGTGGCACAGAGACACTGATGAGAGGAGAGAGGGAGGACGTAGATGCAGCTAGGCATTTGTCAGACAATGATGGGAAGGAGTGAAGGAAGGGGAAAGTGAGGGCAAGGCTAGGGGAGGGAATAAGTGCTTCAAGGGGCAAAGAGAGGATACAGCGGTGGTATATAGACCTAAGATTTGTAGTGACACCTCAGGAGCTGGGGGACTTAAAAGGAGCAGGAATTAAGCATAATAGGAGTTGGGACTATGGCTGTAGAGGTCATGAGCTAGGTGAGGCAGTCACTGAGCTGGAGGCAATGAGATGGGACCAGAGCTTGGTTTTGAACAGGCCTAGAGTTGAGGCTGAAGAGATGGTGTAGCTGAGACCATTCAGCCATAGAGGAGCCCTATAGGTGAAGGAGCATTGTCCCTGTGTAGTACGACAGCAAGGAACTTGCAGAATCTGGGTTGTTGAGCTCCTCATGTTCCATTGATTGGTGTTTTGATGTAACAAGACAGTGACATCAGGGGTGTAAGGCCAAGGTTGATTTTCTCCGCCATAGCACATGTGAGATACCTTATGTGGTTGAAGAGTTGGAGCCATCCAGATTGAACATAAAGGTCATAGGTATGGGCGGGCGGTGGGCTCCATTTATAAGTTGGCATGCTTTGTTTAGGGCAGCTGTTATACTTCTGAGGGTGGACATTGTGGTAGAGCCATAGATAATGAGGCCATAGTCTATAATTGAAACCACAGACCTCTGGGACGGCAATCTTCAGAGCCTCTGGGGTGAGATGTTGCTTATGCTTGTAGAGTAATCCAAGGCATGTTGGCAGCTTGGCCACACTGTCAACATGAGCAACATAGGAGAGATTGGAGTCAACAGAATCCTAGATATTTGAAAGAGTAGACTTGTTCAAGGGTGGTTCCCTGCTTGGTGGAGATGGCAAGGGTGTTGCTTGTGATGGTTGTGTGAACTGCTGAAAAGTAAGGACTTGGTTTTCTTGTGATTGAGGACTAGTTTATGTTTGAAAACCACGCTTTCAACGGCACTGAATCTGAGTTGGAGGCTGAGTTGTAGTGGTATAGGGTCCTTGTGCATGGAGAAGACAACAACATCATCTGCATACAAGATGATTTGTTCTAAGCAGGATTGTGGTAGGGAGTTTAAAAAGGCTGAAAAGGAGTGGGCCCAGTATGGACCCCTGAGGGACTCCAGAGTGGACAGGCAAGGTATCTAAGAAAGCAGTGGCAATTTTAACTCCTTGTGTGTGGTTGTCAAGGTAACTTTTGAACCAGTGGGCAGAGTCTGGTGTGAGGCCAGCAAGGAATAGTTGGTCAAACAGCAGCTAATGGTGGACCATGTCAAATGCTTTTGACAGGTCAGATGAAAACTGCTCCAGTAAGGAGGCCTTATCTAGGAACTATGCACTTCACCAGTAAATTCAAGCAGGGCAGTGGTGGTACATGTGCCCTTTCTAAAACCGTGCTGTTGTGTGCACAGAATATTGTATTTGTCCAAATAGTCAGTGAGCTGGTCCACGACAATACGCTCAAGGGCCTTGGATAGTGGTGGCAATATGGTGATCGGGCAATAGTTTGAGTGGCAGGTCTTGTCACCACTTTTGTGGACCGGGGTCACAGTGGCTGTTTTCCATATTTCTGGGAATGTACTGCTGTTTAGAGAGAGGTTAAAATGTTAGTTAAGGGACAGAGAACCTCATCAATTGTAAGTGATAGCAACAAGGTCCAGGGTGTCACTACTGGTTCTGCATTTAGAGATGGCTGAGGTGATGTAGCGGTGTGCCTCATCCAACTTAATCTCCCTGAAGTAGAAATGTGGGTGGTTTGATTGAGCACAGGGGTGTTCGGGGGATGTCACTGTCTGTGAAGAAGTCAGGTGGGAGAACAGTACTGAGGTCAGTAAAAGCCGCTTTGAAGGTGTTTGCAATGACCATAGGGTCAAGGGTAGTGGACTCTTCAACAATTAGCATGGCTGGAGGGACTTTGATTGTTTCCAGTAATGTCCTTGATATTGTCCCAGAAAGCACAACCTTTTCCCCAGGTGTTGGTTTGGCGCCCTTATAATATGAACTTTTCTTAACGCTAATGGATTTTGTGCAAGTATTCTGGGCATGTTTGAATTTTTGGATGTCAGATTGTTTGCCTGTGGCTTTAGCCACCACCCACAGGTGGTCCCTAGATTTCAGCTGAGAAAGGAGCTCCACAGTTATCCAAGGGTTACAGAGGGCTTTTGCTTTCCATTTTTAGCAGGAACAAAGAGGTCACAGGCCTTTTAAGGCAGTGATGAAGTAGTTGAGGGCTAGGTTAACATCCCTTGCCTTTGTAAATGGGCAGCCAGTCTTGCAAGGACAGGTGCTGCTTTGAGATGGGTAAGTTGACCATGGGGAGGACATGACTGGTAATGATTTGAGGGTGGCTTTAGAAATGTATTATACCATACACATATAACTGGGGAGTGGTCACTGAGATAGTCCGGGAGAATGAGGTATGAGAGATCCTAGTAGGGTGATTGGTAAGAACCCAGTCCAGCAGGGTACTGGTGCCTGTTTTGTAGTGTGTCCTAGTAGGTGTGGTAACCAACTGAGAGAGGTTGGCAGCTGCAAGGGCATCCTTATGAGCACAGACATGGTTCACTGACTATCGCTAATACTAAACTACAACAAGACAAAATCTATGATCTTTGCCCTCCGCCAAAGCCCATTCAGTAATGCCCCACTATACATCTCAAACTCACAGGGCCTCCACATTGAACAGGTCTCAAACTTCAAATATCTGGGTGTCACACTGGACACATCCCTCACCTACCACACACACATTAAACACCTTTCCTCCTCTGTTAACACCCGGCTAAGGATTCTATACAGACATAAACACTGCCTACCCCTCCAGGCCATACGTCTTGCGATAACATGCTCAGTCCTTTCATTGGTCAACTACGGTATTGTAATTTATGGTACCACAGACCAAACAGCTTTACATTGCATTAGCCTAGCTCTCAACAAAGCTTGCTGACTGGTCACAGTCTGTGATAGATTAACTCACACGGTGTGCTCTACAAGCTTGCAGACTGGCTGACCTTCAAGGAGACTTAAGTACCACATTTGCCTCCAAGCCAAAAATACTTATGAATCTTACACCCAAGGGCCTCCACCCCTCATCCAGCCAGTCCCTCACAGGAGGCCCCTAGGTGCCCTGTAAGCACCTCCTCCTAGTCCCCACTGTAGGACCTCATTAGGGTAAAGGTCTTTCCGCTGCCGTGCTCTCT